>JAOQGH010000003.1:24922431-24951060 GCA_025769975.1 Gallinago jamesoni | reverse complement strand
CTTCCTTCCTTCCTTCCTTCCTTCCTTCCTTCCTTCCTTCCTTCCTTCCTTCCTTCCTTCCTTCCTTCCTTCCTTTTTGTCTTTCCTTCTTTCTCCATGTCTTTCTTTCCTTCCTTTTTTCTCTTTCTCTTCATTCTTTTCTTTCTTTTCTTTCCTTCTTTTCTTCCTTCTTTCTCTTTTCTTCATTTCAAAAATCCAGGGCATCTTCGTTCCCACACAGTAATAGGGCTTTGGGGGATATATTGCTGAAATAATTCTTGCATCAATTTTCTAACATCAGACCAGAAGCTTCAATTTAGGACAATCCCAAAAGATATGAAAATGATTCCCTATAATGTCACATCTCTTCCAGCAATTTGTTGAGAGCTTTGTGTCTATTGTGTTTAAGACACTGTTTACAAAATCATAACAGTTAAGGACTGTTTAAATTAGATTTATCCCCAGTAGAAATATATGTGAGGAAATTAGAAGATAATAAGTTCTCTAGGATATAACCTACAGAACAAACAGACACATTATGTATGCTGCTCTTTCTGCAAAGCAATGGGACTTCAATGGAAGTGGGAAGAGGGACGAACTGGGTCATTGGATGGGACTGGACAACACAGTGCCAGCGTTTTGGTGCACACAGGTTGCCGTGTGTAGTGGGGATACCTGCTGATTACTTACCTGCTTTGCGCATCATCTTTGCAAAGCCAAGTACGCAGGTTGTTGTGTCACAGCACAGCTCCACTCGCACGGTCATTGCAGATTGGAGAAAAGTCACCAGTGAATCAGGATCACCGTTTTCCTGTCTTGACCTGAGAATTTGTACCAACATCCTACAGTGCAGAGCCAACTTCTGTGCAGGGGATATATTGGTTTGTTGGGGCCATGGTTGGACTTCAGGGGTGCAACTGCCCTCTGGTGACATGTGTCCTGACCTTCCTTTAGAAGGGTGCAGGGGGCAGAGAGCAACTTTGGGGCTGGAAACAGGTAAAGGACTTCAATGGTAACTTCCTTTAAAGTGCTCAGTGCTGAACTGAGCTTTTGAACTCAACTGGTCTTTGCTTTTTAGGCTAAATACATTTTAATTTTGGACAAAGAAATCACTCTTTTCATAGTCACAGTATGGCAGGGCTAAAACAGCCTCTCAGCTCGAGGTGCAGCCCATTTGCTGAGTATGGAGGCTTTAACTTGCAAATGAATATTGTTATGCCACCCATGATGACATGTCCCATGTTCCACCCAGCAAGTGACTGTTGCAAAGAAAACCACTGAGGCTTGTGGAGTAAAACTCAGTTGTGTAACTGTGTTTTCACCCTCATCCGTGGGAGGAACCTGACGAGCTCTTTTCTGTGACAATAGAGTTGTTAAGCAAAGGGCCAACGTGAGCTGAATAGCTCTGAAGCTGGCCTTGGGTTTCTCTTACAGATGCAGAAGATCCCAATCATAAGCAAGGGGAAGCCACGTCTTTATTCCTAGTGAATGTGAGATGGGCAAAAATTTCTGGAGGCAAAATCAGAGCACCATAAAAACCTGGGCATGTAAAACTGCTGAGACAAGGAGATTTTGCTGTTGTTCCTTGAAGTGCTATCAGCGTGGAGCTTACTATGACTCTGCCAGAAGGTTATGGTGGTCCCTGCACCACCTTCAGCCGCTCTGGAGGCTTTTGCCTCACCCTGATCCCGAAGGGCTGGGAGGAGACAGGCACACATAGCCCATCCAGGATGGATGATTCGTTTCTTTCAGCAGGCAGAGCTGGTTTTGTCTCACTCACCTTGCTTGTCTGCTGTGAGGACCAAACATGGTGATGCATTTTCCTTTTCGGAGCAGCTTCCCCTCCATGCAATGGTAAGCTTTGGGCCTGAGGCACTGGCAGAGGTAGAGGGAGTTAACGAGATGACAGCTCTCAACTGCACAGTCTTAAATTCATCAAGAATAAGTCCCAGTCCCAGTTCTGCACAGCTCTACACACTGGCAAGCTTTTGCGCTTGAGCCATGTGTCTTCTGCATCCCTGTGAAAAAGCAGCAAACTCAAGAAGAAGTGAATGTATCTTTTGCTGGGATTGTTAAGTGTAATTAGTTCTCCTTACTGTAGTTTTTCTTTGATTATAATAGGCAACATTATTCCTCTCAGCCTGTGTTGTGGTGTGTAACTGTGTTATGTTCAGTTAAGCACTCTGCGTACTCAGAAGGATCTTCACATTAATACCCCTGGGTGACACAATTGAGGTATATTAATGTACTGTGTGTATATATTGCAGCATTTAAGGGCATCATCTTGCAATGTGGGGGTGTTCATCATCCTCTTTGCATCTTACCCCTTCGGATTGCTGCTTAGTTCTCAGCCATGAGCCCTGAAGGATGCAAACATCCTGATATGCGGAGGTTTTTTAATCACTGACTGAATTTAAAATCCTGCATCTCCAGCTCACATAAATGAGGGCAGATATTCCCCAGAGAGCTGCTGATTTACACCATGTAGGATCTGACCTGGAAATGTATAAACCTCTTTGAGATTCTTCATCATGAGAGATGCAAAGGACTATTAATAACAGTGTTTGTAACATAAAAAAAGAAGTGTGAAAACACAGATAGTTCCCCCCCAAAGACTGAAGATCTATGTTAAATTTTAATTTGAGTCTGTGAACACTGTTTCTTTGCCTGCCATAGCAGGATGTCACTTCCAGGATGGCTCAGGAGGTGCTAAGCCTTGGCACAGGAGGCTACCAAAAGCCATCAGCTACCACCAGATTTTCCTGAGGAACACGGCCCTTTGTAAGAGCTCATGTCAGAACGTGAGAGGTCTTTGTGTCTGAGCAGGCTGAGCAGAAGGCAGTGCTGGGGAAGCAGTGTGTGCTTTGACAGAGGACTAAAGCTACACTGAGCTGAAGCTGAGCAGCAGAAGGCTTGGTTGTATCAGCTTCTCCTAGGTGACATTGTTTTCTTTCTTTGGGCAAATGTTCTAAAAGGCGTCTGTTAAAATGTCTTGCAAAATTCACACAACATATGTGCAGACTTGTATGCACATCCCTTTTGCCACTTGAGCTTTGTTTAAAACTTTACCATAAATTCTTTTATTTTGTCTTGGGTATCATCTGCTCCCCTCCTTGTACACGAAATGTTCTGTGTCACATGTAAACACACTTTGAAACAGAAACTGTCTTCCAGGAACAGGGGCAGAGCAAGACACTTCAAGAAGACTTCAGTTCTAATTTCCACAACACAAGTCTCCAGCATTAGGAATTCTCAAACAGCTTCTGAGCCCTGTTCTTGCAGAAAGTTTGCAAAGACCGTACAACGAATGAGGCTCTTGCTCAACTTAGAGTGACTTTCTTTCCTTCCGATGTGGGTGACATGGCAATCACACGCCATATATCCTTTTTAGGACATGGGATGCAGCAAGAACCAAGTTTCTCTGGCAGTCCCTGCTTGCAGACAGTGCTCATGGTCCCTTGGATGCGGAGACTGCTCCAGGGCAGCAACTTCCCAAGATTTCATTCAAGAGCCTGGTTCGAATGGATCAGGGGAGTCCTTCTGAGCCTGACTTATGAGTCCACTGGCCCAACAATTCTGGTTCACAAAGCAGAAGAAATACACAGGTTTTGCTTGGTAGGTGTCCAAGAAGAGAGATTAGACCTGCAAAGGAAGAGTGTTTCTCCACAGAAATGACTGGTCCCTTCCTGAGCTTATCATGCAAGCATCGTGCAGCCTCGTGAGCTTTTGGCAGTGATGAGCCATCCTTCCAGCCCTGACACTGGCTGGAGTAATGCGGTCAGAGCACTGTCAGACTGCAGGTGCTCAGGAGATGAGGAAATGCTGCAGAGCTGAGCCCTCTCCTGCTGAATTAATCAAAGAGACACTGGCAGAATTTTAAGATGTTGCATTGGCTGTAAAAAGGTGTGGATGCTTCAGTGCTGCAGCAAAGATAATTCAGAACCCAAGAGAGACGACACTGCTGGATGACGCTGCCATCTCTGATGCGTGTGCTATGCACTGGGTGAATTTTGTTTCCTCCACATTCCACTGCAAATTTGCAGCTTTGCAAATTGTGCCACAGATGCGTGTTGTGTCAGGGAGGCATGAAATGAGACATGGCTGCAGGGAGGTGGTGAGGAAAAAGTGCTCTAGTAGTGACTTTCAAAGATAATCCCAGTAACCATGGGACATTGTCCATTTCTCAGTGGTCATCTCCCATTGCCCAGCATGTAGAGCTGGACTGGAATGAGTGGGAATGTAGGGGAGCAGAGCAATGTACAACCTCAGCTAACCTTGCAGGGAATTGGGAGACCTTCTTATTTCCATCCTATTAATTAATTCTCCTGCATCTTCCATAGGAGCCAACAAATACCACAGACAAAAAGGAGAGAGACCAGATAAAAGCATGAGTCAAATATACTGTAGGAGTGAGAACTACTGAGAAACTTGCACTGAAGTGGTCCCAGAATATTAATTGTAAAAGAGAATTCTTCTTACCAGAGTCTCTCAGTTCTCTGATCTTGCCCTCAAACTACATTATGCAAAAGACTTCTGAAATTATCTTTGGTCATTTCAGTTTATCCCTCATTTTGCTGAATGATGGGTAGTGGATTTCAAGGTGACTTCTAATTTGCCAAAATCATTATGGCTTTTTCCTGACTGACTGGATGGAAAAAGCACAAGCCCATCTGGATAAATGCGTGGCACTTGATTTCACACACCTCATGCAAGCAGTCAATTAATGCTCCTGCTTTGGCACTGAACACAAATTCCATACATATGCCAGGTCTTATTTCAGCATGTCCAAACCTCCATGCAAAATGGAGATTAGATACAGGTTCTGGCTGAGAAATTTGCAAAGAGATGTTACCCCAGGGTCCTTACCACACAAGCACAAATAGGAGCGGGGACATAGTTTCAATGCTGATACAGTCTCTGTTTACTGGATAATATCTAATCAATTGTTTCCAGCACTCTGATGAATATGATGCACTGCCTAATCCTGCAGTCAGTCTATTAGACATGGGTTGAAGTCATCAGCAAGAAAATAATGTTCTCAGAGAGATGACACATGAGGTATGAGCTCACTTTGGGCTATATTCCTTTTGCCAGACAATAACCCCATTCCAGGAGCGCAGAGACATACATAAGCAATAGGAAAGAAGAATTTATTAACCAAGATGGTTATTGGATTGTTAAGAGGAAATTTTTACTGTTGCTAAATTCCATGAGAAAATGTGTCATAATTTCTGAGAACTGGGAAAAAACCAATGCTCTGGCACAGAGGTGTGCTGTTCCTTTGCTGTGGGGTGGCCGACACTGGCTCTGTTTTGGAGCCCAGAGGACAGCACATGGGTCTTGCTGAAATATGCCAGGCCCCTGTTGCTGCCAGAGAGGTTTTCTTCCCCTCACATTGCTGTGCTGGCAGTAGTGGAGGATGGCATAAGACAGGGTATCCCGTGTTGGTGCCAGACTGGTGCTCAAGGAGAAAGGAAGCTGTTCCTCCACCCGTGGTCATACCCTGGACATAGATGGGAAAGAGCTGAGAGTGACTTGTTCTGCAGGAAGCTTCATCGTGAGGAAGCTCATGGAACAGTAAAATGCATGGAATCAGTGATAACAGGGGCAGAAAGGAGCAATGGTTGGGTTTCTTGACATGGTGGTTGCAATTCAAGTGTCTAAACATGAGTGGCATCAAGTCTCTGCTGGGTGGCGCATCACTACTTCCAGCCCATTGTGAATATCTCAGGTACCCTGGCATATCCCAAATGGGTCAGGTGCCTCCCTCTTCCAGCCTCAGCTGCAGAGAAGTGGTCTGACCATGCTGGCTTTGGGAAATCTTAGGCAGGTTTGTGCCAGGAGACAAGACTGCCTCAGCCTGTCTTTGACTGAGAAGCATGTGTACAATATGACGGGTAAGTGACAGAGGGTTTAAAATGTCTTGGGAAAGTCACAGTGAGGAAAACTGTGGAGACAGCTCTACATCCCCCTGCTCAGACATGCGTGGGAACTGCTGGGGCCATTTCTGGGGAACAGAGATCACCAAGGACATTGTGAAACGTGAGCCCTTGCAAAGGAAAAAGCTGTTTGAATCAAACTGGATGCCATATAGGAGAAAGGCAGCAGGGGAGGAGGTGGCCTGATTCTTGCAAATTCGTTTTTTGATAGGAAACATGTTAATTTGTGAATCTAGAAAAATCTCTTCTGAAATGTCTGCACTGTACTTGGGTGGATTTTGTTTCAAATTTTTGTGGGAGACAAGGCAATGTAGCAAATGTTTGGACACTGCACAAAGCCAAGGCGTTTGTCAAGGTGAAATTCCCCTGCCATTCAGTTGCTTTTGGATAGAAGCTGTGCTATAATCTCAATCAGCCCATGGCTCAGAGAATGTAAAAGTGTCTGCGAGTGTGTGTTGAGTACATCCTGCACTGATTTTCAGGAGCACACTTTGGAGGGTTGGAAAACAGCAGTGTGGGAACCCAAGATTTGGGCATTGTGCCTTGAGTCAGCTGTACCAGAGAACTTAGCCCTCTGCTTTCATGTTCACCCCACACCTGAAGTTGCCTCCTTGGCCGTTAGGCTCAGTTAATGCAATCCCACCACTGCTGCAAGCTCCCACAGAGCCCGCTGTAGTCTGTTCTAGCTTTGCTTCTAATAATTGAAGCTCCCACTATTTTTAATACTCCTATCTCTGCCTATTTTAATGAACACCTGGGAGTTATAAACACAATTCAACAGGTCCCTGGTTGAGCTGATGAAAAACCACTTTACATCCAGTTTGCAGCAAAGGACCCTGATTTGAACACCAGACAAATTCTGCAGGTTGTCTGGACTTGACTTTTAATATCCAGGCTCAAGGCTGATCTTTATTGACAGTGTTCTCAGCATTACCATGCTGACAGTGGACATTTTGACACTGTCTGGGGACTCCCTCAGTGAACAACAAAGTGAAAATAAGTAGAGGACATTTTCCATGCCTCAAGGATGGCTCCCCTCCTTTCTTGCTTCAGGAACCTCTTCAAACCACACCTTGTCTTCTGTCGCCCCAAGATGTGCACCCTACACCTCCACTTCCCACTTACCTGTGTGCAAGGGAAGCACGGCCATCTCTAGAGTCCACCAGAACCCATGGGACCATGGAAGGCCCAGGAGCCTCCAGGTTCAGAGCATTAATCAGAATCTGGCATGCTGAGAGAGCAATTTGATTATTAGCTCCATTTAAAATAATCCCATAGGCTCATTCCCATGGCTCAGAGCGTGGGGAAAGCACAGTTTGCTGGGGTGAAGGTAGATGATGCTGCCCAAGCTCATACAGGCTGCAGTAGGATCAGTCCACAGCACTGACAGCTCTTCAGGATAATTGAGGGTTCTCACAGTCCACCAGACCCACTCTCCTGCTGTCAGTGTCCATGCGCTTTCCAGGCAGCAGTTTGTTTCTCTCTGTAATTGCTGTGGACAAGGACACAACACCACAGGAACTGTTTTTGAATGGTCTGGCAGCACCAGTTTGAATTATGGCCAATGGCCTGTCACTGAGGCTGTCTCAAGTACAGCTCTACTCCCTGGCAGAGTCTGGGGGAATGGCTTACTTCTCTCGACTTGTTTTGTGCACATGTGGACATGCCTTTCTCTATTGTTCGTTTATTTTTTTTTCCAGACAAGCCGCGAATGAACAACATCCTCACTTCTGCCACTGAACCCTATGATCTGTCCTTCTCCCGGTCCTTCCAGAACCTCTCCCACCTCCCACCATCCTATGAGTCTGCCGTCAAGACAAACCCAAGTAAATATTCTTCTCTGAAGAGACTAAGTAGGTGTCAGCTCATTTCACTTCTTTTGTGTCTCATTGGATTCTAAGCCACAGTGGGCACAATGTTAAGGCTCTCTGTCTCTGTACTGCCCAAGTTGGCATCTCCGGTAATGACTCTTTTGGCTGCCGCTTCCCATCAAGGAAGAGCACAGAGAAAGAGTCACTTCATTACTGCGAGGGCACTTGTGATTATTTGCTTACTGATGTCCTCGCTGTGCTGCCTCCCACGGCTCCACCTTGTATCTGCTCCTGAGTCACCAGAGAATCATTTTCATTTCTGCTGGAGCCAAGATGAGCCAAACTGGCTGCCTCAGATCAGCTGAGCTCACCTTGGCATACCCAGGGCAGATATCTCACCATCTGTGGGGGTAGCTGGAACCAGATGACAAACTCAGACCAATAGAAAGCTGCTGAAATGGTTGGAAGCACCTGTTTCAGGACAACATCTGCCTGTCTTGAGCAGTGCTGCGGTCTGCCACATTTCATGGTGCATGTGTCCAGATCTGGTCCTGCCCCATGCCCTGCACTGATCCACAGCATGTCTCTGGTACTTCAGAATGTTGCTTACTGCCCTGTTCACACTGGTTAGTGTCTGCTCTGGTTTATGTATTGCATTGCTCTGCCAACTTCTCTGTTAATGCTCCAGCCCATCATCTTTACTGATGGCAAACTCTTCAGCTTTGGTGGGATTTTGAAATAAGTGGTATTTGTGTAAGCAAATGCTCTCTCCAGACTCATACAGCAGGTTTGTAGTATGTTTGTAGTATGAGCATTTTCTGGATGCAGCCACATATTCACACAGACTAATTTAGAGAAATAACTTAAGTGTTTGAACTTGCAATAACTTCATTGGAGGTAGGTGAGGAAGAGGAGCAGATCCTACTTCCTTTGTATAAAATGTGTTCCCAGTTCAGCCAGCTAAGCAAGACACACCAAATTAAGTGACAGGAATGCCTTTGAACTGTCCAGTTCAGAAAAGAAAATGGAATGGAAATGTAGCACATAACAAATCTCAGCACACTCCTCAGCATTCAATGTGGGAGTCATGTACATCTTTAACATTAAGGCAAATACATATGATGTACTTAAAAGCGAGCATGTGCTTAACCATGTTGGAGAGCAGAGATGAGGTATTTTGTGATTGGAGTCTGACACCTTCCCTCTTAAACACACCGTGCACACAACTCTGTTTCTGCCACAAGCTTTGTTCCCTGGTAACATTTGGATCTCACACTCCCAACCACAGGCATTTTTCCCTCACTGCAACCCAGTGATGAACTGCCCATGTTCTTGAGCAGCTTTGATGATACTGATACTGGAAAACCCTTGAAATCATGACATTGCAATATCACTGCTTTAAAATGTCCCCATTTTATGGTGATGATTTGTTTTCATTTCTGAGCTGAAATGAAAATTTCTCGGTACGAAAATGTTACCCCTTGGATAGCCCTGAAAACTGCTGTTTAATTGTCATTGATTTGCAGTGCCAGGGTGTACCTGGGATACATACCTGCTATTCAGAGTTAGTGGGGGATCTCTGTCCTGGCATCACTGAGAATTGGTTAGAGAAGTGCTCACCAGAAACAGCAACAATGGATGCTCCTGTGGCAATGCAGGGGATGGTCAAGACCTCTTCCAGCCTGTGGTTCATTTATTGCATAGATGCTCAGTGAAATCTCCTTAATCTCTATGTTAAAGTGACTGATGTATCTAACTGAATCATTAGAAAACCACAACTGAATGCTATCTGAAACTCCCACCCCTTCCACAGCCAACATCTGGAGATATATGTCAGATTTGAACACTATCCTCTACCTACACCTACAATACTGACTTGATTCACACTGAGTATAAATTTACTCACACCAAGCAATGCCATCCCTGCACTGAGCAATGCCTTGCTAAGTGGTGTCTTATTGGTCTGATCCATTGCGAGCAGAAATTTTTGCAAGGTCCTATCTGTCCAACCTGCCCCTCAGCAGAAGGGAATAAGTATTGAACTCCAGCACTGTATTTCCTAGATATTTGTCTAAAATGACAAAAATAGGCTTGTGTTGAGTGCCAAGCTTAAATGCCTTCAAGACTGTACTGAGCATAATCTGTGTCCCTCTTCTCCCTTTTTCCTGCCCTTCTGGACAGCTATTGTCTCTGTCCCCATTCAGAGGATACCTGGCAGTTCACCTGAATCTAAGAATATGAGAGTCAGTCTTTGGCCGTTGGCCTGAGTGGGGTGGTTGTTCACCACCTGAATTTTTCAGCAGCATCAGCCCTAGGAAGGAATCTCTGCACACTGCAATGGAAATAGCAGATATTTATCCATTGATGGCAGGTCTGGATACAGTTCAGTCATCTCTTGCAAGGCACCTAACAAATGCCAAAGCAGCTGCCTCACCCTCTATGTTTGAGGAACTAAATAAGCAGTTTCAGCTCTAAAAGTTCCAAGCGCTCCACACTCCCACTGCACTTGCATATACTCAGCACCTCCAAAATCACTGAATCACTTTCTTATAGCTGGTCTTCTCTGGAGCCAAAGGAAAACAGGCACCCAGCTCCTAGACCTTTCCTTATAAAATACTAGCAGTATAATTTTCTTATGACATATTAAAGAGCTAAAAGCAACAAAAAATCAGGGAAAAGTAGTATCTAAGTGCTGGCTTTGCACATGAATTATAGGGGTTTTATTTTTCAGATTTAAAATTACTTGTTTCTAATGAATTCCCTGCCATGGATTAAAAAAAAAAAAAAAAAAAAGAATGTTCTGAAGAGCTCATTAACAAACATAGTATTTCTATTCCAGTAAAACAAAAGAATTTATATACTTTTTAAATCAGTGTTCCAGGTATTTCTGGGTTTCTTCAGGCTTGCCAGACAACTAAAGGTCACTTGTTTTCCCACAGTTAGCAGAGACAAATACTGAAAGACTCTTTCTGCCCAAGAACATCTAAATTGAATAATCAAGGCACATCCAGGAAGAAAGAGTATTTAGTATCCCGAGATGAGGAGAGAGAGCTCAGCAAGTGTATGATCAGATCCACCTCACCCTACTTTAGCCATGGAGCTATCAGGCCTCTTGTGCCTTTGTTTGATGCAGACATCTCTGTCATCAGGAGAAGGACAGTTGTCTCCACATTATAAGAAACACTCTGAATGTCCCAGTCTCTCACTGACACCAGAGTTGCTCTGGCAAGCTCTTTGCTGGACAACAAGCCTAACTTTTGAAGCCTAGAGCTTATTGAAGTACATCCTACTGTAGGAGACTCATCTAAGTGATTTGGGCAAGAAGGATGAGATGAACTATACCTGCTGCCTGTCCCTGTGTATCCCTGGGGAATGTCCAGCTTGGGGAGGGGACATCCTCCCTGCTGGATTTGTAGGGCAGGCACTCACTTCTCCTGGCACTTGACTGAGGAAGCACCACAGCTGTATTCCTCCCCAGCTGTTACTTCAGGGCACAGCCCACAGGAAACCCATGGGGCAGGAGGATCTCTGAGGAGCAGGGAGCCCTCTCCGTGGGAAGCCCTGTGCCAGCTCTGCCCCAGCAGCTCATCAGGCTGGAGTGGTTGTGGGTGGCTGTGGGAACACAGGGTTGAGCAGGAGCAGCCAAATTCATCCTGCCCTGCCCAGCACTCCAGGGAACTGCTGCTTCCAGCTTAGAGAGAAAGGTCAGTCAGACAAGAAACTAATATTTTCAGGCATATCAAACCACTTGGTATTGGCTAAAGAATCATTACAAATGACTAGGCAGCTTGAAAATGTTAAAGGAAATTAAAACTGGAGAGACAAGCCCAGAGAGAAAATACTACAGAGAAAGAAATACAAAGAAATTGCTATGATGGCTTTACATACATACACATATAGAGACATATTTTAACAGTGATAACATATAACCACTGGAAGAAAAAAATATCCTTGGCTTTTCCCCACTCTCTTCCCAGAATGCCACGTATGTACCTCGTTTCCCTAATTAGTGTTAGAAGAGCTGTACTCTGCCTTTCTGGATGGCATCTTAGACGTGTTGAGGTGAGATGTGCCAGTAAAAGCACTCATCTGGGGCTCTCCCTCTAAATGGGAGGGGAAAAAAAGCTGCCTGAGAGCAAATCAGCTTTCCTAAAGCCAAGTCAGATGAAGGACTCAAACACTCCTGAAGTTTGCTGAGACCAGCACCAATCAACGTTCCAGAAACTGCCAGAGGAGGAAAGAAAAGGGGAGGAATGGGGGAAAGAGAATAAAAAAATCAACAAAAATACCTGAAGAAATTGTTATTTCCAGTAAATCTACTTTCATGTGTTTCAAAAAGATTAGTGAAGCCCCAGATGTATGAGATGACTGGCTTAAAAAAAAGAGAAAACTTTGTCAATCAATAGACCAGTGATTTCTATCTGACGGCTCATCAATTATGGCCTTTTGGAATCCACTTAGGACACATTTTTAAATTTTGAAGCACATCCATGAGGGAGAAACCTATTTGATTGTAATTTCACTTTGGCTGAAATCAAAAATGTCATCTTTCACATAAGCCTCAATGGGAAGATAAGGGGTGGCAGTGTCACTGTCCCAGCGAACTGGCTGCTGCAGTGCAGAGGAGATGAATCAGACTGGACGGTTCCAGGTCCCAGAGACATTTTGATTCTAGCAAAGTGCAAACAGATGTCCACACCTCCCACCTCCACCCACTGGGTGAAGTACCCGCTGCCTCCAGTCCCAAAAGCGTGGAGCTGTATTTGTTTCACTGCTTTCCCCAGAAAAGCTGTGGTTACAGAGCTGTGCTGAGCTTTTTGGTGTGATGAAACGAATGTGATACAGCATGCTCAACATCTCATCCAGCAATGTTCCCCATGGCTAGTCCAGAGACGTTCATGAACTGACACCATCTTTCAGAGGCAACTGCCTGTTAAGTGTCTGTCTGGGGCCTCCTGTTCGCAGGAAACTGCCCTTTTGGCTTTGATTCATTTGAGATGGAGATGCAAAGTTTGTCTACATCTGAAAATGTTCCCATAATAGCTGTACCAACATCTAAACATGACTCTCAGTATCAGGGGAGGAGACAGCCTGCCCCAGCTTAGAAATACCTTTGAAATTAAATCAGTTCCCTGAATGGTTTAGCCAGCAAAAGGCCATGCAGGCTTCTACACAGCTTACATGGGTGGAAGAGGGAAGGAAAGGATATTTTTAATGCTCCTAATAGAAAAACTTTTAAAGTGTAGAGCATGCTGCATTTTTTATCCAAATTAGCAAGGAACAACTTCAAACTACTTTCACTCACCTGACTCTGCCGCCTCACCAGCAGACCCAAACCACTGCAAACCTCCCATAAGCTGGTTTAGCTCCTGCTGACAATTACCACAGCCAGGTGTGAGCATCCAAGCACATCTCCATTTGGGATGCTCTTTGCTTTAATTACATATATTTAGAGTCACTTGGGCAAATCCAGTGGAACTTCTATCATCCAGAGCAGAGGTCAAGTGCCAGAGTACTAACTGCTTAGCTCCAATTCTGCACCCAGCCTCAAGCATCACTATCAAGCCTGTGCACACTATGTGTGTGCAAGTCTATCTATGGCCACATTATAGAATAAAGATGTCTAAAATTGCTCTTGCTCTATGGAATTTCCCCAGTCCTTATCAGGCTTCCTAGAATGTGATTTTAAAGGCAGAAGGGTTTGAGGCAAGGGGAGTTGCTGTTTGACATTTGGAATTGCATACCCTTCAAAGAAGGTTTTGATCGAAAAAAAGAGATTAATTCCTACAATATATACTCTGGAGAGCAAATCACACCAGCAGCAAGCATGCCAGTGGAGGAGATCTTTGAGCAATCCTCACACCTTGGTGGTCTATAGGCTGCAAAGTGCTTGGTAGCAACAGCGGTACCAACAGACCATGGATTTCATCACGCTTGCTCTCACCTTGTATTTTTGGATCCACCATCCTCCTCACAGGTCCTCTGGGTTATGTGGACTGTTTGCAGGACAATGAAGAGCAGGGTCCCAGGGGCATTGCTGAATGTGTGGGAGAGGAGATGAGGAAATTCGTGGTTGAGATCATCCAGCACAAGATGCTGACAGCACTCCAGGGGTTAGCTGAAGAACTTAAGGTCCCAGTGCTTAACTATTGTCTTGTGAGCAAACTCCTGGGGTGTTGTCAGCACCAATCATGTATCATAAGGCATTGACATTTCTTCTGAAAGCACACTACCTTATGGGAGAACCAGCCAATGGTCTTCATTTCTCAGCCAATGTGGTGCATAAAATCTATAGAGTTATGGCTACATCAGAGGAAATAAGAAATTTCCACGCCGTATTTAACTTCTAGGTCTGTTGAAAGCCTACAGAGACTCTAAGAATCCTAAGTGGGACCAAATATCTCACCCACTTCATGAATGCCCATACTACCTGCAGCTGAGCTTTGCACTCACTCAGACATCCTCAGAAACTCCATGCATGTGAAATTTTTCTCTTCCACCCTCTGATACTTTCCTATCTTACAACACCTACTATTGAACAAAATACTGGAGCTGAGAAAATCAATGGTGTTCCTCTTTATTACCACTGCCACAAATCTTTATCATACTTGGCTTATAAACAAGAGACTTTCCAAAGGAATTTTATGACATCCCAGAAGCTGGCCAGGATATATAGGAAATTATGTCTTTGCCCATCAACACTTGACTCAAAATTTGTTGGGAAAGGACTTCTTGGGTCGTGTGTGTGTTCCCAGCTCTGTAGTCTCTGTGCCAGATTGCTCCCATGAGGTCATTTTGGAAGAGACCTTGTTTCCTTTGTAAGGTGGAGAAATTTGCTTGACGTTTGCATAAGGAAACCCCTTCCTGCACACCAGTGCTGTCATCTCCAAGGAGAGGATGAATGCTTGCAAGGCATCTGGGATGACTCTCATTCTGGGGTCCTCTGAAGTCACTGATGAGCCAGAAAGAATGGGACACTTTTGGAAACGGCAAGAAAACTTCTCAGACAAAAAAAAAAGAGGAGGAGGAGAAGGGGTCATACAGATAATCAGTGTTGAGCATTGAACATGCTTCCATCCCACAGAGGGCAGCATTATATTCTTCCATTTGTAGACTTCCCCTGATTTGCACCCCTGCAGCCACAGGTGCATCATGACAGTTCACAAGCTGCACTGGGCTTGAAGCCCAAGCTCATCCTCCTTCCGGGTAGGTAATCACAGTAGCCCACTTTAAGGCATCGACAAAAACAAAGAGGGTTACCAGAAAGGTTTTGTTTCTGTTGTATTTTTTTTAAAAAAAAAAAAACTGAAATAATTCTTCAAATTACAAGTTGGTTGAATCAGATCATTTCAGCTGCTGAAGATTAAAGTGGTATATCAGGATACACCTGCAGCAACCAACACCTTCTCTGAGTCTAAGGCATTTATCTGAAAGCAGAGAGGAGGAGGGTGGGTATGTGTATGTTTGTGCTGAGTTCCTGTGCATCAAAGAGATTAAGACACAGAAACAGCAAACTGAGAAAGAAACTTTCCATAGGATAAATTCTATAATAACAACGGTCTGAAAAAATAGAAAAGGAACTCTTAAATAGATTATTCAATGTCTCGGAGAGAGCATTGCATGCCCACCAAACCTGCTTTGTGATCGCATTTACAAATATTCAAAAACAGTAATTAAAAACATGAATAGGGGACTTCAGGATTCCAGAGCATATCCACATCTGAGGTCAGAAACGAGGACCGAGTTTCCTCAAAAGGGGAACTTGCCTGCCTCAGCTCACCTTCCCTGGGCTTGCTTTATGAGTGTATTGTGACAGTGACATTTGGTAATTTCTCCATAACTTGTCGTTTGTGTAAATCACGCGATACCATGGTCTGGGCTCGACAGTGTATGCAATCTGTTGGGTACGAGAAGGTGTGATGCATTGCAGGTGGACTTGTACCTGTCTGCATGCAATTGTAACTCTCTGTCTGCCATAAGCCCATGGTGACACAAGCCACACAGGGCTGGCGTCTCTCTATCAGGCAACTCCCTGATGTGGATGTCCATATCCAGGTCCAGCTGCTGGTAGATGGTCCCTTGGGTCTCACCAGGAGGCTGCTCCAAGTCTGTGTGCCCCTTTTCACCCCATGGGACAACGCTCCGACACATCTAATTGTTCCCTTTCCTTTCCCACAGCTGACAAAGAGGCTGATGAATACTACATGAGGAGGAGACACCTGCCTGACCTGGCAGCCCGGGGCACTCTCCCTATCAATGTCATCAAAATGTCTCAACAGAGCAACCACAGGGACAGACCTCGCCGTCCCATCAGGGCCATGTCCCAGGACAGAGTGCTCTCTCCTGAGAGGATCATGCCCGAGGAGTTTAGCATGTCCTATGAACGGATCCTCTCAGATGAGCAGCTTCTGTCTGCAGAGCGCCTCCACTCCCAAGACCCCCTACTCTCCCCAGAGCGGTCGGGGTACCCCGAGCAGTCTATGTCACGGGCATTGTCACACACAGACGTCTTTGTATCAACACCCGTCTTGGATCGCTACAGGATGACAAAAATGCACTCCCATCCTAGTGCCTCAAATAACTTGTACAATACCTTAGGTATGAACCCAACCTCCGCCAAGCGCCAAGCGTTCGCCTCCCGACGAACGCACACAGTAGAACAACTGCATTATATTCCAGGACACCACCACCACTACCGCACAGCGAGCAAAACAGAGGTGACTGTTTGATATGACCTCGTGCATTGTAGATACTTATTAAGGACTGGGGTGGCCACAGCACCCCATACTGCAGTGGCCTTATAGGCCAAGATAACCTCTAATAACTCAGTGTCTGAAAAGACTTCTCTGACAGTCCCATCCACGTTATTGTTTTTAAAGCCACCCCTTCATTGGTGACATAAGAAGAACCCAAGCAAACAAAACAGACAACAGTGAGGGATAATAGAGGAAATTTCCTGACGTGTATCAGTTTCTGTCAAAGAAAGCCATGTAGATGGCTCCTTCCAAGGGCTCACCTGCACCATCTCATCGTTTTTATGAATTCAGGACTTTTCAGTTGCAACAAGTAGAAGCAGTCTCAAGCATCCCAAGATAGGGAAGAGGAAATGCAGCACCTGGTAGGAAGGGGCCCTGTTCTCACTCCTTCAAGTTTGGCTTTTTTGTGGCAAGTACGTAAGCTTCTGGCTGCTGGGGATCACCTTCAGACTGCTCAATATCAGCCGCACCTATACATCTGTTCTTCCTCACCCTTGGAGCAAATTCAAGGGCAGACTTTCCTAGGGGACTGGCAGATATAGCGACAAGAATAGCCTGGCTGAGAAATAATATTTTAGTTTATATTAAATATACTCATAAGATAAAAATATACTAGTGCCTACAAATCGCCTGCTCTCTCTGTGTAGGAAGTAGTGGGGTTGATGTGTTCAATAAGCACAAATATGCTGAAATGCTTGTTAGACCCTTTTCTCCACTCATTCTAGTATCCTGGTGTCTCCAGCATGTAAATAGGAAGGAGGAATAGGGTTTCTTTTCCTCCAGCTTCCTCCCAATGCTGAACTTAAAGTGCCAGAACCCATTCAGCATCGCACTGCTGACCTGTGTGTGCTAGGGGAAGTCCTGCCTCCACTGAGAACCCTGCAAGGCAAGGCTACCACACGTTTTGTCGAGCCTGGATTTCTCTCCAGAAGTTTATTTTCCTGACAGCATTTTCCACTGGCCCACTTGCCATGTTTCTGAACATATTTTCTCCTCTCAGTTACAACCTCAACCTCCGTATATAGCAAATCTTTTTCTAGCCCTTAGCAAAAGAACAACACTGAGGATGTCTGTCTACCGAAAAGCAGGTCGGCAACTTTCCATGATCTTCTCTCCACGTAATGGTTCCCCTAGAAAAACCCTTCCAAATTCCAATTCCACTGAGTACAAATCCTAACCATGAAGACAGTTACATTTCATGCATATAAAATATATATCCAGCGTAATTATAATAAATGGGCATGTTGTATATCTGATATAATGCTAATTAGATACTGTATATTTGTAAAATCTTTAAAATGTAGACTAGTTGGTTCAGAATTTGTGAGGGTTTTACCTTTGGCTTTCTAGCCAGATTGAGCTTTGCTTTGGTTTTTTGTTGGTTTGGGGTTTGTTTTTGTTTTTTCCTTGTATTTGTGTTCCTCTCAAATTCTGTAGAACTCACACTGGAACATCCTTCTGTGGCCAGGAAAAGGTCTCAGAAGTTTTGAAAGACAACCAGACCCAGTGCTAGACACTCTCCAGTGCCCATGGTGTGCACTCAAAGCCCCAACCACATGCCCACACCCATGGTGCCAGTCCAAACGGCAGGCATATTCCCTCCTCTGAGTGAAACGATGACTGACTTTGGGCTGTAAACTCATTCCTATACAGTACTGCTGTCTTCATTCCCACACTGAGTCTTTTCCTACACGGCTTTTCATTAAACTTCATTTAAATTAGCTCTGCCCCTTCTCCCTCCCCTCAAATACCTCCCACCTCCTGGCCTTAATGATGTTCCCAGCTAAACACATTGGTCCTGTAGCATACAATGATTGTGGGTTGTTGTGAGCTTGAGTCTTGTGTGGAGAATTATGATGCAGCACCGGGTTTGCCTGGTGCAGGATAGGCAGGAGGAGGGTGCTGTCTTCCCCCCATGGGATTTAGAGGTAGGGTCTCAGTGAGGTGGCCATGTGGTCTTTCTCAGACTGTCCTGGGACTGCTGGCAGTAGTGCATGCCTCACCTGACGGAGACATGTTCAGGAAGGACTCCACCTGTGAGAATTACTGGGGCTTTGTTTGACGGAAACTGAGCTGAGAAGGAATAAGAGTCTCCATGGTTCACGTAATTAATACCACGCAGCCTTGGGCAAAACCATTCCGGGCAACAACCAGAATTGTCTATGGATCAGGGTGGCAGTTCATGGCATGGGGTGGATGAGAGAGAAAAGGCTCACACCTCATGTCCTGACCCCTTCCCTTGACGGACACTTCTATCCCCTGACTACCTCCAGCTCCTCAGCTCAGTCACTGGATATTCCTTTACAGAAGGCAATCCCTGCAAAATATATTGCCCTTGCTGACTTTCCTACAGACCGAAGTTTGTGACTCTTGTGAAGACCAGAGAAATGCACATGGCTGATGGGGAGATAATCCCTGCTGAGGCTCTGGGGCTCTTCCATTCTCTCTTGGCCCAAGCAAAGCCAGGATCTTCCCCTCTGCAAGCAGGGAGATGTGAACACTGTGGGAGAGGAGAGCCCGCCCTACAGTCTCCAGGAGTTCAGGTGGCAGAGTGGAGGAGCAGAGGTCACCATGTGAGGCCAAGGGTATGTGAATGCTCCTCTTTTTCTGTTTCCATAGCTCTATGTCTCAACCTTTAGTCTTCATCTAAATGTTCCATTTGTGAACTAAGGAACTGCTGGACCAGATGCAAATAAGGAAATTTTTCACTCAAGTAGCCCATGCAGATGCTGTGTTCTGTTCTAGGCCATGTGACCTCACAACCTGCTCTTGTTCTGACTGTCAAATGTCACAGGCCCTCTGCTAACTTGTCCTATCTGGGCAGTAATCCTCCAAAGAAATCTTAGCCCCATTTCCTTGTGTTTTCCACCCACTCAACAGTTTCAAGCAGATGTGTCCTTCAAGAACCATCAAAAAGCCTTTCTAGGCCAAAACTCTTCAGGGACTCTGCCACCAACACTGAAAATTGTCAGCAAATTTCTTTGGGAAGGCACCATGCCCTGGATGACCACAATTTGTTCCCGTGCACCATGTGTTTTCATGGCTTGTTTTGTGTGCTGGAATGGGCTGTAGCTAAAGCAGTGGCATTTCAGCATGCACAGGTGTTCTTATGTCATTTTTTCCCTTATTCCTCATCCTGAGTGTCTGTCACTGAAAGAACACTTGGTCCAGGACTGGTTGTCACGATCCACAGCCTGGTCCCCAGCATTTTCGTTCCCCATAGCCAACGTGATGGTAATGGTATCACCTTCCTATTCTGCAGAGGCATTATGAGGGTTCATACCGTAATGTCTATGAAGTGCTTTGAGACCCTCTCACAACAGACACTGTGGAACAGCAAAACATTTTTATTGATAATTGTTCATCACCGTTGTCCTGCCACATCGTGTCTGATGTGTTGCAATCAGTGTCTGTCCAGAAGGAGCGTGGTGGGGTGGGGCATGAAGTCCCCCGGGTTTCCCATCGCTCTCCCTCTGGTCAGGGTCACTCACAGGCAACAGCTCTAAGGGATGCTGTTACCTTCTTTGACCTTTCTGCTTTCTTCTCCTCATGTCTGAGTCACCACAACGTTCTGCACTCAGGAGAAAAGCAGGAAGCAGTTACATTCCTCTGTACAGTAAAATATAACTTGCCTTGTTAATCTAATATACTCTGAAGAATCAATCTGTCTTTTTCTCCAACCCACAGGTGGAAACACACATCTGTGGAGCATTCAGTTCCCAGACTGCATGTGCAGGGATTGGGGAAAGTAGAAAAGTTTATATTATTTCCTACAAACTGATAATTATTCATGTTCCCCAAGCAGCAACCCATACTACTAAGCTGCCCTGGATTTTATACAACTCTCTCATTAGTACAGATACATGTATGTGTATATAAATATACATACAGGTATATTGTGTGCATATATACAGACACAAACACATATATATGCATACATACAGTAAAATGCAGTCATTAAGTTCTGACTGACCCTGTACCAATCTAAGCTTCCAAACTGTATTGTATTACTCTTTGAAATGTGGAAAACTATTTTTAATGAACCACACAGATCACCACATGGAATGGAAATTTTGTCATAAATTCTTCTAACCAGTGAATTGTGTTTTAAGGAAAAAACGAAATATTTTTCAATGTTTTAATGTTCCTTTTATAAATGATGATCTGTTACTTGGGCGTGGGTGCGTGGGAAGAAACAGGGATAGTTACCCAGGAGTAAGCCCTCCTTTCCTGGCCTAGATTTAATTTCTGTCTACTGTTCTGCTAGCCTGGCTGGCTGCAAAGCTGCTCCCATGAACCCAGGCTTCCCACATACATATTTCTGTTCTTGTGTCTATCAGAAGCATTCCCACCAGCAATCTGCAAGAGCCTAGCATCAAGTTTTTGTAAGAGATGGGTGGTTCCTGGGGGAACCAGCTAGGAAGATGTCTTCGTTTTCTTCCACCAAACTAAGAAAATCATCATGAAACAGGGTAACTCTAATTGTATTTGAAGTAAGTGTTCTAAATTGTGATCCATTTGCCATCTTCATTTCATATGATGGAGAAATAGCTTGTCTTAGTTTTGTTTCAGATTTAGTGCTTAATCTGTAAGGAGGGACTCTGCTGAAATATATTTAACACATACAGCTTACATGTTCAAGTATATTTCAGACAGGTGAAAAGTTTGTAGGGGAAATAGGCGAGAAAGGGGCTTAAATATTTTCATAAAAAGTGTTGTTAGCAATAAGCTTGTGTTTGGGCTGCTTCTTAGAGAACAGCCACTTCTGTGTTGTACGTCCACGAGTGGATAGTAGAAGGTTCTGTTTCCAGCCTTTCTGAGTTGGCTCACGGCTGTCAAGAAGGTGCCCTCACCGAGTTCAAAGCCTGGGAAAACCAGGGGAGAGTCGGACGGCCGTACAAACCTGAAAGAGATCTCAGCTCTCAGCAGCGAGTGGGGCAGCGTCCTGTGTCTCTGCCGTGACCATACGATGTCCCGGAGGTCTCCATCCCCACCACCCTCCCCCTCTGCCCATGTGCTTCGTAATGGCTCCTGACCTTCTGTCTGCAAACCCCTTAGACATTTTTGTAGCAAAAATTTCTTGGCTCTGAGAAAGACACTTCTTACTGTAATATTTTTAGTTCGGGGGACAATATTTCCTAAGAGGGGTTAAGTGGATATTTTTGTGCTTTAGCCCAGTTTATGGATTCCATGTTTATTATACAGTAGTACTGAAGAGGAAGTACGTTTGTATCTGTAACTTTGCACAGACTCTTGGTTAACCATTAAACAAGCTTCAAGATGATCAGTATTTGACTGTTTTTCTCTGTATTATTCTTGTTGTTATACTTACCTGTAAAAGCACATTCTGTATGTACTGTAAACAAAAATATTATCAGTTTAGTAAAATTTAGAGTCTTAAGGATTTTTCCACTTTTGTCAGTAACAAATATTTATGGATTAAAAAATAAAGGCAATTTCAACATATAAATTGTTTCTTTTTTGATATCTGTTGGGGGGAAAAAAAAGAGGTCATTTTCTTGGCCACCTTCCCAATCTTTGTAACCAGCGTTTGAAAGGTAGATATCTATATTTCTGTGTGTAGTTAAATAGCATCTATTAAAATGAATGCTACAAGGTCTGGAAGAGTCATTATTTTTATGTATTTTTTTACTGCATTTCATCATCATGCCAGAAAATAGCAGGAGGAGAAGCGAGACATTACTGTACACTGTAAAAATCTGTCATGCGAGCCTGTAAGGTTTTATTTTAAAGTTGCCCTTCTTTAATTTTGCATTCATAAGTCATGATTCATTTCCCAACTAGAAACCCTTGTATTGCAAGGCCAGGAATTGTGAAATGTCCCACAGTGCAGGAGGCTGCAACGGGGCCATCGCTTTTGCTGTCGGTAACGTTGCACAGGCGGTAGTTTCCCCGTTGGTCTTCTGAGGTGTGAGAGGTGCCAGGGAGGCCAGAGCCTGGGGATAAACAGCCCCCACTGCTCTCACAGAGGGTGAAACTGCATTTTCATCTCCATCAACTCCGAGTCTGGGGTTTCTTACTACTACGTCTGGCTGGGAAATGTGGCAGGCTTTTTCTCTTGCTTTTTGTGGAGGGAATGTCCAATTTTATATCTCCATTTTCCTATTATTTTGCCTTCAGCGTTGTGTAAGCTTGCTTACATCAGAGGTGTGATGATAGCCGGTCAGTGGGAAGGGTTGCTGGAAATCAGAATTGCTGCAACGTCAGGACCCTTTCTCCGGGCAGCCCTGGTAGCGGAGGGAGGAGGGCAGGCATGGGGGTCCCTGCTTCCTCCCAGCGCGGAGCTGCTCCAGCCCGTCCCTGTGCTGCAGGGCTTTGAGAGAAGCTCTGCTCGTCCACTTGTCCCAGATCTCTGCCCCAGTCCTGTCTCTGCCACCTGGCAGCTCTGGCACTGAGCTCCAGAGGGGTGCTGCTGAGATAAGGTCAGGGGGCTAACGCCCCGGGGGTCCTTCCCCACCGCTGCCTTTGTGTCCTGCAGAGGTCATCACGTCCCCATCGCTCACCCACCAAGCCCCAAACTCTCCCCTTCAGCCTTTCCACAGGCACAGTTTTCTGTTGCTTTGCTGCTCAGCTTAAATAATTAAACAAGCTTTGAGGAGTAACACCCCACTACCATCAAGAGAAGACAGTCATCTTCCAGGGTAGGTCCCATGGGAAGAAAAGACCCCTTTGTAGCCCTTTGGCCAGAATATTGCTTAAGGTCACCTGTCTCTATAAGAGCAGAGCTCAGAGTCAGCAAGGCATAAGCAGCACATCTTAAGAAATACAGGAACTCAGTAGAGGTAATTAAAATGTATTTTTAAGGCAGAAGTTTCATTTTGCCTGGCAGTTCTATTCATAATTACCCAGTCCTTTGTAGCACTAATAAGTGGGGAGGGAACAATGGGGAATTAGCTAATTTCTCCACTTCCCATAAAAGGTATTGAAGAGAACTGCAGGATTTCTGGTGTTGAGAGCCAATGATGACTGAGATGGAGCTGGAGCCAATTCTTACCTCAAAGGACAATAAATCCCACTGTTTCCAATTCCTGTAATAATTGATTTCAATACTTTGGTGAAGAGCTTACTCTGTTAGGAAGCCTTCGTGCAAGCTGTCTTTACTGGCCCCAATAAGTGATCTCTGCAATACCTCTGGTAGTGGCCCAGAGAGGTGTCTCCAGTGGCCTGGGCACCACCCCAGATGAGGTCCCTGCCAGCTAGTCCCTGCAATGCAGGGCATGACTTCTTGTGTGTGACTGGAGGGACACTTTGGTGGATGCCAGGAAGCCGGTGAGCGCCTGGTCTGCCCAGCACAGGCTGTCACAGCTGGTGGCCCTGTTCCTGGGTAACGCAGCAGGTTGCACGGCAGGAGGCAGCGGTCCATACCCTCTGGCAGCATACTGCTGGCCAGAGCATGGCACAGTTCATTGCCATGATGTCTTGGGAAGGTATGGGGATGAAGGCCTCACCTCACCTCTCTGGGGAACAGGGCATGGTGCAGAGCTGTTCTGGCAGACCTGCCTGGTGGGACAGGGGCAGGCTGAGCAGGTCCCCATGACCCAGCAGATATCCTCACTGAGGAGCCAGAGGCAGGAGAGCACAGAAAGAGCACGACCAACTGTGGCAGGGGCTCTGTCAAATGAAAGACCTTTATCTGGAGGGAATGGATGACATGGAAGTTCTGAGTCAAGGGTGTGCTGGGTCCATTGAACAGAAAGTACCAAAATGCTGCAGATGAAATCAGACCTGCAGGGACTGGAGCAGGGCTTCTGGTATGGATATAGATATCTTAGTGGAGAAGCAGTTCAACTCAAAACTGAGATAGGGAAATGCTTTTTGGAGAAATTTTTACAAAGCTCAGCATTTTAGTTCATAGTGAGAGGCGAGAGGTGACCTGGTCACTAGGTATAAGTATTTTTAGGGGGTGAAAAGTGCAGGGTGTTAAAGAGCTGCTCTTTAATCCACCATCAGAAGAAGGACTAGCTGACAAAAGCTAAAGCCAGATAAACCATCACTGGAACTAACTATCACGGAGGGACTAAATGGGTGATATTTCTTACTGTAATAAATGATATTTATTAGTGGCTTCTAACACTAAGTCTTAATGCCACAGTCATTCTTTGAACAGGTTACCACCTTTCTCTCAGCTATTTTTATAGACAAAATCTACGATGCAGTGAGTTGAAGATCACTTCAAACCTGGAAGTGTTTTCTGCCCACGAAGGAGGGTCCTGTTTCCACAAGGCATTTCCTCCCAGGCATTAACACACTTAAAGGCATAATTAATGGAGCTTTGCAAGAGCGTTCAGGGGCATTACCATTTCCTGCAGAGCAGAGAGGACATTAGAAAGAGAGACCTTCGGAAGTGACTCACCCCAGTCACAGAGTGAGTCAGGAGCAGATTGGGAATTTGGCACAGTCCCCTATCTCCCTCCTTGCTGAAATACTAGGTAGCAGCTCTTCTTCTCTGCCTCTAGGTTTGGGAAGAACTTTTTGTTTATTTTCATTTGAACTTGGGGCTGCCAACAAAGCTCAGCCTCTGCTGAAAGAGCTGTGTGCTTCAGCTCTGTGTCTCTTCAAGCAGAGGGTTGCAGCGGGAGAGGGAGATCTAGAGGATGCCAGAGAACAAATCTCACAGATGATTTGCAGCACATTGCCATTTCACTATCCAAACATATCTGGGAAGGTGTTTTTTTTTTTCTCATCTTTCTGTCTCTTCTTGCTTTACACAAGACTGTATCAGGTCAGAAATCAACCCAGGGCTGACTTGATGGTCTTTCAAAGGATTTAGTGCCAAACTGCTGCCCCAGAACTTCTTAGGAGCTAGATCTTCTCAGGGATTTTGAAGGGTTATGTCAGACTGAGGTGTCTGTAGTGATCAAAACTCCGCTTGGCTGCAACAAAGCTCAGAAGAAACCTCATTCCTCTCAGGCCAGGATTCATCTGTCCTTGCTGAGAAAGAGATGTCTCAGTGTAAACTGCGATAGGTGTCCAATGCCAGTTGTGCTCTGGGAAGATCCGTAGAGGGGTCCAAGCATCTAATTCCAACATATTTAAAACATGAATGACAACTTTCAGGGCTCCACCAGCAAAGTCTCCCAGGTACCACACTTCCTCTCTGGCTGGATACCCAGGCCCTCCAGATCCCAAAGATTTCCCCAGAAAGGAGTGGTTCCCCCACTTCAGCTGTCAGGTCTGGTCCATCAAGCTGCCCTCAAAACACCAGCCCTTGGGTTGCCTTGACTTCACCCATCTTCTGTGTTAGTAACAGTAGTAGGAGGCTGAAGGATCCTGGGGGAAGAGTTGTTGTGAGAACAGCATGGATTTTTATGGCCACCTTTGGTCATTACTGCACCCACCACTACAAGCAGTGATCGAGCACTAGGCCCAGCCAGACCTTTGGGATTTGTAGACCCAGCACTGTGCTGGGAAGCCAGGAAGGTCTCTGCTGGTGCAGGATCTGTGCAGCAGGCTAATCTGCCAGGACCTGACCTATCTAGCACTGTTTCATTTAGAGAGTCCTCCAAGGAGAGTGAAATATTACACAGAGGTTTATACACAGATGGTTCTATTCCAAGCTGTAGTGAGAAATAGAAGAATAACTGGGGCATGTCTTCAGGGCAGTGAGAGTTGGATCTGCCCACACTAACACTTAAAAACACATGAAAGCTTCTTTGACCCTACCAACCACCCTGCTGCTCCAGTACTGACTCCTGGATGATGTGCACTGAGCACACCTCTATCACAGACTCAGTCAGATGGTTGTCTTCTTTGACTAAGTCCAGCACTCTGTACACCGTAGGTGTTCTTTGCTCATGCCATCAGCTGAAGAGGCCGGATGGGCCACAGTCATTTCATCATATCTCAGCTCCATAGCCCCTGTGACCTGCCATGTAGCTGGCCCAGCAGTCTGCGTCTGTTTTGGGATGCCATCACTGCTACACAGGAGACATAGTGAGCATGGTACTGGTTGAAAAAGCTCAGATATTAATTGGTCCCATCCACAATGCTGGAGATGAATGTTCAGCCAGGGATGCTGACAGCCATGGGCCTCCTGATGATGGTATGATTATGTTCCTCAGGGGCTATGAACTTTGATAAATCAAAACTCTTGAGGAAAAGGTCCAAAGAGCTGAGAGGAGCTGCTTGGAGCACTCCTATAAATCTTCTTTTATGTCCACATTTTTTCCTCCTCACATGTAACTTGAGACTGACTTTCCCCAACAGGGAGATCATGGCAGAGCATGCAAGAGGGGAATTACCCTATGGTGTTTGCTGTAGGGGTTGAGAGGCAGGGGAGGAACCTGTCTATGCAGGTCAAGGCCATTGCTGATCAGATGCACAGGGCAGGCACAGGGTGTGGTGGCAGCAGCCCAACATCCGTGCAGAGACACAGCAAACAGCCACAGTGTAGTGATGACAAGCCAGCCTTATGGCAAGATGCTACCTGAGAGAAAGCAACAATCCTTTTTCTTTTTCTTTTCTGCATCAACAATTACATAAAGTTAGTTGTGAAGAGAAAGTATGTTGCTTTTCTCTGCCATCAGACCCCTGTCAGCATGAAAGAAAGTTCCAGGCAGAGACTCTGAAGTTTCCACTATTGGCTAGAACCCCTTGTGATCCCAGTGCCTGAGCTGCCTCTCTCACCCCAGCAAGTGCAATATTGTGTCTGTCGGTCAGAGGCACATCTTAAAACCTAATTCTGCTGAGGGTGACTCTCTTTGTCTAAAATGATGGGTGCTTGTGCTTTCTGAGGACGGGCCTCTGGGCTGATGCTCTTGCTGTCTCTGAAGCCCTGGGAAAGAAAACTGGTGTTCTTCCTGCTACATTATGCCTCAGCTCATAATGCTCAGGCTCTGTGCCATTTGCTTTCATGGTCAGCCTGAATGGTGGTTGCTGGTGGAACAAATGCCATCCATTATTTTCCCCTCCTTGCTCACCGATCAGACTGGTGTTCACAGCAGGTGAGAGACAAATTCTTAGTCCTGGTCCCGAGAGAGAATGCCTTTTTCACTTTCCAAATTTCACACCCTCCACTGGAAAAGGAATGACTCATTTCCAGGAGTCTTTTCTGTGGCATTCATCACCAGCATAGATGAGGCTGTGTAAAGGCAAGTTTATCTCCACACACCAGATGAAGGGCCAGTGTTATCCTCATTGTATGGATTGATCAGCTTCCAACTTGCCCAGTTCGTCCCAGTTCCTCTACTGTCCCTCTCTGACCAGACTTTTGACCTATTCCCAGCAAGCCAAGTTTTAGACACTGTGGATGCAAAGCTGACCTCTTCCCCTCTGTGCTGTGCAGGCTCAACAGTGGCCCTGTGGAAGAACAGGAGAGACACTCATTTCTGGGCTCCTTGATCCATCCAACCTGGTAGGAGGAGGAGAGGGAAAGCAGATGGTGCTGGGTTTGGACGTGTCAGGAGGCAGCGAGGGCAGGCTGGGCAACAGTAAACCATAATTATTATATTAAGACTTATAAAGTCACCTGAATGTGGGTGAATTTTCCTAAATACAGAAAATCTGTGGCACTGGGGCTGTTAACTTGCCCAAACCTTTTCTCCTGAACCCACAGCTCCCACCCCCAAAGTTCACACTTCTGAACTTTTTCAAATGGGTTTTGGCCAAAGTTTGTCGAGAATTTTTTCAGCTTTATACAAAAATTTTCCTGAAAATTTCCACCCGGAGTAAAGTTTGGGAAAATTATAGCTAGCTGGAAAGAGGTCTCTCCATGCAGGATGCACTGAGCAGCCAGAACCAGGCACGTCCCACCAGCCCCAACTGCCGTGACAGCACACACATTTACACAGGAGGACTACGCAAACAAAGCAAGCTCCAAAAGGAACTGAGGTAGCTTTAAATTCTGAGCTATCTCTGCTATAAAACATAATCTAATTATTAATAAAACACCCACATTACTCACCCAGAAGTCATCCTTCTACCAAGAAACCATCACAGTACCAATTACTCTGCCGTCAATTTTGGTCTTTTCTGCAAGGAGCCCTCCCGTTTTACCAGCCACATTTGATATGTGGCTGCTCTGCTCAATCTCCTTTGAAGACCATGATAAATCACAGAATCACAGAATCACAGAATCTTAGTGGTTGGAAGGGACCTTTGAGATCATCGAGTCCAACCACATTA
>JAOQGH010000003.1:24901235-24916301 GCA_025769975.1 Gallinago jamesoni | reverse complement strand
GTGTCCCTGTGACTGCAGGGGGGTCGGACTAGATGGCCTTTGGAGGTCCCTTCCGGCCCAGATGATTCTATGATTCGTCATCCCATACGGAAAGCCCTGAAGAGACATCACTAGCAGGTTGCAAAACACAGCCTCGTGTGTTCGTGTGTGTGGGGAGGTGGGACCCAGTGCTGGGGATGTCCCTGGAGACCTGATACCACCTCAGTGACATGCAGAGTGCAGAGACCTGCAAAATTCTTCACAACACTGCATCCGAGCAGACTAGTAACTCATACTTCAGGACCAGGGCACATGGAGCCAGGCTGTTCTCCCAAAAGAAAAGGAAAGGCTCCAGGTCTGTGATTATGGGAGCTCCAGAAACTATGTGGTTGCATTTGGAGAATGAGGTCTTTAAGGGAGATGACTTCACAGCACACACCTTGCCCTGTCTGTACAGAAAGCTGAAAAAGTTTTAGATAAAATTCCTTCACTTTCTCTCAGTAGATCTACAAAGCACTTGGTCTTCCCTGATTCAGGCAGAGACATCCTTCCTGACAGGAAAACCTACTTAAAGACTTGCTGATCGGTCTTGGAAGATGAGTCAGTAGCATCTTTGTCTCTATGAGCACAAAGACTGCAAGAAAGCAGAAGGGCAGGTGTGCTGCAGGATGGGATGTGAGTATGGCAGGGTATGCTGATAACCAAGGTAGGACAAAACTATGGGAAAGCCACCTCCTTTTCTTCATCCAGCCTGCACCCCTCCCGATCTGCTTTCCTTGCAGAGTCAGATGTAAGTCCCAACTCAGGGAGTATCCAGCCAATGGAGCTGGAAACATTTGGCCAGGGAAGGGTGGCCCACTCTGTCCCCTGTACCCTCCTCCTGGCCCCTGCCGCCGCAGCACACCAGCCACCTTTGGCTTTGAGCAGACCCTTTTATGTTCATGTTCTGTGAGGAGAAGATGATGAGGCATTTTGAGGGGGTGATATGGCGCAGGCTGTTGGGGGCTGAGTTGGGGGCCTCCTGCAGAAATGATGACACTCTGCAAGGGTGGTCTGGTGATGGTGACAGCTCTGTCCCCGCTCAGCTCCTCCGGGCTGAACTGTGGCCTTGGGTGAGCTGCTGAACACTCTGCGCTGCAAAGCGGAGGGGTAGCAGCAGACTCAAAACCAGAGCAACTGGTTTTAAACTGAGGAGCACAGGCAGGATCCAATTTACATCTCATGCAATTTTCTCCTTGGGTTTGTTTTTCTTTTTTAAGTCCCGGTTCCCAGTGTTATTGCGGAGAGGTCCGGGAGGGCTTTGCAGCTGATGCAGCCATGACCAATGCTGATCCCAAAACCACAGTTGCTGGCCTGGATTTAGGGGTCAGAGTGGCACAGCAACTCGACATGACTCAGCAGCAAGAAAGCTCATACTGCTCCTGGATGTACCAACCGAGGAGGGGGACCAGGGCAGGGAGGTGACTTTAACCCCTGGGGATGACTGCGTCGAGGCCAGCAGCACACATTAAAAGGATGATAAAAAGTGAGCGAGGGCAAAAAAAAAGAGCCATAAAAATGATTTGAGGGTAGGAGAAGACACTTTGAAGTGAAGGATTTAAAAGCTTGATCTGTTTAGCTAATTGAGGAGACACTTGAAAGGTGGTATGCTCAAAACATATAAATAACAATGTGGAAAATCAAGTTCAGAAAGACTCTTCAATAAACAGGGAAAGATAGTAACAGGACCAGTCTTTGGGAGCTGAAGCCAGGCATGTTCCGATTGGAAAAAAAAAAAAAAGTGCAGATCTTTACCAGGAAGGATAATGCAGGAACAAGCACCTACAGAACTAATGAACTCTTCCTCTCAATTATTTCAAGGTATCCCTTTTGAATAAGTTGTGTCCCTGATCTCATATGGCTTCACCCATCACCCTGCTCTCTGAAGTAGCCCCAGCGACAGCCTGCAATGGCCCCCACAGAAATGCCTGAGCACCCTCAGCTCCCCAGTGGCCTTTGCAGAGAGAGGTGGTTGTATTTCAGCCCTAGCTAACCCATCACTAGCTCCAAGAGTCCATTCATGCGTACACACAGTTTTTCCTGACTGCTTTTCTCAAGGGGAACTTAAAAGGTTAGTTAATCTTTTGTGAAATCTAAAAGAACTGGGTAACCAGGTGTTTGTCCAGAAATGACCTGGGAAAGCAATAAAATCCTCTTTAGTGCTGTACACATGGTTTTAACCCACTTCCTGGCCACTCTGCATCCCCAAAAATGTTCTCTTGGGAAACAGGACCTTCCTTCTGCATTTGCCAGCCAACACATCTTGCTTCTTTCTGGTACAAATGGGTGTTTGGAAGGTATCTCTGTGGACTGCATTTTTCTTAGTGTCTTGCTGAAACATCTCCCTGAAATCCATGTTGTTCTGCTACAGATTTAACCAATAAAACAATTTTACAGTAAGACTGAAAGCATTTGTTTGCTGGCTTGTTTAAAAACAGATATGGGCGATGGAGTGCCTCAGGCAGTTCTGCTCTGCCAGCGAAGAACTGGATGCATCTTAATTTCCCAGTACAACCCTTTTGGCTGCCATGATGTCTTAGAAATCATTCATTATTAAAATAATTATAAATAATTATTATGTATATGTCATGTGTATAACACAATGGAGAGCTGGAAGGGTTTAGTATAGATTTTGGGATGGGGCCACAAGGAATGTTTGGGGGAACCCTACTTGTCATATTGTGATCAGCTCATCATAAACCCATGGATGGGTGAACAAGCACAGGTGGGTGATACACAACGGCCATGGTGGGGAGGAAGCTCTCTTGATGTGTCACACTTAACAGCAGTTCCAGCCTATTCTTTAGACACAGATTTAACCTGTGTCTAAAGATCTACAGATTTAACCCACTGTGTGCGCATGGAGACTGAGTGGGAAGAGATGGCCACTGACAGTGCACTTCTCTACTCTCATCCCTTGTCAGTGTTAATAAAAATGTTTTATTGTTATCTGCATCAACTCATGCCAATTATTCTGTTCTTCTGCCTACTGGCACTGCTCCCAGATGCAGATGTCGTCTGAAGTCGAGTATATCCCAGCTGGCAAGCAAATGTCTCATTAATTTGCAGAGAGGCCTCCCATTCCTTTTCCCACATATCATCATCTGTGCAGTGAGCCTGACACTTCAGTTCAGAAGTTCTCATACTCCAGGTTGCTGTTTATCCTGTCCCACCAACCTGGCCCAGGTCAACACCAGATGCTGTCATTTACTCAACCCAGATGTTCCTAAACCAAACAAGCTGGGGAAAAATTACTTTTATAAACCAACAGATAAGGAATCTGGCCTGGCTGATACAGACAAAGAGATGGCAGGCTCAGAGACCTGTGGGTAGGCAAAGCAAACAGCCAGGCTTGCTGGACATGACATGGTGATGGCTCTGCTGTGATCTCCAAATGGAGCCAGGATTGGTTCTTCTAATTAGCCTTGGAATCTTTTGCAGAAAGGCTGCCACAGGGCCCACCCCCTTCTCTGGTGTTGAGGACATGGTGGTGGTGGTGATGGGAGACCCGTAGCATGGGAAAGATGATGTGGCCTGTATGATCTGCCCCTGTTTTCCCAGCAGAGTGGTGGTGAAAGAGCTGTATGAGCTGGCTGCAGGGAGCGGAGCCAGCCCCTGAGCCTCACAAGAGCATTAATGAGTGCTCTGGCCATTGCGTTCAGGTCTATGAGCTAGTCCTTGCCTGAAAGCACCACCCCCCAACCGTACCCCCAGGTAGCTCCTGAGCCACCGCCCCAGCAGAGCCCTGGTCTCTCTGGAGAGCAGGGAGGGGGACACAGCTGGGACAGGTTTCCCTTGCACCCTTGAGGCCATGAGACCTTCCTCAGGAGGATGAATCCTCAGCTGAGAAAGGGGTTTGGGGAAAGGTCCCTCTCTGCTTCCGGCTACACTTCTGCCAGCCTGAACCTCAGCTGCTTTGGGGGGATTACTGCGAGCCACAAACTTCTGTCTGCTGTCTCTCTGCTCCAGCACCGGAGCCACTGGACACCTGCAGAGTCCTGGTGACACATGCCCGTGCAGTCCCGAGTCCCGGGGTCTGCATCCCCACTGGATTTTGGCAGCTTACACCTCGGCTGCCTTTGAGCCCCACATCCCTGGTAAGAGCGAGGCGTTGCACACAGCTCCAGTGGCCTGACCCATAGCAAATCACACACCTCTGGAGGGTCACCTGGCCTCACACTGGCCCTGTCAAAGGGGGATGTTAACACAGCACACACTGGGGAAACCGAGGCATGCACAGTGCTCATAATAATATTACAGCCTCCCTCCTCCCGCGCTGCAACCGAGGGACAGAACATCATCCATGGCAGTGTGATCTCCTCCTCTGGGTGGAGCAAGGATGCACCATCCTCATCCCAGCAGGGCAAGCTGTAGGATATGGTAAGTCCTCCCACTGCCCTAGGAGAGGAAAAGCCCATTGTTCCCCCATGGCCCTTTGTTCCCCCCTAGACCCCCAGTTCCTCCTGGACTATTGCCTTCTGCTGTGTCTGTCAGTGCACAAGGGATTTCAAGGCTCAGAGGACCCAGTTCTGAGGGTCTTCCACCATGATGTCTTTAAAATTTGGGCCTGGGAAGAGCCTTGCCAGCCACCCAGGTTTCATGAGCACAGGCCTGGACCTAGTGGTGCCCACAACCTGGGTCAGCCCTTGCAGATGGAGGCAGAGAGGGGAGGCAGGAATGGACTTGTCAAGATACGTAAGTCCAACTCTGCCTTCTCATATTCTGTGCTGCCTCCTTGGAGGGGCTGGTGGAGTCCATGAGACAGTGTGGGACCTGAATCCCAGACATGACGCAGATGGGGACTCCAGCCTGGGGAGACTGGTGTGAGAAATGGAATGTCCAGGTCTGTACAAGAAGAGACCACTCTTGTGTACAGAGTGCTCAGGTCACCCCAGCTTCCCAGGGAAACATTCCAACTAGAAGACTAATTACCTCAGATGTACCAGCTTCCTTGGGTGGTGGCGTCTCCCCATGTTTAGCACCAGCATCTTCTCCCAGCCCCAGTCTGAGCAGACCTCCCGTCGCTCACACTCACCACCTCCATCCACTACTGAGTAAATTTTCGAAGAGAGGTAACCACTCTGTGTTCAGCAAGGCACCTCAGATCTCAATTTATTTCTCATTACATCATCATTTTGCTCCTATCTATCTGCTGCTTCTTCCCAATAATAACGTTACAGTAATTAATTGAAACATTTGTTAAGTAGACAGTGCACAAAGTGTAAGCAATGTCATAAAAATCCAGTTTCATAAAAAGCACACACCGCGATGGCAGATGGGGAGCGGGGCAGGATTTCCAAAGATCCTTTTGTTCAGATTTATCCTGTCTCCGTGCAGACAAACCGAAGGGACACATCCAGCCAACTGATCTGCAAGGCTGCAGCTATCAAAAGTCTTACTGCACTTCAACAATTTCCCTGTTTATGCTGTCCCACACGTACCAGGTGGTTTGATGACGCTCAAGCACAATTCTGCAGTAAAATCTTGGTTAAGCAGAGTGGACCATGCATCATGAGGCTCAGGTTTGTCTTCAGCAGAAATCCTGGGTGCCCCACAGTAGCCCATGACATTCCACTGCTTGGTCAGTTCTCAGTGGTGGTGCAAGCACCCTGTTCAGCAGAGCATCCCATACCAGCACAGCAAATTATGCAGGCAGCTGGAGTGAGGGACCCTGATACTCTCTGATATTCAGGGTGCAAAGGAGAACCACAACCCCCCAAAGGAATGTGCAACTCTTGTTGGCAGTAGATCAATGTGCCAGTGGTTTAATGTACATTTTCTGAGGTCCAGATCTGACCGTAGGTGGGCGCAGAACGCACAGGAGCTTAGGACCACTCAGTTAGGAAATTGAAACTCATGGTGGGTAAAAAGAGTGAGGAATAAGCAATGATAATGGTTGGTTCTTCCCAGGGCAAGTGGTGTTGTAACCTCCAGGGTTTGGCCCGTCACCCGTGCCCTGTGTTGGAAGGCAAGGAGCATGCTTCACTGTCTTCTGCTCTGAGTCCCTGCAGCCCCCATCCCTCCCCAGTGCTTGCAGCCCTCCCCAGATCTTTGAGCCAAAAACAAATTCCTGCAGCTTCTGCACTCTTGAGAAGTGAGTCAGAAAGATCTTGGAATTTATTCCCATTCTAGATTCGGATTATCCCAAGACCTTTCCAACTTTTTTTATGAAAAATGGGACTGAGAGCCTTGCTGATGCTGTTCCACTGCTCCACAGAGTGCCATGCTGGAGACTGTGCACCTGGGAACAGGAAATTTCTTGGGGTGTTCTCACTAAAGACAAGTCCTCACAAGCATCTTCCTCTCCTGACTGCCTCACAGCCTGGTGGGGAGACCCAAATATCTGAGATCCACCCTCCAATCCTTATTCCAATCCCATGCAAAGTCTCAAGACAGATTCCCATATGAATACCCTCAATGCCAGGGTGTCCAGGGCTGTGGGGCCTATTTGGTGACTTGGAGAAAGCTTTCACTGTGGACATGGGCCACTTTTTTCCTTGTGTGGCCTCCACCAAAACACACACAACACTGCAAATATTCTGATTTTTCCAAGGCAGCATTTTCAACAGTGAGAGCAGGGCAACTGAAATAGCCCTTCGCAGGAGCTGGAGGGCTGCAGACTCTGGAGTTCACAACCCTCTATCCCAGCTCCTTGGAAACTCTTGGAAACATTGATACAAGATACTGAACGCAGGCTCGGCACTCATGGCTTTTGGCACTAATCAAATTGAATGATGTGAGAGCGTCCTAAAAGTGAACTGTAAAGTTTGCACCCAGGCAAGTAGGCTTCAAAACCTTTAGACAATGTATTTATGGCCTCAAACAAGCACACCAGTATGCAAATCAGAAGGGCTGGTTATAACTCCATGAATGCGTTCTACAATCTAAAAGCTTTTAAATGAGGTTCACAACCATTAACAAGGTAAATATATTTGTCAATTTGTTTAGGCAATTACAGTCATTTAAAAACAATGCATAATAAGAGACATGAATCTAATAAGCCGTTACTATTGTATGTAATGTATTAATGCCACTTAATAAAATGAATGCATCTAGCTGATAGGTTGCAGCTTGTTTTGTTCTGTAAATAATTGAGCAGTGATACATGCAGAATTTTCATCACTGGGCATTGCCAATCCCTGATGATAATTGCAATAAATTTGCCCCAGTGAAACCAATCTACCAACTTCCAACCAGGTTCTGCTTCTGTGTGCCTGGTCTCCATTGTCCTTTGCTCTGAGAAACAGTTGCAAGAGAATGGAGCTGGTTAACTCCAAAACATGGGACATCACTACAAAACATTTGTGAAGACTTTACTTTGAAATGTGCTCTTCTGCCAATTATAATTTGCAGCAGTTACAACACTCCCAGGCTATGGAAAAGCCATTTCTCTATCCCGGGGGAGTTCATTCAATTTTAGCTGATATTAAGTGCTCAATAGCACAATTTTCCTTTTACTTTCATCCCTTCAGAAAATGTCACCAGTCTGGAGTTAACTAATTGAGCAGAGACCTTTTGAGGAGCCAGGCCCAAAGCAGCCCCACAGGGTGCTGTGAACATACAGAGAAAGGCTGAGTTACTCAGGGCCCCAGAGTGTGCAGTCAGAGGATGCAGGATGAGGCTGGGAGAGGGCAAAAGGGAAGGATACACAGGCTTGACCCCAAGTGTAAGAAAGCTCCTCATCCCAGTGTGACCTGGTGGCTCTGGGGTTCCATGTGCAGTGGGCAAAGAGACCCATGACCCAGACCCTTGTCTCATCATCAGATCACTGAGATGGGTCTGGCAGGTCACTCACTACTTGAGCCTGTTTCTTTCTGCTGGCCATAAAGTATGCCCAGATACCAGCTCACATGGTGGCACTTTCCTTTCCAGCACCTCAAGTCAGGGCACAGGAATGTTGCGCTGAGATTCCCGCTGGTGAGCAAGCCAAGGAATGACCCAAGGAGTGACCCTGCATTCAAAGCTTCCTGCTGATGTAAAAGGGGCAAAGCTGGGACGATGCAAATTAAAAATAACTATTTTTTAATTTTATTTTCCCTTGGCAGAAATTGTGATGTGGTTTCCCCACAGGAGCTTAGGACCACTCGGGAAATTGAAACTCATGGTGGGCAAAAAGAGTGGGGAATAAGCAATGATAATGGTGTGTCTGCAGCTGCTAGATGCCCGCTCTGTGAAGTTTTTCCTCATGTTGAGATGGAATTTCCCATGTTCCAGTTTGTGCCCATTGCCCCTTGTCCTGTAAACCACTGAGAAAAGTCTGGCCCCACCCTCTTGCCACCAGCCCTGTAGATATTTATATGCATTGATGAGATCAAATAGAGTGAGTGTTGAAGGTGGGATGAAGGAGAAGGTTTAGGACTGAAGGGCAGGAGAGCAGCCTCAGGCCTGGGCCTGGAGACTGGTTTTGTGAATCTTATTCCAGTGATGGAAAATCACTTCACTGGTCTCCAGCTTTTCGGGAAAATGGACAACCACACGGACCCCTTCTGCTAAAATTCCCTAAACTGTCTGACTGCCCCAGCTGCTCGCCCTGCTCCAGACCAACCTAAGTTCTGCCTCGAATATTGTCCAAAGTGCTGTGGCTCCACCAGCCCTGGAGTCTCAGCATGGGGCTGTGCTGGCTTTGAGGACGGGGTCCTTCGCAGCTCAGAACCTTTCACTCAAACAAAGAGCGGGACGGAAGGTGCGTGCTGGACATACCAAGCGGGCAGCTATCTCCAAGAGCTCTCCAATGGAAAAATACTCACCTTTGACTAATACATTGCTCCTAATGAATAGCTGGGCCACCTGTACTTAATGGCCTGGTTTAGGCAGATACAGCTGGAAAATCTCATGCCTGTTAGATTTTTTCTTCCCCTAAAGCATCGAATTATTCACTATCTGCTTGTCGCACTTTGCAGCCAACTCTTTCCTGTGATGACTTTCAAAGGATGAAGAATGGGCACCCTGGTGACATTTCTAGTATCTATAAATATCTCCCCACTACCCTGCCTGCCCAACTGGTGAATTATGCAGAAAGACATACATAATAAAACAATCAGATCCGTTTTGTTGTCAATGTCCCATTCTTCAGCTGGCAAGAGAACAGCCCTGGCTGTTGCTCTGGAAAGAGCAAGCAGCACCTGGGGAATTACTGAATTTATCTTTTCCTGTAGGTATGGGGGCACATTGGAGGGCAATGCTGAGCAGAGAGAGGCACGAGTACATTGGAAAAAGGAAGTGAGGAAGTATGAAGTTTAGGACAGAAACACTCTCCAGAAGAGTAGGAAATCCCACGTATGGAGCTCTGAAAAGCTTGTGGCAAAAGAAGCATTGAAGAAATACCAAAGAAGGACTAATCCATGCATGTTCTCTGGAGCACAATGCACTTACTGCACATTCTGCTCCTGCTTTTGTGTCTTTAATCCAGCAGTGCTCTGTTTATGCAACTAAGTCTCCTGCCTGGTGAAATACATAGAGAATTTAATGCACCCAACTTTGCAAAGCTGTGGGAAGTGACCAGTTTACATCATGCATCAAATTGGTAGGTTTCATTTAAATGGGCAGGAATTTAATTTAATAGCATAGCTTGCCCTAGCTAACAGACCTCTTCTAGACAGATACTCATTATGTGAGGTAATCTACAGAATCTGTTACCTCTCCCTTGCATTAGATGTTTGTAGATGTCTTCATAACTAGCTTCTTCATCATTAATTTTTGGGAGCTGTGCCTTGGAGACACTGCCTGGCAATTAAACAAAGTTCTTACTGAAAATTTTCCCGCTTTACCTTGGTCCAGAAGGTCGTTGTTCTCCAGGACTGCAAAGATGAGGATTTTGCATCCTCTCATCCCTGCAGGAAGACAGTTGATGTGTTCCTCAGACTGAGGAGCAGCCCAAGGAACAGACCCAAGTTACTGTGGAACTCCTGCAAAGCCTGGAGATATTATCCTCCTGCATTACTCTGGGTAGGAGGACAAGGGACTGTCGAAAGCTGGCCTAGCAGACAGGTGACCATGTTCCTATCAGTGTGTGCTGAGGTCACCCATAAAGCTGTTCAGTTTGACATGAGGCTGAGAAACCAAACACTGCCCACAGAAGCTGGCGTGGTCTAACCCTGGTCGGCAGCCAAGCACCACACCTCCACTTGCTCCCTCCCTCCCAGTGGGATGGGAGAGGGAGTCAGAAGGGTAAAAGTGCTACCATTGGTGGGTTGAGATAAAGACAGTTCAACAAATAAAGCAAAAGCCATGTGCACAAGCAAAGCAAAAGAAGGAATTCAATCCATGCTCCCCATCATAGGCAGGTTCAGCCATCCACAGCAAAGCCAGGCTCCATCTGGTGACTTGGGAAGTCAAACACTATCACTCTGAATGTGCTGCCCTTCCTTCTTCTTCCTCCAGCTTTTATTTCTGAGCCTGACATCATATAGTATGGAATATCCCTTTGGTCCATGGGGGTTCAGAACAGCAGTTCTCACCCACAGCATTCGTATCGATAAACGCAACTCCCTCAATGGCTGTGTCTGACCCATCTCACCCCGCAGGTACTTTACATAGAGGAAGTAAACATCTGATAAAGCACTCCAGGCAATTTTTAGAGACTAGTCGAGGAATAATGATTTTTATTAGTACATTTCCATCATTATGAAATATTTTTCTTAAATAATCCCTGTGCTGTACTTTTACTGATTATATTAAGCACATTGGATATTATAACTATTTTTACTGTTTATAACATTTCCAGGAATATTAGCAAGAAACAGTTCACATCCACAACACCTGCTGATCGCCCAACTTTCGACATCACGCATATGACAAAGAAACACTCAGGTATAGAAAAGAACCAGGTCTAAAGAATTTCACAGGTCACTGATCTAAGGATATTGGAGAAGGCCACTGACTACACAAACTACTTTGAATCACAAAAGAGAAATAAACATTAAATTCAGATTTGAGCTCAGCACTCTCCGGGTGTGGAAGATCTGGCCGTGGATTGGGATCTTCCAGTGTTAACGGTGTAGGAATTACAGGACATTGTTTTGCAGCAGCCAAGAATCCGGTGCCTCTGCTCCTGTCACCTCCTTGCAGGCTCTGTCTACTCTAAGTGCCCAGTACTCAGAGAGATGGAGCCTGGCTTCTCTCCCTGGATATTATTTTCTTAATTCTCTAAGAAAGACATCATTAGGGGTTTGCAAATGAGGTGCTCTGCTGGTCAGCCTATATCTGCAGCAGCAATGCCACACCAGCGAGCACCCATTTGGAAGGATTTTCTCGAGTTTTAAGGTTAAATGTCCACACATAAGTTGGCCCCCTTTGGCGTGTTTTGTACACAGGACATGGGTACATACTACGGGTATCTTGCTTGTCGGCGGGAATGGCTTTGATGAAAATGACGGGCATGGCCGGCGTTAGCTCCTTGAGCCTGGCATTTGTGATTATCCCAGTCTGCAAAGGAAAGAAGATAAAGCATTAGTGAGGTTTCTGAGATAGCCATCAGCTGTACCCCAATAGGCACTCATTGGGCAAATGAAGAGATCAATGGGGTGGATGAGTCTATTTGAGGTGAGGGTTTGGATCAAATATCATGCTCTCTTATCAGAAGCCTCCCTCCAGTGTAGATTATTTCAAGGTGTGCATAGAGATGCCTGCTCTCATCAGATGCCCAAACCCCCACACTCCTGAGCTGGACTTTGCAGGAAAATGATGTTCTGGCTATGTCCAGCCATATCATCCTCGTGCTGCTCTAAGTCAAGGTTTTGCCAGAGCAGAACCACCCTGTGGGCAGCCTGTTTGTGCAAGGACCAACTGTGGACACCTGAAGAGTGCTCTGGATAGAGAACACCAATCACTTGGGAAGAGTCTAAAAGGCACCAATTAAGTCTCCAACCACACCACCACAATTTGACCATGACCTGGGATACACTTGTCTGTGCAACACTTTGTCTAGCTCAAAAAGGCACCACAGGCTCGTTTTCACTCCCAAGGGGGCTCACGTCAGCCAGGTGTGACCTCAGACTCTTCCTGAGGGATTATTATCATTAAATAACAAGTCCACATTCTCCTCTTCAAAGCAGTTGCTCACTCTCAGCAGGTTGTCTGACACTGGAGAAGGGCAGGAGACCAGCACCTTGTTGCTCTATCTGGGGTCTCTCTGGCAACTTCTCTTTCTGACAGTAAGATGCCCGACACATCAATCAATTTCCAGGAAAGCCAGCAAAATTGCTTAATTGAAGCTAGAGAGGCCACATGAAAACAAATACAGAAATAGAAATAAAAACTTCTCAGTGCTAAAGAAACTGCCTCTCACTGCAGCTTGGCTTCACTTATCATCATTATTTCAAATGCTCTTAGATCAGACTTGCAGGATGAGATTCAACCTCTCTAGTAGTTTATTTAGTTCTGCAAATGAGTGAAGAAAAATAATCCCTCCTGTGACACACCTTGGTTTAATTGTAGTAATGCCATCTGTTACACTGAGTTGTGATAAATCCAACTGTGATTTAGAATTTTATATTTCTAACGTCCTGAAAAAACATTAAATAATTCTGGTAATATCTTGCAAAGGAGCTATTTATCAAGCATTATTATGCAGTCTTTTTAAATTCACATCTTTCATTTCTAAGGCTGGATTTTGACCAGATCTCTTTTTTTTTACTGCTGACAATTCTTCCAATCAAATTGTCAAGACATATTCTACCTATTTCTGGGTTAACAAGAGTTGAAATCTCCCTGAGGTATCATCTCTGTGGAACATATCATTGTGTTATGTCTGGGCTGATTTGCATTTGCATTTTTTATCGCTCTCATCACCAGAGATTAATTCTACTCTGAAAGCAATTTTCACTAACGACCAGCACAGTGCACCTGCTAAAAAGCCACAGTTCTGTGCTCAGAGAGCTCAGCCTCAAATAAAGTCTTCACTTCTACTTTTTGAAGACTGGGTCTATTTCGCTGCCACGTATCAATGCATGTGAAGACACAGAGCAGCTCTCACAAGCCAGGGACATTAATCGATGGGCCCAAATACACAGGCTGTAAAGGAGCATCCCCTCCCACCCATTGCCTTTGGAGGTGTTACAGCACTGGCGCACCTGCACCATGGTTAATTCAGAGTCAGTTGGCTTAAAGACCTTCAGCATGGCTTGGTTGTCTCACGATAGAGTTGCCTCTGTTTGCAGGGAAGGGGGCTGGTGATCTGACCATTGGTGTAGCCAGCAGGGACCATGGCTCCAAGGTGGTCCAGAAATGGCTGGGGTTCATGGTTTCAATGAGATGTGAGGAACAAGAAAAAGAGCCATCCATGGACCATGCAGTGAAGAAGACCTAATGATGTGCTGTCCAGTAAAGCCAAATGAGAGAGGAATTTTTCTCACTGAGTAGTTTAACAGTTGAGATAGAGATGGAAAGGGGTTTGCCAAGTTATTAATTTTTCAAAACATCCATAAGTAAGAGACTGGCTGTTCACAGCACAATTTGCAAGTCTCCCCTCCATGGCTGCATTGTAAATTCATCACTGGAGCCCTCCCTTGAGCCATATCCTACTCTGGCTCTTGTAGCTCCAAATTACATGGGCATTACTGACGGTTGCAGGTTGACTCTGCAGGAAAAGGCTTCACATGATGTCCCAGCTCACTCCTCCAGGAAAAGTTTCAATCTGTGATGTGTGAGATTTGATGTACCTGGTGCCACTGCAGAAGAACATGGAAAACTGTGATGTTTGGGGCTGCAGCACCAGGACAGGGCTGTGCCAGGCTGGGTAACACATTGATGTTTTCATCTGCATCTGCTGCTGGGAGCATCTCACAAAAATGGGCGGTGTCCAAGTGTCCCCAAAGATACCAAGCTACCTGAGCCATCAAATAAATGTGACTGCTCCTTGTCACACAGATCTGCTCTTCTCAGCCTCTCTGCTGGTCTAAGACTGGTGGTGCTTTACACAGGACTTGCTTTAAAAAGCCCACACCATAGCTGGTATGGTTTGAAGGAGACACGATACTCTGCCACCACTCAGCACGCTGGGCACTGTGTGCCTCTTCCAAGGACAAGCTGGTGTGTCATCTACACCTGGCTAAGCTTCCTGTGGTGCAAAACCCACCTCTCCCTTGTCCCAGACCACTCCAGCACCAGTGTGAGCAGCCAGGCACACACTTGGCATCAAACTCTCCATTGCTGGGAGTGAGAAAGCCAGAAACCAGCCAGCAGCCTTCATGGCTTGAGATACAACATCTCACGGTGTCACTGGACAAACTATTTCTCACCAAGTCCCAGCGACTTTAAGTCCTACAGCAACAGATCATTTGGACCCAAATAACCTGCTTGGTTTCATTTCATATAATAGCCGATTGCTGTTTTGTAACAAATGTTCTATAAATTTAAGACACCCAAGGGCATACATAAATTTTTAAATAAATAGAAAAATGGGAGTAGCAGAACATAGACGGACATTTTACTTTTTTGGATGCACAATCTAAATGTGAAATATTCTTTTAAGAGTGGAGGTGTTCCCCAGAGGAGTTCTTCTAAACATGAGCTGTCTTTCTTATCAGAGGATTAATTTGGAAGAAGTAGAAAGCCCAAAAGAACAAGGCACTTGTTTTAAAAATTCCCACGTCCATTAATACATACTGGTGCTCCCTGGCTTACAGGTAAAATGAATAATTCCACTAGATGGAAATGATATTTCAGTGTGAGCAACATCATATGAAAATATTCTTTTCCTTTCTGAAATAAATTGAAGCATGATACCCAGAGATTATAAATGGTTCTATAAGTGTAGTTGCTCAGTATCTTTCAATCACAAAGAAAATGAAACCAGAAAAACACCATCTAGTAAAGTCTGTATGGTTTCTGAAGACAAACCTCATTGCTGAATGCAGTCACCCACAGGAGTTATCAGAGGGGGGCTGAGGGGAGAAGCCATGTGCTTCCCGAAAGATTTCCGGCTTTGCACCACAAAAAACTCACTCTTCACATAGAATCATAGAATGGTTTGGGTTGGAAGGGACCTTCAAGATCATCGAGTTCCAACCCCCCTGCCATGGGCAGGGACACCTCCCACTAGAGCAGGTT
>JAOQGH010000003.1:24879847-24894587 GCA_025769975.1 Gallinago jamesoni | reverse complement strand
GCCTGCCCAGGGAGGTGGTGGAGTCACCATTCCTGGAGGTATTTAAGAAACGTGTAGACATGGCTCTTCAGGGCATGGTCTAGTGCCCCAGATTATTGGTTTGTGGTGGGGTGTTGTGCGTGGGGTTGTGGGTGTGGGGTTTAGTTCGTGGGTGCTTTTTTTGTGTGGTTTTTCTGGGTTTTGTGGGGTTTTGTTTTGTTTTGTTTTGGGTTGTGGGTGTGGTTTTGTGTTTGTTTGGGTTTTTTGTTTTTTAATGTGGTTGGACTCGATGATCTCAGAGGTCCCTTCCAACCACTAAGATTCAGTGTGTGATTCTGTGTGTGAAAAAGACCTGGGAGTCCTGGTGGACAAAAGGATGCCCATGAGCCAGCAATGTGGCCTTGTGGCCAAGAAGGCAAATGGCATCCTGGGTTGCATCAAGAAGAGTGTGGTCAGCAGTTTGAGGGAGGTCATCCTCTCCCTCTGCTCTGCCCTGGTGAGGCCCCATCTGGAGCGCTGGGCCCAGTTCTGGGCTCCCCAGTTCAAGAAGGACAGGGAACTGCTGGAGACAGTACAGCAAAGGGCTATGAAGTTGATGGGGAGACTGGAACATCTCTCTGATGAGGAGAGGCTGAAGGACTTGGCTCTTTTTAGTCTGGAGAAAGCTGAGGGCATGGCTGATCAATGCTTGTAAATACATAAGGGTGGGTGTCAGGAGGACAGGGACAGTCTTTTTTAAGTGGTCCCCAGTGACAGGACAAGAGGAAATGGGCACAAACTTGAACAGAAAAAGTTCCATCTAAACATGAGGAGGAACTTCTTTCCTGTGAGGGTGGCAGAGCCCTGGAAGAGGCTGCCCAGAGAGATGGTGGAGTCTCCTTCTCTCGAGACATTCAAAACTTGCCTGGACACGTTCCTGTGGGACCTGCTCTGTGGTAGGGGGGTTGGACTGGATGATCTCCAGAGGTCCCTTCCAACCTCTACCGCCCCCACCCCTCCATGTGGATGTTTATGAACATCCACAAAACAATTCATTTTGTCTGGCCATAAGCAAAGGCTATAGTTCAAGGGGATGTGTCTCTCCAGCACCCACCTATTCCAATCAGAGCCGAGAGCAGATCTGAACAGGCCCCATGCCTGGAAGCCACTGGAGCCCTGGTGTCCCCATTCAGTGTTGCCCCTCCAAGACATGTGGTTTCCCATGCAGGAATGCCCTCCCTGGGAAATGTTCGTCTCTCAACAGGATGGACTTGTACAAGGCATTATCAAACCTCTGCTTCAAAGATGACTCATCAAAAGTAGTAAACTTATAAAGGCAGCACCTGAACCTGCTGGGTTTCCCCACAGAGAACAGATTTCTGGTGGGCAGAGAAAATCATGTGTACAAAGGTTTTAAGATGGTTTTTGATTTAACACTCCTGAAGCTAAAAGTGACAAATAGGGTTGAATGAAAAGGTGGAAGCAGGAGTATTTGCAGTTAGTCCTAAACATGAGGAACAACCGTAACAACCTTTCAAAATACACATCAACTTCTGTCATTTCATGTGAGCAGGGACCAAGTAAGTCTGTGCCAGTAAATCATCTCATTGTTTCTATTCAAAATGATGAGTTACCTGGTAAAAGGTCTTTAAAGTCCTGTGTAATTCCAAGCAGAAGGGTCAAACATAAATTAAAGATTTCTCATTTTGGTATTTACCATGAAGTGACAAAGAAATGCAAAGGCAGTGCATTTCCTCTTAGGCACCTGAGCTGTTTCACTTTATTTATAACACACTTTAACACAGTTTACTGACCCACAATAAAGGTCACACACCAGAAAAGCATGGCTGTGTCTAATCAAGAGGGTCTGGCCGTGAGCTTCATGAGGCTGTCAAAATGATTTGACCTCATTAGGGGGCAGTTGCCATGGTTGGTATTTAAGTATCATTGTGGCTCCTTCTTTATTGATATCACATGCGTCATCATCTCCCATCGCAGGAGAACACAGACCCTGAGAGACCTGTTCGGTAGGCTGGTCTCTGGCTAAAGCCATGGCAAGACCATGAAGGAATAAAAAAAATCAGTACTGCCCTGGTGACATCAGGACACTGAGAACCACAGGGACTTCTAACAGCGACGGGGAGTATTTTGCACCCTAGGAAAGCTTTTAGAGCAGGTAAAAATATTGCAAACCACGTGCAAGCAGTCACATTGATTTATAGACATAACCTTCATGATCATATACCTATCTGGTTTTATTTTTAGGAAACAACTGAATTAGCAAATGTAATTCTCAGGAAGGCTTAAGAAAAGCAATTTTTAAAGCCAGTGCAGTCAAGCATACTTGTTGGAATCTCCTCTGAGGGTTCAAAGCATCTACAGCAGCCATCTCATATACTTGTCCAAACACAATTATGCATACATTTGCATTTCAGATACTGAATACTAAAGTGCATCCAGAATGATTCCAGTTACTTTTTATTTTCCAAAATGTTGCACATAGTTTTCATTAAAGACACCCTTGAAGGAAATCCTGATCAGCCTGCAGATATTCCCTCAAGATAAGCAGACCATTGTCACAAATTGTTTTCTCAGTTAAGGTTATTTTCACTTGATACAGTGAAACACCCAGCTAGCCTGACAAAATTTGGTCTTAGTCTATCCTTTTGTAACACTTATTATCCTCATTTTGGAGGCTTACCCTTAACTGAAGTTGCAAAATAGAAACTCTGCTTGCAAGAACCACACTGAGTACAACATTAACACGCAAGTGTTTCAGCCCAGGCTCTGGTCTCACCGAAGTCATCCAGAACAAAGGGCTTTGAAATGCAACATGCCAGTTATTTTTGATGGCTACCAGTCTATCGCAATTTCTCTTCCTCTTAATGGGATGTCTCCTATTTTTGGACCAAACAATCACTTTCCACTACACAGACACAATGAATTATTCAAAAATTCAAATTAGGCATGACATTTCCAAATCGCCTTCTTTTAGCAGATAGTCAGTTAAAAACAATAAGACTTGCTTCCTCCGTGTTTGATTTATTGTCTTTGGAGATCTGCAGTTCCTATTATGCAAACTGTCCTCCACTGAGTGCTGTCAGTAAAGATCCCCAATCCCAGAGATGAACGTGCATTAACAGCTCTCACAGGAGCTGCTCTCAGAAGGAACAATTAAAGAATGATTTCTCCTCTGAACTGAGCCTGAGACCTGGCTGTCAAGGCAGGACAACAGCACTGCCTACAGAAAGAGCCAGCAGCATCCCCTGGCCGTTCTCTGGTATCCAGGGTATGGGAAGGGCCCCTGGGGGATGATGGGCTGTGGTGTGGGTTGGGCCCAACCTCCAACTCAGCTCGGCAGTGATGCACATGCGACCCTTGTTGTCAGGCACAGAAGAATTGCCCACTGGTGCTATCTCAGACCCTTCAGAGAATCACGGAATTGTCAGAGTTGGAAGGGACCTCTGGAGATCATCTACTCCAACTCTCCTGCTAAGGCAGGGTTGCCTACAGAACATTACTCAGGACTGTATCCATCTTCAAATTGGTCACTTCAGCAAACACAAGATGAAGATTCGCCAACACAAACAGACACTGCTACTCATCGGCTCTCCACCCTTAAGTCCCGTCCCCATGGTGTTTCTGAACCACGCTGCAGGTACCGAGGTTGTTGGGACCAACCTGTGTAGTTATTAGAGGTGCTTTTGGTGCAGGTAACATCTCACTTCCCTGCTGTGATTTGTGGCAGGGTTTTGGGGAGAAATTGGCACTCTCTATTATTGCCTGATTTCTGTTGTTTATTTTGTCTGTGGTTTATTTAAGCCCATGCATCCACTCATTCCCCCTTCCAATATTAAATAGCTTATTCTTCTCCACATTAAATCTGATTGCTACACGTTGTCCCAGTTACAATTATACCTCGTTTGGTGCTCCAGGACTGAAACATTAAATCACTTCTGTTTACCTGTCTCAGAAAAGAGAATTTTCAATTCCACTGCCTTATGCTTGAAAATAAAGGAAATCTGTTTATAATAATTGACTACATAAATATCAGCCTATCTTAAAATTGATTGTTCATATTGGGCCGTCATGAAGTGCAGATGATATGTCTCTCTCTTTAATAAGGACAATAAGCACCACCAGTGGATGCAATGCAGAATTGTGAGCCAGCACAGACCCAGGCTGCTGGATTCCCAGCACAACACGACTGGGATTTGGAAGAAGCCTTGTCCTGTCCCTGGAGGGCCACAAGTACCTGAAATCCCAGGGCCAGACCCATCACTGCTGTGTGCATGCTGCAGATATCGCCTTTGAAGATCTCTCTTCAATGCTGCCCTCAGGAGAGGGCTGAGAATTCGATGTCAGGACAGGTCCTCATGCCTCACCTGTCAGTTCTTTCTGCTAATGGGATCATAAAAAGTAGCTGCAGTTCCTTCAAGCACAATGGTTCCTATGCTTTGCAAAGTATTTTTGTGAGCTGAGCTTTTGGCAAAATGGGGTTGAGTTTTTAGGCTTTTTTTCCTGCAGCTCTGGACGTTTTGTGTCCTTACCCTTTCCTAATTTTTCCTTTGATTTCAGCTCAGCTGGTGCCTTTAATGACACATTCTTACAAGTTCCCCACAGAACCTGGGCATTTTGTGAAAAGGTGTGATTTTTTTTGGCTTACCTTTAAATAGGTTGTGTCTCAATATCTGAGTGACCCACTGCTGCTGCGCTAGACTATCAGGCAGTCAGAAGTGCCTGGTCTCTGCTCCCAAAGAGCAGCCACTGCTCTGCGTGTCTTTAACCTCTCCCACCTCTCCACTCACAGCCTGAGGACAACGAGCCATTTGAAATCCACCTGGGAACCCTTCCCAGTGGAGCCAAGCGGTGACTCCCTCATTTCCCAAGCACCTCCTCCACTCATCAAGACTTTACGACACTGCTGTCGCAAGTGCCCAGGGCTCCTACCTTCAGCCCCAGATCCAGCTCCCTGAGAGAGCGCTTTATTTCACTGGTGAGGACGTTCATGCGCTCACACTCCTGGAAGGCAACCACAGCGTACGGCGTCCTCTCCTCCACCTTTGCCATCAGTTCCGCCATGTTAAACTCATCCATCAGTTTCTCTAACATCTCCTCCAGCAGCGCTTTCACCTGGCAGCCGGAGGGAAGAGAGATGTGGGTGAGTGACCCGTTGGGTTTCCTGGGCTGGCAGCTGCCGGAGCGCAGGACAAGGACTCCGTCTGCCACTTAGTGTCTCCGGAAACAATCAGTGTCAACTGTGCCGGGCACGGCACCTTTCAAAGAGCTTGCCCCATCCTATTAAAATTCAAATGCTTACAAAACTTTATGTCAGATGAGAGGCTTTCAAAATGATGGCTTAAAAATGTCAACATTACACGTAGCAGTCTCTGCTCTTCTTGGGTCCTCCGCCTGTAGTCTCACTTCTCCTGGGGTCAGACTCAACACCAGAAGATGGATGGGGCTATAGCATCAGCTGAGCCTCAGGACACCTGAGCTTATGAGCTGTTTCTCTGTGGTGTACAGAGAATTGATAGAGAGAGGTGATTATATAAAATTGAATTTTACACCGAATTTGGCATTCTGAACTAACAGAGCTGTGGAAGAAATGCATAATGAAACAATTATTTTCTGGTTAACATTACAGCTTGGTTTGGAAACAGTGCTTTATATCTCTAAATAGTAAAGAGGGAAAGATCCAATGCACAGGATGTATCTAGCGCCTAAAAATTAAAGAAAACAGAAAAAAAACTTTTCTGATTGACAATGAGGCACAAAGACCCTGATCTCCACGGGATCGGCTGGAGGCTTACCCTTATCTGTCAGGCTTACGTTAAGCAACGTGGTATGGAAATGTCACATAATGCTTTGCTTTATCTCTGTGCTGGAACCTGAGCAAGACTTTGGCTCCCCGGGAAGGCACAGGTACAGTTCTGTGAGCTGGTGGGCAAATCCCAGTGTGTCGGTGGCAGTGACAGCTGACAGCCAGTAACAGAGGCAGCCCCGGGTTATTCTATCGCCGTGCCCACCAACATTCATATTTCAGGCTCTGTCCTCCAATTTCCTCCCATTACAGCTCTTCCAAACCCTCCTCACTCATGTCAGGCGTCATGAAGAGGTGATGATGGGGAGGCTGTTATTGCAGCCAGCGAGGTGGCTGAAGTTAAAGTTCCGCCAGAAAAGCTCTTCAGCTGCACCTCAAATCAGCACAGAAACACCCTCTAATTTGAAATTCCCCAGCAAATCCCCTTGGTTCTGATTTTTTCACAACAATTACAGTTCATTTTCTGTAATGTGGCCTCAGAAACCTGTGGGAGTAACTGGACTTGTCAGAGCCTCAGGAAAACAACAGGCTCACAGTTTGTCTGCAAACTCCAGAAAACCACCTCAGCCAAACCAGGGGCTGGAAATCCTCAAATGGAGGAGCTGGGAGACACCTCTAACTCTCCCTCTTTCAAAGGCCAAGTGAAAGGGATACTTGGCCCTTGCCAGTTAGAGCTCAGAGGGATTACCTCCAGAAGAAAATCAGCTGTGGGAGCATCCCCCCAGGCACCACCAGTGCCACATTCACGTTGCTTTCAGCTACCTTTTCTTTTCAGAGAGATCATGATAGCCACAAGAACTTCTGTGTTCCTGTGACCAGTCTTCTGGACTGTCTCCAGGAGTTGGCAGGGTAGCCATGCCCTGTGATGCCACTGCTAGGTCACTCACTGACAGTTTTTCTGCTCTGGCCAAGGAGTTAAACTGTATTTCAACAGCAAACCGAGTGGGAGGAGAGAAGACGTAGTCACATTGGTTATCTTTGAGCACCTCCTTTGGTTTTGCTACCTCTGGATTATTCCCCTCACCTCAAATTCCCATATAGCCTGAAAACTGAACATGCCTAGTGCTTCTGAGAGCCCCAGAGGCCAAGGCAGTAAGCTCCCCGGCTCCACACCAAGCCATGTGTGAAACCACAGACTTCATATGAGCTTTCTATTAGCCCTTCATCAATTTGCAAAGCTTGAAACACAGAGCTGGGACCTTATGACCACAGAAATAAAAGACTGAGCAAGTGTTGGCTAGTTTGAGATCCTGTTGTGAAAGCTTGGGCCAGATTTTAACAAGCTGTGAGTTTGGAGAGGAAGGGCTGAGATTAAGCAAAAAGGTAAAGTGAAGGATTTCAGCTGGAAATAAGGAATGACGAGGCTCCTGGAGCCAGGTGGACCTGGTGGTAGCAGTAAGAGGTGGGCTGAGCTCTGGGTGGCACACTGTACCCAGGAGCCCATTGATGTCATGGCATGGTGCATGGGGACCAGAGACAGCAGAGGCCACAGGAGGTGTATTTGCAACATCTTCACAGGATGCTAATGAAGGCACTGCAGTTTAGGGGGTAGTTAAAAGCCACTGTCCTGGTACTGACAGTACTCCAATTACATCCCACCATGGTGATGTTCTGCATAATAAGAGGCCTGTGGTTGTAGACACTCCCTTTGTATCCAGCAAACACAGATGAATAATATATTATTACTATTTATATTAATATAATATATGTTATAGATAATATGAATAATGTAATAATATAACAATCAGATTATAATAAGCAGTTGTGAGACAGCCTGACCCAGACAGGACTATTTAGGAATGAGCCAGGAACAGCTCCTTCCTCTCTCACCGTTTCTTCTCTGGTCCCCGCTCCTCCTTCGCCCACACTGGTGTCCTGGGGCTGCATCTCCAACAGGATGTGGAAGAGCTTCTCAGATGTTTGGGTGAGGAAGCCAATCTCAGCATTGGGGTGGAGGCCATACAGGTAGGGAGACTCTGGGGGCAAGGTCTCATCAATGTACTGCGTGGAGAAATCCAGGGTCAGGTTAGACACGGAGCCCAGGGCACTTTGCCCGCAGAGTTCATGACGCTGGAATTATCACACACCAGAGCAAGCCCAATAACTCTGCCTGTGGGTGAAACACCAGCAACATGAGGGCAGAGAGGGCCCTACAATTGTTTACAGAAGCGCTGCCACTCCTGCTGCTAAAATTTAGTAATTGCTGAAGTTTGGCTTGGCTGTGTATCTCAGGGTGGACCTTCTCTAGCAATTATCCACCATGCATTTCAGCATCAATATCCTGAAATCTCTTGTGGGAATTTAGCTTCCAGTAGTTAATTTTTATGAACAAAACCAGCCCAATATACCTATCTCTGCTGCCACATTTGTGTACGAAGAACAGACGAGATCAGTAAGTAGATCAACAAGACCCTTGAGTGTTTCTCATCAAAACTGATGATAAAAGGAGCTTGAAAGGGCCATTTTAGCAAACAGTATGTGGATGCAATTTTCCAGGAGCCCCACTCAAGTCTCAAGAACCAATACAGTTGCTCTATTCATGCATGAACAGAATGAGCCCATGATGAAGTAGCAAATTACCATTAGACTTGGCTCATCCAAGGGAATGCTGAAACGTCTACAGAAACAGAACATAATGGGAAATAACAGGAGGTGTGTTGAAACACTGCAGTCCTGTTCACTGCCTCCAAAGACAGATTACAGGGCAGTTATGGAAGACATTACATTTAGGTGTATAAATAATGCCAGAAAACAAAGAGCTTACCTGATGATAGCCTTTATAGTCCATGTTCCCTGGGAGGGGGAATCCTGGAGCTAGGAGGAGTTCTCCCTCCAACATTTCTGGCTTAATAAATTCTTCCAAAAAGGTTCTGCAAAGCCGCCTGTCCCAGTCATCTGTAATGTGACCTCCATACATAATCTCACCAAAGAGGTAGCGTAAATCATCATATGGGACCTGAAGAATGAAGCAGGAGGGCAGGAAGGAGTTCAGCCACTAGAGCTCCCCCAGCCGTGCCGTGGGCTGTGGCTCTGAGCCCTGATCTGCACAGCGAGCACTTCCACCTCACTATCTCAGATTTCCAAGCAAACAAAGCAAAAATCCTGTCCAAGGAAAACTGGAGCACAGCACAAATTTCCTGCAGCTTCCCAATGAAATAAAAATTTATTCTATGCTCTGTTAAGCCAAAGACCACCTGTATTTTCAATTAATAAAGACCACAGAGACTATTTGCTATGATTTGCAAACCACTACAGGTGTGAGCGGCACTGAAGCTTCCCACCTCACCACAAAGGTACAGCAAACTGTGAGGTTATAAACCCAAACACACCGAGGAAACGGTGTTTAAGCGACTTATCAGCACATCCCAGTCCTGTGGTTAAAAGACAGCAAAGAGCCCACCTTTGACTCACGCACCTTTGAGCTGGCCTCCAGGTAATTGTGCAACACGTTCACAGAGATAGTGAGGTCTCCAGTGCTGAAGGGGTAGGACTGGTTCCAGCCTTGGGGGCCAAACTTGCGCCTTTCTGCCACCACGGCGTGGAAATAGCAGAGGGCAAAGAGAATGCTCTTGAACTCGTTCTCCCGGGTGCACAACTCCAGGGTGTCCTGCAACACAGGACAGAGGTAGGGATGTGTAAGGCCCCACTGCCCTCAGACCCAGCGACTCTTGGAGCCTCCCAAATACCCCAAACCTTGGACATGAGTGAGCTGATTTGCCCAGTCAGTTCATTTCTGCATAATATACACACTCACTGATTTCCTACATTAGTGGCTTTGCATTGCAAATTTGTGGGCAAATTCTGATGCGTATTTTCTGAACTAATATTTTCTTTTTCCAAATCACAGTGGCTTTGCATAGGAACACATCCTGACAGACAAGAAGGGAAAGACACGTGCACCCATCCAACATCCCACCACCTGCACGTGCCCCACATCCCACGCTGGAGAGATGGAGAGAAGCACCACACAGGACCAGCAGCGGGACTGGGACCACAGACCTACGCAAGGGGACAGGACGTGGAAGAACTAGAATCATAGGATCATAGAATGTTTCTGGTTGGAACGGACCTTAAAGATCATTCTGTCCCAGCCCCAGCCCTGGGCAGGGACACCTCCCACCACACCAGGTTGCTCCAAGCCCCCTCCAACCTGCCCTTGAACCCCTCCAGGGATGGGGCAGCCACAGCTTCTCTGGCCAACCAGGGCCAGGCTCTCACCACCCTCACACCAAAGAAGTTCTTCCCCACATCTCATCTCAATCTCCCCTCTTTCCGTGTCAAACCCTTCCCCCTCCTCCTATGGCTCCCCTCCCTCATCAAGAGTCCCTCCCCAGCTTTCCTGGACCCCCTTCAGGGACTGGAAAGGGCTCTGAGGTCTCCCTGGAGCCTTCTCTTCTCCAGGCTGAACCCCCCCCCAACTCTCTCACCTCTTCTCAGGTGGGAACTAGATGGTCTTTAACGTCCCTTCCAATTCCAACCATTCTATGATTCTATGATCATAGAATAATAAAATCATAGAAAGGTGGCTTTCCCAGGGACACAGCCCATTCTGTTCTGCTGCCCTGAATACTCACTGCCCTCACCCACACATCGCCGTTACCTTGGCACACTGAGCTCTCACAGCAAGAGCCTGGCTGTTAAACCCTGAGCAGCCAGAGGGGCCTGAAGGTTCCTTCACCCCTCGGACTGCCTTTGGGGCTCACTAGCTCCATGCCCTCCCCGTTCTGCTGATCACTGTGTGGGAGGATACAGGGCAGACCGTGCCAGATTGCCTTCCTTTCTCTCCATACAGCCTGCTGGGACCAGCCAGGAGCAACCCCAGCCCATTGTGAACCCCAAGCACTGGTCCACGGGGCAGAGGAATGGGGCCAGCTCACAACTCATTGTGCACTTAGGCGTGGGCAGAGAGGGAATCTGAAGCGCAGCAGCCAGCGTGGCTGGGCCAAGGGGGCACAGAGCCAGGATCAATGCCAGCAGCCAGGGAAGATTATTCCATCTTCATCTACTGTCATTCCTCACCTTGAACTCCACACAACGTCCTGGAGAGTGAGGGAGGGGAGAACCTTCACCCCAAGTAACATTTTCATCCTGCCTCCGCTCATTTCAAACAGATAGTAATTAGCATTTTCTAAATTGCTGGAGTCTTATAAAATGTCTTTTATCGGAAATCCTGGAGCGAGTGGGTGGGGCCCCTTTACACCTCATTTCCCTGCTTTATACAGAATGGGTGTTCAAATTTAGCTTTCAGCTGAAGCTACAAAGAAGGCCCATTATTCTGTGCAGGGAATATTGTTCTGCTTTGTAGCTGAAGAAAAATGCACAACTAAATAGAGAGGCTGAATGGGACCGAGCTGGGTTCTCACTCAGTCTTCACTCAAACTCCCCTTGGAGTCCGAGGATGTTTTCTGACATGGGAAAGGTGCTCAGCACATATTTGAAACAGTTCTTTACCAGGTTGCTGATAATGAAGGAAGCTTAGAGTGCTGTCTAATTGCAACAGGGAAAACAGGGAAATCTTATGCAGTTACTCAGCATCTTTCATATTTTAGAGTAATGGCTTCCTAGCACAGACCTGGAGCTCTGTTATGTTCCCCAGCTGACTAGAGGTCTAAACAACACATTTTTTAAAAATAAAGATAATGAAGGGAAGTCACAGGGGTGCCCTTTGTAGTCTTTGTCACACACCAGAGTGGGCTTAAAGGGACTGTCCCTTGAGAGTTGAGAGGGCGGATGGAGGGGCTGCTGTTAGCTACTCCCTCCCTGCTCAGCTGTGTGGGTCAGAGCCACCCTACCCTGGGTATGCAGGACATTCCTGGGGAGGGTTTGCAGAGACCTGGGTTGAAGAGCGATTGAAGGAGCTGGGGCTATTTAGTTTGAGGAAGAGGAGGCTGAGGGGAGACCTCATCACTCTCTACAACCACTTGAAAGGACATTATAGAGAGGTTGGTGCTGGTCTCTGTTCACAGGTAATTAGCGAGAGAACAAGAGGGAATGACTCCAAGCTGCAACAGGGTAGGTTTAGACAGGACATTAGGAAACAATTCCTCACAGAAAGAGTGGTCAGACACTGGAATAGGCTGCCCAGGGAGGTGGTTGAGTCACTATCCCTGAATGTGTTTAAGAGTCGTTTAGATGTGGTGTTGGGGGATGTGGTGTAGGGGAGAACTTTGTGGAGCGGGGTTGATGGTTGGACTCGATGATCCCAAGGGTCTTTTCCAACTGAAATGACTCTATGATTCAAGGGATGTTTCCAAGTCTGCCCTGAGAGTGACGTGCCACCAAGGCCCGATTCCAGCTTCTGGTGTGGTCCTGCCTGCCTCAGTAGGTCTATGACTAAAAAAACCAAGCTCTAATCTCTGTGCTGAATCAGTCCTGCCTGTATTGCTTTATTCCAAACCAAGCACAATGCAGAACTAGATTATTTACAAGTACAAAGTTTTATCAGCTTTGTGAGTGCAACAGAGAAAATCCCAGATGACTGACTGGCCCTGAGGAGACCCAACACTAGCCCAAGCAGCCTGTCCTCATGGCCACTGCTGGGACTGCTGAGTTTGCCCCATGCAGTTTGCACTAAAGCCTGTTTGTGGCCGGCTGAATTAAGCTGCTCTCTAAGCTCATGAGGGAATTTGCTCTGTGCCCCCAGTGACAGTCACACTTGGCAGCTGCTGCTGGAAAACCCGTTACCCCAACCATCCAAATCGCTCTTTCATAGAAATCTAATTTCTGCAGCTTTTCTGATTTAACCTTCAGTGTCTGCTGAGACCTCTTACCGATTGCTCTGACCACCAGAGAAGACATGAACAGATGAAATAACGATACTTTGGGTCCACAATACTTATTTGCTGGGACCACGGCGACAGGCAGGGAAGCTGCCACAGCCAACAGATCCTTTGCAGGATCTAAGCATCATTGTAGAATAGAACCATTCACTCCTCATTACTGAATGGAGTATGTCTCAAAAAGCTGCATTTTTAATTCTTCACCACCTTAAACGCAGATGTCAGTATTGCAGCCATCGGAATTAAAAGCTCTTGAAAAGCTGAGAGGGAGCTTGCGAAAAAGGCAAAAATTAAGATCGAAATATCAATGGCATTTAATTGAAATCCAAAAATCAGGCCTGTAGGCTCAGATCAGGACTCAAAGCTTTGTCTTAATCTAATTCTTATCCAAACAACCAGTGATAATAAACGTTTATAAAATCCCCATCAACGAAATCCAAGAGGTTCCCAACACCTGCACCAAGCACTGGCACCACCAGCTGGGTATTGGCAAACCCAAGCGCCCACTGGAAAAATGGCTCCAGAGAGCACTTGACAGAGGCAGAGCTGCCTCTGCACCCTAAAAGGCTCTGAAACATTTTGCTGAGTTGTGGTAAGAGCATCAAACGTTCCCCTGCTTTGAGATGCACAAAGGGATCAGCACGGCTGCAGACAGCCCCTGCCTTTCCTAGAGCAGTATGCACATCTCATGGCTCAGTTAAACACATGGTAAGTTTTGAGCAGTGGTAAGAGAGCGAGTCAAACGGCTCTTAAGAGCTCTTAATTTATTCGTGAAGCAAATAGAAGCATGGGAAAGTGTAGCACAACCTTCCCTCAGAGAACTCCCTAAAACTACACAACCAACTGAAGGCTCAACGAGCAAGAAAACCAAACCAAAAACGCCCAACAACAGCAATAACAACATCAAGAACCAGAAGGTGGCTGCTCTGGATGCACAGGTGATGCCTTGTCCCATCTCCGAGCAGATGAGGACAACAGACGGCCCTCGCTCTGGTGACCAGCAGCGGGTGACCCACGAGAGGAACCGAATGTCCCCAAAGACACCATACCTGAAGGATGACCCAGTGACCCTCCTTCGCAGCCAGATCCAGAGCTCGTTCAGCAACTACCTCTTGACCTTGTCCAAGGGAAACATTGTGGAGATTCCTGTTGTTAAACGTATAACCAAGTTTCTTCCCTATAAGAACAAAAAAGACCAATGTTCAGCACTTTTCCCCGGAAGGGCACAGAGCAGCTGAGCTCACGAGGCAGAGTTCAGTCTTATCACAAACCCTCACAGAAGAGCTATCACACTTCTTAAAACAGTTATCTTGTCTCTCACGCTCCTTGCCAAAGCACTGGAAACAGCAGAGGCTTCTTGCAAACTACTTTTAATTACAGAGCGGCATCAACACAAAGGTACATTCTTACAAAGTGCCTCTTGTTTAAAGAACATTATTCCCCTGCAACCTTGTGTAGAAACATATTTTACCATGGTAGGAAATTAAAATAATTTCCTGATGATTAAATAGGCTTTGAACATGACATGGTTGGGTGGGGAAATGCATCCTGCAGTGCATGACAGAACCAGCAGTAAGGTTGGGAACCCATTCAGTTTTGAGGTGGGACATTGTGCTCCCCTGCGCCCCCAACCTGACCTGTATTATCCCCTGGTCTAATCCCGCTTGAGGGGTAACCACCCGTGGGGGTCATGAAGGTCGTGATGGTACAATCTTGATGGTGGCATCCGGCTCAGAAGTTGTTTCGGGGAGACAGATAACACCACAATGGCCAAGAGCTAACTTGAGCAATGCAACCGCCCCACCACACTGGAAGATGTGGATGTGCAAATGTAACTACAGGTCAGTAATCCCCACATCAACAGGGACCAACCCCAGAGCCAGCCCAGCTCTCCTGCAGAGCAGGGGCTGCACACCGGAATGTCCCCTCGAGCAGGGACACTGCTCAAGGTCACTGCTCAAGATTCAGAGATTACTTGCCCCAACACATCCTCTGTAAGAGGTCTATAACCTGCTAAACTTTGAAATCTGAGCTAAGTGATATATGGGAGTGATTGTGCATATGCAATCCTTTAGACAGAAATCACCAATCAAACATGGCCACCTCTGCTCTGGTGAGACCCCACCTGGAGCACTGCATCCAGCTCTGGAGTCCTCAGCACAGGAAGGACATGGACCTG
>JAOQGH010000003.1:24850808-24862446 GCA_025769975.1 Gallinago jamesoni | reverse complement strand
CACAGCTTCTCTGGCCAACCTGGGCCAGGCTCTCACCACCCTCACACCAAAGAAGTTCTTCCCCAGATCTCAGCTCAATCTCCCCTTGTTCAGCTTAAAACCCTTCCCCCTTGTCCTGTGGCTCCCCTCCTGATCAGGAGTCCCTCCCCATCTCTCCTGGAGCCCCTTTAGGGCCTGGAAGGGGCTCTAAGGTCTGCCGGGAGCCTTCTCTTCTCCAGGCTGAACCCCCCCAACTCTCTTAGCCTGTCCTCACAGCAGAGGGTCTCCAGCCCTTGGAGCATCTTTGTGGCCTCTTCTGGACTTGTTCCAACAGGTCCAAGTGCTTCCTGTGCTGAGAACTCCCGAGCTTGACACAGTGCTCCAGGTGGGGTCTCAGCACGATGCTGTTGCATGTGAGGCAAAACACATCGAAGGTCACTGCTCTGAAGGTACGCTGCCCTCTGGAAAGGCTTCCCAAAGTGGAGACCAGACCAGTGTAAAACTTTGGTCTGAAAGACTGACAGACTGAATATACTGAATTCAGTTAGAAGCTGTACTTCAACACAGAGAGTGAACAAAGGCAAACCAGACATCAGAAAAAGGGACGACTTATATCAAATGAATTCACTTTTTTAGCATGAAAAATGCCTTCAGATGAAAGACAAAAGGAAGTTATAAAGCTCTTCCCAGCGGGTGCCATTGACCCTGGACATTTTTGAATACACACTCACAACATCACAGAAGCCATGGTTGGAAGAAACCTCTGGAGGTGTCCAACCTCGTGCTCTGGCTGGGATCACAGCTGACACTGGGCCAGGCCAGCCATGGCTTTGGCTACCAAAATGCTGACCTCTAAAATGAAGCTCTCTCAGCTTCTCTGGGCACCCTGTTGTGAAGCTGAGCTATCCTTCTAGTAAAGATTAATGTTTTTTTTTAGTATGTTCAAGCTGAACCTCCTTACCTGCAACTTGTCTCGGTTAATCCTTATTAGATTCACTGCCAGTAACAAGGAACTTTTAGCTCTGTCATCTCGTAACTGATATATCCCTACATGTTTCCTCCCAGGTGGTGTGTTCCAGGGCCAGAATTATAGACAGGGAAGTACTTGTAGATGGTAACATAAACTGATGCAACAATTCAGGTCTTGCCCAAAGACACAGTTTCCTCAATACCTCCCCAAAAGGCAGAGATAAGAGCTTGAGATACTACTTGGGAGCTGCAGCAAGGGTTGACTCAACTCAGCACCAACCATCTCCACATCAGCTCCTGCAGACCCTGAGAACATCACGAAGAAGAGTGAGAGCGAAGCAGTGATTCAGCAGATGTTGTTTTTCCATGTGTGGATTAGCACTGACGTGGAGAAATGTCAGCGACAGAAGAACTTGCTCCAAATTCAGCACAGTATCCTGCTTTCTGTGGAAAACTCGAAGCCAGAGCACAGAACATGCGAAACCAAAATTCTCAGGATCAATGAGACGTATTCTGGGCTGCCAAAATCTCATCCCCGCAGCAATACGTGTATTTGAGACAGCTCTCAGAGCCAAACACAATACATCAGCAAATGCTGAATGCAGTGGATTCATCAGGGCAAGTGTTCATATAAAAACAGCATAATGCTGTTAACTTTTGAAGCAACTTCCTTAAAATACAACTTTTTGGTATCTCAGGAAGTCTCTTGGCTGAGGTTAACAAGGGACACTGAAAAATTGCTTTTTTCTTTCTAAATGACAGACACATAATCAGAGCTGATAGTCTCTCTCTCCCTGAATAACATGTTGCAGAATCCAGAAACCTCTAATTGCAAGTATAAAGTCTGTGTTATATAAATTAACACTAAACTTTTCATTAGTCAACAATTTTAATTGCATTTATTAGGAGTGATGGTATTATAAGAGAAGCTGCTATTTAAAAGCCAGTGCTGTGAAAGCTATCTCGAACAGTAATCTTTCCGTGAATATTAATGGCTTTTCAATACCTTTGCTGTGAAATTTTCCAAGAAACTTAGGCCAACAATAACATATCGCAGTTTCTAAGCAGGGTGAGTAAAGGCAGGAGTGGTAGGTAGGGACAGCAGATGGGTGCTACTCATCAACCTGGGTAGTGTGGCTATTTTTGTCAACATAATGAAGATTTCATTTGTCAATTAGAGTTGTCATGGAAATTAAGAGAGACAAAAAAACATTGATCAAAATAAAATATGAACAAAAGGGCTGGATGACTCCAGTTCCCATCTCTGTAACCCACACGATAATCATCTCTCAGAGCGGGAAAGAGGAGGATCTTTGGTTTGTATCTCAAAATGAGACTTTGCCATCAAACAGATCTCTTCACACCATGTCAAGGCAAGAACCATTGTTTTCTCTGAGAAAAAACAATTTCCCATTCCCTGACTCACAGACAACTTGCTTTATCTCTTTGGTTTTCTTTGACAGCTTCTCATCTAAGTCAGAACCAGCTTTAAACTGGAGCTGATGTGTCAGCAGACCCACCAATTTCACATGTTCACAAATGCAAAGCGCTCGCTCTCCCCCCAACAGCTGTAGGAAACACGCCGTGACCAGCCCTCACCACGGATCAGCCCTTGTCTTCAAGAGAGAAATCCCGGTCGGGGTCACAAAGCGAATGGATGGGTTTGGAGGGTGTCCTCACCCCCTCATGGAGCTAGGGAAGGGCCAGGAGGGAAGGGAACGGTGTCTCGGAGACTTCTCCAAATGATACACTCTGCTCACTGCCCCCAGAGGAAGGGCTGAGAAGAACAACTTCAAAGTCCTGGTGTCATCACTACTGTGGGCAATTTATGTCCCAGCACCAGACAGAGGACAACAAGCTTTTGTCAATTTATTAGAGAAAACCTCTTGCTCTTATCACTAAAGGCAGTTATTCTAAGGATACCACTCGGGCAAAACTGGCCCCAAGTTTTGGCATTGCTTCCTAAGTTTTCATAAAATCTGGAAAAAAAAAAAAAAGAAAAAATATATAAAAAGATATTATCTCCATGTTTTCTTCCCTGGGTTGCATGGAGATGAGATCCCCAGATATCATCTCAATCTCCTCTCTTTCAGAGTCAAACCCTTCCCCCTCGTCCTATGCTCCCCTCCCTGACCAAGAGTCCCTCCCCAGTTTTTCTGGAGCCCCTTTAGGGGACTTTAGTGGCTCTAAGGTTTTCCCGGAGCCTTCTCTTCTCCAGGCTGAACCCCCCAAACTGCTGGGCGGTTGATGCTGGGGAACAACCTCATGCATTTTCCAAGCACCTCCTAAAGGTCTCACGCTGTCTGTGTGCACTGCAGGTTCTGCCCATAGAGGCTTCTGCATATATTCATTATTTCTTTCCTTCGTTTCCTGCAGGTGGCCCAAATCTCGTTAGGAAACCCAGCATCCCCACGGCTGGAGAAAGACAGCTCCTGGGGGAATGGTAAAGTCCAAACCTGCATCTGGCTTGAATTGATAGATTGGATGATTCAGGAAACAGACGTTTAAGCAGATGAATTACTCCATTTGAATACTACTGTTAACTAGAGGGATTAATGTAGAAAATGATGGATTATTTGCCATCTTTCCCATATTAGGTTTTGGGCTGTATTATTCATTCACTGAAGGTGTTATTTTCTGTTTAGCTGGACTACCTGAATTATTCAACTTGTACGAAAAATCTCTACCGAAGGTAAAAAAAGACACAACGGGTTTGCCAAACTTCAATCACCTCTTAACACAAAAATGTTCTTTTAATCCTCCTTATTTCTTTCGTAAAAAATGACTGACAAGCTCACTGCACTGGATGCTCCTGTCATCATTCAAACTCTTCCTTGCCTTTTCCCCACATCTAAATGACACTGGGGTTCAGGACGTAGTGCCATGACATGACTCTGGACAAACATCCTCCTGTTTATCAGCAGCATCACAAAACACAGACACCATGCTGTTGGGAGACAGAAGTGGTCTGAGGAGTGACAGGTTGGATCTCGCTACCTTTTCTTGGAAAATTCCCAGTGAAACCTGGGAATTTTAATCAGAAAGTAATGGCTTCAGCACTCAGGTCCTTCCTGCTGCTACGTTCTTACAGAGAGCTCCACTGGATAGGAAAGGTCAGCAACAGAAGTGAGATTTAGTGATAATCTTTGCATTATAGTCGCTTATAACCACTCACCAGGTGTTCACAATTTTGCCTGAGATGTTTCACAGCTGGGTTCAGACTGGCATTTTTCCTGTGTTTTCTGCAAAGCTTGTTCAGGTTGTTTGGAGAACGGCCCTTGCAAAGTCAGGCTATTCTGCCAAGCCACACTCTCCATCTTTCCTCTTCACTCTTTCATGTTCTCCAGAAATTCAGGGGGACGCAGCCAGAACCAGAAGCTATCCATGGGTCCCTGTTGACAACTGAAAGGTGGCACTTGTGTATTTCTGAAAAGTTCCCTGGATTCTGCTGTTACAAATGACAGATGGGCCATCACCATGTGCCAATACACAGCAAAACTTCATAAAAATGTGTCCCATGGACTGGAAGAGCTGAGCTGAAGCATCTGCTCCGGGATTTCACCTGCTGGAAGGCTCTTAAAGCCCACGGTTCTGTGTCCTGATACACATGTAGATACGCACACTATGGACCCATCCCTTGGCGAGACTTCTCACAGCTCTTTTCACAGCAATGGTCTGATCCAAGGTTTCCTGGTGGCATCATAGCAGAACTGGCTTTGATTATGGGCAACCAGAGTCCAGAAACTGCAGAGTGTCTTGGTGCACTCCTGCCCCTGACACAATCCTCATACACGTCACACAACCTGCTCGAGCAACCTCTGTAATGCAAACTGCAAGGAATCTGTGTCCATCCTTCACTATCCACTGTCACAAAGGGGTTCCAAATGTCTGGTGTGAATCTTTCTGGCAGCACTTTGAGATGCTCCTTGCTTTGCCCTTTACCGATACAGAAAAACAATTGCTCTTTCCCCTTTGGAGAATGCGTTTTGAGGATTGTACCCTCCTGTCCCCTCAATCTTGATACCCTCAGATATAGTCCTTCCCCCTCTCCTTGATCTCTTCCCACAGTCATGTTTTCAGGTACCTGACACTTCTCACTGTTCTCCTTTTCCCTGTCTCCAGAAGGTCCATCTCTTTTTTAAAATGCAGTACTCAAAGATCAAACCAGATTCCAGCAGAGCCTCGGCCAACCTTGAGTGAAGTGAAAAGCTTGTCCCCATGGCTCTGTCAGACTATACTCATTGCACAAGGATGCTCCTGCTCAGGCTCTGGCAATGCTACGGTCCACTGATGCCCTGTGGTCACATGGTGGGGACAATACAAAGACCGTGAGTGCCTCCACAAAAGGCCGTCTTATGTGCCTCACTAATAAAGAGGAGCCAAATCCAAGCTGTTTGCCTTCACTGCCTTCCCAAAAGCGTCCGACACGTCTGCCCCACACCGATGGCTGCCCACCCTCAGTGCTGGCCGTGTGTGCCCATCACACCTCTCTGCTACCAATCCCACCTCTGCAGCCCGCTCTGTATCTGCAGGAACAAACTGCAATTGATTTTTTCCCCCTTATCTTTTGAGCAAAGCAGTGGGACTTCAAAAGATATACAATGTCTAAAAAAGATATATTTGATATCTAAAAGATATCTCTGATGAAGCAATTACTTCCCTTTCCTTCCATTTAGAGGCTGAAAGAACTTCTACACTCAAAAAGTGACCAGCTGACGACAGGCTTTGTGTCACGGGTGGAAGGGCAGTGAAAGACGGAGCCCGACGTTGCTGTAGAGGCATCCAGAAAAATTCAATTTCCACTCTGCAATCAAACCAACCAAGTGTGCCTTTAAATATTTGATGCGATCAAAATCTCTGCTGTATTTCAGATAAACATCAGATTGTTAGCCAGCAGGTTAAAAACGAAAAGGAGAAAAAAAAAAAAAAAAAGCTAAAGCTTTCTCAAGCGGGATTTCTGCGAGACACTGGGAAGGAACAGTTCTCTGAGACTTGATGGTTGGTGAGGACAGATGAATGTCCTTAGGAAACTTCTAGATGGGAGCAGATAAATGCACATCCAAGTGTCATAATCAATGTTTTCTATCAAAGATGCGCTAAAAGGCTCCACATCTGAAGAACTGAGTTAATGGAAGAGTTTTAATTAAGACTATGATTTCCTGGCATAATAATAATTCTGAATGTACAGGGAAAGCTGGGAGCTGCAAGCCTTTCATATCTGACCAGCCTGATCAAAGGACCTTGCTTATGCACAAAGAACACAATATAGGCAGCAGATTGTGTCACAATGAATCTTTGACAAGAATGAAAAATTTCAGTATCTAAAAAGTACAAAAAGTGAAAGTTGGAAGAAAGATTTCTGCTCTTTTGTCCAAAAAATCCATTTTTTAAAAAATGTAAAATATATGATTTGCTATTTTATCTCATAAACTGCACACGCAATCTTATCATCTGCATTCTGCAAAATTATAAATATGGAGTTAATATACTACTTTGTCTACTGCCGTTCTCCTCCTCGAAAGCTGAATTCGGTATTTAGAGCTCATTATTCAACATCACATTTATTAAACAATGCCCTTTCAGTAGCGTTTTCATATCTACATAATGAAAATTCTTCCTCTTCAGAAAAAGATGAGGGAAGTGATTGGGATGAAGAAGAAATCCAAGTTGCCCAGGTGTATTCCTGCTGTATATTAACTAGCTTCGCTTGTCCTGAGGGACATCTGCATTCAGCAATGAAGAGGCACTGCAGAAAATATCACAAAGAAAATCAGACTCGGCAAACGTGTATCTGTGCCGAGGAGATGCAGAGCTGCACCCAGCCGTGGGAACAGGCTGCGCAGGGAGAGCCGGATCCACACAGGGTCCATCGGGGACTGCAGCACTGCAGAAGGCACAGGGCCACAGGGCGACATGGATATGGCTTCCCAGGAAGGACGGGGCTCCCCAGGAAGGACACAGCACGGAGGGAGTGGGAGCATGGAAGAATTTCAAGGGAGAGATCACCAGAGTCACAGAGAAATCCATTTGCCCAACCTTCAGCTCGTCTCAGTGGCCTGGGGATCTCATCAGTGCTTAAAGGGTGGGTGTCAAGAGGATGGGGCCAGTCTTTTTGCAGTGGTGCCCAGTGACAGGACAAGAGGAAATGGGCACAAACTTGAACATAAGAAGCTCCATCTCAACACAAGGAAGAACTTCTTTATTGTGAGGGTGGCAGAGCCCTGGAAGAGGATGCCCAGAGAGGTGGTGGAGTCTCCATCTCTGGAGACATCCAAACCTGCCTGGACACATTCCTGTGCAACCTGCTCTGGGTGGACCTGCTCTGGCAGAGAGGTTGGATGAGATGATTTCCAGAGGTCCCTTCCAACCCCTGACTCTGTGAGATCCCACCTTCTAAAAAGGGCTGGATTTGGCAAAGGTAACTGTGAAAATGAATTCCATGAGGGCATGGCCACTAGCTTCACTAGTAGTGGTGAAGCTCAGGAAGAGCCCAGCTTGACTCCAGGTACATTCATATGATCATTTCTAGGCCAATACAAACTGCTCTGCTGAACCCCTAAGACGTAGGATCATGGTGTTTTGGCACTGGGCACTGCCCAGAAGATGATAACTAGGCCTTGTGTGAGGCTCTGCCTGAGCTAACAAGCCCTACTGGTGGGCAGGTCATACGAGCTCAGGACTAAAACCTCACTCATGCATCTATAAAGCTGTTCCAGATCAAGATTGTCTCCGACTATGGGGAGAAGGAATTTCTATTCACCGATCTCAGCCTCCAGCAGACCTATATGGTTGAGGAGAAGACACACCCACTTTTTTCTGTCCTGCTAATCTGCTCCTTAATCTGTGGCTACAGGTGAGTCACAGAGTTTGCTAGTAAGTTGCTGGCTCCTATTTTACTTTGGCCAACTCCAGAAAATGCCTGGACATAGCCCAGGGGGCAGGACACTGCAGGGACCGTCCACACCAAATAATATACAAAATCTTTCTGGTTTGGGGGGTGAGGAGAGTTTTGCTGTTTGGACTCACACTGGGCTGTGTCACACACTGCCAGGACCAGAAAAGAGCTGCTGGCCCATTTTACTTGTTAATGTAGACATAGTCTGAGAAACCCAACAATCATAAAACCCACCTCAATTCAGACAATACCCATCTCCCATCCATTCATCCCTGTATCAACACCATCATCTTATGACACTGGAGACCTTCCAGTGAAGGAGAGAACCAAAAAAAACAGGGGAAAAAACCCTACAGAGGATAACCCATACACTCATTCTGTGTTAAATTCAATCTTGCAACAAGAATATTAAAGTGGGCATTTGCACTTGGCAGTGCCCTGATGTTCTGTGCAGTTCAAGTTCATCATTGTACCTTTGTGGTCTCAGCTGTCTCCACACAGTTGGTGGTAAGATAACCAGCACCCAAGCCAGCAGAGATGGACAACCTTGCAAGCACATAAAAAAACTTTTTCAGAAGTACCAACCAAAATAAAAACTTTCAAGCTCAGTACTGGGAACACAGGAAACGAGGAAAGTGTTGGTAATAAAGGAAATTGAAAAAAGACAGAAAACCTCATTAAGAGTAAAATAATACTTTTGACTTCCCAAGAGATCACTATGAAGTACCTGCAAAAGACAGGTCTTAGAATCAAAATGACCAGCTCTATTGAACACCAGAGCCAGGGACTCACCAGAGGCACCACTTTCATTAAATGACCCAATTTTCTCCCCTTCCTGCTCTTAACTAACCCTTCCAGGAGCCAGAGGCAGTACCTGCACGGAGGCTAATGGCAGTGTCCTTCGCTAGCACCTCCCCTTGTTCCACAGCCCACTGACCTGCCTCCACAGGTACCATATAGCATTAAACATATAGTAAAAAATACAAAAATACATTTCCCCCCCCCCATGTAGGCTGACTGACAGAACCAAGCTAAGCTCAGAGCAGTTTTGCCTCCCCTGTACTTAGTTTGAATTCAGTTCCTGTTTCAGGTTCAAAGAAGCACTAAAAAGCTTGAAACTTAGCTGTTTTCTCCAAGTCTATCAACAGATCTAATAAAAGATATTACCCTTCCCTACAGACTCTGTGCTCTTCTGGAGAGGGAAGTGGGTTTTCTCATTCTGTAGCAAATGTGGAGCTTCCCTGGCACACACATTACAGCAAAAAGCTCTGGGAAAACGTTTTTACTGAACTTTCTACTGAAAGAAGCTGGAAAACTAAATCATAAACACGTGTCTGATGCCCCAGCACCATGAGCTGCACAATGGTAAAGGACTATTAGCCCATATATATATTACTAATCAAACAACAACAATAAATAACAAAGCCAAGTCACACAAGGCCATTTGCATGCCCAGAGTCCTTAACATTTAATGAGGTTTCCTTTGAAGTTAATGTGCCCAAAATGGGAGGCACAGAACAGGCCCCAAATATCAATACTGATTTCTTTTGGCATTACAACCTTGGCCTGAAACTCCTGGCAAGAAGAGCACTCTGGGCAGGAATATTTTCAATGTTTCTGCGAAAAATTAGCAGAATGCTAAATTCCACTTTGAATTTGAAATATGCATCTGAAATGTGCTTTCCTCAAGCTTTGTTGAAGAAACAATTTATTATAGTACTTAATCTTCCTGATGAAAGAAAAGGAGATTTTAGACTGCTAATAAACTGTATAGACGCCATGACTAATTAACCGAATTATAGCAGTCTGTGACAAAATGTGATTGTACTAAAACCCTGCCTGAAGTAATGGGAGTTGCCAAAAACTCAAAGGCTCATAAACTAACATGCATTAATAGAATATAAACACTAATGAAGTTGAAACCAGCCATATTATTTATAGCAAAATCAATACTACAATCATCACAAAAGACAATCTGAGGAGTTTTCAGTGTCTGATAACAGAGAATTCACTATCTGAAAATCCTGAAATATATTAAATCAGCACACATTACTGAGCACTGACAGCAGCCCTTTGAGACGTGCAGCTTCTGGTGACAGGGACACATGCTGAGGCTGAAGACACCCAACACATGCACACACTTGGACACGCTTACATCCTCCCATCTCTCAGCTCAGCAAAAGGGTAGAGGCAGAGCGGCACCTTCTTAGCATCACAAAGTTTCCATCTCAAGCACAAACCCCAAGAGACTCAGGGGGAGAGGGGATGCTGAGTGGGAAGGGCTCGTCTCAAAGAGAATCAGTTGGTGCAAAGAGGCTTCAGGAGACAGTCTGCTCTCAGTTCCTGCCTCAGGACAAGTCTCCAGCTACACCCCACACACAATGACTACATGATAAACATGATAAACACCCAACACTGCATCAGCTTTGGATGGCTGAGGGATGACAGGGCGCAGGCTGTTGGTGGGGACAAAGCTGCTGGAAGGGGTGAATGGAAGGTTCAATGATGTTCCTGACAGTATTTGAATCCTGATGAGTAGAAGTTCCTCATGCTGGTCTCACAACAGGCTCTGACACAGTGTCCTATATGCTGTGACACCCTGTGCACAAAAATGCCTGTAATCCTGGATACATCAAATACCATTTCAAGAATAAAGTCTGAAGAACCAATAACTGGGAGCTGATGCACCTTCTCGTGCTTATGACCCTGAACTGGCAATTATACCAACCTCAGTAGTGAGGCCGCTGCAACAACCATGATGAAGCACACAGGAACCACGAAAAGCCATTTGACCCATGCTGAACAGGACTGGTCAGCACAGGGAGGGTTATCTCACAAAGAAAACTCACTGCAAACTCAAGCCTCTGCCTGGAGAATGTGCCACCTGCGGGCAGGGCTACCCAAAGCAAACTTGCACACTACAAAAGTAATGTTTCCTAAGATGCATCTCCAAAATGAGAATCAGAGCCTGAAACCTCCAAAAGCTGTGCTAGAAGGAAGTTCACAGTTCACCTTCCAGACAAAACGTAGAGGACTGAAGCAGAAAGCAGCGCTGCAGCGCAGAACGCTCCCAGGCAGTGAAGAACACCAGCCCAGAAGGAACCAAAAGCACCATTTCCCCTCCATATACCCATGCTGACAATGGGCAGGGACAGAGCGAAGCTGAGAAGCCCATCTACAGAGCCTGCAGAGCCCAAAGACAAAATACACTGCTGGGAAGCATGTGCTTCATGGGCTTGGTGGCTTACTTCCCCTCTCTGTGTTTGTTGAGCCAAAATGTCCATTTAATTTGTCTTCAGGAGAAACAAAAATCAAACTGCTGCTGTCTGAACAGCAAAACGCCACTGCTGAACAAAAGATGATTAACGAAAGGGTGCAGAATTTTTTTTTAATTCCTCCACTATTGTGGAAATATGCCTTTTGGAGCATATTTAGAGCATATGAACAGGGTTGATTTAGCGAGAATTTCCAAGCTTATTTTATGGCTGAAAATGTGATTGTAACATTTTCAACGTGAGCTCGGTCATCTGTGTGTGTGGAATGAGGCAGAGGCTCCATCCTCGCTGCCAGTGACGAGACAGAGATGGTAACTCCTGGTCGGGGCAGCCACATCTGGCATGAACTGTTCCACACTGCCATTTGAAATCGCTATGGGCAACCTGTGTTAGAAACTACAGCTTCATTTGACTTCATAGAATAGTTTGGATTGGAAGGGACTTTAAAGATCATCCAGTTCCAACCCCCTGCCCTGGGCAGGGACACCTCCCACCACACCAGGTTGCTCCAAGCCCCCTC
>JAOQGH010000003.1:24830783-24850708 GCA_025769975.1 Gallinago jamesoni | reverse complement strand
TCTCACCACCCTCACACCAAAGAAGTTCTTCCCCAGATCTCATCTCCATCTCCCCTCTTTCAGTGTCAAACCCTTCCTCCTCCTCCCATGGCTCCCCTCCCTGATCAAGAGTCCCTCCCCAGCTTTCCTGGAGCCCCTGTAGGACCACTGAACTTGGAGCTCTAAGTCTGTGTTTCCTTAAGAGACAGCGTTTGCCACGTGAAACATGTGTGCTGGCCTAGAAAAGCCTCTGCACCGTAAGACATGGCTCCTGCAAATCTCTGGAAAGTTCCACAAAACAATAGTAACAGGAAAAGAATTATCAGGGATGTCTTGGGCCTGGATGAAGATGTTTTGCCTGGTCACCCTCCAGGAACCAGATATGTTCTCTGTGCAGTGTGGTGGAAGGGAGAGAAAGGGTCACCCTTTTTGTTTTGAGAACTATCCCAATGAAACCAGGATGTCTTCACTCCCTGCTTTACAGTACCAGAGAAATGTCCCACAGAGGCAGCATGCTACAAATAAAGCTCAATCTTAAATCACAGCGGGTGCCAGAGATTGCTCAGAAGCCACAATTATAGAAGAATTTGGGTTGGAAGGGACCTTAATGCAGTTCCAACACCTTGCCATGGGTAGGGACACCAAGAAAATAAAAGATACAATCATCTCAGATCCAACAAGGTGTGAATGACAATGCTGACTTGAAGAACGTTTTGACCCCTTCCAGAAAACAAATCACACCCTGCCAAACCAGCTTCAAGTCCAGCACAAATTGGCATTTGTTGACAAATAGGAGTAAAGAGGGGATAATTTACATCTTTTTGGGATGCTCCAATCACACGGCAGCTGCTGGACCCCCTCATTTCATGACAGTACATTTTTGCAGAAGGTCTATCAGCCTTCATTACCCCCAGCACATCTCTGCAGAGGGTCATATCGACCACAAATTCCCACCTCCTCCCAAATACAGTGAAGATCTCCATGTTCTTTACAACCTGTAGCCACAAAAAACAGAGGATATTCTCATTCCCACCTTACAGAGAGAGACACCTCTATTTCAGAGGGAAAAATCACCTTTTCAGGGACACACAGATCATCTGAGATACAGTGACAAACAAGGAGCCCCCAGAGTCCTCATACTTTCATAACTCTCCATATCTCTGGCCTTTTCATGCCACTTCTCAGGTATGGTCAGTACTTTGTTTACCAAAGGCTGTAAGGGCCACTCTGAAGGCTGCTGAAAGGCCTTCAGAGGAGACAAGGGATGCTGGTTACACATCACTTGGGTGAAACAAGTACCTTGATTCCTCCCCAGGAGTGATTAGACAGGAACTCCATGGGGCTTGTGACTCTGGTCTGTGCTGGGTATCTCAGGAGGAAGTCCAGTTCTGCCGCATTGATTTCTTTACTCATCAGAAGTATCTGCAATTCCAAACAAACAAGATATCCTTGAGCAACTAGGATACAGAGCAGGAATATACTCTAGTAGATTAATTATTCAACTTGTGCAGCTGCCAAACGTGTGCCTAAAAAGTAGAGGGCCCCATGTTGGAGGGTTGAGATGAAAGATAACATGTAGGTGCTCTGGGTCTCCCCAGAAAGGGACCAGGAACAAGTATGGAGATTGCCAACATAAGAGGACCAAACTTTGGAAAACACGATGTAGCAAGGGCTGTGATCCAGGTTCATGGACAGCACCCTGAGGAGAAGTCCCTGCCACAGAGACCCAGGCTGAGGGATGTGCTGCAGGTCCCCGGGTCAATATCTGCAGTGACAGAATGGGTAACTTTCTGGAAAGGAACCAGAGCATGTGTCCCGAGGGCAGGCTGCCAAGGCCTCGTCCATCTCTCACTGTCTTCTTTCATTTTGAAAGTAAGTGGAGAATGTTTAAAACAAGCAAAACCAAAACAAAATGAAGAAAACCCACAAAAACCTCGTGGTACATGCACCAAGAGAATAAGCAGGTCCTGGAGGTCTCAAACACTGGAGAGCACTCAGGCCATTCAGCTACTACAGGTTTTACTGGCAATGGTGGCTGTCAGGAGCCCACAGAGTAAGATTGTCAGAACAATGGCCCAGTAATTCTGGAAAGCTGTAGGTGCTCCGGAGCCCAGCTGGAGTTTGTTAGAGTCCGTTTTTTCAATATATGTACATATGTGTGTGTGTATATCTATACACTTACTTTCTCTTTTACACAACATATTTTTGTTATATAGTATTAAAAAACCCACCATTGCAATCCCTGGCTCAAGATTAACTACACTTGGACAGTGTCTGAGCAGTTGGTCCATACCTGCATTCGACACGTCAGGGCATTTACACAGTCATTCACTGCACAAACTTAATAACAGCTTCTCAACAGCGTGCCAAGCACTATCTATTGATTGAATTTGATTTCAGCATAGGGATGGACAAAGGCCTCCTTGCTCAGATCGTAGACTAAAAATTATACTAACATACTAGACAAAAGCCATCAGCTATTTAGCACATTTCTTTTGGATGAAACCACTAAGCCTTCAAGCCCAGTTTGTTGTGCCCTTTTTTCCTCGTCCTGCAAGCAGGTATTACTCTCTCAAACAACCATTTGTCAGCATTATGTAAATCAAACCCAGCAGCAGTAACTGTTATCAGCAAGAGAGGCAGAGGAGAAAAACAGTTCCCCACCCCCTGTATTTGCTGCTCCGATGCTGAAGGCCACAGTTTGAGCTTTCCCACCATGCCAATGTTTTTGCCTGTGGAATAAATCACTGCAAACAAATTGCGTGACATGGTGACGTTTACCTGGAAGGTAACTTGAGCGGTGTAGGTCAATTTGTCACACTCAAACAGTCCCCGAACTGTGTACTGGAAGACGGAGAAGGTGATGCTGTCGATGAGGTTGAGCACCCGCGCTGGCAGGCTCTCCTCTGGAGCTGCCCTCTCAATGGCTTTCTGGAACACTATGCTGAACGCCTGGGTGGAGAGACACAGAAGGACACTGGTGGCTTCTAGATGCTCTTTGCATGCTCCTGGGTATCACCTGAAGTGTTGCAATGAGCAAAGCCGACTCACATACTTTATCTCTAGAGCCACAACCAAAGCATCTCCACCCGGCCAGCAGCATGGCCACTGGCTCCAGGAGGCAGGGGAACAAGAGACCAGGCCTTCCATCTGCCTTTAGCTGCTTTCTCAGGACCACAAAGCCAGGCCATAATAACATTCCCTGTGACACCACACTCTCTTGGGCTTGAGACTGCAGTGCAGAGACAGGGTGACTAAATTAAGACACAATGGATATAGGAAACATTTCTCTGACCAAACGTGCTCTCATAGGGATTGCACAGTCCAGTTCCTCTGCCAATGGTGAGCCAAAGGACTCGCAGAGGAAGGCAGAGCTCCCATTTCAACTTAGAAAAAACAATTCCCCTAAATAATGGGAAAAAAAGTCACAGAATCACAAAATGGTTTGTGTTGGAAGAAACCTTAAAGATCAAGTTCCATTCCCCAGCCCTGGGCAGGGATACCTCCCACCACACCAGGTTGCTCCAAGCCCCCTCCAACCTGGCCTTGAACCCCTCCAGGGATGGGGCAGCCACAGCTTCTCTGGCCAACCTGGGCCAGCCTCTCACCACCCTCACACCAAAGAAGTTCTTCCCCAGATCTCAGCTCAATCTCCCCTTGTTCAGTTTAAAACCCTTTCCCCTGCTCCTATGGCTCTCCTCCCTCATCAAGAGTCCCTCCCCATCTCTCCTGGAGCTCCTTTAGGATCTAGAAGGGCTCTAAGGTCTCCCTGGAGCCTTCTCTTCTCCAGGCTGAACCCCCCCAACTTTCTCAGCCTGTCCTCTCAGCAGAGGGGCTCCAGCCCTCCCAGAATCTCTATGGCCTTCTCTGGCCCTGCTCCAACAGGTCCTTGTCCTTCTGTTGTTGGTGGCCCCAGAGCTGGAGGCAGCACTGCAGAGGGATGTCTCCAGAGAGGAGTCCCAGGAGTATTTTACTGTCTGGATTCAGCAAAGGACTACAAGACAAGGGCAGGGAGGACTTTGTGTTGTGGAAGGGGGATGAACCAGTCGGTGAAGTCCCCTCAGGGATGGCCATGTGCACCGAGAATGACAGTCTTACATAAGATACTATGGATTCTTGTAACAACATTTGTGATCTAAATGAGAAATGACACAAAACTTTCAGAGCCTGGACAAAGAAAACCCATTAGCAAATTATCAAATGCAACTGGAGAAAAAAAAAAAAAGCTGAAGTCCTGATTAGCAATGCAAAGACTTTGTGCACTAGGACCCAGCTAATAGGAAATAGCCAGGCCAATAAAAATTAATAGCAGGAACTGGACGAGGCACAACTGTGTTGGCAGCATTATCTTTAGAGTTCTACAAAGGAAAGAACGATGCCGCAACAAATTAAAGTACCACTGATACCTACTGCATTATTAAATAATTGCAGAATGCGTTTTCCTGCTTAACATTTTGGTTAAAACATGCTGCAGAGAAGCACACAAATCCTCTGTGCTCTAATATATAATGGGCTTCTAGCTGTGTGTATTTCAAAATCATCTCTATGCTTCTTTACACAATGTTTTATGATCTGTCATCAAAATTTATTAGATAAAAACATTTCACCCAATAATTTTCTATGTATCTATACACATTGCTAATGTTAACTAGAAAACATAAAACAAACAAAATATAGAAGATGTAGATTAAAGGTGAAACCTCAGAAACTCCTGTATCTATTATGTATGCGTAAGGAATTAATCTTTCAAAGGGCATCCTTGCACAACAGATATTCTCTGCATTTTCCTGGCAAAATTATTCCAGCATCTGAGTTGTAGATACCAAAAAAGAAAAGCTTCTTTGTGGATGAGGCTTAAAATACTGTGTTCTCAATTACTTTTTCCAGGTCACTTGTCAAGGTAAGAAATTGTTTGGAAGAAGTTCTAGACTAGGACTCTGTCTCCTTTAACCCTCTATCCCCTGAAAGACTCCACCTTGTGATTAAAAAAAAAAGTCTTCCATTTATTAAAACGTTAAATCCAAAGCTTTTCAATGAATACCCAGAAAAGCTCTTGGGTCTCTGCTAGTCATAGAATCACTGAATGATTTGGGCTGGAAAGAACCTTAAAGATCATCCAGTCCCACCCCCTGCTCTGGGCAGGGACACCTCCCACCACTCCAGGTTGCTCAAAGCCCCCTCCAACCTGGCTTTGAACCCCTCCAGGGATAGGGCAGCCACAGCTTCTCTGGCCAACCTGGGCCAGGCTCTCACCGACCCTCACAGCAAAGAAGTTCTTCCCCACATCTCATCTCTATCTCCCTCTTTCAGTGTCAAACCCTTTCCCTTTGACCTATGGCTCCCCTCCCTGATCCAGAGTCCTTCCCCATCTCTCCTGGAACCCCTTTAGGGACTAGAAGGGGCTAAAAAGAGCATATTTCATTCTAAAGATCTAGCTCTTCCATTGGGGCAAGTGGAGTCTCAGATTATTGACACCTGCCATAAAGAGAAGCACCAGTGTCTTGAATATAGTCAAGAAACTTGGAACACATGGCCATGCTCTCATTCCCACAAAACCTACTGGCTTCCTACTGGGCTCTGTTGCCACAGGGCAAGTGGGACATCACTATGAGTAGTAATAATTACACTGAAATCAACCTGTCAAATTGGAAATATTCTCCAGGGGTTCTGGTGAGAACAGCTCCAGGTGGGAATGTTCTCCAAAGGAGGAACATCATTCCTAGTTCTCTATGTAACATGTCCCCAAGCTACACTTTTAGGGAAGGGTAGTCTATTTAGACAAGACAGAAAAGTAGCAAGGCCTTTGGAGCACAAACCCTTTGGCTATGGCTCTTATACCTTTGTTTTAGGAACACGGGGCAAGAAGTGGTGTTTCTCCCAGCATGGCCCCCGTTGAGGTGTTCACACTGCCACCACAAGCACGCCTGTAGCTGAGACCACCAGCACCCACACTGCAAGGTGCTGACACACCCATAAATCCCATCCGGACTTCCCTAAGGACAATTCAGGCTGTGGGCTTGTTGTCTGTCTGATGGCAAAACAACACTGTGAGAAGAGCAAAACCCCAGCTCTTCAGATTTCTCCTCCAAACTGTGGGTAATATGTGTGAGTCCACACCAAAAGGCTGTGAACATTCAAGTCACGCACGTACCACACCTGCACACCAACCACACACAGAGACTACCCAGAATTAGATGTCACACCGTCCTGTTGACCACCTGAAAGGCTTTTGCAACTGTATTGTAGGAAGCATCCGAGCTCCTGAAAGCCCGGCTGTTCGGGACCCTTCTTGCGCCGCAGAGATGGAAGGACTTGCCCTTTGTTCAGAAGGTGGCAATAAATCCCTGATGATGTGGTCTCAGTGGGACAGGACTGTGTTTAGAGAGTGACGTGATGTTTTATAGTGTGTCATTTGGGAAGTCAGGATTATTTCAACATCAAGGTCCCAGATAATCGTTAAGGGCTGAGGCAATTCCTGTTCATATCTGAAATCCCTGCACAGGTGTTATGACCCCGGTAACACCACAGACACAGAACCAATGTAAATATAAAGACAAGATTAACTAATGAAGCAAGTGATTTCAAATGTGCAAAATCTTGGTGCATAAATATATAAAATACATAGAAAAAAGGACTTTGTAGCTCTTTCCCAATATGATACCTTTTACATCCATTGCTCATCCTGTTCCACCGGGCCCGGTGTGTGAATACAGAAGAAAGAACAAATGCCTTGTAAGGTTCTGCTTTGCAAAGAAACTTCCTGGATTTTTAGTAATAAAGGATGTCAATGCAATGCTAAATCAGGCTGTGTCTTTCCACAAGACTTCAATTGCTTAGAAAAAAAAAATCAAGAACATGAAAGAAGAGCTAATTAAGGCTCATCTAACCTGATCCCAGCCTGGCAACCTGCGGTGGGGCTGACCAGCAAATGCAGAGCTGAGCAGGGACCTCGGCACACACTCAGCACTCAACACGGAGAGACCTTTTCTTGGGGCATTCAGAGTGCTCCTCCTGGGGCTCTGTGGGTGCTGCCCAAGCTCCACTCCTCCCACCGGGAGCAGGATGAGATGGGGGGGACCTGTGACTGCAATGAGTTTGGGGTAAATCTCTCCCGATGAGCACTAACCACGACTGCAACACTACTGAATCACCAAGTCACAGCATTGTTAGAGTTGGAAGGGACCTCTAGAGATCATCCAGTCCAATCCCCCTGCCAAAGCAGGGTTGCCCAGAGCACATCACTCAGGAGCATCCAGGTGGGGCTTGAAGATCTCCAGAGAAGGGGACTCCACACCCTCCCTGGGCAGCCTCTGCCAGGGCTCGGGCACCCTCACCCCAAAGAAGTTCTTCCTCATATTTGAGTGGAACTTTCTATGTTCCAACTTGTGCCCATTGCCCTTCATCCTGTCACTGGGAACCAGTGGAAAGAGTCCGGCTCCATCGTCCTTCAACCCACCCTTTAGACACTTGTAAACGTAGATAAGGTCTCCCCTCAGCCTTCTCTTCTCCAGGCTAAAGAGCCCCAGCCCTCTCAGCCTTTCCTCATCAGGGAGATGTTCTAATCCCTCCATCATCTTAGTTGCCCTACGCTGGGGTCTCTCCAGTAGTTCCCTTATGTTAAGAAGACATACACAGAAAGAAATCACAGGATTTTTTTTTCCACATAACCAAATAAGCAGAATGGGTTACGTTAGATCACCTTTTCTGTCAGGAAGTTCAAATATCCCCAGATGGCCCCAGATGATGACTTTGAGCTTCGGTAAGAGGCTCACGGGACAATACCTTCAGAGAGAACTGGTACATGGGGTGGATGGTGCAGAGGTCACTCATGGTGAAGTACAGTAGTGAGGCCCGGGCAGCAGCCGGCCTGTAATGCTCTCTGGCCTCGTTAATCTTGGCTTCTGTCACCTTTGACTCCTGGACCTGGGAGGAAAGCACAGAACAAAGCTCCTGTGGAAAGATCTTTCTGAATCAAGCCCAGGGGAGGGCTGACAAAGAATCATTGAATGGTTTGGGTTGGAAGGGGCTTTAAAGATCATCCAGTGCCACCCACTGCCTTGGGCAGGGACACCTCCCACCACACCAGGTTGCTCCAAGCCCCCTCCAACCTGGCCTTGAACCCCTCCAGGGATGGGGCAGCCACAGCTTCTCTGGCCAACCTGGGCCAGCCTCTCACCACCCTCACACCAAAGAAGTTCTTCCCCAGATCTCAGCTCAATCTCCCTTCTTTCCCTGTAAAACCCTTTCCCCTTTCCTATCACTGCATGCCCTTGTAAAAAGTCCCTCCCCATCTCTCCTGGAGCCCCTTGATGGACTGGAAGGGGCTCTGAGGTCTCCCCGGAGCCTTCTCTTCTCCAGGCTGAACCCCCCAACTCTCTCAATCTGTCCTCACAGCAGAGGGGCTCCATCCTTTGGAGCACCTTGGTGGCCTCCTCTGGCCCCGCTCCAACAGGTCCATGTCCTTCTGTTGTTGGTGGCCCCAGAGTTGGACGTAGCACTGTGGGAGGTCTCCCCAGAGCAGAGCAGAGGGGCAGAATCCCCTGCATCTCCCACAAGGACATAAGGCCAAGGTCTGGGCAAGCCACAGGTGATCACTGCGGGGACCAGTCTCTGCCCACCTAACCACGGTGCTGCCGGGTTTGGGCCGCCCTCTCCCAGCATCCCCCCTCCTCTGGCCTATTCTCCATTTGGCAGCATTTACCACCCTCTTGCCCAATCCTTTGTTTTCCAGAGCCCCCTCCAGGCTTCTCACTGGGATCCCTGCTCTTTTCTAACTGGAATTGTTTTTCTCATCAATGAGTTTCTCCTGCTAATTGACCCCCTTCCTGTGCAGGTCATTAATATCACAGGACTGAACAGACTTAGCGCTGCTCTCAAAGCAGCTTCCCCGAAGGCTGGCAGCTGCTAATTTATAATGGCTATTTGCTGCCTCTCCTCACCACCTTAACACAGCCCTGCCTTGCCGGCCAGGTGTCGGCATTGCTGCCGGGCACGGCAAAATCTTCTGGCAGAAGGACCTCATAATCATCTCAGTCCTGTTATTCTTTCAGTCCACGTCAGCAGCACAAAGTGCTCTGGGGGATTATTTTAGGCTCTGGCTACGATCGGTGTCTTGCCACACAGCCACAAGCTGCCAGGCCTCTCTGCAGTGGGGACGGAGCAGAAAAGGGCTCAGCACATGTCATACGAGCCATGGGTGCACAACACATCCCCCACCGAAACTCACCCCTCGGGCTTGCTGTCTCCTGTGACCTGAGCTGGTGTGAGGACATCTGGCTGGGGCATATCAACCTTCCCAACGAAGCACAGACTGAGCCTTAACCTGTCGTGTGCAACCAGCACATGTTGGGATAGGTGGGATCGGGCTGTTTGCACATTCCTGGTAGCAACAATGAACTCTAATATCCAAGTTCCCCCAAAGAGCAACTTCAACATCTACTGAAGGAGCCATGAATCCCCTGTCTCCATCAGATGCATCCTCCTCCTGGCAGCACCCATGTCTCCCTGCTGACTATAAAGGCAGCCCACCTTAGACTTAGGCACCTAACTTTTATATATCCCATCCCCAAAACAACTCATAAATCTAGTAAAACAAAATCCAGAGGTGGGGAAGACAGTTACTTTCTGTAAATGGCACAGGAAGTATTTCCACAGGAAGGAAAATGTTGGCTGAAAGTTCTTTGAGTAGGCAAGCAGGAATCAAGAACAGTGTAAGGGCTGTTTTGAGAAGAAGACTTCTAACAGGGCCCTGAGACAGCTTGTAGGTACCCAACCCATAAAGACCAGATGCAAACTCCAAAATTCATCCCTGTTGCCACAGAGCTGGCAGTGACCAGCTTTACAACCATAGCTTCTTTAGAAATTGAAGTGCTTCACCAACACCTCCTTCAAGAGGGAGATGCCAAGCTTGGTAGGTCAAACCATTCTTTCAGTGTCCCCCGATGGAGGTCAAACAAACCCAGCTTTAGGGGGCTGAATTCATCTACCATGAACCCCAGCAGGGACAACTCCAATTTTTAATTAGTAGGATCATTAGTACCTTGGTCACTGGGGCTATAGCACTGGGAAGGAAGAGGCAGCTCCAGCCCAAGCCCAGCGCAGGGAGTAGTGGTCTGGAGGAGGACAAGCCTGGGCTGTGAAGATAGGAGGGCTGTGGAGCGAAGCAGCTGAGAATGGCTCTACAGGAGTCCTGTCACAGTCATGGCATGACAACCACACTTCTCAAGCCCCAACAGTGGAAGGGACACAGCTGCGTGCTGAACCGAGTCCATGCAGCCAGCACAGCGAGAAGATGGTGATGCTGACACTGCACAGCTAATACAGACACTGATTTATACTCCAAGGAATGAAATGCCCAAGTTCTTGCAGATTTACTCAAGATCGCAAACTCAACAAATTCCAGTCCCTGGTCAGTACTAAAATCCAGCTTAATTGAGGAAGTGTGATATATTCAGGATTACGCCAGAACAGTTTAAAGCTGCCTTGATACAGTGTGTAAATTTTATTGTTTTTACATCAGGGACTGATGTTTTCTCTTAGTCTTAAACAGGCAATTTAACATACAAAAACTCCAAAGAACTAAATAGCCTGAAGCTCTCTGTCCATAACGGAGAGCACTTCAATTTATACCACTTTCTATTCTCTACTCAGTAGAAGGGGGGCAGAGGAAAGAAGTTACAGTCCACTCAGAAATCCTTAAAAGTAACATTCCGCGCGTGCTTTCTCTAGGTTATTGCTGTCTCTGTACCTTCTCTTCAATTTCTGCAGCTGTCTGTTTAGTGATCTCCAAGTTCTCCACCAACGCTGTGTCTTCCAAGAAGTTCCCAGATGCTGACGACAGCCGAGAAAGCAAGTTGTCTTCTAACGTTTTCAAGGTGATTTTGAATCCATTTTGTTGCTTTGTAAGATCTGACTGCAAATAATAAATGCAGAAAGTTTTAGCCACAAAACACACAGTAAAGTAAGGATTAACCACTTTCACACGGGAACAGGCTTTTAACTGACAATCGTCATAGTCCAGCATCACTTCCTCCTGCTCTCTGTGATGCCTGGGCACGGGCAGAACTTTGGGGATCAGTCCACACCCAATAAGCCACCAATGCAGAGAAACCATGAACAACACAGAAAGCACTAGAAGAACTGCTGGAGGAACAGTCCTTCCCACTAGGGGGAGGGACCCTCTATCAGGGAGCGGAGCCATAGGACAGGCAGGTACAATTTTAAACTGAAAGAGAGGAGACTGAGCTGAGATCTGGGGAAGAACTTCTTTGGTGTGAGGGTGGTGAGAGCCTGGCCCAGGTTGGCCAGAGAAGCTGTGGCTGCCCCATCCCTGGAGGGGTTCAAGGCCAGGTTGGATGGGGCTTGGAGCAACCTAGTGTGGTGGGAGGTGTCCCTGCCCAGGGCAGGGGTGGCACTGGATGATCTTTAAGGTCCCTTGCCACTCAAAACATTCTGTGATTCTATGAACTCAGCCCTTTCTCTAGGAATATATTAAAATGCTGGAAATGAATTAGGAGGAAAAGACCTTCATTCCCCATCAGAAACACATATCCTGCATCTCCGTCTCAGAAGTATCTATTTATTGGGCTCAAGTCAGCCTGGATAGTGCCTGCTGCTTCTGACCCCTCCTCATGAACCACTACACACCGACACCAGTCACACTAGCAATGAGGACCACGGGGATAAAACCTGATGGTAAAAAGAACAGCAAGGTCCCTTGGGTCCAGAGATGAGCTCAAGGCACCTCAGGACCAGATTGGAGGGCAAAGTCACAGCCTCACTGCTCCTGGTTTTGTCTGGAGATCTCATTGGGACCAGTGCCTTACTGTGCTAGAAGCTATATGTGCAACAACAAAGCCCCCCTGCCAAAGGATTTGCAAACTCAGGACCAAGATGGCCAAGCAGATACAGCCCAATAACAACCAGTCTGCCTTAAGGGCTGATCTTCTGAATTAGAGTGCAAACTCTTCCAGTTTCTGTGAAATGTCCCCTCCGTTTCTCCCCAGACACTTGTTCCATTTTCCTCTCCTCTTCAGAGACACCAGTCATTAACGCTGTTCATGGTGGAAACAAAAGCTCTCATCTGGCTCCTTACTGAGCGGATCCTCCAGAATAGCCTTTCTCCCATGAAATGTGATTGCCCTATTCTACGGAAGGCATTTCCCATTCAGGGAAATGGCATCTTTCCTGGATTACAGGTACCTTATGTTATTCCACTGTATGGTTCTTTTGTGAATGCTTATTTTTAGCATTATCACAGAAAACATCTGGTAGGAAAGCTGTGCATCTGATCTGGATGCTACTAAAATAAAAGCCTGGTGACTATCCCCTACATAAATGAAGTGCATCGCTAACACCCCAGTACGTAAAACACTTCTCTGTGACACACAGTTTTAAATCCTCATACTGTTCTTAAGTGAAACAACCTAGACACTCACATAACTTGTAAAAGAGTGTTTTGCAGCCCTGCAAGAAATCACAAAATCACATGGGGTTGCAAGGGACTTCTGGAGATCATCTAGTTCAATCCCCTGCCAAAGAAGGTCCACCCAGAGCAGGTCACACAGGAACGTGTCCAGGTGGGTTTTGGACAAGTTCCTGTGCAACCTACTCTAGGTGCAACCAGCTCCATGAAGGAGCAGACGTGGTGCATGTGGAACTGGAACACATTCTGGGCCATACCGACTGGCACATGGCAGATTCAGTGATTGAATGCTCCAGAGGCAGCTTTTGGAAAACACACCCCCACCTTCCAAACACCTACAGGGTCTGGAAGAGCCCTGGAAATGGGAAATGGGAAATGTGACCCCATGTCTCTCCCAATCCCACAGCACCCGAGGGAGCAGACAGTGTTTGCTCTGTTGTCAGAGGTTTTCAAGCAGATTAACTAACTCTTCCATTAATAAGTCATCTTGCAATATCTGGGCTGAAATTTCATATACTTGCTGCACACAGACTTGTTCCATGTTAATGTCAACCCAAGTATTCAGCGGTGTGCACCGAAGCATGCCTTTTATTGGTATTTCAGCTGTAAATGGCTGTTTTTAAAGGCCTGTTGTGTAGTCATTACACAAGGGACTTTGCCCACGGTGGTGAATATTTTACAAGTCTTAAAACAGAAAACTAACATAGCTAATCCTGAGCATTCCTGTCACTCAAGCATAGCATGCCTTCAAAAATGACATTTTGCAAGCTATTATTTCAGACCATGGACTGTAAGCCCTGGAATTACTAATGAGGATGTGTGTGGTTTTTGCTCCAACAGCTTGTAATCACCACACGATTTCTGAAACACAAAACGCACCCTCAGAAGTGTAGACAACACTGTGTTCCCCACAGCAGCCTGCATCTGCTGCAGCTTTATCGCCCTATTGTTTCCAGCAGTAGCAAGGTCATCATTTCTTATTTCAGCAGTGCAGCTCATTAGCTGTTATTTCACAGTTGATAGATAATGGCGCCACTTCTGGAAAACAGGTTACACCGAAAGCCTTCAAAATTTTGCTCCACAAAAAATCAGAAGTTCACCAAAGCTACAGGCCCGTTTTGCAGGATGTCCTGCCAGCCCCTTCCCAGCTCAGCCACAGCAGCCACCTTCCTCTTCTTCTCCTTTCTGCTGGTTTGTTCTGCTGGTTTAAACATCACAAACCAGAGGGAACAAAAAAATATCGTTGTATTTTCAATCCACTCCTGCACAGCACCTTCTTGTCTGGAGAACCTCAACACTGTCCATCACAGCCCAGAAGTGCACGGACTTTCTCACACTTTACCTCCTGACCCTAACTTATGGCCTGTCCACCTACAGCCTGGGACGCAGCTGCCAAAATATTCTTCTCAAGGTGGTTCAGCGCACTAAACAGCCAAGGAATTTGAGGCAAATGCCATTTGAGATGTTTTAGTCCAAACAGAGAAGCTTGGTGAAGGTGGGACATACCTGAAACCACCATACATGGACCACAGGCAGCGCTGCCAGCACAGGGACCACAGACATCCTTCCAAAAGGAAATTGCATATGAGACTAATTAAAGGCCAGAGGGTTTGTGCCAACCTGAAAGGGAAGTGCTCAGGACCCAGCTTTGCTTGCCTTGACTTAAATGGTTCCAGTTTCTCTGCGCTGAGATGGTCTCACAGCCAGGTCACTGCTGCCCCAACCTGGCTTAGCTTGGCTTTAATTTAGAGACAGAGCAAGTTCTGGACACATTGATTTGTCTCCAGAACCAAAACAGGGTGGAGATCAAAGGTGTCCCAGGTTCTGAACACCCCTTGTGATGGGAGAGGAGTCCTGGGAATCAGAAAGAGAGAGCTTCAAAGATAAGAAGGAACAGAAAGACTGAGTAACTGGGAATCAATGAAGAAAAAGATGTTAGAAACAGACTGTGCTACAAAAACATTTTAAAATGATAGTGTTATTGTAATTGGATTAATAGTAGCTGTTTGATGAATTTCAATTAAGTTATTAATGACACGTTCTAGGCTCCACATAGTAGGTGTGCTCTGTCTTTGCCCATAACAAGGCTTTGGGCACAACTGTGTGGAGGGGATGGATTAAAACACCTCCAAGAGAAGTCACCTCTTCTTTGGGGAACCCAAAGATTCAGATCTGTGTCTTCAAGGAGCTCCCCCAGCTATCAGATAACAGCCCTGGTTGTTTTCCACACCAGTAAATGGCCAAGGGGCAGAGGAAGGTGCAGAGCCCCCGTGCTGCAGCCACCCAAGCCCCACGCCATGGGTAAAGGAGACCCGGCTTCGCTTTTATCCCTGTGGGGAAGAGATTTTTTTGACTGACTGTTTCCCCACCCAGCGGACACCAGGGTGAGCACCAGGCTGGTTGTCTCCCCCACCCTGACATCTGCTGGGGCAGCAGGACTGTAGCAGGAGGAAAGGAGATGAGAGGACAGGTAGTGGGCTCTTGCTGTGGTGACATAGAGAAAAAGTCTTAAATTTTTTAAAGGAAAATCCGTACACGAATCTGTATCTGCTCAGGGCTTTCTGAAGCGAGCCCCTACAGCCCCGTATTCCCCAGGCTGGTGGCAATGACGGGGCCTGGGGACTGTTTCCCTGGTCCCGCGCCCAACCTCCTTCCTCCACAACGCCTGCCCCGAAGGAGCAGAGATTCCAAAAGATGCCCAATTCACATGATTTTCACTGTTCTGGAATCCACAGCTCTGCCACAGCCTGGGAGGGATGTGCTGCCAACTGTGAGGGATTAATTTTCAGAGGCTAATTGTGGATCTGTTGACTGCAGACAATATTGAATTCGCCTTTCTTATTGTGACAGCAACCATCACCAGCAACGCTGCTGCTGCCGAGGCGGAGGGTCCTTAACATGATGGCAGCTGCTAATGACACCGCTCTGCTGATGGTGGCCACTCCCTGCCCCCTTGGGTGAAAATCCCCCAAGAAAATGAGCCGTTGGAGGCATTTGTGACCCGGAGCTGAGCCTGTGCCAGGGAGGGGGTCAGGGCTGATGGAGGGACTCAGGGTCTCTCCTGGCCTCAGGGAGAACACCAGGGCTCATACATTAAATACATTATGTATTTTGGATGCCATATTTTGGCTCGTTAGCACATGATCCTGGTTAAAACAAAACACATCATTAAGGCTGCACAGCTAACGTACTCAAGGACCTCATTAAATAGAAAGACTATTACAAAACTGGCCTGGCCTGACTGAATGTGCGCAGTAAATTTGTTCCCACTCTCAGTAAATATTTAGTGCTTCACATATTCGTCACATCGTTAGATGTGCCATTAGAACAAAGGGGTTTCTTTTAAAAATTATCTCGACACTGAAGCCATACTTATTAAAAAAAAAGAGAGACAGAGAACATTTTGGCCTGTTACAAACAAGTAGGAGGAAAAAACGGAACAGAAACATTTCATTACCAGCCTCACAATATTTACAGTGGGAATCTTATAGCATAAATGCCTAAAATCAATCCAGATTAATCCTACCTCCAAAATGGAATCTGTTAAGTCCAGAAAAAAACCCAACATAATGAGAATCTCAATTTCCATTTCCAAGAAGAGTAGGGAAAGAAAGAGATTCTTACCCAGATTTCTGGAGAAAAAACTTGAAATAACACTTTAATTAAGTCTTCCCAAAATACCAAGAAAACAAAAGACTGAACAAAAAAAATTCCTTAGCGTTTGTCATTCCAGGGAAATCTCCCGATTTTATGACGAGTTCAGCAATCTGCTTGGTTGAAACTACAGTGATGATGACGATACAAATAATTCATTATTAATGCTACTATTATTATTTATACTCCTTCCCAGTTACTGACCTTGAGCTCCTCCAGGTCGGGCCGCTCGGTGCTGACCACAGCGGCGAGGAGCTGCTCCTCCAGCCCATCCCGCGTGACGGTGAAGTTGATGAGGGTGCACTGGGCCTGGAGCTCGGGGGGGAAGTGGGGGTTGACCAGCTTGGTGTGCAGGATCAGACGGAAAGCGGGGCTGAAGTCACACTCCTTGTCCCCGATCTTAACGCACCTGAAACAAGAGTGAAAGGAGCGTGAGCACACGACTACTCCAGGATATTTCACCCCAAGGTCAATGGCAACTACCATCACAGGACTTTGTGCTTTTGACACAGAAATCACTATTAAAAGAAAAAGTAATTAAAATTGGACATACATGAATCACTTCTGATTTAGGATAAAAACCCCAGAGAGTTGCCCCTGAATTTTGGGTCCAGTTTGAGAAGGCTCCCAGTTTCCAACTGCAGGATGGCCAGTTCAACCATGGAACCTCCTTTGCTTTTCACAGAGGCTGCATTCACTGTTTTGCTGGTTGATGCCCTCTGCTGCATCAACGTCTATAAATATCTAAAGGGTGGGTGTCAGGAGGATGGGGCCAGTCTTTTTTCAGTGGTGCCCAGGGACAGGACAAGAGGCACAAACTGGAACATAAGAAATTCAGTCTAAACCTGAGGAGGAACTTCTTCCCTGTGAGGGTGGCAGAGCCCTGGCAGAGGCTGCCCAGAGAGGTGATGGAGTCTCCTTCTCTGGAGACATTCAAAACCTGCCTGGACACGTTCCTGTGGGACCTGCTCTGGGTGACCCTGCTCTGGCAGGGGGTTGGACTGGATGATCTCCAGAGGTCCCTTCCAACCCCATAACTTTCTGTGATTCTTCCTAAAGCTGGTGCTACATGGAGAAAAAGCCTCTCAGTTGAGATTTTTATTAGCCAAAGCTAAAATTGCCTGGTCTGTTGACACAGATAGGCCAACTCTGTGGTTGCACTGAGCTGGAGCAGTGACTCAGGTCCAGAGAGCAGCTGGATGTCACTCCCAGGAGGTGACATTGGTCAGGAAAACCCCCTTTTCTCCTGGGCTGCATTTCTGACATCGAGTCTAAAACTCACAGAGACCCCAGGAATCAACATACTGTGAACCCAAGTTTAACAAAGCCCATAGGAAGCAGAGGAAAAGAGAAACTGGAAAGGTTTTCAGGGATGCAGCTGGATACAGTGGTGTTGTCCTGGGAATTTGCATACACTTTCCAGTCAGTGTCCTCTTGGCCACCCCCATTGCTGATGCCGCCATCAAACCAAGGCAGAGAGCGCCCAGGCGGCACACACAGCTCACAGCCTGGCCCTCTGTCCTGCAAAACACAAAACCCACAGACTTTTTATTTGATTTATGACTTATTTTCCCTTTCTTAGGAAACATGTAATCTCACAGGGTGTTTTGAGAGCTGAGACATCCAGTCCTGAAAGGGGTGATAGAATTTTCCACTGCAGGGGCGCTCAGGAATCACCTCTGCTCTGCCCCACCTCCACTTTCAAACATTTCTATCCCCTTCATCCAGGACCGTGATTCCCTCCAAAACGGTCCTTCCCCTCCATCCTGCAGCTGAACCCACAGCCAGACACCCTTCTTCGGATGTTTTCCCCTAAAAACTTCCTGGGCAGCCTGCTCTTCCCAGCCCTTTACACCACCCTAGGATATTTTAGGCAAGTAAGGAAAGGATCCTCAAGGAACTTTGGGAATGTGAAAGGCAGAGCTTAAACAGGCTTTTTTTTTTCCTTTCCTGCGCAAAGCCAGAAGCAGGATGGTGCTGGAGGCACAGGGGTCACCCCACGCCGAGTGCTGCCCGTGGCCAAGCCACCAGGGGCAGAGACTTCTGAAAGCCCGAACAACACACATCCCTCTGAAGGCCGACGTCTTCCACTCTGCAAAAGCCAGCGAAACATCAAAAGAGCCCCTGGATCAGGTTCAGCGCTGAGCACAAGGTTTTATTGGTTGCCTTTATTTGAGCACACACTAAAAATGTGCTTATTTAACTTTAGGTACAGAAAGAAGGAAAAAGTGAACTCCCTTGCTGCCTCTCTTGGCTGGAGGGTGACCAGCAGCTGCCATGAAGAACCCGACCTCATTAAAAACCTGTGTATATTCTCAATGCTTAGCACTGCATCTGTATCCCTAAGTGGTGCACAGTGTTTGCTAAAACCCAAGGTTACTTTTTCTTCACAACAGCAATAGCTATTTTGGTAATAATTCAGTGTCAGGACAGCCAATTACAGCCACCAAGGTCACTCTACAAAAGGAGAATTACAGGTCTCTCTTTTACACGAGGTTTGAATGACACTGCCCAACAAAATGGAAAATCTGGGTTTATTTCAAAGCCATCCTGTGACTGAATTACCTGTGATTGCCTGATTTAAAAAGTCCTCACTTCTGAAGGCAGGATGTTAGTGCTGCTCTATATATATGTCCACAATTTGAGGCCAGGAACAGAAAGCACAACACCACCAAGAGCCCCTTCCCACCTCCCCGGAGCTCACCTTCCTTTCTTGATCGTTTCTCGCCCCAATAACGGCCCCAAAACTGGATCCACGAATTCCTCCAGGTTTTCAATCAGAACCAGTTCTCCTGCAGCCAGGGCTCGTTCCATCGTGTCCAGGTACCTGTGGGAAATGGCACTGGTACTCACCACAGCAAGGATGGAGCTGGGGGAGGGAGGGAAGCTCCACGCTGCTACGGCAGCGACACACACATGCCGGCAGTTGCGAGAGGGAAAGAGAGGTGAGATGGTGTCAACATGCGGGGCAGAAAGTGGCACTGGCCAGAGTCTCGGCTGTTCAACAAAGACAATCAGGTCTCAGACCTCCCAAGCCAAGCAATAATAACGGTGTCTTATTTCCCAAAGAAAGAGCATGAGGATCAGGGCACAAACATGGGGCAAGCTGCTGGGGTTATTTTTAGCAAACACTTTGTTTCCCTGAGAAACCGTCAGTGCAGTTAATCTTGCATAAAAGCGGAGAAGAAGAGCAGGTTTCAGCTCTGTTCTGCCCAGGGTCCAGGGTCACATTTGGGCCTGAGTGCACCCTCAGCAAATTTGCCAATGGCACCAAGCTGTGTGGAGCAGCCAACATGCTGGAGGGCAGGGATGCCATCCAGAGGGGTCTGAACAGGCTGGAGAGGTGGGAATGTGCCAATCGCATGAAGTTCAACCAGGCCAAGTGCAAGGTGCTGCACCTGGGTCACGGCAATCCCAGGCACAAATCCAGGTTGGGTGGAGAATGGCTGGAGAGCAGCCCTGAGGAGAAGGACTTGCTGGATGAGAAGCTCAACATGAGCCGACAACATGCGCTGGCAGCCCAGAAACCACCCTCATCCTGGGCCGCATCCCCAGCAGTGTGGCCAGCAGGGCCAGGGGAGGGATTCTGCCCCTCTGCTCTGCTCTGGGCAGACCCCCTGCAGTGCTGCCTCCAGCTCTGGGGCCACCAACAGCAGAAGAACATCAGTTGGGGCAGGGCCAGAGGAGGCCACAAAGATGCTGGGAGTGCTCGAGCCCCTCTACTGATAGGACAGGCTGAGAGAGTTTGGGGGGGGTTCAGCCTGGGGAAGAGAAGTCTCTGAGGACACCTAAAGGGGCTCCAGGAAAGCTGGGGAGGGACTCTTGATCAGGGAGGGGAGCCATAGGATGAGGGGGAAGGGTTTGACAC
>JAOQGH010000003.1:24812975-24822981 GCA_025769975.1 Gallinago jamesoni | reverse complement strand
TGGCTGCCCCATCCCTGGAGGGGTTCAAGGGCAGGTTGGAGGGGGTTTGGAGCAACCTGGTGTGGTGGGAGGTGTCCGTGCCCAGGGCAGGGGGTGGGACTAGATGGTCTTTAAGGTCCTTTCCAACCCAAACCATTCTATGATTCTATTATTCTAATCTATGATTCTTTGCCCCACTCAGCCTCAGAGCTGTCCCCAAACCCATCCCAGCCGAGTTCCTCGTTCAGGAACATGAACCACCCTCCTACTCACAAAGCTGCAGAGGTTTCCCCGGGTCCTTTTACTGACCCCAGCACATGTTGATATTTTCTCAGCCCTGCTAGAAAGGCTGCTCCTGGCCTGCTTAGGCCACTTCTGCATCTCTTAGGACTACACCATGGGGAGGACAAAGCATGAACAAATAGATTCCAGTGGTCCTCACTAGTTGCTGGCAACATGCTCCTGGTTTAAAAACAAGCAATATGCTATAAATCCATAGTTATATGTCTGTATCTTATATCACTGCATTTCATCTCACCCCCATGGTTCCCATATCCAGACTGCCCAGTTATTTCAACCGCAGTCATGCTTCCTCTTCGTTTGTGGGAATTTCCATTTTCATGTTCTCAGTCCTATAGGTCTGTCTTATCTCGCACACCCAGACTCAGTAAGTGGAGGGGTCAGGCAGCATGAGATACACCTCCCCTCTTCCTCTTCTATTCTGCAGAAGCTGGACAGACGCTGGTCCACAGATCTCTTCCTCTGCAATCCTATTTCTTGAAAAAGAAGCAAGGCACTACTTTTAAGTTATCAGTTATTTTTAGGGATCATACCTAAATTATCCTTAATGTCACATGCAGTAACAGTGCATAGAAGTCCCCCAGTTCCTCCATCTTTCCTTTGTAGCTTTTATAGATGATCTACAGGTCCTTCCTCCTTGAGGTCAGTTCTCACACTGCTCTCATAGCCTCTAAGACCAAAAAATCTTTGTCTTATTTTCCTAATACTTCTCTCTCCATACTCCTAATAAATTTATTCAGGTGATTTTTTTTTAATCCACTGAGGTCCTGGGGGTCTTTTCTTTTCCTTTGCTTGGGTCCCACACTACTGCCAGTTTCAGTATCTTAAAAGAAATCCCAGGTGTCTTTCACTGCAGATACTGGAATTCACTGGAAATATTTTTATTTATCAAGTAGCAAATTAAAGGCCATCTCATTTGATTACCTTTAGCTCTTTAATAATGAGGGAAAGGAATCAATCATTCCCTATTCATCTTCTGCATATTTTTCATGATTTTATAGGACTACGTCACACCTATCTCTACATCACCTCTTTTAAAAAATGAAGAGTCCTTATCCATTCCTTCTCTTCCCATATGGAAGCTGTTGCAGACATCTTTGTACCTCTTCTAGGTCGCCTACAGCCCTCTGAGATGGGGTCACTCGACTGCTCAGCGTGTGAGATGCAGGCACACCACAGATCTGACCGATACAGGGATTGTTTAACTTCTGCTTCCTGACTTTTTCCCCACCCGTTTGTCACATTCAATTCGCTTTCCTTCCTGCAGCCGAGCACCACACTGCTCGCTCTGAGAACTCTCTGCGACAACTCCAAGAACTCTTCTGTGAGTGATAATAGTGCAATTAGGACCTATCAATGTAAATGCATCATTACAGTCTGTTTTTCCTGCATGAATTATTTTGCATTTGTCATCACTAAATTTCATCTGCTACATTAGCACATATCCACTCACAAATACCACTCACCAGCCATCCTCCCTTTCCTGGTGCACAGATCCCCAGACGTTCCCTGGTCCTTGGACGCTGGAGCGTCTTCTCTAGGCCGGCTGAAGCTCAGGAGATGCCAAACTAAAATTAAGGCACTATAAAAGTTTACTGTAAAAATCGAACCCCCCTGGTTCACTTGTCAACCTAAAGCAACACTGCCTGTGTTGTTAGCTGTATCCTGCGTACAACCTCAAATGGACTTATTTCCAAGTCTGAGACCTAATTTCTGCCCACTGCTACACAGGTGACATGTCTTGGATGGCAAATAAATGGCCCATCAGGAAGGGCTGTCAGGATCTATTCCTGGATCGAAGCTGGAGGTGACACAGAGATGGTGTGTGTTGCACAGCACTACGGTGGGGACGCAGGCAGCTCCCTGAATGCCCTGCAGAAATGATGTGGCTTTGACAGCGGCAGTAGAAGCTGTGTGCTTCCTAACGGGGCCTTCAGGAGCAGCAATGGCACTGACCGTTCTGCCTGTGTTCACAGCAGATGGTGCTGGGTGTTCCCTCACCGTGGCACGGTCCTCTCTCCAGCCACCAGCCAGGACACGCAGTGTGGCGAGGAACCCGCAGGAGTCTCAGCTCGAGCTGTTCCCAGGCCGTGGGGCGGGGAGGAGATGTGACCAACATGGGATGTTGGTGACCAACATGTGACCAGCCTGGGATGCAGTGTCCCTGCTCCTCCAGCGCTTCTCTCCATGGTTAAGATTTCACCTCTAAATAAAAACTCCTCGAAGTGAATAGATTCATGTTAAACCACAAACCCAATGCTGCAGCTCGTGTCCCAGCGGTGGGCAGTGGCTGCTGATTTCCCAGGGACCGACTGCTCCTCTCCTCCTCTCCCAGCAAATCGCACTGCACTTTTCCTCCAGTTTCCTCCAGCAGAAACAACCCTGGCCTTGCCCAGGCTTTTAAATCATCCCTCATCCTAACCATACACATTCTTCCAGTGTTTTCCATATGATCCATAGGAAGCAGAAACCCCTGGTAATCATACATCGACAGGTACTAGAGCACCTTGGCCACAGGAGAAGCAGAGTTACCTTTCTCCCTCTGCAACGGGGCTGGTGGAAGATATTCTCACCTATTAAAGCTCCAAACAGGAGCCCAAGGTGTGTTCATTCAGGGATTTCGGTTCGAGACATGAGTTTGAGCCGACAGCCTGTGCTCAGCTCCATGTGAAATGAGAGAGAGAACCGAAGGATTTAGCCTGGGTGACTTTGCCCACCAGTGGCTAATGCTGCCCGCCAGTCCCGAGGCTGCCTGGGCTCTAGGAGCTCCTCCAGTTGTCTGCGCAACGCGATTCTGCCGACCTTGCAAAAAGTTCCAGGCAAGTGGGAAGCTGGAACCCTCCGTGTGGCAGCGAGAGATGACACCCCCCCCAGCCAACTGACGGGCACTGGGAGGCTCAGGCTACAGAGCTGCAGGGGACAGTCCCTCCAGCCATGTTGTGGGCACAAGACATCACCCATGGAGGTTCCCTGTAGGCAGCGCTGCCTGGGTGATGCACACACTCCTGAGGGGGCTCCTACGTCTTTCCATGGTTTCCAGGGTTTTTCTGGCTCTATTGCGTAGGGTTAGGAGGGCTGGAAGGCAGGGAGCAGCAGAAAGAGAATTTTATGAGCTTATTTGCAGCAACAGGAGAGCTCCAAGCATCAATATCAGCTCCTAATCATCAACTCAAATGTCCTTCCCCATCCTTCCATCTGTAGACATGGCAGCAGCAGACACGGAACTGGACCAATATTTGGTTTTTATCCCTTGTTTGCTGTTGCACTCTTTTTCAGACTGTAATTTGTTTGGAGCCACAGCAGACTCTCAGCAGTGTTTTCTGTGGTTGTGTGTATGTGTATATTCATGTCTCAGCAAGCCATAGACAAAGCCAGAATGCAAACAAACCCACTCCATCCCTCTTTGCTTTGCAGAGGCCCAGGGTTGACAGTGGCTTCCGCAAGCTCTCAGCCTCTGATCTGTTCTCAACGCTTGGGACTGACAGACTGAAAAATTTACCCAGTGTGAGGCCGATGATCCTTCCCAACTAGAGATCAATAAAAAACATGCCACTATTTTCTAGCAGAATCCAAAGGATTCCCTAGCACCCACCTTCCTCACCACCACAAAGACTATGATTCTTCAGTTTTGGGTGATCCTTGATACAAGAATTTGCTCCCACCTGGCCCTGTTTTTTCTCTAATAATGAAAGGGAAGGGTGGTCCAGCCTGGAAGGGTGGTCCTGGTAGCCACTGCAGGAGTAGAATATGACAACAGCGACAGACTATGGAAAAAACAATGTTTAACCTGTCTCATCTGGCCACATCGATAGGCGCGGCCTGGGGACACTCCACACCTCCAAATGCAGAGCAGAACCACTTCTCAGACTCCCTGGGCATCGCCTTCACCAGCACAGGGGGACGTGACTGACCATGGTCCCCGCTACGACAACATACTTGAGCAGGCACCCAAACTCAAATTAAATGAATCCCAGAATCTTAGACTGGTAGGGGTTGGAAGGGACCTCTGGAGATCACCTACTCCAACCCCCTGTCAGAAGAGGGTCACCCAGAGCAGATCCCACAGGAACATGTCCAGGTGGGGTCTGAATGTCTCCAGAGAAGGAGACTCCACCACCTCTCTGGGCAGCCTCTGCCAGGGCTCTGCCACCCTTGCAGGAAAGAAATTTTTCTTCATGTTGAGATGAAATTTTCCATGTTCCAGCTTGTGCCCGTTGCCCCTTGTCCTGTCACCAGGCTCCACTGAGAAGAGTCTGGCCCCATCTTCTTGATACCTGCCCTATAGATATTGATAAGGATTCACAAAGTCCCCTCTCAGTCTTCCCTTCTCCAGGCTGAACAGCCCCAAGTATCTCAGTCTTTCAAATGAAAACAGCTTATAAACCTCAGCAAGGACTGGCAGGGCTGAAAAATAACCATCCCATTTAAAGGAGAAAGCCTAAACCCTAATTATGTTTTTTATCTGCACCACGTTCTCCCGATGTTTGGGTCAGGCTGCTCTCCCACCCTCCTCCTTCTCCTGGTCACCAGCTTCAGTTCACTTCAATCAGAGACTTGTGCCCTTGTGGGCACTTTACTGCTCCAGATCTCCCTGGAAGCGAAGAATCATAGAATCATATGGGGTTGGAAGGGACCTCTGGGGATCATCTAGTCCAACCCTCCTGCTGGAGCGGGTCTACCTAGAGCACGTTGCACAGGAATGTGTCCAGGTGGGTTTGAATGTCTCCAGAGAAGGAGACTCCATCACCTCTCTGGGCAGCCTCTTCAAGGGCTCTGCCACCCTCACAGGAAAAAAGTTCCTCCTTATGTTTAGATGGAGCTTCTTATGTTCAAGTTTGTGCCTGTTACCTCTTGTCCTGTCCCTGGGCACCACTGAAAAAAGACTGGCCCCATCCTCCTGACACCCACCCTTTAAGTATTTATAGGTGTTGACCAGATCCCCCCTAAAAGCCCCTCAGCCTTTCCTCATCAGAGAGATGTTCTAGTCCCCTCATCATCTTTGTAGCCCTCTGCTGTCCCCTCTTCAGCAGTTCCCTGTCCTTCTTTACATGGTTATGGGTTGTCAACAGCCCTAGGAGGTGCTGCAGAGCAGGATGGGAAGTAGCAGTTCATTGTAACTGGGAAGACTGGCCAATGTTAATGGGACTGGGAACTTTTATGAAAATCTCCTCGTGAAAATGTACACTTAAGCCATTCATTATCATGTACAGAAGTTATTAGGGAAGATTGATGTGCTGCTTTTTTCAGACCACAGATCTTTTAGAATGCCGTTGGTTTTTTTCACTGCCTGGGTGCATTGCAGACAGCTCCTCCTTCCCACCCCTCCACATCCAGCTGGGTCCTGTCACAGACAGTCCCGGCCCAAAGGAATGATCTGTGCCAAGAAAAATGATGAATCCTTCCTCAGTGGAGTCTCTTTCCTCCTTCAATATAAACCCGCAATATTTGAAATTTCTGGTAGCATGTTAAATTAAGTGTTTCAAATAAGCATTTAATTTAAATTTAATTAGTCCTTAATTAACATACAAAATCAGTCCTTTTTGAGGTTAAACAAGTATGCAGGAGATTCATCACACTGAAATGCAATTACTGGGGATCGAGTGACTTGTTCATGAAGGCAGTGTTTTAATTCAAAGTTGTATCCCATAATAACACTGAAGGGTCCGTGTTCCTCAAATCACACTCAAATCAGCACCCAAAGGAACCAGTCACTTCAAACCAGACTTAGCAAGTGTGGTTCATCTTGCCTGCTAGCTGTTGACCAAGGGGGGGCAAAAAACCACCCCAAAACCCCAACATTTAATTTTGTTGCCAAGAGGGCCAATGGAATCCTGGGCTGCTTAGGGAATAGTGTGGAGTGAGGTCATTCTTCCCTTCTGCTCTGCACTGGGGAGGCCACAACTGGCATCCTGCATCCAGTTCTGGGCTCCCCAGTTCAAGAGGGACAGGGAACTACTGGAGAGAGTCCAGCGTAGGGCAACGAGATGATGGAGGGATTGGAGCATCTTCCTGATGAGGAAAGGCTCAAAGAGCTGGGACTCTTTAGCCTGGAGAAGAGAAGGCTGAGGGGAGACCTTATCTACGTTTAAAAGTATTTAAAGGGTGGGTTGAAGAAGGATGGAGCCGGACTCTTTTCAGTGGTTCCCAGTGACAGGAAGAGGGGCAACAGGCACAAGCTGGAACATAGAATGTTCATTCAAATCTGAGGAAGAACTTCTTTGGGGTGAGGGTGCCCGAGCCCCGGAAGAGGCTGCCCAGGGAGGGTGTGGAGTCCTCTACTCTGGAGATCTTCAAGCCCCGCCTGGATGCCGTCCCGAGTGATGTGCTCTGGGCAACCCTGCTTTGGCAGGGGGGTTGGACTGGATGATCTCTAGAGGTCCCTTCCAACTATAACAATTCCATATAGAAAATGTTTGGAAACCTTGATTCCCATGTCCTATTTCTATTTTAGAATCAAAATACTTTCTTTTAAAGGGAATTATTAAACTTAAAAAAATCATGACATACATTACAAGTGACAATCCATCTTGTTAAAATATTTGCTCCTTTCATTTTACAAGGGCAATTTTCTCAATACAGGTAAGCCAGAAAAAAAACCCAAACTGAAATTCCACATTTTTTCCTTATCAGAATATCCCAGTTGGACCTGAATGAAGAGCCACGATTTCAGCCAAGAATTCACATACTCAGCATGCACCTTTGAGAAATCATGTTCTGTTTGTTACAGCAGGACTAATCGAGGTGAAATTAAGCTGTATTCAGTGTGAGCCGTACACTCAAACACACACTTGTTTCTATGAAAAGAATTCATGAAGAAAAGTCTATGAAAGAAGTCATTTCTAAGTCTCTTTTTCATGAAACATTTTCTTCTTGTATTTTGTGGTCACCAACAACTGCATGAGCCACAATCTACCTCTACAGCACGTTTTAAACAGGATTTTGCTCAGCTGTGGAAAGATGCAGGGAAATACTCATCCTGCAAAATATCCCCAGAAACACAACCAGCTCCTTCAAATGGAAAAGCCACTTTTCTGTCATAATTATAGGTTTTGGAAGCATTCAGGGAGATTTAGTATAAAGAACTAGAAAGCATGAAACTCCTTCGGTGGTTGCATAAAGAGATCTAAATCGGTACAGGAAGGGACTTACCTGCTGTTTGTCTTTGACCCCTTGGATGGAGCATATCGCCATCCTGATGGCGTTTGTTGGTGCGGCAGCCTCAGCTGTGCTCCCGTTTCCCAAAGGAGACACCCAGAGATTAAAGAGGACAGTTTTTTTCAGAAGTTTCCCAGTACACAAGCACAGAGCAGGGGAAGCGGGCAGGTCCCAGCAGCACTGAGGTGCCCCACTAAATGTAAGCTTTTTTGTGTGCCCATGAAAACCCTCCGCAATAGAATCATAGAATCATATGGGGTTGGAAGGGACCTCTGGAGATCATCTAGTCTAACTTCCCTGCCAAAGAGTGTCCACCCAGAGCAGGTTGTACAGGAATGTGTCCAGGTGGGTTTGAATGTCTCCAGAGAAGGAGACTCCACCACCTCTCTGGGCAGCCTCTTCCAGGGCTCTACCACTCACACAGGAAAAAAGTTCCTTCTCGCATTTAGGTGGAATTTCTTATACTCAAGTTTGTGCTCATTTCCTCTTGTCCTGTCACTGGGCACCACTGAAAAAAGACCAGTCCCATCCTCTTGACACCCTCCCTTTAAGTATTTAAGTATTAGCTTAAATCTAAATCTAAACAGCTCTGAAAAATCCAGGCCAAAGCAATTTGCTGAAGGTCACCTAAGAAGGTCTGAGAAAATGATATGAAGAATTGCACACAACTCTCCACTTCCAAAGGAAAAAGCTTAACCATTTGACTATCTTTTTATCTGTAACACTGCTTTTTATGTTAGGATAGGCACAAATTACATACAATCACAGCCCAACACAACCAGGAGCTGATAAAATAAGCAAAGAAACCAGCAAGCAGCATCACTTCAAGAAATATCTTTGCATTCTGCCTGAGCTGCCACCAGCCCCACCATCAGGAGCACAGACACACTCAAACCGACCTCCATCCTTGAAGAGGGGACATTGCCTGGGGTCAGAGGGACAACCTCTTGGGAAAGAGAGCGGCTTGAACACAACATCTGCTTCATTCCTGGGTGGGAGGGCAGCACGGCAGCCTCCTCTCCCTGCTGCTACAGAACTAGCCTGTGTAGCCATGAAGAAGAGGCCATGCCTTTCAGTGAGTTTTGCCAGGTCTTGGGCAGGAGTCATACACCAAGCTGTCCCCACACCCCACCCCAGAGCAGGGACCAGCAGGACATCACAGCCCAAGAGCTGTGAAGAGGCCGTGGGGGAACATACGGCCCATGTCTGTGCCAGGGAGAAGAACAGGCTGAGTGGAGACCTCATTGCTCTCCACAGCTCCCTGAAAGGAGGGTACAGCCGGGGCGGGGGGGGGGGTGTCGGTCTCTTCTCCCAAGGAACAGGTAATAGGAGAAGAGGAAATGGCCTCAAGTTGTGCCAGGGGAGGTTTAGGATGGATATTGGGAAAAATTTCTTCCCCAAAAGGGTTGTCAAGCCTTGGAAGAGGCTGACCAGGACAGTGGTGGATTCACCATCCCTGGAGGTACTTAAAAGCCAGGCAGACGTGGTGCTGAGGGACATGGGTTAGGGGTAACTTGGCAGAGTTGGGCTAACGGTTGGATTTGATGATCTTAAAGATCTCTTCCAAGTAAAACAATTCTACAATTCTAAATCCGTACCTTTGCTTGCACCTTCCCTGCAGCTCTAGTGAGCCAGACGTCTCAAAAGCACATAAAAACTGGGGCTCTCCACCAAGACAACGTCAATGCTGCCTTTGTGCACTCAGAGGGGGAGCTCGAGTCAGCAGAGCTGAACCAAGTCCAACCCCACCACCATCCCCAGGCTCGGAATGCTCTCCTGCAGCCCCATTGCCTTGCCCGGAGGAAGAAGCGGCTAGCTCTGAGCCACAGCCCACGCAGGAGCCAAAATACAAGGCATTAAGGGCCACTGCGGCGCTGAGCTGGGGCTCCAGCTGACAGAACAGCGTGAACACGGCCATTATCTCTGTGTCTCTTATCTGTGAAGCCGTGCCAAGGGCACTGCCCCCACAGAGGAGCAGGAGGCTGCATGGTTTGAAGACACAGCCGACCAGGATGCAGACTGATGGGCTGATGTTGGGGACATGCACTGCACCCTTAGAGCTTTTCACTCATAACTTTTTGTCATTTCTTTCAAAACCTGCAAACCTACTGCTATATGCCCACCAGTGGTCTCACCATACGATTTTTGAGTCATATAGTTTTAGTCCATCAGTATTCGATCATGCTTTTAGAATCATAGAATCATCTAGATTGGAAGGGACCTTCAAGATAATCTACTCCAACCATCAACCTAACTCTGACAAAAAAAATATATCACTAAACCATGTCCCCCAGCACCATGTCAACCCATCTTTTGAACACTTCCAGGTATGGTGACTCAACCTCTTCCCTGGGCAGCCCATTCCAAGGCTTCATAACTCTTTCACTGTAAAAATTGTTCCTAATATCCGTCCTAAACCCCCCCTGGTGCAACTTGAGGCTCTTTCCTCTAGTCCTGTTGCCTGTTCCTTGGGAGAAAAGACCGACCCCCCTGGTTACACCCTCCTTTCAGGGAGTTGGAGAGAGCCAGAAGGTCTCCCCTCAGCCTCCTTTTCTCCAGGATGAACACCCCC
>JAOQGH010000003.1:24795562-24812875 GCA_025769975.1 Gallinago jamesoni | reverse complement strand
GGAGTGTTGTGTCCAGTTCTGGGCACCTAAATACAAGAGAGACATCGAGGTGCTGGAGCGGGTGCAGAGGAGGCAACAAAGCTGCTGAAGGGCCCAGAGCATAAATCTTAGGAGCTGGGGCTGTTTAGTTTGAGGCAGAGGAGGCTGAGGGGAGACCTCATCACTCTCTGCAACTACTTGAGAGGACACCGGTGCTGGTAATTAGTGACAGAACGAGAGGGAATGGCTTCAAGCTCCAACAGTGTAGGTTTAGAGTAAACATTACGAAAGAATGTTTCACAGAAAGAGTGTTCAGAGACTGGAATAGGCTGCCCAGGGAGGTGGTTGAGTCATCATCCCTGGACGTGTTTAAGAGTCATTTAGATGTGGTAATGGGAGATATGGTGTAGGAGAGAACTTTTAGAGTAGGGTAGATGGTTGGACTCCATGATCCCAAGGTTCTTTTCCAACCAAGATGATTCTATGATTCTACGACCTAGATATCCTCACACACCTGAAGCTGAGCATCTTATCCGGAGCCAAATCCCACCTGAGGTCTGCAAAGTGCCAATTTCTGACAAGGAGGTGCACAGCAAAAGGACAAGGACAGTCACCTCGGACTCCTTTGACCTCCAGTGCATGAAGTCCTTCAGAAACACAGTTCTTCTGAGCTCTTCTCCATGTTTCCATGAGGATAAGCTGACACTGAACTATACACAGAAATACCAATTGTTCTATGCTGAGGGAGAGGACATGAGTAGCCAGGTAAAAAGCAATTTCACTGAAGACACTCAGATCCCCAGAGAAGATAATTTCAATTAGTCAAGACAAACATGAACAGTCCTTGACAAAGTCAACCCACGTCTGCTGGTCGAGCCTTCAACCCCTGGGTGTATACAGGTTGCTCTTCTTCCCTTTGGTTTCACAATACCTTTATTTGTTTAGACAAATCTCAGCATTTTGCCATCATTTGGAGTGAACAGCTTCTGTAGTCACCTTCAGCTGACTGAGCAACGCAGACATCAGCCCAACCAGTTCAGCTGAGGTGGCAACAAGCACTGGGTGCAGAAGGACAAACAGGAAAGGAGTAAGTTCCCATATCTGTCTCCTGAAAGGAACAACTGCTGACTGGCTTCAGGGCAGTCTTCTTCTGTGAAACATGCACGTGCGTACCAAGTCCACACTCACTCATTCTTCATTAGCTACAGCAATTAGGATACAGGTTCTTGGAGTGTTTTGTAATGAGACAATGAGTGCAGGACTCAATTTTGGCAAAGGGAATCAAGCTGGGCTCATAAGGCCCTACTGAAATGTTGAGATACAATATTAATTATCTAATGTAGTAGGACGATGCCAGAGCCGCTGGAGCTGTCGTTAGGGACTGGGGCAGAGCACCACAGTCACCGTGCCAAGGCAGCACGTCCAGGGGTTGACTTCTCCACAGCTGCAGTTCACAAATGGTTTGTGTCTTTAACAGTTATCTTGGGCTGCTTGTATAATTACAGAACAGCTGGGAACACAGCAGTCCCCAAACACCACACCTTTTCTATATGCAGCGATTACACACTCGGTGTTTGATTATCTGTCTGGGATTAAAAGGAATTTGAAAAACGCGTTATGCACTGACCTACAAGCTTTACACCCACTGCTTCTGCTTCTCCATCTCCCCACAGGCAACAGAAACTCGGGTGGCCCTGCTTTTTCAGGATGTTTTGTTTTGCTTTATTTCCCTCTTTTTTTTTTTTCTTTTCTTTTTTCCAGATGCCATCACATCAAGCTTGACAAAATAACATGGACCAGATGGATGGACAGCAAGGTGTTTAGAGAACTGGTTGGACAACCAGGCTCAAAACTCTAACTGCAGACCAACTACCCCCCAGCGCTGTTCCACAGGGGTTGGGATCAGGGCCGTATTGTTTAATCCTTCCTCCATCACCCTGGCAGCGCACCCTCAGCAGGTCTGCAGTGACACTGACCAAGCAGAGAGGTTATTACACCAAGAGGAGGGATCTTGACAGGCTGGAGAAAAGCTAAATGAGATTCAATCCACTTTTGGGTCCCCCAGTACAAGAAAGACATACAGGAGCAAGTTGAATGGAGGCCACCAAGACTGTAAAATGGTGGAGCACAGGATGTGCAAGTGCCCTGGGTTGAGAGACACAGGACTAACTTTTCTTCTAATGCTGGGGAAAATTGTACTTCTAGAAGACTCTAGCGCCTGAATTTGTGAAAATATTTACTTCATAGCCAGCCAGGCTCTGTGGGATTCAAGGTTTTAGTGGTTTTGAGCCTTGCCAGGCTCAAGGACAAGGAGGAGCAAGGCCTGGGCATTTGACCCAGGCTGGCCAACAGGATTATTTCATACTATGAACGGCACGTTCAATATCAATTAGAAAAGTTTGCTTTTGATGGTGGCGGGTCCAGAGAACTCCTTGGCCCGGTGCCGGAGCCCTGAGGCCTTCCCTTCCTCCTGAAGCCGTTGCACTGGCTGTGTCTGACATTAGCTGTCCGCAGCTATGGGAGTGCACAGCTTCCTGCTGATGTAATTGGCTGAATATAATTCTTGTATATCTTATATCAGTATCGGGATTAATACTGGTTCTTTAGTATTATTGTTAATTATTTTGTCTTAGTCTATTAAATCTAATTATTTCAACCTTTGTGTTTCTTTCGGTTCCCTGATTCCCCTTTCTGGGTGGGGAGGGGTCATCAGGTGATAGAATAATTGTCTAAATGACAATAGATTGTTATGGGTTTTCTCAAACCGTAACAGCAAGGAGCAGCTGAGAGAAATGGGTTTGTTCAGCCCAGGGAAAAGGTGAAGGAGAATCTTACCCTGTCTACAGCTTCCTGATGGGGAGCTATAGAGAAAATAGAGCCAAATAGACCTATTGGAGCAGATTCAGAGAAGGCCATGAAGATGCTGGGAGGGCTAGAGCCCCTCTGCTGTGAGAACAGGCTGCAAGACTTGGGGGGGACTCAGCCTGGAGAAGAGAAGGCTCCTGGGAGACCTTAGAGCCCCTTCCAGTCCCTAAAGGGGCTCCAGGAGAGATGGAGAAGGACTCTTGATCAGGGAGGGGAGCCATAGGACAAGGGGGAAAGGTTTGACACTGAAAGAGGGAGATGGAGATGAGATCTCAGGAAGAACTTCTTTGGTGTGAGGGTGGTAAGAGCCTGGCCCAGGTTGGCCAGAGAAGCTGTGGCTGCCCCATCCCTGGAGGGGTTCAAGGCCAGGTTGGAGGGGGCTTTGAGCAACCTGGTGTGGTGGGAGGTGTCCCTGCCCAGGGCAGGGGGTGGGACTGGGTGGGCTTTAAAGTCCCTTCCAACCCAAACCGTTCTGTGATCCTATGAATTTTATTTTTTTTCAAGGTGCATAGCAAAAGGACAAGAGGCACCGAACACAAAATGCAGCAAGAGAAATTCTGATTGAAATAAAAATACATAAACTTCACCATAGACAGGATTTAGCTCTGCAAGAAGGGTCAGGGAGAATCAGAACTCCAGCCTTGGAAACATTCAAAACTCATCTATCAGTCTGACCTAAGTTTGAAGTTGGCCCTGCCTGAGCAGGAGGTTGAACAGGACAGCTTGAGCTAAATTATGGATTTAGGAAGATGTAATGAATGCAACACATGGAAATACACACTCCTGAATCCAGAGCTTCTTTCACACTCAGTTTCAGGAAAATAACTGTGTTCCAGCAGAGCTAAACAGGAAAGGAGATCTCAAAATCTCAAGAATATTTAAGGTAAGTAAATAATCAAGAATAAATAGCAAAAAGTAAGTAAGGATTTCAAGAAAAATTGAACCACAATTTAAACAGACATTTTGAGACCAAGGAGCCAGACCCCCCCACTCCTCCTACAGCCATTTGATAAACAAAAAGCCATCTGAGCTCCTGTCATTGCTCCTACCTCTTGACCCAGCGTCTAGATCTGGCAGGACATTTTCTAATATCCCACAACCTTAACACCTTTCAAGCAGACTACAGTTAAAATCAAAGCTTCCCATTGAAATGCTGCTTTTCTCTCTGCCTTTCAAAGCACAGACTAACTAGAAGCCAGGATTTAACATGACCCACATCTAATGTCAAAGGCTACCGATGTTTAGCTGAGCACAAATGACAGGTCTGATTCCTTCTTGACACAATGGAGTTATTAACATTTTCAAGCTCTTGTTCTCAGATTTCCCATTGCCTGTCATCACTTCAACTCTCGTCTGATGGGCCGGACCACAAGGCACTGAAGGTTCAGTACTTTACTTTGTAAAACAGACATTAATAAGGACAGTAACAAATTGCAAACTGGAGTTTCACAACAGGTTACGGTGTTTCAACCGTTTCAAACCTCTTGATTTGGCTGATGAGGACTTTCTCAAACTTCATTAGTCAGCCTTAAACTCAGAAAGGGCCTTTCAGCAGTAATAGGTACTGCTGCAAAGCATGAGATTTCTAGGGAAACAAAGAAAAAAAAAATCTCCACTGTTGGAAGAAAACATTTCCTAAGCTGAACACCTTCCCCTTGGTACACAACTGGAACCAGTTGTTGGTGATTCAGTTTCAGCAATTGAGTCAAAGCTGGTTTTGATTTATTTTACAACTCTTTAAATGCCATCCTTCATGCACACGCTGAGTTCCTGGTCATCGAGAAGCTAAGGGGGCAGGCCAGTACAGACCAACAAGCTGTACTGGTTCCAGGCAGAGCAGTCAAACTAGTTCCTGCTCTCATGTCATCAGGGCCAGTAGCCCCCTGAATACCCACCACCAGTGCGCCTAAATCCTGTCCCTGTGTGGTGGAGCAGTGCCATTAATCCCCAGATGTACATGTGTGGAACTGAGGCTCACGGAGACAAACACAACTCCATCACACCAACAGTCGCTTAATTAAGCGCTGAAGTCAGGAGGCCAAAGGTCCCTTCAGTCAGAGGGTATTTCAGCCCACCCCAAACCTGCACCTCTTTCTGGAGATATTCAGCCCTCCCCATTGGCCGCAGGAGGCTGCAAAGTAAATAACCTTCTAACTGATGTTCCTCAAAGCCACAGGTGATGGCTCTGGAATCCATCCAAGACCAGTCAGGAATTAGCAACTCCCCCTTTACTCAGGGGAGACACATGCTGTGTCACTGCTCGATGGGAGACTGCATCTGCTCACCAAGGCTAGGTGGGCCAGGGGAGCACATGCTCGCAGCCTCCCACGGCCCCGGAAGAAGCTCCAAGTGTCATAGGACAGCAGTTACACTTACTTGGAAGATATTGGAGAAGTCTCTCAGGTTAAAAACGTAGTGGAACTTGATAGCTGTGGGCAGAAATGTAGCAGCAACTTTCTGATGCAGGGCCAGGGCCAGGGCCATCAGCTGCTGAGCTGATTTTTGCACAGCCTCTGAGAAATTCCCACTCGTCAGGTGCTGCATTAAAATGGTGCTGTAGATCCTGGACAAGGCATCCTGACCAGGGATGGAGAGGGCAAAGACACAAAAGTGACGCTGAAGAAGAGAAAGGACAGGTCAGAAAGATGGGCAACTGCCTCTCAAGCAAAATTACCCTTTGGGACTTGATGCAATTGGACACAATGCTAGATCTCATCCATGCTCCCTCTTCCTTGAAAGGTTGGCCCAGATGATCTTGCAATATCCCTTCCAACCCGGGACGCTCAATGATTCTACGATTTTCAGTCCACCTGAACAAGGCTATTTCCCTCTTCCCATTTCCCCACAAAGAACAGCTGGGAAATGCCATCATTCTGCTCTCTAAACAAGGGCTTTTCAGCTGCATTTCACAGCTGTTACGCTGGAAGTGCAGTCCATTGAAGAGTGAACAGCTCTGAAGGTCCCTGAAGGCCCACCAACCTCTGATGAAGCCCACTCACCATCTTTGTTGGGAACAGCCCCTGGAAGGTGCCACCTCCCAAAAGACCCCTTATTGATTTGGAGCTTGCAGAGATGGAGGAGACACCCGTATACAGCCATGGCACACGTCATTTTAGAATCACAGAATCATAGAATGGTTTGGGTTGGAAGGGACCTTAATGATCATCTAGTTCCAAATTCCTGCCCTGGGGATGGGGTTTCTCCAGAAGGGAATGAGTTTTGCTCTCTGCTATCCAGGCCCCCCAAGGGCCAGCAGGACTGTTGCACTGCGCTGTGACAGGATCTGTCCCCGCAGCAGCCGCCCCACTAAGTTACTGCTGCTCTTGCACAGGCACCCGTTTCTCAGAGTGTGTCTCTCACCACTGCTCACCCCGCAGGCCCCCTCTACAGCTCCACAAATACTGGCCATGGAGCCAGGACAGGCTGCCACGTGTCCCCCTGGGATGCCAGCAGGTTTGATCTGCAATCACACGGAACAGCCTCTGAGCAGTTTCTGCTGCTTCTCATGGCTTGGAGAAAAGGGTCAGTGACCTCAGAGCTGATAATAATCAGCTGTATGACACACACTGAGCCTGGCACCTCCCAAAAAACAAGCCCTGAGCTTTAAGATCTCTTCCCAAATCTATACTTCCATTACCATCACCACTTGCACTGTTTTGGGGCATTTATTGTGGTTTTCTTTGTTTGGGTTTTCCCCTCACACCTCTTTTTTAATGAGGATATACTACTGCCAGCTCCATCAGGAAATTTTAGAAACTATAAGGCTTTAATGAACTGTGTTCCAGAGGTAAATATTAGCTAAATGAAGACACAATCTGTCTGTATGAACCAAAAGGCTGTCCCGAAAGTAGGTGTTGGGCTGGCTGGCACTTGGTGACTTCTTCAGCCTGAGCAGCAGTACGTGAGGAAAAACAAACAAGGGAACAAGGGAGTCTGTCTGCTGCTTCACCACTAGGAATTACAGCCACTCCACAGATTCACACCATTTATACTGATAAAATGACAGCAGGATCTGCCAGTTCTTTTCCCCTGGGCTCGTGCTTAACTAACCCACCCCAAAATAAAACCAGTGCCGTGCCTGCCCCTGCGTGGGGCCTTACCTGCAGACGAGGGTTGATGGTGAAACTCCCCACGGTGGGGTTCATGCACGACACGTACTGCACGTTGGTGATCTCCTTCAGCGACAGCTTGGTCCTGTCGTACCTTGGGGTGAAACAAAAGCAGCAGCAGTGCGACAGCAGCAAGGTGGCAGCAGCAGGGGCACAGTGGCAGGAAGATGGCGGCAGGGGGACAGCAGCAAAATGACAGTGGCAGTGTGACAGCGACAAGATGACGGTGGCAGGGTGATGGTGGCCGATGCGTCTCCCCAGCACACATCCATGGCTGCCAATGGCCTGTGAGGTCAAATTCTGCATCTCACCAGGGCAGGGCCTGGCCTTGCCTACACACCTATATGTGGCCAGGCACACACGAATCCTGCTTTTCATGAAAATTTTTCAGCATCTACAACTTGTAGCTGATGTTTCTATAAACTAGTCACAAGCACTGAGCAAACACAACTGAGCAACTACAGGTTGCAGTAGCCACGTGCCTGGAATTGTCTGGTTCGAGGCAGGCTGGAAGAGGGGCCAGCAGGCTGCCAGCTGCCAGGGCAGCTGCCCATGTGCTGCCCGCACAGAAAGGACAGAGACTCCATCTCAGTGGATCTGGGGACCAGTCCCTGGAGCACCCCACAGGAACAGTGTCATCACTGGGGCCAGGGCAGCCCGAGGGCTGGGTCCTGGTTTGAGCGACACAGGACTAATTTCTAATGCTTGGGAAAATTGTACTTTTAGAAGACTCTAGTGTCTCAATTTGTGACAATCTTCACTTTATAGCCAGCTCTGGGGTGTGGGTTTCAAGATCTCAGTTCTTCCAAGCTCCCCAGGTGCAGGGACAAGGAGAAGCGAGACCCGTGCACTTGACCCAAGCTGCCAACAGGGTTATTTCATACCATGAATGTCATATTCAATATATATTTGATTGTGTGCTGTGGTGTTCTCTCTCTCTCTCTCTCTCTCTCTCTCTCTCTCTCTCTCTCTCTCTCTCTCTCTCTCTTTCTCCTCTGATGGCTGCCACCCTGAGAACTCCTTGCCCCGGTGCTGGAGCCCTGAGCCTTTCCCTTCCTCCCGAAGCCGCAGCGCTCACAGTGTCCCACACTGTCTGTCCCTGTGGGGAGAGCATGGCTTCTGCTGGGGAATGGGCTGGGTATGGTCCTTGTGTATTTTATATTGGTAGCAGGACCAATAATGGTTTTTTAGTGTTATTAATGTTAATTTAGTCTTATCCTATTAAATCTATTTATATTTCAACCCTGGTGTTTCCTTGTTTTTCCCTGATTCCCCTTTCCAGGAGGGGTTATCAAGTGAGATAACAATTGTCTGAACAGCAATAAATAGTTGTGGGTTCTTCAAACCATAACAGGCTGCAGCAAGCTCTGCCCCTTGCCATCCCTGCAGCCCCACCAGTCTTCCAGAGGGGACCCCCAGCCTGCAGCACCCCGGTGGGTGGGTGCCTGGGGGGGGACACACAGCGTGCTGCATCCCTGTGTCCCCAGTGCTACCATGGAACCAGCAGAGCACTCTTTCTGCCCGACTTCCCCAGACCCCACAGCCCCAAATTCCTTCCAGGCCTGCACTGCCTCTGCATCTGGGGAGCTTTTGGCCCAGCTCAGGTGCACTGGCAGCTGAGGGGACGGGGAATTGCTGTGAGTCCCTGCCCTGTAATGCAAGTCACAGAATCATCATGGTTGGAAAGGACCTCTGAGATCACCAAGTCCAACCATGCACACACACACACACAGAAGACCCCCACAATCCCAGACACTAGAACATGCCCTGAAGTGCCACATCTACACCTTTCTTAGATACCTTCAGGGATGGTGACTCCACCACCTCCCTGGGCAGGCTGATCCAGTGCTTGACCACCCTCTCAGGAAAGTAATTCTTCCTAATATCTCATCTAAACCTCCCCTGCCCCAACTTCAGACCATTTCCTCTGCTCCTGTCATTATTCCCTTGGGAGAAGAGGCCAACCCCCACCTCTCTCCACCCTCCTTCCAGGGAGTTGCAGAGGGCAATGAGGTCTCCCCTCAGCCTCCTCTTCTCCAAACTAAACATGCCCAGTTCCCTCAGCCTCTCCTCATAGGAATTGTTCTCCAGACCCCTCACCAGCTTGGTGGTTCTCCTCTGGTCATGCTCCAGCAGCTCAATGTCCTTCCTGTGGTGAGGGGCCCAGAACTGAACACAGTCCTCGAGCCCTCACCAGTGCCCAGTCCAGAGGCACCATCACTGCCCTGCTCCTGCTGGCCACACTGTTCCTGACACAGGCCAGGATGCCGTTGGCCTTACATTCTGCTGTCCTTCACAGCGCTGCTGGTTATGGTGTAAAACGCCCCAATTTCCTTCCCAAACACCGTCACTGTTTTTCCTTCAAATTCCCTCTACCCAGAAAACACTTGTATTCTGCTGCCCAACTGGAAACAACCCGAGGTGCTGTCAGCAGGAGCAGCTCATCCCAGCTGAGGCCAAATCTCTGGATCTTCCTTCACACAGCAGGCACCGAGGCCAAGCATCCCACTGCCCTTGCAGACGTCAGCCAGGGGCCAAGGTCACGACTCACGGAGAGGGGAGCTTTGCTCCTCTTGGCCTCTTGGCAAGTGAGTTCGTTGGCCGGGGACAGGAGAAGCCCTGCGGGTGCGGAGCAATGGGCTCCCCGAGATCCATCTCCAGCCCGCCACAGGCCAGTGTGATGGCAGACTGGGGAGGGGACGGGGGAACAGTACTTTCACCCCCTCTCAAATCCCAGCCCCATGAAGTTCTCAGCTGACCAAGCCTGAGCAGTCCTACCAGTGACCGTAGTCCAGGTGCTGCCTGATGAGCGTGTGGGGCTGCACTGTGCCATAGGTGTCCACCTCAGGCATGTTCAGGTCATCGATGAAATAGATGAGCTTCTTGGTACCAGGAGGGCCATAGTTTCTGCCAGCCTTTTTCTCCAGAGGCTTCTCAAGCACACCTGTACAGAGGCAGAGGTGCCAAGCTTAAGGTACTGGGGGGGTCACTGCTGCACAATAAAGATGATTTCTCAGCCCTTCCCAATGCCATGCTGTAGCTCCAGCAGCCCCTGGAGGAGCGGAGCTGTGCTCAGGACAGGCAGGGTTCCCCCCAGAGCCTCTGGCCCCTCCTGCTGCCTCCTGGCTATTTATGGGAGGGAGAGGGGTCCTAGCAGAAGAGGCTGCTCACCAGCAGGACAGTGGCTGTCCCCAAGCTGTGGACATAGAGCAGCTGGGAGCCCCGCACGGCGCTGGCAGGAACCCTTGGGCAGCTTTTTCAGGCTGAGTTGACCCAAATCATAGAATCATAGAATGGTTTGGGTTGGAAGGGACCTTAAAGACCATCCAGTTCCACCCCCTGCTCTGGGCAGGGACACCTCCCACCACACCAGGTTGCTTCAAGCCCCATCCAGCCTGGCCTTGAACCCCTCCAGGGATGGGGCAGCCACAGCTTCTCTGGGCAACCTGGAGCAGGCTCTCACCACCCTCACACCAAAGAAGTTCTTCCTGAGATCTCATCAAAATCAACCCTCTTTCAGCTAAAAACCCTTCCCCCTCATGCTATAGCTCATCTCCCTGATCAAGAGTCCCTCCCCTTCTCTCCTGGAGCCCCTTGAGGGACTGGAAGGGGTTCTAAGGTCTCCCGGGAGCCTTCTCTTCTCCAGGCTGAGCCCCCCCAACTCTCTCAGCCTGTCCTCACAGGCTCTCACAGGCACATGGAGCCCTCCCAGCATGTCCATGGCCTCCTCTGGCCTCACTCCAACAGATCCATGTCCTTCCTGTGCTGAGGATTCCAGAGCTGAACACAGTACTCCAGGTGGGATCTCACCAGAAAGCTCTCAATGCCTCATTTCAAACAAATCAAGGCAAACTAAGAGTCTGCTACAAACCCAGGTCTACTTCAGAGCAAACAAGAGCTTCTCAGGCAAGACAAAGCCTTTTGAATCCATTCTGCATACTTTGTTTTAAACTAAATCTTGCTCGCTGAGGTTATTCTGACCCATAGAAGAGAGCAGTGACTGTGGCCTGTGGCCCCAGTGACACACGGGCAGTAGGGCCTGGGCACTGCGAAGGAACTGGGAGACGCCGTGGGCGCAGCGTGCCATAAGCAAAGCTCATTTTGAGAATTTAAGTGCATTTTCTACCTCTATTAGACAAAAGAAATAAGTGATTTGGGGGGCAAGTTCCTGCACATCTTCAGAACAATTAAAATAATGTTTTTTACTGAAATGCATTAAATACCCCCAACTTCCCCAATCCCATCCCCAGCATTACTCAAACCTCCATATCATGTGACAAGACTCATTTCCAACATGAGCTGGCAAATTACCACCTGGTTGTACGTAGGGTCATGCATGAGCAAGGCAAAGCACGGAGAGAAAAGTTTCTCATTTCAAAGCTTTGGAACATTTTAAATTCTTTTAGCAGAAGGCTGAGGTTACGTGTCATTCTGGATTATAAAAAGTGGGGAATATTTAGAAACCTGGGCTGGTATTTAATAAAAATCACCCCACGCTGCTGCATGTGATAATAGGTTATTAATTCCTTTGACTGCGGGCCGAGCAACATTCATGGACTCAGTGAGGGGAAAAGCGAAGAAAAGCAGGTCTCCTCCACCCAGCCCCTGCGGCAGGAGAGCATCCTCAGGGGTAACTGCTCTCCTGAAGTTGGGGGCAGAATGTGTCTCATTCACAGAATCACAAAGTGATATGGGGTTGGAAGGGAGCTCTGGAGATCATCTAGTCCAACCCCCCTGATGGAGTGGGTCTACCTAGAGCACGTTGCACAGGAACGTGTCCAGGCGGGTTTTGAATGTCTCCAGAGAACGAGACTCCACCACCTCTCTGGACAGCCTCTTCCAGGGGTCTGCCACCCTCACAGGAAAGAAGTTCCTCCTCACGTTTAGGTGAAAATTCTTATACTCAAGTTTGTGCCCATTTTGGCTTGTCCTGTCACTGGACACCACTGAGAAAAGACTGGCCCCATGCTCCTTAACTATTTATAAGCATTGATCAGAACCCCCTAAGTCTTCTCTTCTCCAGACTAAAAAGACCCAAGTCCCTCAGCCTTCCCTCACAGGAGAGATGCTCCAGGTCCTTAATCATGTGGAGAATGTGTGGAGAAAATCACATTATCATGGATCATGGAATCATGGAATTGTCGGAATTGGAAGGGACCTCTAGAGATCATCCAGTCCCACTCTCCTGCCAAAGCAGGGTTGCCCAGAGCACATCACTCAGGACGGCATCCAGGTGGGGCTTGAAGATCTCCAGAGAAGGGGACTCCACACCCTCCCTGGGCAGCCTCTGCCAGGGCTCGGGCACCCTCACCCCGAAGAATTTCTGCGAGGCAGACCTGGAGCAGAAAAGTGCTGAATGAGAGAAGCCAGGGCTACAGCTAAGGGAGGAGCAGAGGGCCAGGAGGGCAGCAGACCAGAGGCCCAGGGCAATGGGCTGAGAGAACAAGTGCCACAGCAAGAGGAATTCGGTCCCAATACACTGGAATAAATCCCCAGAGACGGCACAGAGGGCGGCTGGCTCCTTCCAGCCCCTGGGCACATGGCATTTCTGTGAGTCTTGGGGCCTGCGAGGGTGGCAAGGAACTTAGAAATCTCTGCACCAAAGGGCACCTTGACTAAGAAATTACTGGCTTTCATGTCAGGCTCTTTTTTCAAGTTAAAAATAAAAAAAAAATAAAAAAACTCCAAACTTCTCTGTAGCTGTGTTTTAAAAATGTAAAGAGGTGCCTGCTGGGGGAAAATATAGCATCCAACTGACAAACTACACAAAAAGGAACAAATTAACTCTAAAAAATGAGCAGTGGGGAACTATTTATAGGGCCCCAGCCCTATAAACCATGCTCCCCAGTGCCAATCTCACAGCCACATCTTCATCCAGGTGCAGGGTGGCCTGCTCCTCTTCGTGGGGAAGGAAGTCCACAGCTCCCTGGGACAGGGAGGAGCTGCAGGGTCTGTCTGTATGAACCTGCACCCACCTGACCCATCCAGCAGCAGATAAATGAGAAAACCCCTTCTCTCTGCATGGACAGACAGACAGACCCAGCCCGTTTACCCACTCAAGGGTGTTTCATGGACACCCCACAGGAGAGAGCAAAGAGAAGAGGCACTGGGAAGGGGAGAAGGGAGGTTATAACCATCACAGTGCTCAGGGCTGCAAGCCCAGCTAAAAGGTGAGATCTTACCCATTTTTTTTGGCTTAAAGGCCACTAACCCAAATAATTTGCATTCCTGCTGTGGGCAGAGGCACCAGGGGGAGTCAGGAGAGCCTGGAAGGGAGGGTGGGCACCTGCAGACACAGAAATCATAGAATCATAGAATCTTCTAGGTAGGAAGGGACCTTCAAGATCATCTTGTCCAACCATCAACCTAACTCTGACAAAAATAAACACCCACACAACAAACAAAATGCAAGACCATCTCTAAACCATGTCTCCCAGCACCATGTCAACCTGTCTTTTGAACACTTCTAGGGATGGTGCCTCAACCCCTTCCCTGGGGAGCCCATTCCAATGCCTGATAACCCTTTCAGTCACAAAATTGTTCCTAATATCCAGCCTGAACCTCCCCTGGCGCAACTTGAGGCCATTTCCTCTTGTCCCATCGCCTGTTCCCTGGGAGAAGAGACCGACCCCCCTGGCTACACCCTCCTTTCAGGGAGTTGGAGAGAGCAAGAAGGTCTCCCCTCAGACTCCTTTTCTCCAGGCTGAATAACCCTAGTTCCCTCAGCCTCTCCTCACAAGACTTGTGCTCCAGACCCCTCACCAGCTCCGTTGCCCTTCTCTGGACCTGCTCCAGCCCCTCAATGTCTTTGTTGTGGTGAGGGGCCCAAAACTGGACACAGCACTCAAGGTGAGGCCTCACCAGTACCCAGGACAGGGGGACCATCACCTTCTGAGTCCTACTCACCACGCTGTTCCTGATACAGGCCAGGATGCTGTTGGCCTTCTTGGCCACCTGGGCACACTGCTGGCTCACATTCAGCCTGTTGTCGACCAACACCCCCAGGTCCTTCTCTGCCAGGCAGCTCCAGCCACTCTGCCCCAGCCTGTAGCGCCACAGGGAGTTGGTATGACCCAAGGGCAGGACTTGGCCTTGTTGAAACTCATCCCGTTAGTCTCGGCCCATTGATCCAACCTGTCTAGACCTTTCTGCAAATCCTCTCTACCCTCCAGCAGGTCGACACTCCCACCCAACTTATTGTCATCTGTGAACTTACTGAGGGTGACCTCGATCCCCTCATCCAGATCATTGATAAAATGCCACAAACCTGCCCCAGAGAGCTCCAATGCTGGCCCCACAACATGACCTCAGGTCACACCGCGTGGGCTGAGCCTCTGCCATCCCCCCCCACCAGAAGGTCACTCCCAGAGGGAGATTTTAAGCTCTGCCCCCTCTCTTGAAATGTTTGCCATTGTTGGGAGCCTGGCAGAGCATGGAGGAAGCCACGGACCACCTTCAACACCCAATCTGGGCTGCCAGCACATCATCATCTAGCACTAGTGGCCAGGAACAACCCAGAGGGTGAAGGTCAAATCCTTGGTCTCACCAGCACCTCTCAGGGGGTGGTCACAGAGAATTTCAGGACACTGGGGTCAAACCAAGGAAGTGTTTTGTTTTATGGTGACCCACAGCTGTAACTCAACTCAAAATAAACCACGTTGTTTCATTCTTGATTAATAAATACATGTAAAAAATTATTTTATCTCTCTTTAGGTCAACTCAAAATGAAAACCTAATTCTAAAATGAACTACTTCTCAAGAATCCCCTCCTTTCTCTTTGTTTCTGAAGAGACGAAACAGCAAAACTGAACTTATCTTGGTCTCAAACTTAATTTTTCACCGATATGCCAACATCCTCATCATCAAGTTCAGAATTCAAATTCTCATGTTGGAAAATATCATCTTCCCCAAAAACCAGGGGGCTGCTGACCTGAGTTTCACAGTGGGATTTAAGCATCTGGTGGTGTCAGCACAGGGCCCACAAACGAATGGCCCATGGCCCACAAACGAATTCCCCCAAGCACTATGGTGCACACCTCACTCCAAGACCTCAATGGGAGTCCCAGGAATTCAGAAACCTGCCAGACAGAAGTCCCATGTCTCAGCCATTGCCTCACAGAATCCCAGACTGGAAGGGGTTGGAAGGAACCTCTGGAGATCATCTTGTCCAACCCCCTGCCAGAGCAGGGTCACCCAGAGCAGGTCCCGCAGGAATGTGTCCAGGTGGGGTTTGAGTATCTCCAGAGAAGGAGACTCCACCACCTCTCTGGGCAGCCTCTGCCAGGGCTCTGCCACCCTCACAGGAAAGAAGATTTTCCTCATGTTGAGATGGAATTTTCTGTGTTCCATCTTGTGCCCGCTGCCCCTTGTCCTGTCACTGGGCACCACTGACAAGAGTCTGGCCCCATCCTCTTGCCAACCACCCTTTAGATATTGCTCAGCATCGATGAGATCCCCTCTCAGTCTGCTCTTCTCCAGCTGAACAAAACCAGGTCCCTCAGCCTTTCCTCAGCAGAGAGATGCTCCAGACCCTCACCATCTTCATAGCCCCCCACTGGACTTACCCTGCAGCATGGCAGATGTGGTGTAGTAGTTAAATGGGACCTTCTTCACCACGTATGTGTCTGTGTCCAGTGAGCAGAGCTTGTCCCCCACCAGCACAGACTTCCCTGTACCAGCATTGCCCACCAGCATCACCGGGCGCTGGTGCTCCAGGAGCCTGTCCATGAAGTACCGCACACAGACCGTCTCAGCGGTGGGCACCAGGCAGGCCTGAGAGGGACATAACAAGCAGTGAATGTCCCCACCCTTGTCCCCACAGCCATGGTCAGGGGAGAAGGAGAATTGGTAGAGTCAGGAATGAGTGAGGTGATCCCAGTTTCCAGATTGCATGGGGAAGGGAAGGACATGCTGCTGCCAGTGGTTAAAATCAAACTGTCTGTTCAGATGAAACCTTGGTTTCAGCTTGGCAGCTTGGCAGGTGGATGGTGGGAGCAGCATCTGGAGCTCCCCACAAACACACTTTGCTAAAACAGGAGCAATTTTTACAAGTCACCTGCTCACTGAGGCACTTCTGAAAGGAAAGAAAAGCATAGCTGGCAAACACAATTCACTACCGGCAGAAACTCTCAGGTTTTATCCAAATCATAAAAACATCTCTATTTTATTGCAGAATGAGGACATGGTGTCTTGGGGACTTTGTCACCACATTGTTTTGCATCCCACGTCTCTCTGCAGGCCACATCCTGCAGCCTGGGCAGACCAGCTCCCGGGATACCAGGGTGGTACTGAGCATTCCCTCCTGTGCATCACTCATATTTGGAAGCTGGATGGAAGATGTGCCCTCACAACCTCAGCGCAGTACAGAGGGATGGGTAATTAAAAGTGGTGCCTCATGAAGAATGCCCTCCTTATTATGAAGTGCTTGACCTTTAATGAGGTTTCATTGACATGCCTATGTACAGTTGCTAAAATGCATGTATTCCTCCCAGACAAAAAGCATGCAGGGCTCACCTACCTGTAACGGCATTTCTGGATCAAATTCAAATGAGGGAATAAGTTTAGACCAAGGCTCAAACTTCTTTGTTTCTGGATCAATGTAAAAGTCAAAGACTGTGCCCTGAGAGGGAAACTTGATAGTCTTGAATTCTGCCACCCACCACTTGCTGAACTCCACTCTGTAGTCCACAAGCTGTAAGAGAAAAAGTGGAGGAAATATGCTCACTGGGAGAAATTCGTTAGTGATGGAGAAGGGTACCTACCCAGTCTGTCAGAGAGGGGCTGGTCCCTAAAATACATTCCCCAGTATAATGATCTTATTCTTTTTCCTATTATTAAGCCTAATTTTTCATTTTCTTCATTTCTCCTCATCACTTCTATTTATTCACCTAAATAATTCATCCTCTGTGTTGATCACTCTTGCTGTGTCTCAGATTAGATAGATGGATCAATGTGAAAAATTGAAATACGTGCCTGTGACTAAACAGGCTGCTTGATTGATTCCTGGTGCCTTCTGCTTCCAACAGACAAGGACACAACATCCGTCTACATCTGTGGACATGGTTAGTCAGAGGATGCACACTAAAGCCTCTCCTCATAAATCACACCACTCTATTAATACTTAACTGTTGTCTTCTGGCCTCTTTTCAAGCCACAGTGTTTTGGAGAAGCAGGATTGAGACACCAGAGCACCAAAGCACCATGGAGGGACCTGGCAGGACTGGGGCAGTGATTCTCTCTCACTCTTCAAGTGCTGTGTCCAGTTTTGGGTCCCTCACCACAAAAAAGACATTGAGGGGCTGGAGAGGGTCCAGAGAAGGGCAACGGAGCTGGTGAGGGGTCTGGAGCACAAGTCTTGTGA
>JAOQGH010000003.1:24747840-24782907 GCA_025769975.1 Gallinago jamesoni | reverse complement strand
CTCTCTTGAACTGGGGAGCCCAGAACTGGACGCAGTATTCCAGTTGTGGCCTCACCAGTGCAGAGCAGAGGGGGAGACTGACCTCCCTCCACCTACTGGCCACACTCTTCCGTACGCAGCCCAGGATTCCATTGGTCCTCTTGGCCACAACGGCACATTGCTGCCTCATGGAAAGTTTACTATCCACTAGGACTAGTTTAGACACTAGTTTATGCTTCCACAGTACATTGCCACCCGGGGGTACGAACCAGCAGCTCCAACCTGGAAATACGTCCAAATCTGTTCTTTGCATTTTGCCCAGAGACCTGCACCAGCCTGAGTTACCTCATTTCCATTTCAGTAGGTGAGATTCCCATCAGGGACAGGATTAAAGAGTTAAATCATTCAGCTGTTCCTACCACAGCGTGGGCTCAGAGCTGGCAGTGAGACAGCAGCAGGACTTGCACCCCAGAGACCTAAGCAATTTGTTTCATCTAAATCATACAGCAGCTAAAGCAAGGCCAGCTGGACCCCTGGATCTGCAGGAGCTACCAAGGCAAAAGGGTTGTTAGTCCGTTACGAGGCCTCAGACACCCAAGTTTCTCCATCCTGCCCATCACAAGGTCCCCAGGCACATCTGGTCCCAGAGACAGTGCCCCAAGAGGGTGCCAGAAAAGACATTGCTAAAAAAGAACAACAATAAGGCAGGAGAGGAGCTCTCAAGCCAACAAACAAGTCTTTGTATTTGTGCTCTGATAACAGCCTGCAAAGCACAGCTCAAGAGCAGACTGCTCTGTGGGGGAGGCCACAGATTCCAACAAGGCCTCCAAGACATGGCACAAAATTTCTGTGACCAGGCACTTCCCACCCAGGCTCACGCTGGCACTGCCAAGATCAGGTTTTCCATCTGGAGTCCTGATTCAGCTTTTCTCTTCACCCAGCTTTGATCTATGCAAATGATGACAAGGAAAATCTGATTAATTAGGGCTTTGCACTGGAAGTGACCCTACTTAGTCAACACCTGACACAAGAGGGAACTGTTTGGCTGAATGTAGATAGGGACGGACATCACAAACCCCCTGCAGGTGGGGAGTCAATAGGATCTCGGAGACGGAGGAGCAAAGGGTCACTGAATGCTACCCCAGTCATTTGAGCCCAGTGAAAAATCCCTCCCACTAACGTTGCTGATCAAAAGCTTTTGTCCCTGCAGATCCCCCAATAAAGCAGTTCCAACATTTCATTGCTTCAATGATCACAAATCTTCTCTTCACCAGAAGCGAGTGCAAATGCAGTCATTAAATGAAAGCTGTGAAGCTGTAGCTGTGGAGGTGAGCGGCAGAGTGCCATGTTCCCGCTGATTGCGGAGATCAAGAGGCTTCACTGTCCCCCCCAGGGAACAGAAGGGGCTCACCTGCTTGGAGAGGAGCTCTTTGCAGAGATGGTACAGAGTGATGAACTTCCTGGCTAATGCCCGGGCCTCAATGAATCCCTCGGCCACCAACATAATCTCACAGATCAGCTCGAAGTCTGGCACAACCATAGCGCACGGCCTAAAAAGACAGGCAAGAAAAGGTGGCAGAACAGATAATTCTTTCCTACAGGTCCCAGGGGCAGCGGATTCGCAGCTTTATCTTCCAGGTCTCCCGTGAGGCAGGTCACACGCTGTCCTTCCCACCGCACGGGATGGAGCTCCTCTGCATTCCCAGGCCCCTCGCACAAGGGGATCTCTATCTGCGATTCCCCAAGGAAACGAATCCAAGCCTGGATGTTCCAAAAGACAATTTCTGCCAGTCTTGTAACACAAGTCCCAAACCCGGGACTCACCTGAAGAGAGCTTTTAAATTCTCAGGTAGCTCAGTTCGCCCTGCATAGCCAGGGTTCATGGTGATGAAAATGCCCACTGAGGGAACTAAGTTAATGTCTTCTCCAAGAAAATTGAAGGATTTCTTCTTCTCCCGTATCGCATCCTGCACACTCTTCACCTAGGAACCGAGACAGCGTTATGGCATCGGTGTTCAGCGAAGAAAAACACACCAGCCAGCAGTGCTGCCCTTGGCCCCATGGCACTGGGCCTCATCACTGCTCTGTTGGGGTTTCTTACTGACACTTTGCAAAGTTTTACAGACTGTTTGGAGTAAATCTGTCCAGCCACAACAATCTCCCATCACAATCAAACCCAGACAAAACAGAAAAGAGAGCTGAACAGACTGGGCACCACTGGTCCCCATCATCACCGCTCTCCATCATCACCGCTCCCCATCACCACCACTCCGCACACACACACAGCTCCCAGTAAATGTGGCCTCAGCTTAATTGCAAATTGATCACTTGATACTGCTTTTTAAGATTTTGGGACATCAGATGCTTAATTTAAAACCACAACCAGAAGGCAAAGGCTGTAAGACACCTTCACTCACTAATATTGCATCGTGGTTTGTATTTGCCTGGTTGCAGCTCTGTTCCCACCCCTCACCTTCCAAAGAGAGCAAGCTTATTAAAGCTCCATCACCTTCTTGCAAACAGCACTTCAGTGAGGCACAAACCCCTCTGCATTCACTGCTCTGACCTCACTGTTCTTTGCCATCTTAAAGTTAAGCAATTAATCGAATTTTGCTCTGTGAGGAACGGTATCGACATTAGCTGCATGACTAAGACAGCCAATTAACCATCGCCATGGTTACACTGCTAATAGCAGCCGGGAGATGTGATGATGGAATGACAGCCCTGCCGCTTCCTTCAGATGCCGCGCTCCAGCCAGGAGCGAGGGAATCATTAGCAGTTGAGTCATATCTGGGCTCCTTTTGTTCAGCCTCCTTTTTTATTTTAAGATCCTCAAAGACTTTTTTTTTCAATGACAACTTTAAACTTAGAACCTGATGGAAGAGGAACTGAGAAGGAATGATACATAAACCCCTGTACCCACCTGGGGCCTCTCTGGGACATCACATAATGTACCAATTATGAGTGAAAGAGAGACGAGAAGAATGTGGAGTTCACAAAGGGGTTCAGAACAACGTCTTTGACCAAAACATTTACAAAAGTGTAGGAACTTCTGGGCTCTAGATTTTTCTTTCTGCAACACCAAGCCCAAAAAGGGGTCTAGGATGAGTTCAGCACCTTAGTCAGCCACTGGGATCCCCAAACCTGCACTCAGCTGACACTTGGGTGCAGAAGAACGTAGATGCTTTGGCACCTTAATTTTCAGTGCTGAAGTTCCCGAAGGCTCAAAACTTTCAGTTCTGCTCACGTGGGAGCTCTCTCAGTGGGGACAGTGCAGCTGAGCACCCGCATTCCACTCAACACTCCCTGGCAGCCAGATTCATCTGGCATGTTCACAGGACACCAGAAGGTCTAGGATCCGGACAACATCCAGCCAAGCTCTCCTTCAAAGCAAGGGCCAGAAGGGGTAGGAGGGGCTGCTCTCATCCCACTGCCCCAGTTTTCAGCCCCCACCAGAGGGGACCCACACCTGCAGCATTCCCCAGGGTGACCCCCCCCTCATCCCCCAGGCAGGGCAGGGAGCATCTCTCCTCCTGCAGCCCCTTCCCCTGCAAAAAAATACTTCCACATTTCCTCATGGGGCAGTAAGTGGAAGGGAATGAGGTGGCAAAGTGCTGGACTACCTATAAGCAGAAGAAAAGAGGGCTCTTGGCTCGGTGGGGAGGGCAGGCTCCTCTCCAGCCCTTCTCCAAGGACGGGACTCCTCAATCATATGCACTGAAGAGTGAAACTCTGGAGGAGTCTAGAAATCATCCTCCAGGGAGCACACCCCGTGCAGCCGGGCACAGCCCTAACAGCTCTCTCCCGGCTTTAATCCCGCTCTGCCAGGACAGCCTTGGCCAGACGTCAGCCAGGGCTGCAGACCTGCCCCAGGTTCCCCGTCCCAAGTGTCACCCAGTGCTCGGCAGCACCCATCACACCCAGGGGATCCTCCTGGGAATTATGCCACATGGCTGGGAATGCCCTCCATGGCCATTCCACAGAGCTCTCCTTACAGACACGGGAATTAAATCTACAGCCACAGGAAAAGAGAAAGAAGGAGAGAAGACTGTGCCATCTTGGTGACAGGTAAGTGTTAATAAAACTAATCTTGAACATATTCCTATTTGCTGACTATGACACACACCCTGTGCCTCATGGGGGCAATAAGTAACCCCCAGAAGTCCAGCAGGCCACGGATCTGCCCCAAATACCCCTCTTCCCCTTCATGAAAGTTCCTCCCGACATGGCTGAGCAGCCACGAGTCAAGGCAGCTCCATAATGACACCCTGCAATTATCTCGCAGCCTATTAATGACACGAGTGTCTTCCTCCAGAGGAACAGGTACAGAGCTGCAGCACACACTGATCTGGGAAAAGGTGCTATAAAGAATTGCCTCAACACAAATGCTGTAACTGGGGAAAGAAAAGAAGTGGCAAGAATGTTTGCAGCACATCACTGCTACATTTTGTCAGTGCTGTGATGTTCATGTGAGTAATCTTGGGATACAATCCCCCACCTGCCTACACACAGAACTGCAACCGGCAACCCGCGCTTTCCGCATTCGCCCTCGCTCCAGAAGCTGCAGCTCTGCCTTGTTTGTATTTACTTACATTTCTCCACTTACCTGTACAGCCACCACAGAAAGAACCTCAACTGAGATCCTGTTAAATTCATCAAAACAGCCCCAGGCTCCTGTCTGGGAAAGGCCTTTGTAAATATTACCACAAGACTGCAAAAAAAATATAAATAAAATTACAAGAGTAAAAATCACAAATAAAATCAACTCCAGCAAAAAATGGATTTTATTTCCCAGCCTGTTTATTTATAGCAATTTACAGTCTATTGTGGGTATTTAGAAAAGTGCATGGAAACAGCAGGCACAACTCAATTATAATATTTATAGCTCTGCACAGTTTGCTACTTGATTTGCTAATTGCACTTTCTGGATATATCTGTGCACTAGTTTCATTTAAAGGTCACCTGTGCTGAGTTACTGATGGCCCTGCTTCATGGGGGTGCCCATCATCTGAATAAAATGTGATCCAAGGCTACCAAAATCACTGTACCATGTCAGAGTGGCAGAGAGCAGGGCTCAGCCTGGCTCTGCAGAGGCAGAAGGTTCAGCATGTTTTGGCCTTATTCTGGGAGCGTGTCTGAGAAAACCAGGACCGGTCCCTTCCCGCGCCAGGGCTGTCAACCCGTGAGCATGCCAGGAAGAAACGAGGGTTGAAGTATCAGCACAGCATCTGTCTCAACTGAACGGGCCAACATTTTTAAAGTATTTCACATGGAATCTAACTCCAAAGGGAAGGGAAAGGCGTAATAAGGCAGAGAGAAAGTGTTGGGGTCTCTGCCTCCTGAAGAACGTTGCACAAGTCTTAGTGAAGAAAAGGGAGGAGACAAGGTAGTGTCCAGCAGACAGAGAAGAAGGTGCCCAGCAGAAGCAAAGGTGCCAGCAGAAGGAGAAGGTGCCAGGCAGAAGGAGAAGAAGGTGTCCAGCAGAAGGAGAAGGTAGCAGGCATTTGAGGAGAGGTGACGATCACGGTGATCTCAGCTGGATTACTCTCACCCCTCAGGCTTCATGGGGCCCCGAGCACCCCTAGTCCATGTATGGCACCGTGGCTGACGGGGAAGCAGTACCTTGTAGTCCATCTGCTCGGAGCAGTTGAACACGTACACCATGATGCCCAGGGCTCGCCCCAAGTCTTTCGTAGTCTCCGTCTTGCCAGTGCCTGCTGGGCCCGCAGGTGCTCCGCTCATGGTGAGGTGAAGCGACTGGGTCAGGGTGATGTAGCATCTTCCACAGTGAACGATGAAGGAAAAAAAGGCAAGAGACTGAGGCTTGGTCCAACAGGTGACTGTTGGGCTGCAGAGAAATGGCACCAGGAGCCCTTCTTCTGAACAGCTGAATGTGAGCAGGGTGCATGTCTACACTGGAAGTTCTCTTAGGCATTAATTATCACCTTGACCACCTGTTTTCTCTGAGAGATACTCGCCTTTCCCCAGGGTCTGCCCAACCTCTTCACATCTGAGTTGTACTTTCTTTGGATCCTCAAACCACCCATTGATATTGGGCATGTCCCAGACAGCATGAGAAGAGATCAGCTTTTCTGAAAGGCCTTCCTCTTCCTCCTAGTGCTCTTCAGCCCAAAGCATCCCACTCCCCCATCACTAACAGAAACCTACTCAGATGGTCTATGAATGATCCCCACTCAATGCTGCAGCAAGCCCCAAAGTTTCTCCATCATGCTGATGATGGACAGCAGGGAGGTGCACACCTGTGGGTGTCCATACTCTCTGGATAAGCCACAGATCTGAGGTCAATACAGCCAACAAAACCTGATATTGCCCGGGGGCTTGGGCTCAGCTGACTAACACAGGTGACTACAGCCATCTGAAATGTCACATAGGGTGGAAAGATATGACATGGCGTCCATAGAAGACTTGCACACTTCTGAGTTGGCAGCTGGAAGTGAGGTGGGACAATGCAGAGCATTTTAAGTCACCCTACTGTCCCCATTGAGACAACTGAACCAAGTGGCAAATGTCTACTTCAAGCTGGGATGGCAGCTTTCGAGACTCACCAGCTCTGTGGGGTGTGGATCTTGTGCACAGGCAGCACCCACAAGGGAGCTGAATCCCACCCTGGGATCTAAGGTACAGATACCCCAGAGGGTACCACCACAAATCACAAACCAGGCAAGAGAGCACTGCCACCAGATCACCGGGACAGGCAGAAAGAACAAGAGGGAAGCAGGTGCCCAAACTAAATCCAGCTGGTTGGCAGCTCTCTCCAACTGTGTGGCAGAGCTTGGCCACGGTGGTGTTTCCCAGGGACTTACCTGTCAGTCAGAGGAGTGATCACCAGCCGAGTGGTGTTGCCAAGGTATTCGTAGGAGTAGAGGAACTGGGCATCGCAGATGTTGGCAAAGCAGTGCCGCTCCTCATCTGACCACCTGTGCCGGAGCTGTGACAGCCAGATGAAGGCCTGGGCATTGTCCACCTGCAACACACCCACATCACAGGAAGGTCAGGGATGCCACGCACAGCTCAGCTACCAAAATGGTGACTGCGATGAAGCCTTCATCGGGGATGGACTGGTCCTCACTGCAAAGGCAGGTGTGGGGAGGAAGGTCACCTCCCTGCGATGTGGTGAGAAATGTCACCTCCCCGTCACCCATCTGTAGAGGGCAGGAACCAAGTTAGTAACCTTGTTGGTGGGAGAGGAAAAAGTGAATACGCAAGAGAACAAGCAGCATAAAAAGACTGCTGAAGACGACATTTAAGCAGCAACAAACCATGAGGTGGCTCCTATAATGCAAGCAGAGAGAAGAAGCAGAGGCTGTCCAGACACGGAACAGGTCATAGACAGCTCCAGGGAAAAAGGCTGGGGACAAGGGACAAGGACAGCCACAGCCAGCACTCTCTGCACAGCCAGCAGGCAAGCCCAGCAGATGGACCACTTCACCACAAACTGGGCCAGGGCACCATCAAGCCCAGCTGGGCCTTGAAGCCAGAAACCCTGCGAGCAGCTTGGCTGCCTGAGAGGACACAGATGAGGGTAAAGCCACAGCCCAGGACACTCAGGGCACCTTCCCACCCACCCACAAGGCTGGACACTTGGCACAGTGTGAAGGACAGGGGAGAAGCACAGGAGAGGTAGGCAGGACAAGGAAGCCTCAAAGGAGTCCCTGTGGCCCCGCAACAGATCAAGGAGGCTACAAAAAACAAAGCCTGAATGATTTTTCTTACTTTCTAAAGTCATAACTGAGAGTGCAGCCAACAGCCCCCCCAACACAACACCATCATCCACCAACATGTGTCTGGACAACAGGACACAGGGACACACTCTCACTCCTGGGTTGAACCTGTGGCTAGTACAAGCCCCTTGGTGCTGCAGGGCCACGACACAGAACAGCACTGTGGGCTCATCGGCGCCTTCTGCCACCTCACTGCAAACATTGCAGAAGTAAATTTAGCCATGGACCTCCCACTGGGACATGCAACAACCAGAATGGCCTGTGCTTGGCCCATCATTCAAACCCCCCACTCCAACACCCAACACAGGACTGTGCTGAGCTGCCAACACAAACCTTCTGCGCTATCATCTTTGCCACCACGTCCCGAGCGTGCACGTCAATGGTGCAAATGGTCATGATTTTCTGCCTGTCTCCCTTGGAGAGTGGCCCAATCAGCATGGTAACAAGGGTGTTCAGCTGGGTCACTTGCTTCTTGTGATATTCCTTCATAGCGTTCTCGTAGCCTTCCTCCACCCTGGCAAAGGCAATCCCAACCTCAGTTGTCCACCAGATCTGGGTGCAGGATAGAGCCACCTGGGGAAATGTGCTGGTTCAGTATCAGGGAAAACACCAGGGCTTCCTTATGTTCAAGAGTGCCTGATCCACAGGGAGATCAAGGATAAAGTATCCTTGACATGAAATTAAGTATTTTTTCATACAACAGTCACAGCAGAGAGGACAACAGGGATCTGCCCTGTGACATTCATTTAAAGCAGTGGCAGACACATTTACCAGCTACTTATTAGTAAATGAGCACCTTTCACATGCCTGACAGAGCAGAGGAGGAGGAGGAGCTGGACACCACGATGCTGTCAGAGGTGCACCTGAGGGGCTCTTTTCTCTCATGAGGACTCACCGCTTTGCTTTCCTGCTGCTCCTCTGGCTTCCCTGGGTGTACAGACCTGCTGTGACCCACAGTGCAGCAGGCACTGCCCAAGCCCCCGCGCTCCATATCACAACCCAGAGCCTACCCTCCCAGTGGCCCCACTCAGAGCACGGAGCTCCACCTGGAAACTCCACCAGGAGACTGCCAGAATAAAGGACAACTCATCCTTCCCCTCTCCTGGACAGCACAGAGGAGGCCAGAAATGTCCCCATCTGCTGGAGGCCACTACTGAAGGAAAGGAAGGGCAGGACTGAAGGGGAAGCCAAGAGCTGCCTTTCCCGTGTGCCAGCCTGAGTGAGGATGAGGAGCAGTGGCAGATACCTGGGCAGGGTAGTCAAAGAGCCACTGCTCCCTCGGCTTCTCCTCGTAAGCCGTTACGGCTTCTGTCATCTCGTCTCTCACAGTAGCCCTCATGCTGTCCAGTACGTGATTCAGCCAGACCTCAACCTGGAAAGGAGATTAAATCACAGTAGCACCTGCTCTTCTTAAGTGCCTTTGGTAATGAGTGAAGATGGGTAATGGGACAAGCGTCTCAACTCTCAGGTTAAACAACCCTCACACTCTCCTTCAGACTGGGTGGATTTAGCTGCTTCTGGTACTGCGGGATTAGCATCTGTTTCCAGGTACCAAAAAAAGCAACGCAGGCTGTTCTTGAACTCCAGCTACAAGAGAAACCAAAATGAACTGCATGGATGAGTAACTTGGTTTGGTCCATTCCACCTCCAGGCCATGACAGAATTGCTCATTGGGCACAACTTGCCCAGAGAAAGCTGCTGCCAAACCTGGGAACACAATTCCTGCTGAATTTAGTATTTCACAGGCAAAGCCCACTGAGAAGACAGTTGAAATGCAGCAAGGTCCATCTGAGAAGCTCAGGAGCCCATTACGTACTTTAGTTTCCTATAATAGTCTGTGGAGAGAGGTGCATCTACAGGGACAGATAAGCTGAGCAGCAGTTTGATTCTCACATTTCGTGCTTTAACTCATCCTATGAAAGAAGGAAGATTTGGAAAACAGGAAAAAAACCCTTCTCTTTCAAAAGATACCCATGCACAGGTACTATGGATTATCTTTATGGGTACTATGGGTCTATTTTCAATCTGCATCCCCTCCCTTACCAAGTATAATGTAACATACTGTAAGAATAACCTTCAAGACACCTTAGAAAAATTCAAATTAAAAAAAACTGGTTAGAAAAAGGCCACAGCCCTTTCTCCCACTGGGGACTGTAACACCTTTGCTGCACCTCAGGAAGGATCTATCCTGAGTGGGACCAAGGGCTGTGGTGTACAGAGGAATTAAATCCCACACCTTCCAGCCTTTCTCACGTGTAAAGGAGTAGTGAAGCTCTATAACATCTTGGCAGGAGAGCAGACTCTCCCAGATGGTTTTGATGGACAAGGTCTTTCCTCTCACCTGCCCGCTGCAGTCACAGGGCTCGCTGAAGCTGACGTATTCCTCCTCTCTGCTGTACATTCCCAGGGCAACCTTGGTTGGCTTTTGCTCAGAGTCCATCTGGAATTTCATCTTGGCCAAGTTGTCGAAGAGTTTGGAAAGATGACGTTGCACCTACAAAAGAAATTGTACTAAATCAAGCAACTGAGACAAGCAGAACGGAGACCACCGTACACGTCACAGGCCAAATCGTGTTCCCAAAGCATCATCCTGGTAGCACCATATCTTCTCATACATGGCCAGGATACTGGCAATGGAAGCCTCTTGTTGTTTCTCCCAACACTTCCACCTATTTCCACATCATTTAAAAACCAGAAATACCTTAATACAACATATTTCCCCACTGGGAAATCCCCCATACAGGGCAAAAGCACAGAAAACATTCAAACATTGCATGACCTCCTAGCCCAAATTTCCCTACATGCAGTGATGAGAGGTCTTGAGCCATTGCTCCACCTCACCTCATGAATTTTCTTCACTATGCACCTTCCTGTCTTTTCACTACTAGAAATCAATTTTGTGCCAGTGAAAAGTCCTGGAGAAGACAGACCTTTATTTCTACCCAAGACCCGTGATAAACAGCTCAACAGCCCAGACCTCCTGTGAAACACTCATCTTGTCCAAAAGTGCTCTTCCAGAAGGAAAAGAATAATTCAGTCCTTTCCTGTTGGCACCCAGCTCAGTTTGAACAGCCAACAGGCAGAAACAGCATCGCTGCTGCAGGCTCTCAGAATCGGCACCTGCCTGCCGGGGCTGAGCAGGTCACCAACACATCTCCCAGAGCACTGCATAACACACATCACTGTGTGTGTCACACGCCACCACCAACACAGGCAGACTTCTCCCAGGACGGATGTTCCTGTGGCAAGGATCAGCTCACAGAGCAGTCCCAGGCGGGAGCTGCCCCTCTCAGTGACAGCCAGAGGCAGGAGGTGGACAAACTCCCATGTGTGGGATGAGAAACGAGAACAGCCCATGGTGCCGGGTACTTTAATGCTTTCTGAGAAAGACGGTGGGCTTGTCCATTGAATTCTGACTCCCTGGCTACCCAAGGACTACAGCATCCTTCTCACGAGCTGTCCTGCAAGTGGACAGAGCTCAAGCCTCTTGTTATGCAAGTTCAAGCAGGGCTAAATCCTAGAAGGTGCTAAATACCTCCAAGAAGCAAAGGGCTCTCAGCATCCCCCAAGATCACAGAATCACAGACTGGAAGGGGTTGGAAGGGACCATCTTGTCCAACCCCCTGCCAGAGCAGGGTCACCCAGAGCAGGTCCCACAGGAACGTGTCCAGGTGGGGTTTAAGTATCTCCAGAGAAGGAGACTCCACCACCTCTCTGGGCAGCCTCTGCCAGGGCTCTGCCACCCTCACAGGAAAGAAGATTTTCCTCATGTTGAGATGGAATTTCCCATGTTCCAGCTTGTGCCCGTTGCCCCTTGTCCTGTCACCAGGCTCCACTAAGAAGAGTCTGGCCCCATCCTCTTGCTAACCACCCTTTAGATATTGCTCAGCATCGATGAGATCCCCTCTCAGTCTGCTCTTCTCCAGCTGAGCAGCCCCAGGTCCCTCAGCCTTTCCTCAGCAGAGAGACACTCCAGCCCCTTGATCATCTCCATAGCCTCTGCTAGAGGGGGGCTACAAAGATAAGATGAGCATGTCTCCTTTCAAATCTTAAGTAAATCATAGAAACCTTTGCTTACATCTAGAAGTTCCTGCTGACAAATCCCCACCATCCATTCCCAGACTCTGCCCAGTCTGCAGGGCCTTGGACTTATGCCAGTGCTTGGTGTGATCCTGCCACCAGAGCCCCGAATACACCAGCATCCGCACAAGCTCAATACCCAGTTCAAGAGGATAATATCATTGTGTATATAATCCTCCTTTAGGAATTATCAGACTTTGAAACTACAGTGGAAAGGCTGAGAGCGTATCTGTGTATGATCCCACTTGACATTTACTTTGATTTTACTGGAAATAGTTTTGAATAACAGAAAACACCAGGAATTTCTTCTTACTCCATGGAGCATTTCAACACAGCATCTTTTATTTGCTTCCTGGGTTTTTTTAAGAATCAATCAAGTGTGTATTTATGATACTCTGCAGTCTGAAATCAGCCAGCAGCAGAAACAGATATAAGCAGTGTGGAAGGTTAGAGGCAAACAATAGCATTTCCAAACTTGCTCCATTCATGTACTCACACAAATGCTGAAAATGATGAAAAGCTTAAAGAAGCTGAGATTACTCACTACTGAAAGATGGAATAAGTAATTCATTCCTTACTCTCCATTTGCTGTGAACAGTTTGATTGGTTCTACATACCAGTCTCAGGATAAATGATGCATCCCGAACAGCACCAGCCAGAGCACAGCATTGCCAGGCAAAGCGGCCAAGGTCTCCTGACGGCAGCTCCTGCAGCACTAATAATGGACCCTAGCACTGCCATGTTCTGCATGGAGAAACATCTGCAGGGCTGAATCCTACCAACTCTGCCCACCGGGGACAGGAGGTGTCTGTACTCCTCAGGTGAATGAGAGCAAAAGCACACACCAGAGGCATTTCCTAAAATAGGAAAGTTCCTACGAGCTCTTCCACAGGATGACTCAACGACCCAAAGCCAACAGGAGAAATGGGGTATTTAGAGCAGTTTCCCTACACCTGGCATTCAGGCACCATCCCCATAAACCCAGCCCGGGGGGAAGAAGCCTCCTCAGTCAGATGGCAGGTCAGACACCCAGCCTGACCCCTGAGCCACGCAGGGATGGGTGGCAACCCAGGAGATCTCCTTGCTTCCCTTGGCTATGGCCACTGTCCTCCCTCTCTCAGGCTGTTCTTCTCTCCCCTATAATCAGGACAATCCAAACGCCTTTGCATGGAGGAAGGAAGAAACTCCTGACGAGCAAATACTTCTTCTGCCTAAAAAAATGGAACTCTCCAAGCCAGTTGTCAACATTTCCATATTTGAATCGCCAGTCTGTGGCTTTTTCCACAGCAGATGAAGTTTGGTGGCATCCCAGGCTGGGGATCCAAGGTCAGCAACAAGTTTTGGCTGAGATCCTCAAGAAAGATGGTTTCCTCCCACCTCACTGTATCCCAGAGGGAACAAACTCACTGTTTGTATGGTATCAAGAACATAGCTCTGCTCTGTGCAGCGCTTTCAGAACCATCTGGAAGCACCACCAGGGTTAGATCAGACAACACACAGGCCACATGTTGCCTTTCAAAGATGACAGATGATCGTCCAGTGAGGGTGGAAGAAAAAGCACTGCAGGAAGGATGAGCTACAGGAGAGTCCCAAGACAGCATCTCCCCCTGCGACATTACTGACAGCTGGGAAACGCCAAGTACAAGCTTACCAGTTGTGGGTTGGTGCCATTAGACAGAATATCCAATAAATCTGCAGAAGAAATGAAGTAAAATCTAGGAAAGGCCAACCTCTTCATGTCCAAATACTCAGTCAAAGCCTTCTCACACAGAGACATCCTGGGGAGACAAAGCAGTTATAAACAGGAAATACCCTTTTGTGTTCCACACTACGGGGAAATGCCAGCCCCGAGCTGAGCCTGAGGGCGGTCCTCTACAGCGTTTTCCAGAGAGATCAACAAAGCACATATTAACTCACAGATCTCTACTTCCAAAGAGTCAAACAGCCCAAGAGTCAGAGAAGTCTCATAAAAAAAGCAGAAACACAGGTGGAAGAAGAGGCCAGAAAGGGTTTGGAGTCTGACCTACTGCTTTAGACAAGCTCTGAACTGCCACAGGTGACTTCACGCCGGAATGGAAGTTCCCATAACTGCTTTTATAGTAATAAGCCACATTTTAAAGTCTGATTCAAACCTACTCAGCTTTTTGTGTTTGTGAAGCTTGAAAGGAAACTTGTTTGCTCCCATCTAAAATGAATCTGTCAGTGTTTACCTGCTAAACTGCTGCTGAGCTCACACAGTTCATAAATAACACGCAGCTAGTCCTCTGTGAGGAACACTGCCCTTATCTGATCAAAAAACAAAATAAAATCTTCATCTTAAACGGATAGTTATTATTGTCACAACAGCTATGACATTAACTTTGAAGTGTGTTCCAGGTGGACTGGCTCATACATTCCGTGACAAGTGTATCCATTTCAGGACGCTGAGGTTTTTCTCAGGGAAAGACCCTGTGTCAAGGGTATGCGCACGGAGATAATTTCAGAAATTAAAGAACATGGGCTCAGCTCTGCTGCAGCTATTCCTGCTTGGACTGCTAAATAGGTATTTAAGACATAGTATCTGGAGTGGCAGTGAGGCCATGTGGCCTTAAAACCAGCTGGATGCCCAGCTCTGTACTTGTGCAAATCACTACCTAGGATGACAGTCTGCACGTACACAAAGCCAGATGCCACTCTGAGGGCTTCAGGGTGACAGATCACAAATAAAAAGACATTGAGAAAGATCCAGAAAGCTGTGAATGCAAAGAATGCCCAGCTGAGGAAGAAAGCCTCGGAGCACAAGTTAAACAAACTTCTCAGAGTCCTTGTTAAAATCCTGGGACTGAAGTTCTACCTACCTACTCTGAATGTCCTCCAGTTGTTGGGACAGACCTGGTTTATTGGTGGCCTCAACCACATTGGGAGTTTTGTGAGCTTCATAGGCCAGTTCTTTAAAATCCACATCAATCCCTTCAAAGCGTTTGGAGTCCTAAAAAGCAATACAAAGAACACATTCACAGTAAAACACTCACTTTGTGCTAAAAGATCCCATCCTCTGGGTGCTGGCTTTGGGCTGAGGGGAGAGACTGCAGAGGGCCTTCTCTCCAGTGCCCAGAGGGACCTTGCCACCATTTCAGAAGGGCTCTTCCACCCACATGCCTGAAAGAAGTCTCCAGTTGGGCACTTGCCTTCCTGTCACTGTATCCCAAAGGGGCTGTGGATAAAGTGATCCCTGCAGAAGCCAATGCCTTGGACCAACCATTTCATGGGACTGAATTCCCCTTTCAATATCCTCTTAACTCTTCCTCTTCTCTGTCCAGATGAAATACCATTTTCCCTGGCCACAGCAGCACGAGATGCTCCCACATGGGCAAAGGTTGCTGATCCCATGTGAGTCCACTCTTCACCGCATGCTACAGAGTGGAAGTCCCAGTGCCCATCCCTGAAATGGGGACGATGACACCAGCAGAGGAGAGCCCTCACTTGCCTGGAGTAAGGCCATGGAAACCCCAGGCTGGCCGCAGAGGAGCATGATGACAATTATACTCTGTACCTAGCAAGGACCCTGAATTTCTGAGGTTAACAGTGAAGAATAAATAAGGCAATACTCAAAATGTCTTTGCTCATCCCTTCTTCCCATGAGCCATCTTCAGATGGCTGCTGATCCCTGCCATCTCAGAAGGGCACCGAGATGCAGGCAGCTGCTCAGTACATGTAGATTTAAACCATGATGGGATTTCACACGTGCCATCAGAGAGTTTTTGGTCATTATCAGCTGCCAGAACAGGGTACAGCCCTCAGGGCACTGAGTATCAGCACCACGTATTGCCCAGGGAGCAAGCTGTGCCCAGCGCTCTCCAAAGCGGAGGACCAGTCCAAGCAGCCCAGAATGAAAGGATGAAGACACCATGGTGTATTATCCACGGGTCTCTGGGCTGTGCACACCCTCTCTTGGGTGTCAGTCCCCTGGCAGTGCTGTCAGTGACGCTGTACAAGGACGGGGATGTCGGTGATGCAGGCAACTGCAGTTCATGCCTGAGCTCCTCAGCATGGCTGAGAGAGGTCCACCAGGGACAGGAACCAACTCAGAAGATTTTCTTAATAATCAAGGGGATGAGGAATAAGATCGGAAGCTGAAGACACTCCCAAGGAGGTCACTGATGACATCTCAGTTCCATTTTCCAAAGCAGTAGGGAGAATGGCTGCTCCCCCCGTACCAGCGCTGAAGGCAGGGAAGGGGATGCTGCCTGAGATGCCCAGTCCAGCTCTGCTCTGACCATTTGCAATGTCTGAGCAACCATCCTGGTCCCAGCCCCTCTGAGGAAGGACGGAAAATCCCTGCAGCACTGCAGGAAGGCAGCAGCCTCACGCTCGGTCTCCAGGAACCCTGCAATTGCTAAGCACCAGTGGAGGGGAGAGCTCAAGCACAACCTACAGCACGGAAACATCCCAGGGCAGCTCTAGGGAAACTCCTACAGCACCAAGGGAGCCTCCAAAAAAGCAATGGAGCAGGAGGAAAGCCCCTCTTTGTGGAACTTGGCATTATAGATAACGCTGTTGTCTATAATGGAGGCTCTGCTTCAAACACTTTCCAATCAAGAAAAAAAGGATTTGGGGTTTCCTACCTTGGGAAGCTGTGCTCGTATATCTTCTGAGCCTATGAATATGCTCTCCAGGTGAGACCACGTACACTGTACTTCGAACCAGAGAGAAATGACAGAGTCTGCAGTGGAGAGCTTCCTCTGCCATGAGGACACCTCCTCCAAGAAGAAAGCAATATATTTGGACGTCATTAAATTCTGCAGCTGCACCTGGTTGTCTTCTAAAGTTTCAATGAGTTCCTCATCTGACTTCAGCAAAGGGACATTTGTCCGGGGGTGAGACTCATACTGAAACTCCATGGTGCTCCAAGTCATTTTTAGCTCCTTCAGGACTTTCTCCATACTCATTTCTCGCACTGCTTTGTCCACAATGTCACGAACCTCATCCTCAAAGTTATGCAGGTTGAGCTTTATGAGATCAGCCAGCATGGTGTCTGAATCCATCACAAACATCACACCCGTTGTCTGCATCAGTTGATTCCAGTGTCTTTCCCTAATGGCGGGATTCTGAAGTTCTGCCACAGCTTTCAGGGCCGTCAGCATGTTCTTCACCTTGCTGTCCAGCCCCATGAAAGCATCCCATGCCCTCATTTCCTTATCCAAATTCCGAATCTCCCTTGCAAACTTTTTACACTCCAGATCCATGTTTTCCACATTAATATCCATCCATTTGGTGGTCTGCCAGTCATTGAGGCTGGTGTTCACCAGGGAGATCATGTCCCAGAGCTCTTTGAGAAGACACAGCTCCTTTCTGCACTGCTTCAGTTGTTTAAAATCTGGCACCATGACTTCAAACAGACCAGCTGATTCATAAATTGAGGTCATGGCTGACTCCATTTGTTTAATCTCAATGTGCTTTGCATCCAGCAGTTGATAAGGCTTTTTGGTGTCAAACCTAGAAAGAAATGTTTATTCTTTATAAGTGATATTGTAACAACTTCTAAAGAAAACACAAAACAAACAGTGCCTCTGAGAGACAAAGCAGAGCTGAAATGTCTGTAGTACACGTCGAGGGTACAGCCACACGGCGCTACCGACACAAAGCGAGATCGTGCACTCAGCAGCCAAATTCCACCTCTTGCTCCCCCTGGACAGTGTTCCCAGGGACAAAACCCCAGGCACAACAGATCCCACACCCTCAGGAGGCAGGACATGTGAGCAAGGGCTCGAGCGTATGTCCTTGGGACGCTCGGAATGATCGCATAAAGCCTTTTTTTCCCTTGGGGCTTCTCTGACGGAATGATTTGCCCATACCTGAACGGTGCTTCTTTCCGAAACCGCTCTCTGAATCTGTGCTGCTCAACATCAAACGCCGCCAGGCTCTTGCGCAGAACTGTCATTTCGTTGGCTTGCAGAGGAGCCACATGCTGTTTCACAGCTATTGCCAGCTTCTTTATATTGATCCATTTTTCTGGCAGCTCCTGCAAGCAAAATGTAAGTGCTGGTAGGCAGAATTCGCTATGGGATAGAAGATGCATCTGAGCTGTTTATGGACAATCACAGAACAGGAAAAGCAACAGATCCCGTGTCTAAAACTGTACAGAAATTTTGTTGTGATGCAAAGGCTAAACACACCATTTAGGATAAAACTTACTAGTTATTCACAATTTTGAAGCCTAATGAAGACTGAGACCTTGTACCCGACTGCTCTGATTGTAAAAACACATCCAATAACTTGAGAAGAAGGGTTCCAGGATGGTTCACTGCTCGAGAGAGAACCATTATCCCAACACCAAGCCCAGCAGGCGCTGGTGTCTGTGGGAAGGGGCTGAGGGCAGGACGGGCTGTGGACGCAAGCTCATCAGATCCTCCAGCTTCTCACAGCTAATTAAGAAACAGAGCCTGGGAAATCTCCTGTCAGCTCTTAGAGCAGAAGAAGACGATATACCAGAAGGACTTCTGCAGTGCTCTCTGGGACAGATCCCTCCAGCCTGTGCATACAATATTAGTACTAAATAAGACCGGTTTCTTTCTCAGGTCTGCATCCAAGCTGGAAGTGTGCAGCGCTGCTGCTGATCCACCCTGAGTACCCAGGATTTTCTTCAGAAAGGGATTTTATTTCTTCTCACCAGGCTTCTCGGGCCCAGACACTGATATCAGCCAAGGGCTCTGTTGTCCTCCAGTCCAAGTGCTTGGCTGTCAGAGATCCCACTTCCCCACATACTGTGCAAGCCACCAGAAAAGGCTTTGGGTTTCTATTCATCCCAGTTCACATAGTTGAAGAGATTGATGGAGACCCACCAACAATATGGAATGAAGAGAAACAACCTGGAGGGAGCTCTGAGTCAGCAGAGACAGCCAGAGGAGGGCCAGTCCCTCCTGAGGGGTCACTTTCTGGCACTTTATATTCCAGTATCAATAGCAATCACTATCTGTGATCACAGCAGGGCACACATGAAGCTGCCTCCTTGTCCTTCTCACACAAACTACCAGCTCCAGCCCATCTATCTCCATGGTCATGGACTGAGTGGTACCTAGGGGAACTTATTTCTGTTTTTTCCACCATGTAACAGGAGTGAATCAATCATTCAACTAAGCGTTCCTGTCACTTAGCAGAAAGATCAAAACTGGTTATCTCCTGCATCTGAATGACTGCCCCACATCCCTCATTTCCCCTATCAGAAGAATAAATCAGTCATTAGAATGTACTTGCACAAACAGGCACCAAACAAGCAGCTGTTGGGCAGAGGGATTAGCAGAGCCGGGTTCTCTGCAGCAGCACGTTTTATGCTGGACTCAAGCTGTTGCAGCAGCCAGAGCATCCACGTAACACACCTCTGCTGGTTTTTGGGGAGCCTGCAGGAACTTTTAGTACCCTTTGCTATTGCAGACCTGTGACCTATGACCATGGATCACAGCAGCTTGAGCAGAAGCCCAGGAGACTGCCAACCTCCCAGCTCAGCCCGCAGCAGGGAACTGGAGCTTATACTGCACAGGCATGAACATCTCCCAAAAAAGAAGTCCCACTGTAAATCTTGGGTCCTGCACAGACCCCTTTGCCCACAGCCCCCTGGGACTGTCGGGTCTCCACCAGCACGTGGCCACACAAATACAGGTTGGGAGGAGAATGGCTGGAGAGCAGCCCCGAGGAGAAGGACTTGGGAGTGTTAGTGGAGGAGAAGCTTAACATGAGCCAGCAACGTGCTCTGGCAGCCCAGAAACCACCCGCACCCTGGGCTGCATCCCCAGCAGCGTGGCCAGCAGGGCCAGGGGGGTATTCTGCCCCTCTGTCCACTCTGGGGAGACCCCCCTGCAGTGCTGCCTCCAGCTCTGGGGCCACCAACAGCAGAAGAACATGGACCTGTTGGAATGAGTCCGGAGGAGGCCACAGAGATGCCAGGAGGGCTGGAGCCCCTCTGCTGTGAGGACAGGCTGAGAGAGTTGGGGGGGTTCAGCCTGGAGGCTCCAGGGAGACCTTAGAGACCCTTCCAGGCCCTAAAGGGGCTCCAGGAGAGAAGGGGAGGGACTCTTGATCAGGGAGGGGAGCCATAGGAGGAGGGGGAAGGGTTTGACACTGAAAGAGGGGAGATTGAGATGAGATCTCAGGAAGACATTTTTCACTGTGAGGGTGGTGAGAGCCTGGCCCAGGTTGCCCAGAGAAGCTGTGGCTGCGCCATCCCTGGAAGGGTTCAAGGCCAGGTTGGATGGGGCTTGGAGCAACCTTTTGTGGTGGGAGGTGTCCCTGCCCAGGGCAGGGGGTGGGACTGGATGGTCTTTAAGTTCCCTTTTAATCCAAACCATTCTATGATCCTTTGCTGTAATGTCTGGGCTGTTGTTGCCCATGTTTGTCCCCTGCTCACCAGGGCTGGTTGGGCACCTCATAGTCTTTTCTAATCCCCATCTGGTGGTCCGCTTTCCAGAAAAAAAAGGAATCCCCAAAGAAAATCTGGTTCATAAGAGCCAGATGTGGAAAGGTGCCAAAATACTTTCATAATCTGTTTCCAGTGATGTCCTCTGGGTTCAGCAGATTTGGTGTTACAGACCTAGTGGAGGACTGAAGTCCTATGAGAAGGCAACTCCTCTGCCAACATTATCCTTCCCATCTCCAGAGTTGCCAAGAACTGGCTTATTTTAAATAATTATAATTCAACCTAATTAACAGATATATTTGAAAATGCTTTAATTTCTTTAAAGAGTAATCACTGGGAGTTGGAGCAGGCAATTCTATGTTTTTCATACATAACAAAAGGCTTAATCTCTGCTTTAAAAGAAAAATCTCAATAAAACTCAAAAATTTAGAGCTATTAAGGCACATCCCACAATAGCAAAGTACTATCCACTGAGGCCCTCTAATGACAGGGAGCTGGGTATTAAATTATTAAATATTCCTGTAACGCTCTTCAACTCACACTCCCTTTGACATCCGCTAATTGGCAAATTGCTGTGTCCATTACGAGTTCTCACCCACCTCCAGTTGCCTGTAGACCTCCTCAGGTAGCTGCTGCTCATACATCCTCAGCAGCCCAACAGTTTGCTTCAGGGGCTCAAACATGGCATCGGTGACACTGTGCCTTTCCTTAACAGCCAGGAGATGACCCATAATCTCCACCAAGCCATCATAATCGCCTTTCTCAACCTTTTTGCTCAAACCTTTATCGGCAGCTTTTATGAAGTCGTCCAGGTCAGCCAAGCTACATAACACAAAGCAGGAAAGCACAAAATGAGGGCATTCCTACAGAAATAATGATCAGCCTCAGGCCAGGCCACCGGGCTGGCATGGACGGGGGAAGGCCTGGCCAACACTGTCCTTTGCGTTGCAGTGAGCTGAGGGCATCAGAATCACAACCCAAAGGCATCCATAGATGTGGTACAGCCTCCTGCAAGGGACAGAGAAATATGTTGGGACCCTAAAGGGCACCTACAGGAAAGCTGGAGAGGGACTCTTGATCAGGGAGGGGAGCCATAGCACGAGGGGAATTGGTTTAAACTGAAAGAGGGGAGATGGAGACGTGATCTGGGGAAGAACTTCTTTGGTGTGAGGGTGGTGAGAGCCTGGCCCAGGTTGGCCAGAGAAGCTGTGGCTGCCCCATCCCTGGAGGGGTTCAAGGCCAGGTTGGATGGGGCTTGGAGCAACCTTTTGTGGTGGGAGGTGTCCCTGCCCAGAGCAGGGGGTGGAACTGGATGGTCTTTAAGGTCCCTTCCAACCCAAACCATTCTATGATTCTATGACTTCTCAGGTTTGAGAAAAGGTACCTGAGAAGGAATACGGTGGAGACCTGTGAGCTCAGGAGTAGTCTGGGGAGACTGAGTTTGAAAGGACAGTTTTCACCTCGTCTCTTCCAATAGAAGAATCAAGACCCCCAAATGAACCTGGCAGATGAAAAGCTACAACAAACAGGGATTCCTCTTCACACACTGCCTCATTTCCCAGGATAACTCCCTGCCACAGGAAGATGCAGATGATAAAAATTCACAACAGTTCAGAAAAGCAACTAAACACTTGTTGGAGGAATAAAAAAATCTATCCAGGTCTTTAAACACAAAAGCATGACCCCTCTCTCTCAGACCCTGAGCTATAAATCATCAGTGACAAGGAGAGAATTTGGGGGAAGTTTCACCACTTGCTTACCCTGTTCTGAACTCAACCAGCTCCTGGGCATTGTCTGCAGAGACATGACGGACTCCTGTGTCTCTGGTCCTTTCCAGCATGGCCACTCTCCGCTTCTCAAAACACTTACTTTTTAAGTGCCCACTTAAATTCTGCAGATGCTGATGGACCAAAATGTATCCTAAAATACTTCACCAAATAAAGACTAACCTGCTGAGTCAGGGACTCTTCATAAGAACCCCTCAATGCCCGTTCTAAGCTACAAAGAAACCTCTTTGCACAGAAATTATCTATCGGAATTATGGTGCTGAAAAGAACACAAAAGATCATCTCATCCCCTGCCCACAGCAGCCTTCACACTAGATACGCCTATAAGTACTTCTCTGCAAGCACCCAAGCCCTGTGACATCCTGTGGTTGGAACTATTCAGATAAATTACCTGCTGCATCACCCTGCACAGGCCTGGCCACTGAGCAGCTATTCAGAGCAGGGAATAGATGTTAATTCAAAGCTTACATCCAAAACTCTTTCTTTTTGTAACCTTGAAACGTGCTCTCCATGACTGCTCATGCCAGGCAACCCAAATTACTTTTTTTTTTTCTAAACACGGAGTGCACTCAAAGAGCAATGCATTTAGAAACAGAGCAAGTATCTCATGGCAATAATGCAGCTTTACTGATGGCTAATATCAAACTCAACACTGTGAGCACTGAGCCTTAGCAGAGATGAGATTAGTTGGATCAGGAGGAACAGACAATCAGATGTCGCACTTAACGTCCAGGAGCACCGACTCGTGGGATGTTGATGGCACCACGTCCATACAACTGCTCCCACCAGACACGCTCAGCCGTACCAGTTCCCAGCAGAGCCCAGGGGAGGGACAACACAGGGGTTGTGATAGAGCTGGCAGGCATAGGGACCCCCTTCTCTTGCTCCTTTATTAGCTTATCAGTCACCAGTGTGAAAGGACTCCCAAGACAAGAGAAACCCTCTTTGGTCCTCGGCAGAGGAGGTAGGACCAGCTCTCACCTGTGTGTAACGTGGTCCATGAGATGCTGCTTGAACACCAGGCTCCACCTTTTAATCACGTTCAGCAAAGATGCCTTGAAAGGGCGAGCATCGACTTTCATCCAGTTCTGGAAGATGCTGATGGGCTCGATGCAATTCACCTCCTCGTAGATCTTCTCATAGGAGTCGATCTGCTCTTTGAACTGCTGCAGCGTGGGAGGCGTCTCAGGGACCCCGTCCTCCCCATGGGCCTCAATTTCTGCAGCAGTGAGGATGTGCCCGTAGAGGAGGAACTGGCGGCAGAACTCCTTTCTGTCATCCCCGTAGAGGTAGGAGTAGCGGTCGAAGGCACTGCGGTAATTGCAGCAGGCCATCAGCACAGTCTGCACGCGTCCCAGCAGCTCGTGGCGCATGTCAGCCAGATCTGCCATGTCCTCCATGTCAGCCTAGGAGAGGAGAGGAGAGCGTAGTGACGCAGGAGCAGCACGGTTCCTCCTCACTGCCACGCAGCAGGGGGGATCTCCACAGCCACCTACCTGGTAGTGGGGGAAGCCGCTGTGCTCAGCCAGCCTAGGCACCAGCGATGAGATCCGGTAGATGTCATTGAGAAGACTTTCCATCATGTCATAGAAGCCATCATTTGTGCCAGGGTCCAAGGAGGGACGAAATACCAAATCTGGGATCACCAAGTTCAGCTGCACCTCAAACAGCGGGGGGAGCCCTGCCTTGGGATCTGGTAGGGAAGAACAGAGATGCCAGGATCTTTTTCAAGGGCAGAAAAGTGATCTTGAGCCACCAACATCCCACCACAAGATGATACACACATGCGCGGGAGAGGGACACCAGGCAGGTGTGATCACACACACAGACTCACTGGGTGCAGTGACATTGTGTCTGCACACAACACGAAGGCAATGCTGTTAAACCAGCTGATGTTCTGGTACCCACAGGACATACTGGGGAACAGATGAGATACAAGTGATTTAAAAACCAGACAAAATGCAGTGCAGGAAAGCCTTAAAGAGACCAGACTCTAATCAAAAGGGAGTCTGAGAGCTGAACAATTACAGCATATAAGTACTTGCAGAGGAGAAAAACAACAGGAACCAAGAGGCTCTTTAATTTAGTGGAGAAAGGCATGAAAAAACCCCAGCAACTGGAAACTGAAGCCAAATACAAATGTGAAATTATGTGCATGTTTTTAACAAGATGGTGAAGAACTAGATGCGATTCTTCATCTCGGTGTGCCCCCACACCCAGCAGGGTAGCATTCCTGGAAACGTGCCATAGCTGGACACAGGCTGCTCTCGGCAGAGTGAGTGAACCTCCACGGCAGACTGAGCTGAGGGGTCTGATTTAGTGACTCCTGAATCCATCCCATATCTTCACTTGACTAATGCTCAGGGACCGAGGTTTTTCTTTCATGCCTTTCAACAGCAGAACTGGCTCTCAAGGCTCTCCACAACTGAAAGATTGTGTCACCTTGATGCTTTGAGCATGAGCAGGTGGGAGATGGCTGATACCCAAGCACAGACTTGGGATGACATCTCAATTTTGGATGTCTGTCCGTTAATTCCTGCAAATAGTGCAGAATCATCTCCATCCCTCCCCCTGAGCGATGCTTTGTTCCAAAGACTGGGGGTCGGAGCATCTGGAGGCTCCCCAGAACCTGCTGTAGACAGTGCAAGAGGGAGAGCAGAACACCAGGATGAAGAGAGCAACTCAGGCATGAGGGAGAGCACAAAGCAGAAACTTCCCTCTGGTGAGCCTGACACAGCCGTCCAGGGGAGAGGAACCAGTGGTCACCTGTGTTTTCCAGGAGGCACTTGAGCGAGCTCTCGATAGCAGTGAAGAATCCATCCAGGACTATCTCATCCACATAATCCACATACGCCTTCCAGACGTCAGATGCTGGGTCTGCAAGCAAAAGGTTCTGGTTTTCCTGAAAGAAAAAGAAGATGCTTTCAAGTACAGCAGGGCTGAGTCTGTCCTACAGGAGAGCTGCCCACAGACACGGACTGATGCCAGTGAGCATATGGGTACCAGTCTCATGGAGGGGTGGGAAACCAGACAGGTGGATGTTGCTGCTGGTGGCCATGATTTGCTTCTTCTCTCAAGGAGCTGCTTTGTCATCTAAAACAGCTGAAAACAATTGCAACGTAAAAATGGAGTGCAGAGGAGACTTAGCAGCTCTACTGAGAGGACACTTTCTCCTCCCTCTGCTCTGAGGCCACAGGGTTCACAGATGCTCTGCACACGCGGGGCAGGGAGCACTCAGGGGTCTCCAGGGCTCATCCCAATGCACAAAGACCCAGCCCTGGTGGCCCGTATAATGTCACCTTGAGTGGCCGAGGCCTTCAAGGTGGACTGCTCACATCTCCGCCCTAAAATGGTCATCAAGACCAAAGAACTTTTAAATTCAAGAAAGGGTTTTTAAATAAACTGTGTAAAAACAGATAAAGATTGGGATCAGGAGACAAAGGGTCGGCTAACAAGCCCCCTCCTCAGCTCATTGTGTTCTCTTCTTCCAGGCAAGCTCCCAGTCAGGAAATTCAGGGTTCACTGGGTCACAGCAGGGACCCATCCTTCTTGGATTTCGTCTTTCCATCCCCACAAGGCCAGGTAACGTACCCACTCTGCTGTCATCCTGTCCCCTGCCTTGCTATAAGTGTTCCTTCTCCTTACCCTGCCAGGGGCTCTCAACACATGGTGTCAAAAAAAACACGGCCCAGCTTGCAGTGAGCAGAAATCAGCGCACAGTGCCTGCGGTGGGGGGGTCCACGTTGGCACAATGCCACATAAGGGGGCAGAGGTGAGGGTGCCATTCCCAGCCTCCAAGATTTCATAGAATCATAGAATCATCTAGGTTGAAAGGGACCTTCAAGATCACCTAGTCCAATCATCAAACTGATGATCAAACTAACTGACAAAAACCATCAAGAAACCATGTTCCCCAGCACCATGTCAACCCATCTTTTGAACACCTCCAGGGATGGTGACTCAACCACTTCCCTGGGCAGCCCATTCCAAGGCTTCATAACCCTTTCACTGGAAAAATTGTTCCTAATATCCAACGTGAACCTCCCCTGGCGCAACTTGAGGCCATGTCCTCTAGCCCTGTTCCCTGGGAGAAGAGACCAACACCCCCCGCCTACACCCTCCTTTCAGGGAGTTGGAGAGAGTGAGAAGGTCTCCCCTCAGACTCCTTTTCTCCAGGCTGAACACCCCCAGCTCCCTCAGCTGCTCCTCACAAGTCTTGTGCTCCAGACCCCTCACCAGCTCCGTTGCCCTTCTCTGGACCCGCTCCAGCCCCTCAATGTCTTTTTTGTGGTGACGGGCCCAAAACTGGACACAGCCCTCACCAGTGCCCAGGACAGGGGGATGGTCACCTCCTAAGGTCCTACTCACCACGCTGTTCCTGACACAGGCCAGGATGCTGTTGGCCTTCTTGGCCACCTGGGCACACTGCTGGCCCATGTTCAGCCTGCTGTCGACCAGCACCCCCAGGTCCTTCTCTGCCAGGCAGCTCCAGCCACTCTGCCCCAGCCTGTAGCGCTGCAGGGGGTTGGTGTGGCCCAAGGGCAGGACCCGGCACTTGGCCTTATTGAAACTCATCCCACTGGCCTCCCATCCCTTCCGTCTGAGTGACTAAGGGAAGCCCAGCAGAGCAGCTCTGGGCCCCTCCACTTCTGCTGCTCTTCCAGGCTTGACCAGCACATCACTACAGAGGCATGGGGACACCATGGGTCATGGTGCCTATCCCTCCCCAGGACCTTCATGCTGCTTTAAAGCTGGTCTTGCCCCTGTGAGCAGCACTGGCGTGCCCCCACACCACTGGTGCCAGCCCTCCTGCCATGACCACAGCCCCATCTTCTCCTTGCCCAGCCTAGGAATTGCCCTGGTGGTAGCTGGAGGAGGCTGAGTCTGTTATGGCTGTGGCAGCAGAACAACACGGGCATGGTAAAATCCTCACCATGCGTTCAGCGTGCAGAGAAGGGGATTAGATGCCCAGGGCTCGCTGCAGACAGCAAGGTAAGGTGAGCAACAAGAGCTCAGTGTCCCAGAGAGGATCAGCCGGTTCTCTCCATAGTCTAAGGTCAGATGGTGACCCTCAGGAGAGGGCTGGATCTAAAAACCATCACCCCTCAGGCCAAGGTGCTGTGTCTGCCAGGCACAGCACCTTGCTCTGGGCAGGTAAGGAGCATGGCTTTGGGCTCTCTGCTGCCCTGCAAAGACGACTCTCAGCTCTGGCAAAGCCGCTGGAAAGTGCCAAGGTTTTGGACAGCAGCTTTTCTTCTGTCTCTCAGCTTCTCTCCTGACTGTCAGTGTCACCTCCTGCTCCCACAGAGGGACAAGAAGTCTGCAACAGAAAGGTCAGCAACAGCCAGCTGCCTCTCTGTTTTTGGGTAAATATTTCAGGTTTTTTTTTCCTCTGAGCAGGACCCCAATGCCTGATGCACGACTCCCCTCTAGCGGCTCCACAGCAGCCAGGACCAGGAGCCAGACTGCACTGGGCTGGGGCTGCTCCTGTTCCTGTCCCAAACTGGGCACCCAGCAGGGCCCAGCACCACACAGCTACGCCAGTGCACTCATTAAAGCTATCATTAATTAATACCGGGTATATTTTCAAATGAGTTAAGGGAATTAATTTTAAGGTGAAACAGCTCTGGACATTTTCACCAGAGCAGTGAGACAACCAGAGCCTATGAAGAGCCAACCCCTGAAGGTCCCTGCTCACCTTCACCAGTGAATGAATCCTCTGCCCCGACTCTCTGACCAGGCTATAACGCCTCTCCACACGGTCCCGACAGTCCTCCAGGCTTAGCAGAGAGTCCTTTTTACTATCTTTCCTCTCAAATATGGGCGGCACCCATGATTGCACGATGCTCTGAATCTCCTCAACATTATTTTTGGCTTTCTGTGTCCTCTGCTCGAGGTCATGGACACCATCCATCACCGTGGAGATGTGATCCCAGACACCTGATAAAAAATGAGATGATTGACTACTTGTTTTCAGAACTGCTGGGCTAAGGTCTTCCACACCCTCCTTTAGACCAGCCTCTGACTTCCCTGTGGTCTCACGTATTTCTCACCTACATTAATGCAACAGACTCACCATCTCAACCAACAGGGCCGCTTCTAGCCCCCTCCTACCCCAAGAAGCCATGATACAGAGAGCCACAGCCTCTGCTTTCTTCCAGGACTGCCACCCCCACAGGGAAGTCTTACAGTTCCTACTTCCCTCTGCCCAGCTTTGATCTCCACTGAGGGCTACGGGAGCGAGTAGCACGGGGAGGACGACAGGCCAAGTGTCCCTGCCACCATCACTGGAGCAGGGACCCCACCCCTGACAACAGGGCTGTGGCAGCCCCAGGTACCAGCAAGGGCTGCATTTAGATGCAGGGAACATAAGGTTCATCTGTAGGAAAAGCCCTTCATCTTTATTGTGCAACGGAGAAAGAGATTTCCAGCATGAGCACTTTGTGTGTTCCCAAGGGAGGACACTTGTTCCTGTTCATGCCACAAGCCTGATGACAGAAATATATATTGCACGTGTGAGCAGTTTGGTTTTGTCAAGACGAAATAAACTGTCTTCCTTCTCTCTGCTTTACAGTTAAAACTGATCAAGCAAGAACACTGGTTAAACCATTCCAAAGCGCACAGAGCCCACCTCCAGCTGCAGTACTGCATCCTTTGGAAAAGGTAATGAGGTGGCCCTGGCTCTCGCTGGGACAAGTCCATCCCAGTGCCCGGTGGCTGGGCCAAGGCTTCCCATCCCCTGCACTAGTGAGTGAGAAGGCAGCACCTTGGGGACACAACAGGTCACTTGGGCTGGCATGGGGGGGTGGGGCAGCATGGGCAGCGAGCAGATGCCTCAACCCCAGCCTTGCCAGCTCTTGCAAACCCAGATGTTGCCATCTCCCTCCCTGCTGACAAGGCAGCCTCTACTCCCCACAAGCCCAGGCTGGACCTGAAGGGAGCAGGATTCTGTCCACAGCCTGAGAAGATCAAGGGAAGGTGGGAAGGAGCAGGCAAGCTGGGGGCTGTCCTTCACCTCCCCAGTGCTGGCTCTGCTGGAGTCCCCTACCCTGCTGGGAACTGCAGCTGGGAACCAGGTGACGGAGGTTGGGCACACGGGGGAATCTGCTGAGACCCAAGTACGTGCGCTCCTTCCCCCTAACACAGAGCTGGCTCACCCTCCATCTTCCAGTTCAGGTTTTCTTCCGCCTCTTTCAGCTTCAAGTCAATATCCCACAGCTGCCTCTGTATCAGAGGATATTCCACCTCCAGGACTGTTTTCAGGACCTTGTTGTATCTGTTCACCATCAGCTCCAAGTTGGCCACCACCTTCCAGTATGATTCCTTGGAGGAATAGATTTCTGCTGCCGTTGGTGGGATGGCTCCCATTGGGCTGCCAGACAGGTAGCTCACCTCCCTCAGCACTGACACCAGCTGGAGAAACAAAGCAGAGAGCAGAACATGGGACAATCCTCCCCATTCCTTTGGCCAACACACTCCAGTCAATTCTGAGCATCTGAGGGGTTTCCTGCTGTTTCATTCACAAAGCAGAATCCTCTCAAAAGGGCCCAGACACCTCCTGGTCCACACCATGTGTCTCTCATAGATCTGTCTCCAGTTTTCTTCCCAACAAAAGACAGACAGCTCTGTAACTACCCTCCTGGTAAACTCTCTGCAGCCTCGAAAAGCCACAGTGACCTCTGATCCTCTCAACCATCCTCATCAATAGAGTCTTTCAGCAATACCACACCTGCAAGCGGAGCCTAGCAGTTCAGAGAATCACAGAATTGGAGGGGCTGGAAGGGACCTCTGGAGCTCATCCAGTCCAACCCCCTGCCAGAGCAGGTCCACCCAGAGCAGATCGTGCAGGAATGTGTCCAGGCGGGTTTTGAATGTCTCCAAGATGGAGATGCCACCACCTCTCTGGGCAGCCCATAACTTAGGAGCACAGATAACTTCGTAGTTATCTAAGTGAAAGATAAGATAGCTCCAGTTGTATTGGTTTGCTGGGCTGACTGGCATAAAAAAATAAAATAAAAAATAATACCATGGTCCCAAGGCCAGTGACTCAAATTCTCCTACAGCCACCTTCCACCAAAGACTTCTGCTGGAGACTTCTCCCAGCCCAAACGAAAGCACTCAGTGCCAGTGCGTGTTTGAGCCTTGACAGGACAGGATTGAGGGAGATTATTAAATTATAAAGCCAAGTGTAAATGAGTCCCTGCAACAAAGGGAGCAGCAAAGTCTTCCAGTGTGATAAAAACTGGCTGGAGGCCGGGCCCAAAGAGTGGTGGTGAATGTAGTGAAATCCAGTTGGTGGCTGGTCATGAGTGGTGTCCCCCAGGGCTCGGTACTGGGGCCTGTTCTCTTTAACATCTTTATCAGTGATCTGGACGAGGGGATCGAGGTCACCCTCAGTAAGTTCGCAGATGACAAGAAGTTGGGTGGGAGTGTTGATCTACTGGAGGCTAGAAAGGCTTTGCAGAGGGATCTGGACAGGCTGGATGGATGAGCTGAAACCAACAGGATGAGGTTCAATAAGGCCAAGTGCCGGGTCCTGCCCTTGGGCCACACCAACCCCCTGCAGCGCTACAGGCTGGGGGCAGAGTGGCTGGAGCTGCCTGGCAGAGAAGAACCTGGGGGTGCGGGTCGACAGCAGGCTGAACATGCACCAGCAGTGTGCCCAGGTGGCCAAGAGGGCCAACAGCATCCTGGCCTGTGTCAGGAACAGCGTGGTGAGTAGGACCTTGGGAGGTGACCATCCCCCTGTCCTGGGCACTGGTGAGGGCTGTGTCCAGTTTTGGGCCCGTCACCACAAAAAAGACATTGAGGGGCTTGAGCGGGTCCAGAGAAGGGCAACGGAGCTGGTGAGGGGTCTGGAGCACAAGTCTTGTGGGGAGCGGCTGAGGGAGCTGGGGGTGTTCAGCCTGGAGAAAAGAAGGCTGAGGGGAGACCTTCTCACTCTCTCCAACTCCCTGAAAGGAGGGTGTAACCAGGGGGGTCGGTATCTTCTCTCAGGGAACAGGCAACAGGGCTAGAGGAAATGGCCTCAAGTTGCACCAGGGGAGGTTCATGTCGGATATTAGGAACAATTTTTACAGTGAAAGGGTTTTCAGGCATTGGAATGGGCTGCCCAGGGAAGGGGTTGAGGTACCATCCCTGGAGATGTTCAAAAGATGGGTTGACACAGTGCTGGCGGACATGGTTTAGTGATGTTTTGTGTTAGAGTTAGGTTGATGGTTGTACTAGATGATCTTGAAGGTCCCTTCCAACCTAGATTATTCTATGATATATCACTTCTGAGACTAAAAATCTTTGCTCAATTTAGTGGTCAGTGTAAGGTCAAATGCTCCTGGAACTCAGGTGCTGTTACAGAACTGGGTACATCTTTTAGGCAGTACCAGGGTGAGGACCACGCCTTGCTGTGGCTGAGCTGGGGAAGCAGCTTCCTAGAAATCATCTTTCCCTTAGGTTGGCAGATTTTATCATCCATTCCAGTGATGACATGAGGAAGAAATCTCTCTCTGACCCTGTCCCATGCACACTCTCTAGTCCAAGTTCCCTGCCCCTATTTTCGACAGGAAATAGGGAAAGCTGCAGGTACGAGCAGGAGCAGGTGAAGCCCCAAGGGCAAGGGACTGCATGGCCTTTGCCACCGCCCAGGGGGACAGGCAGGGGTTACTGAAACCTCTCCACCACTGCCGGCGTTAGCCAAAACCCAACGTCCAAGAGAGGTGGCGAAGGGACCTGGGAAGGTCCCTCTGAGGGGATGGCAAAACCTGCACTGCAAGTCAGGAAGGTAAGTGGTAACACAATGTCTACAATATCAAAGTGACAATGAACACAGTGACAAGAAGACAAAAGAAAGAAGGGCTGAAAGGTGCAGGGGGCACTCGGGAAGGGTGGATGAAGGAGAATGGGGTGGGAGGAAAGGAAAAACCAGGGGTCTGACGGAGCAAGAGAGCAAGTGAGACAGAACCAAGCTCTTCTCCCTTCTTTGCATTGGGAGGTCTGCGACACCCCCACAATGGGTCCAAGGGCGTCTTCCCCTCTTTCCCTCTCCTCCATGAAAGGAGAGCTCTGGAAGACTCTTCCGTGCTGATGGACTGCACACACATCCTCTCTCGAGTCAAAATGATGTGCTCCTATTCTGGAGAGCATGAATGGGCTGCTCAACCGGCACCTGAGGACATCAGGCAGTCCTCAGAATGGAAGCGGAGAAGAGCAGTGCAGAAGCACTCAAAGCCTGGAACTGAGAAGAGGCAGGGTCAGCACATCCCAGGCTCTAAATCCTGTCACCAGGGTGAAGGGTGGAGAACATCCCCTAGGGCTCCCACCTTAGCAACAGAGCTTCCAAGCTCTCTTCCAAGTCAAATCCTTTAACTGAGGGCCAAGCTTGAATGAGCTCTGAAACCTAAACACCTTCCTTTAACAGCAGATGCCCCAGGGAACACGGGAAAGTTTTGATGCACATTTTCCCCAGGCCCCTGAGACTGTTTCCCCAGCAAATGGCATTTTTACAGTTGACAGACCCTGGTCCCACCAGACCCCAGATGCTTTCAATGCACCTGTGCACACTGTTGGCTTGAAGCCCTGCTTCTGCTGTGGGCAGGGCAGGTGGTCAGCCCTCCCTGTGCTGAAGACAGGCTCTAGGGGAGCTCTAGGGGACAGAGAAAAGCTTCATACACCACAATAAAGGAAACCCAACAGCCACAACAATGGGGTAACAAACCAAACCTTTCCTGGGTTTTTTGTACCTTTTCAGGAAGCTCAGATTGAGATACAGAGCATAAACCCACCTCTATAGATGCTGCCCCAACACTCCCCACACCAGTATCAAATTGGGTCTGGACACTGCGACACCAGTTAAACATCTGGCTGCTCAGGGACTTTCTGCCACTGGCTTTAAATAGAATGCACTCTGCTTAAACTGCAATCCTTATGTTTTACCAGGAGATAGAGCCCACAGACGATGATAAAATCATGCTACCCATCACAGAAGGGGTTTCAGGGACCTCAGCAGAACAGATCTAGTACAAGTCCCACCAGAATCCCGCCCACAGTGGGTCACAGCCTGGAGATATGTCCTCAGGCTAGCATGAAAGGTAACAGGCAGCAGTTTTTACCTGGGGATCAAAATTGACTGTGATTAGTTTGGTTTCTGGATCTTGCCGGATGAGTGGTTGAGTGAGGTTGTACTGCAATTTTTCAGAGACTGTCTGGGACCAGTCTACATAAAGCCTTTCCTGATACCTGCCAGAAAAAAAAGAAACATCCACCATGTAGCTACCACGCCAGCAGACAAAGGCATGAAAGCCAAGTCGAATTCTGAGGCCCGAAGAACACGAGGGAATATTAAAAACCCATCCACACCATCTCCACAAACAACGTGGCTTCAAAGACAAACACCCAAAAACCAGAGACAGCATCAAGTTAGGAGGGAAAAGATCTCTCAAGTACCATTTTTAGCAGAGGATTCAGATTTGGAGACAGCCTTTCAGCAGCATTTAGCCTAAAGCAGTAGATAAGCAGTAGATAAACTAAAGTGTCTTAGACATTGCCAAAGTGTCAAGCAGGATGGGTGCCTACACCCAGACAAATGCCAGCATGGATGGAGTTGCCCTCACTTCTCTGAGAGTCAGTCACTGCAGAGAGACTGTCAGCCTTGGGAAACACAGCTCTTCGAGAGCTCAGTGACACCACCGGGAATGGAAACATCGAGAACTGAACAGGAGGCCTGGCATCTCACAGGGCATGGACAGTCCCAACCACCCACACAACAAAGTCTCCTCTGAATCATGTTGTCACCCAAGCCCTTTGGGAAACGTCACCCAGACACCATCATCCCTGCTGAAGTCACCAGGATCCCCTGTCAGTCTGCTTCCTTCCGAAAGGCTCTACCATAATTATTCAGCCTTTGTTTTGGTAACCAGGAGCAGGGCTCCCTCCCACTGCCCGGCAGCGCCCAGCACCCAGGTATCTGGGCTCCCTTCCTCCCTGACAGACAGCAGGTCCCGCAGACACATCTCCTTCAAGCCCAGAACAAACAGTTCAGATGTAACACCAAACACTAAAATATTAAGTCAGGGGCAGTGAATCCCATTCCAAATGGTGGAATATAAACATTACAGCCACTGTAAATACTCTCTGTGAATGGGCACAAGTGGACTGAGTCTTCTAGTCAGCCCAGGCTTTCCACCACAGCAGCTTCTACATCCAGAAGAAGCTTGTTTCACCATTTTGGCTCCTGTTCTTCCCAGGCAAACTTCCCGTCTCAAGATGTCACAGAAAGGCAGTGGCGTCGAGCAACCGGACTCCTCCTCTTCTCTCATCAGAAAATCAGAAGGAAGTAGAAAGGGACATTCCCAGGCCCTGGGCTGGCCAGTGTGCTAGAAAGTGGCTTAGAGGAGAAGAACGATTTTTCCTGCACTTACAGCCTTACCTGAGCCACCACTTACCTGTTGAGCAATTGGATCATTTCTTCATACTTATGTATCACCCTTCTTCCTTCAGCGGAGTCCAGACAGCTGGCAACACATCAGACAAGCACAGCATTACCTTTTCCTCTGTGAGGCTGTAAATCTGTATTTACCCCTTTCCCAAGATCACCCACCTGTTTGCAGGCAGCCTTCCAATTGACTGGGGACCCTGGATTTCCTCCCTGCCACATGACCCAAAATCATTTCACTGCAAAAAGGCTATCCAAGACCCAGCGTGTTCTCCCTGGGTGTTTTTATAGAATAATAGAATCATCTAGGTGGAAAGGGACCTTCAAGATCACCTAGTCCAATCATCAACCTAACAGTGACAAAAAAACATCATTAAACAATGTCCCCCAGCACCAAGTCAACCCGTTTTTTGAACACCTCGAGGGATGGTGCCTCAACCACCACCCTGGGGAGCCCATTCCAAGGCTTCATAATCCTTTCACTGTAAAAATTGTTCCTAATATCTAACATGAACTTGAGGCCATTTCCTCTTGTCCCATCACCTGTTTCTTGGGAGAAGGGACTGACTACCCCTGGCTAAACCCCCCTTTCAGGGAGTTGGAGAGAGCCAGAAGGTCTCCCCTCAGCCTCCTTTTCTCCAGGCTGAACACCCCCAGCTCCCT
>JAOQGH010000003.1:24705725-24716582 GCA_025769975.1 Gallinago jamesoni | reverse complement strand
CCCAGTTCCCTCAGCCTCTCCTCATAGGACTTGTTCTCCAGACCCCTCACCAGCTTGGTGGCTCTCCTCTGGACACGTTCCAGCAGCTCAATGTCCTTCTTGTAGTCAGGGGCCCAGAACTGAAACCAGCCCTTGAGATGAGGCCTCACCAGTGCTCAGTACAGAGGCACCATCACCTGAGCTTTAGTCTTCCATCCCCTCAGCATCCCCTCCCCACTCCCATCTTGGTACTTCCTGAGATGTGAGCAGAACCCAGATTTTAAGAGCACAGCCCAGGAGCTCCAGGCTCCACGGGGCACAAGGGTCAAGCCCACCACTTGCTGAAATCTCCACTCTCCCACCCAGGGGAGTTCCCCTCCTCCAGGGGAGGAGGATCTGCAGAGCCTTTCAGAAGCTCAACAGGCTTCTGCACAAGCCCTACAGAGACATTATGCGCAGTCCAGGCTTCCACCATGCATGGCAGCAGCAGTCTCAATATTGCTTCCCAGTAGGACAGCAGTGCATATTCCCTTCGCTGGAGGCCCCTGAGGGCAGACAGCCCTGGTCACAGCTACAGCCTTGGGGCCTACACAGGCTTTCTGAGAAGGCTCAAAATGCACCATCAGTCCTTTCTCGCATCTCTGGCTCCTTAATAGTGCCAAAGAGCTCAGACATCAGCCACAGGAACAGACACATCCTGAATACAAGAACTCCTCTTTGGCAAAGCTCAGCAAAGATGTCTTCCCCCAAACACACCAGGTCATGCAGCCCCACTACCTTCGGAAAGCCTCGTTTTCACAGATGGCATCCACAAAGCCCTCATGAGGGCACTCCAGCACAATGAACACCGGGCCAGGATCAGCAGGGGTGCACAGTTCTTCGGGAAAGAGCTGCAGCAGGTACACAATGGTCACATCACAGTAAAGCCCCACACACAGCCCTTTTTGCACCATGGTGTCCGATGCTGGGCAGCTGCTCTGCCCACCAGCCCCAGCAGGCAGCACCACGCACGCTCTCTCTGTGCTCAGCAAACCTGTTCTCATTCCCTTTCTGCTCTCATCACACAAGTTCACGTTTTGCTGTGTGACAACAAATCCCAATCCCAGAGCAAACCACAACCCAATGCAAGGAAGGGAATTTTAGCAGATTCAGACGGTAGTAAAAGCCTGCTTTAAAGAAAAAAAGGCTTTGGGAAATTCTTACAACACAAAGATGTGTCAATCCTAGCCCCCAGGTTAGGATCTTCACTTACAGATCACCTGGGATATGGCCAGAGCTGGCTCTGCCTCTTGCTTCAGACCAGTCTTTGAGAGATTGAGACCCTGCACACAGGAACCACTGAACTTCTTTTGGTCTAAGAGATGCAGAGAGAGTAGGGAGGGAGCGACAGCTACGCAGGTATTCACACCCCAGATTTAAAACACACTGGGATTAGCTCCACTAGTTCTCTCATACACCCGAATCAGCTTTGGGAAGGGGGGATGAAGAAGGTCTGACAAATAGCAGACATACAGCCACACTCACAAATTCATTACAGAGCGTATTTCCCTAATCATGCCCCAAGAGCAACAGCCCCAGACATGCTCCCCACATTCAGCAACAACTTGGGGCTGGAACAGAGACCAGTCACTAAACCAAAGTAGCCACTCAAAGCTCAAAACCAGTAAAACCCACGCCAGCCTCTTAGCAGGGATGAGAGGGAACAGGCAGACAGCCATCACCCACCCCTGCCTCAAGAACAAGCATTAAACAACACAACTGTCCCAGCACCTATTGACAGGCAAAACGTTCTGTGTAAAAAGATTGACATCCTGTGAGCCCAGGGAAGGAGGGAGGATGGCAAAGCCACAGCAGACAACACAGATACACCTTACCTCTCTGCCTTCAAAAGTAATGCTCTCCCCATTTTTGAGAGCTGTAATTATGGGAAGAATGGCTGGAGTTCCCCTGAAAACAAGGCCATAGAAGTATTTAGCTTGCCAGCATCAACGTGCCTGGTGCTGCCCCATTATCCAGGCTGGGATCTTGTACTCACACTGGCAGGCCCATCTCCTGTGCTTTAGCTGCTAGGAATTTTCCCTTCTTTGGGTGAATCTGAAAAGAGTTAAACAAAACAGAATTATCAGCCAAATAATAAAGGCCAGGAAATAAGATCCACATACTCCCAGTTTAAGTGTTGCCCCACAAGCCAAGAGATTTTTTCTTTTCAGTTCCACAGCCACTAGTTGAATTTACCACCAAAAAGCTTTTATTGGATGTTCTGGTTTCCAAGATCACACTGCTGCTTCTTGCTCCCTTTTGTAGCCAAGTAAGCAGGACAGACTTCTCTGCTGTAAGCATTAAGTAAGAATGGAACTAATATACTCTTAGTTGGCTGCACTATAGACAACACTTTTATAAAACCGCCTAGTTTTTACACATTCCTACTCACATTACAGTTACTCTGACCTTTGGAGAGTAGAATCACAAAAGAACTTCAAAGCGCTGTTTGAAAACACTATCTCAAGTTAAACCTATTTAGCGAGATGAAATGTCCTAATGACATCAGGGAACACTTCTCTACAGAGGGAGCGGCCAAACTCTCTAACAGGCTTCCTGGAGAGGCAGTTGATGCCCCAAGTCTGTCAGCATTTAAAAGGTGTTTGGAAAATGCCCTTAATAGCATGCTTTAACTTTTGGTCAGCCCTGAAGCGGTCAGGCAGTTGGACCAGATGACTGCTGTAGGTACCTTCCAACTGAAACCTTCTATATTGATTCAGAGATCTTTGTTTCCAAGCTTACTTTACAAAGGAAAGCCATCACCAGATCGGGATGCCTGCTGGCACACTTCTGTTCATCACCTGTAAAAGAAAGGAAAACTACTCAGAATCATCGCTATTATTTTTCTTAAAGTCAAAACATGTCAGCATTTGGTAAAGCAGTAGCTGGAACAACAGCACCCAGACAATTCAGAGCCCAGCAGCCAGATGTTAAAAGCACCTGAGGTCAGAAAGCCCATGTTTCAGCTACAAGAAACCAAAATAAAGCCCAAGACTGAAAAATACAATCAACCCCAACGTTCACTTGTAATTAAATTACAAAGGCTGGAGCACCCACTCCAGACAGGGGCAAACTGCTATGGGGACTACTCACACCCCAAGTAGGAATCATGTCTGATTTCTAGGTCTTTTTTGTTCTGTGTCAGCTATTAAAGTACCAAAATTCATTCTGCTCCATGTAGTTCTTCAGCTGAGCTCCTCTACAGACCTCACTTCCAGAGAGCGAACAGCCTGGAGGACAAATGCATGTCCTTGATTTGGCTTTATTTCATTAAAATTAAAAAGATCATTCCATTTTTATCACCTGTTTTCTTTGGGCTTTCTTTTTCCTTGCCCTCCTCCAAGCTTTGCTGGGCAGCTCTTGAGGATCCAGGCTCTGTGTCCCCTTTGGGGCTATTTCCACCTTGGGTTGACACTCCAGGACTCTGAGGCAATGGACTTTCAGCAGCTAGTGGTTTTCCTGTCCCAAATCCAATAAAACCAGACAAAGATCACTCAGTTAAAAAGGACAGGTAAGAAAAGCATGAGCGGCATTCCCTGTTCCATGACAGTCATGTGTAAATCACAACAGAACACAGAGCTCTTCCTCCCAAGTCTGACTTGCGCTGCATCCTCCAGCCACTTATTTTAGGAGCCATCTGTCATTCAGGTCCTTCAGATGCTCTCAAAAGTGAAGTCTGTCAGTGGTATGCCTGCAATCTAAGCATGGCAGTTTCCAGTAGTAAGAAAACTGAGCTGGCTAAGACAGCTGAATCCAGTGCTGTTTCACATGTCGCTCTATACACCCACACCTGAAGGAAGAAACCAAGGCCCTGACTCAGCGCCTCTGTTTCTTTGAAAGGCAGCTTTCTCCTGAGCAAAATATGCAAATTCATAAAGCTCTCCTTACTCAGGCTTGCAAAGGGAAGCCACTTCTTTAACCACCTTAAGCACAATTACTGAACAAGTGCTTCTCCTCTCTGACTATAGCGTCGCACGCTCACCTGTAAGAGGTATTTGGTAGACTGTCATTGTCTCGTCCTTATACTCCGGCTCTGTGTGCAATTGCACAGCTGAAAAGAGAACAGAAACAGGCATTAATAAGTTCATGAGAAGAGATTCATACTCGACAAGAACTTAAACCTGGAAAATATCTGCTGAACGTCCCCTTTCCCTTTCTCTGCCTGACTGCAAAGATCTGTGAATAATCAGAGCTCTTAAAATCCCACTGTTCACAAAATTACTCCGCAACACCACAGTAAGTGAGTTCACTGGTAGTCTCTGGAAGCAAACTGCCCTCACAGGGCTTCAAAACAGAGTGATGTCTACTGGTCAGACAAACTGGCAGCTACTTACCAGAAACAGAGCTAGGAACACGGTTTTTATTCCTGTGATGGCTTTGAACAGTATATTAGATCAAAACAAATGTTTAAAACTTTATTTGCGTGGCTGTAAACCAGATGCATTTACCCTGAAGTTGTTACTATTCAATGCAACTTTTGCCTACAGCTGAAACAAGTTGGTACAAGTTTGTTACAAGTTCGTATTAGCTACACATCACTAACCCACATACCTAAATCCATCCTTTTTAGGGGTCCAGGAAAGAGACGAATTGCTTTCAAGTAGTTTTGCTGGAAAAACAGTACAGTATATCAGGAGGTCACATCCAAGCAGCACAATCACAAGCACCACCTTCAGGAGCTGCAGCTACTTCCAATGAAGTAAAAGGCTCCATGCCCAGTCAGAGCCAAACTGGGCAGCAGCCAGGCAGGAAGCACTGGGCAGCTGTCCCACCTGCAGTGGGCATTACTCATTCAGAGAGAGAAAGGAAAATCAAGAACCACCATCCTGTCCATCAATACCGCAGATATTGTAAGGAAATAAAACAATGCTAAGGATTGGGAATGTTCACCCTAGACATGGCACTAAGCTGGGAAGCATCATATTAAGCAGGAGATCAGAGACCAAGTTTCTGTTAAAAGAAAATAGGGAGGGAGCAGACAGAAGAACAAAGGACACCCTTTTCCCAAAACATGATTTACCAGAATATTAGCTGACAATACAGTTTTAATAAGTCTGATGCTGCCATATGTGTAACTGATGAGATTTGCTTTTAAAAGCCAGCCCTTCTGACAGAACCTTCGGGCTGGCACTGACTCAGATCAGCATTTTACACCTGAAGGGTGATTCACTCCTTTGACACCAGCTCCCTCAGTTCCAAGGGAAGCTTTAACATTTGAAGGGTTCGCTCTCCCTTCTGCGAGCTTCACCTACTTACCAGCTTTGGTGGCCCTAGGAAAACACATCTTTGAAGCCCCATAGCCTTTAATGTGAGAATCATACCTAAAAGAAAGCAGAGAAACAGCTTTATCACGGCCCCACTAACATCTGGTGGATCATAAAAGAAAGATCTCTCTCAGCACCCAGGACTGCGACGAAAGCCAGGACTGAACTCAGACTCAGTTTTGCTGCAGCTTTCTGGCAGTTTCAGCAAGTCACCTAATGCCACTAGCAAAGAAAATATCTCCAATTCAGAATAGGTAACCTGAACAAATTGTTCATCTCCTTTCTTGAAGATTTCCAGAATTTTAAGGGACAAGATCCTAAGCGCTCTGCTCTAACCCCACTCTGCTTTGAGAATGGAGTGGGCCAAAAACAGTTGTAGGTCCCTTTGAACCCAAATGAGTCTGGCTGGAGAACAGCTCCCTGCTGACAATACACCACTGGTAATACCTTCTACTTGAGAAGATTTGGGGAAGATAAAGCCACGCATGCTTGGGGAGGCAGCGCCTCTTCCACCAAGTGTCCGCAAGCGCTGTTGCTGTGCCCACACTGCAGCTGGAACCACCGCGGAGCCCCACGTGTCACCCAGCCACCCCGACAGCGCTCTTCCTCCTCCACAGCTCCACAAAAACACCGCACACACCGCACCACCCAACCGGCAGCTCGCAAAACACCACCTGTAGCCTAGACAGCGGCTGCCTGTGGCCAGACCCGATGCCAGGCTGCCAGCGGGGTACCCAGCCGGCCCCTCCCCCACTCACCTGGCAGCCCCCCGACGTTGGCCCAGGCCACCCGGCTGAGGAAGATGCTGTCCAGGTGGGAGATCTTCAGCCTGAGGGGCGAGACAGGGGGCGGGCAGGGGTCAGCAGGGACCGACGCAGCCCCGGGGAGGAGAATAGGGTCGCCCCCCCCAGTCACCCCCACTTACTTGTGCTCCTGCATGGCCCGCTGCGTGCCCTCGCCGCAGTTGAAGAGATACCTGAGGGGAAAGGGTGGGTCAGGGCCCGGCCCGGGCGGGGGGGCCCCGCGGCCTCTCACACTTACCGGTTAAACTCGGAGAAGACATAGACGGCGGCGCCCGCATCACGGCCCCCGGCCGCCACCACCTGCACGTAGACGGTGTTGGGACCCGCCAGGCCCGTGCCCGCGCTCTGCCGACGCTCGCGGGCCCACACGTGCCGTGGCACGTCCTTCGGGCGCCGCGCCGGCCGCGCCGCAGAGGAGCCCTCGGCCATGGCCCAGCCCGCCGCCCGCCGCCGCGCCAGGCCGAGCACCGGCCACAACGCCCGCGCCACGGTCCACATCCGCGCCCCACCCCGCGCGGCGGCTTCAGCGGCCCCTCGCCACGTGATGAGGGCGAACCAATGAGAAGCCAGAAATCCCTTCACCCGCCCCGCCTCTAAGACGCCGCTCTAGGGCCCGGCCCGGTCCTCGGCCGCTTCCACGTGACTAGGCTTACCCAATCGGAACTGCAGTACTTGCTCTTACGATAGGGGGTGGGGCCTTGAGGTTGCCTAGCAACCGCCGTCCATTGCGACCGCCGTCTCATGCAACGTCCCCCGGGCCGGGCCCGGGCCTTCGCCCTCCCGCCGTGCTGCTGCGGCCTCAGCGCCGTGGCAGACGACGGGCAGCGCCGGGGCCCGGCCCTGAAGCTGCTGCGCCTCCCACAGCGGCAACCTTCCGTGGAGGGTTCCGGCAGGGCCTGCGGGGGCTGGGCCAGGGGGGCAGGCTGCGGGCGATGGGGCCTGGTGGCTCCACAGTGCCAGCAAGATGGCCGGCTGTCGAGGAGCCGGAGTCCAGCTGGACAGAGTGTGTCAGGAGCAGGAGAACCGGCAAGTTAAAATGCAGGAGGTGCCAGCGAGGGGTGGTGGGTGGTGGGGGGGGTGGTGTTGGTGGAGGGAACGCCTCTTCCCCGTGAGAATGGTTCGGGCTAGGTTAGGAACTAGCCCTTCTCCTTGGAGGTTTTCAGGGTCAGGCTGGATAAAAGCCTGAGGACCCTGGTTTGACCTTGGAGCAGGAGCCTGGACCTCCCAACTTCCTTCCCAACCCAGATTACTCTGTGATTCCCCAGTCTCCTCTTCGCTATTTCCCTACTGCTCACAAGTTACTCTTCCATATGAGCCTTGTTTGGGGCCTGTTTACAAATACTAGACAATCCAGGCCACAGCTCTGTTTATTTTTCAGCTCTCTAAACCCACTCTTGAGTTCTCTGGGGCTTTCTGTTTGCTTCAAAAAGAACCACTAAATTTTACTGTAACCAGAGTACCCCAACATAAACAATCCTAATCATCAATATCCCTTTTCTTCCTTACTTCCCAAAGCAAACCTTATCTTTCTCAGTGCTTTGCTTTCCAAACACTGTCTTCCTTTATTCTCAGTGCCAATTACCAGTGATCCAAGTGAGCACTTTGAGTGGGGACCTGTCCAAACCTCCAGGTCTTGCCATGGCTGTTTACATCTGTTCTGTCAGTCTTGTTTCAAATCCCTAACTCACATTTCTCTTCCTTCTGACTCCCAGCTCTTCACACAATAGATCACATTAGCATGGTATTTTTCCTGGTTTTCCCCACTTCTGGATGAAGTAAAAGGTTTGTTCCTTTGACTGGCAAACTCTTTGTTCTTGCATGTTTTATCTGTGACAGTCCTGCAGCCTAAAGCGCACTTGCAGCACTTGTCTCTGCTCCCTGTAGCCACATAGAAGTGAACCATCAGTTTACCTTCAGTTGCTTCCCAATAACAATGGAAGTTTCCTAAAGGTGAGTGGTCTGTCTGTGCATTCCTGCCCCACTGCTGCATCGTCTCCTCCCTGTGTCAATGATTTTCTGCTCAGGTGATTAATTAGGAACTATGAAAATACCCTTTTTTGTGCTTAATGCAATTTTTTTACACCTTTGGGAGCACAAAAGCTTTTTTAGGGCTCTGACCAGCTGGCACAGGCTTTCCAGCCAATGTTTTTTTAGTTGGTGAAATAACTGAGATGGTGTGTGGTATTTCTCATCAAATGAACCCTGGCAATTTTGTCCAACTTTGCTGGCTTGGTTTTGTGTACACAGGCTGGTATTTAGAGCTGTGACTTCACTAAAATCCTGTAAAGTGACAAAACTGTAATATCTTAACAGTCTTATGAAGATTTCACATGAAGTAAAGAACTCTGAATGATCTGAGGTTCATGCTAACGAAAGCACACAAACTGTCCTATGCCATTTCAGCTGCAATGTTGTCTGGGCAGCTTGCATACTCAGGACAAATTTCAAAGACTGGTTCATGGTTCAGGAGGAAATGTCTTTTATTTTACAGGTTTGGTCCTTGTTTTGGGTGAGAGTGGTCCCAGCCTAACAAATTTGTTGGTGGAGACATAGGGACATAGACTAGGGACAGAGTTTAGTCCCTAAAGTGCTTGTAAAGTGAATGACTCGCACATTTTGTCAACCTATTTCTTTCTGTGATTCAGTTTTCCTTGGAAAACTATCTTTTGTCTTCTCCTTTTCCAGCTCTTTGGTTGAGCTGGGAAAGATCTCGGTTTTGAATTTTCAGCCTGACCTCATGAAAGTTCGGAATAGTTCCCTCAGAAATTCTGGATGTTAAAGGCATCTTTTGCTTCTTGGAATTATGTGGAGTAAGAGCTGTTGTACACTGGGGCCCGTTGTGGGTGCCCAGAGGCAGTGAGCTTTCCCTAGGTTGTGATGGGGACCAGGAGTCATCCCGAGACATGAGTGCTGCAGAAAACACCTCCATGTTCCTCAAAATTACTTGTGTAGCGCTACAGGGCTCACCTCAATGGGCTGCAGAGGTATCGAGGCACGTCCAACACCATGCTGCTGTCAGACATCGCTGTAGCAACGAGAAGCATCTATTGGAGGTGCCCAGCAATGGGCCAAGATCTGGCTGAGGCTACAGAGACTGAAACCTGTCTCCTCACTGGGGAAAGCCCAAGTTGGTTTGCAGCCTCCTGTCTGTGTGTTCCTTCGGTGCTCTTTGTACCCGTGTGCTCCAGGTGAGGCATGTGGCCTGTCCCATTGTGGTCCTTAGCCCCATCCTCGTGCCGGCACTGATGGGGGCTGCCTGCAGAGACCACTGGCGACCTGGGAGCCGGGCTTAGTCTGAACTCTTGAACTGGGAGGGGTGCGAAGCCCAGTACAGCTCAAGGACCCATCAATAATAAATCCTAAATTACAGTGTAATTCACCCCGAATGCTTCATCTTTCCAGCTTGCGAAGTTCCCCTGCAGTAATCAGCCCCAGCTCAGAGAGACATTATAAAATCAGCACTGCCTCAGGGTTGCGGGAAATGCACCCCATCTGTGCCATTAATCCTTAAATAACAGAGTTAATGCGGAGTTTGGGTAACTAACCCAGCTGGAGCGATAACATCAGCTGTGCCACAAGGGAGATTTGAAAGCAATATCCCAACAGACACCATGGACAGACAAAAGGAGGGATGTTTATCTCTGAGACTTTCCAAAGGCAATACTGATGCCTCGATTTGTTTGCTAACAGGGACTGTATCTTATACTGATCATCCGTTATCCCCTATAGTGTGGAGTTTTATTAGAAGAGCAGGTTTACACGCAGATTAAAGATGGCAGAGGACAATATGAAGAGTTGAGGTGGGTCAGTGGCCCACTCAGGCTTCTTGTGAAATTTGTTGCTTGCAGGGATAACCAGTCTGGCCAAGATAAAGAGCAAGATGATTGGAAAATAGAAGACCTTGAGGGCAAAGCAATAGCCACAATATACTGGTCTTGGGCAAAGGGACTCTCCCAGAGACACCAGGGAGCAGGAGAGGGCACTCTGAGGGACAGGTCTGCCCTGCATCATGGAGCTGTGGCACTGCAGGAGGCCGATGGCTGCCCAGAGATGGAGATGTCACGCTGTGGGAGGAGGCACTGGGAGGTGAGAGGTGCAGCTGGGCGCGTGGCTGGCAGAATCTGTAGCCGGGGGTCTGTGCACGTGCCCTCAAGCAGGGGGCTGCAGTGTTGCCCTTGAGGTGCTGCAAGGCATGGCTCAGCACGGGAGAGGACTCTGCTTCTCAGGAGTGCAAACGATGGTCAGGAGCATCCCACCAGCAGCCTGATGGGCTTCCCTGTAGGGCCCAGCATGACCTTGGGCATTGGAACTCCAGGTTGAGGGGATTCCAGACTTCCTTTCCTGCTGCCCTTTGGGCCAGACACGCTCCTGCTCACACTGCCAGCACCTCAGACGCAAGTCCAGCTCATGTAAACTGCACAAAAACAAATCCCAAACAGACTTCTCTCTGGAACGTCCTGCCTAAGCTGAAGGCATGGCAGAGGTGATCTGCTCCACAGCTGAGGGGGATCTGACATGGCAACGAGCTGGCATAGACTGGGGGAGAGTCTCCTGGCAGCATATAGAATCATAGAATCATATGGGCTGGAAGGGACCTCTGGAGATCACCCAGTCCAGCCCCCCTGCCAAAGCGGGTCCACCCAGAGCAGGTCCCACAGGAACGTGTCCCAGGAAAGAAGTTCCTCCTCATGTTTGGGTGGAACTTCTTATATTCAAGTTTGTGCCCATTTCCTCTTGTCCTGTCCCTGGGCACCACTGAAAAAAGACTGGCC
>JAOQGH010000003.1:24691530-24705625 GCA_025769975.1 Gallinago jamesoni | reverse complement strand
TTCTTGGCCACAAGGGCACATTGCTGGCTGATGGTCATCCTTTTGTCCACCAGGACTCCCAGGTCTTTTCCCTCAGAACTGCTCTCCAGCAGGTCAGCCCCCAACCTGTACTGGTGCAGCCTGGGGAGAAATATAGAGTCAGGGCCCAGAGCTGAGGCCATTCTGGTTTGCAGATGGAGCCTGTTTCAGCAGTGATGCTCCGGTGAGTTTAGCTCCTGTGCTTTCTGCCATGGCGAGTGTGGGTCTGACACTCCTGAGGTGAATGCATGGCCATGGCTGAACTCAGCTCCAATCCTCAGTGCAGTAGATGATGGCCAACAACAGAGTGTTACCAGTGAGCTCAGGATACACTGCTCAGGCAGGGGATGCCCACCAGTGTTGGGTTGGCTGGTCAGTATTCCAAGACCTCTGGGATAATGGCTTTACTTCATCCCATTCCCTTTCCCTCCTCCGTCACTACACAAACTGTCCATCTGTCAGTCGGCCACACCACTGCATTCAGCCTCCCGTTTCCCTGTAAAGCTCATCGCTGGTTGGCACCTTGTGTTTTCACATCAGCCCAGCATGTCCTTGGAACATGTAGGACATCATAATGTCCCACAAAAATGGCATAATTTCCTAGTTTAGAGGGACTGAACGAGGGAGTCCATAGTGTCATTTACCTTCATGCCAGTTTGGGTGATGAAATTACTGTCACTTCTTGATTTTCCCCTAGAAGAGCCTCAGCGAGCCCAAGGTGAGCCTGCGGTTGTACCTCCTATTTGTCCTCATACATCAGTTACCTGCAGGTGTAGGAGTTCTCAATTTTCAGCAACGAAAGCTAGGCCACAGCAACCTGCAATGTATGAGCATGAGGATTTTGCCAGCTGCCTGTCAAGACTGCTGTGACACTGGCCAGTGAAAAGAAGTGCTTGAGCCAGTTTCTGGCACAAGCAGAAGCCTGTGGGTCGACATTGGTGAGTGAGCTGGGGCACAGGGCTGGGGGAGCTTGGTGCATGCCTGGCAGCCAGGAGGCTCAGCTGTGCCAAGGGAAGGGAGGCTTCCCTGCCATGCCAGTGCTGGGACTGTGTCATGCCTGGTGTCATGAGCATTGGTGGGTGGATGATGCTGATGGGAGAGCAATGGAGAAAATTGGAAGTGCTCTGGGAACTCCTGTGAATGTCCCTAAGCCTTTTCTGCTGTTGCAATGACCATGCTTGTATTTGATGAGAAAATTATCTAGTCTGGGGATTGTTTTTGGTGTCTTACTTCTCAGGGTCTGTCCTCCAGACAGGTGATCCAGTAACCTCTCTACTAGCTGGTGTCCATCCTCCAGTCCCCAGTGTGCACCTTGGAGGGGTGTTCCAAGCACCAAGGTCATTCTCCCGGGCTGTTCCATGTACATGCTGCTGATACAAAAGGTGTGGATACAAGGTTCCTTATCCGCTGTGCTTTTCCCATGCCCATGTCCTCACCATCATGGGCAGAACTTTGCCTGTAAGGTGGTTGCAAAGCAGAAGCATCCTCAGTGCTCCCTGGTCTGTGCTATCTATCTGTGTGCACTGTTTATCGAATCAAAATCACAAAATGGTTTGGGTTGGAAAGAACCTTAAAGACCATCCAGTCCCACCCCCGGCCCTGGGCCTGGACACCTCCCACCACACCAGGTTGCTCCAAGCCCCCTCCAACCTGGCCTTGAACCCCTCCAGGGATGGAGCAGCCAAAGCTTCTCTGAGCAACCTGGGCCAAGCTCTCACCACCTTCACACCAAAGAAGTTCTTCCCCACATCTCATCCCAATTTCCCCTCTTTCAGTGTCAAACCCTTCCCCCTCTTTCAGTGTCAAACTGTTCCCCCTTGCCCTATGGCTCCCCTCCCTGATCAAGAGTCCTTCCCCTTCTCTCCTGGAGCCCCTTTAGGGCCTGGAAGGGTCTCTAAGGTCTCCCCGGAGCCTTCTCTTTTCCAGGCTAAACCTCCCCAACTCTCTCAGCCTGTCCTCACAGTAGAGGGGCTCCAGCCCTCCCCGCATCTCTGTGGCCTCCTCTGGCCCTGTTCTACCAGGTCCATGTCCTTCCTGTGTTGAGTACTCCAGAGCTGGACGCAGTTCACATCTTGCATATACAAAGACAGAGCAGAAAGGCCAGTGTGCATCATTCAGGTCTTACCAAAATGAAGATCAAGAAACAGCTTGATTATTTGCATGTGCATCTTCAAAGAGAGACAAGCTCAATGGGCCTTTTAATGTGGTGTGAGTAACATCAGCCATGAGCCAGCAGAGAGCAAGAGCATTTGGCTGCTTCTATCCTGATGGTTATAAATAAAACCTGGAGCATCAGGGATGCAGGGACACAAGCCATCTTATGGAGATCTCTGGGCACTAGCTGTGCTCTGACTGAGCCAACACAGGGATACATGGAGCCTGAGCTCAATTTAGCTCTTCCCCAGCCTCTCGGGGGGGAGCAGCAGTGCTGCACTGCAAGGATGTGATGGTGATGCTTAGTGGGGCTCTTGAGCCAACAGCAAAATCTGCCTGGGCTACAACCAGGGAACTACAGAAGCATTGGGAAAAGGAAATAAATAGACAGAGAAAAGACGCAGATAGAGACACATGCTCTTGCTGCAGCTCACAGCCTATGGAGTTAACAGGAGTGGCAGCAGCAGCCTGCTGTGTGTTTGCTTCCCACTGGGAAGCCCACCCTGGTTATTCCTGGCACCTTGCAACAGGGGCAGGGCTTGAGCATTTCCCCACAGAAATGCTTTTCTCTGCCCACATCCTGAGAAAGAGCCAATGCACCACAAAAAGGAGAGACTTTCCATGCGGCAGTGGACAACAGAGGGATGACACTAGAGCCGGTGTCACAAACACCATCCTTGGACCAAGCTGTCTGCCCACACAATTTTGTACAGCTACCAGAAGGGGCTGTATTTTTCAAATTTTTCAGTTTATAAATCTTCTCCTCTAACATCCCTTTACAGGCAGTTACATGTGAGTAAAGGTTCCTGAGCGAACCTTGCTCCCCATAAGACTTCTCAGGCTCCCAACTAACACGTGTGAAAAACCCCAAATCCCCAGGAGCATCATGGTGAACCCTCAAAAGGGATTGCACAGGGCAATGGGACAGCAGGGTCTCACAGAAGGTCCCCTCATTGCAACAGGCAGGATCAAAAGCTCAGTTGCAGGGGCTTGTGATTATTTTCAATTCTGGCTGTCAAAGAATAAATTAAATCAATCCCTTTTGTTTCAAGAAGGAACAGAGTCCTTCTCCCTGTAATTTACTCTTTGTCCTCTGTCCGTGGCACAGGGAAACCCAGCCAGTGTCAGCCAGCTGAATTTATCACTGGTTTTGAGTTAAGTGAGCAGGAACACAACTGGCCTCCACAGACAGCAGGAAGCAGGGAAGTTGAAATGTATAAATTTGGGCTGCCATGAACTGCACGGTGCGTGGTGGGACCTGGGAGAGGGCCCCAGCACACAGTGCTGGACAAGCAGCTCTGGCAAGGCGTGTTGCAGAGCGCAGTTGTGGCTGTTTACCCAAGGACGTGCCCTGGAAAATGCCCTCTGCTCTCTGCTTTTCCAGGTCAAAACTTCATTAAACTGGGACTAAGTGAGCCCCGTAGACTGCAGCATCGAGGAAGAGCCTTCAGTGGGGCAGAGAGCAGAAATGGGGTTGAGGCCAGGAAGTTTACTCTAGAAATCAATGCTGAGGAAATCCAAACACCTGGAAATACAAGAAGTAGGCAGGGTGTGCAGGCAATCTCAGCTTCAGCCTCGGGACCTTTCTCCTTCTCCTCCTCCAGCCCCTTACTGCCCAGTCCATCACTCTTTGGCTGCCCTGGGCTCCACGTGCCCAGGACCACCCTGTCCTTTGGTAGTTTTTCTCTTGACAGCTGCAGGATGTGGCGAATTGTGAGCATCCAGGAAACAGCCCAGGTCTCTGATTTGGGAGCATTTATTGATGTGCTCTGCTTTTCTGTTCTCAAGACATGTCTGTACTTACTACTGTACGACCCAGGAGGTTGGTATGGTCCCACCGGAGGATGGATCTGGCTCTGATGACACAGTGCAGTCACTGTGCCTTTGTGACGAGCTCACAGCCCATGCCCAAACCACACCAAACTGAAGGCAGCCTGAGGGGCAGTGAGGGGCCAAGTTTCTGGCGAGACCGATGGAGAGCCAGAGGCAGCATGGAGAGACCTTCCGCCCGTGTGGGCAGAAGGCTTCACAGCATAGCAAGGCATCACAGACCAGTCTGATGTCCAGCCACAGCACTGTCACTGTTGTGCTCCTGGGAAGCAGGCTACATGCAGTTCATAGAATCATAGCATGGTTAGAGTTGGAAGGGACCTTAAAGATCATCGAGTTCCAACCCCCCTGTCCTGGGCAGGGACACCTTCAACTAGAGCAGGTTGCCCAAAACCCCATCCAGCCTGGCCTTGAACCCCTCCAGGGATGGGGCATCCACAATTTCCCTGGGCAACCTGTTCCAGTGTCTCACCACCCTCACTGTAAAGAATTTCTTTCTGGTGTCTAATCTAAATTTCCCCTCTTCCAATTTAAAACCATTATCCCTTGTCCTGTCACTGCATTTCCTGACAAAGAGTCCCTCTCTGGCTCTCCCATAGGCTCCCTTCAGATATTGGAAGGCTGCTGTGTGGTCTCCCCGGAGCCTTCTCTTCTGAAGGCTGAACAACCCCAGCTCTCTCAGCCTGTCTGCATAGGAGAGGTGCTCCATCCCTCTGATCATCCTCATGGCCCTCCGCTGGAGCCATTCCAACAGGTCCATGTCCTTCCTGTGTTGAGGACTCTAGAGCTGGACACAGTGCTCCAGGTGGGGTCTCACGAGCACACAGCAGAGGGGTAGAATCACCTCCCGAGACCTGCTGGCCACACTTCTCTTGATGCAGCCCAGGATGTGGTTGGTGTTCTGGCTGCCAGTGCTCACTGACGGCTGATGTTGAGCTTCTCATCCACTAACATCCCCAAGTTCTGGGAGACTGACTTAAGACCTGACGTACGTGCCCTTAGCTTAAATGCCGAGAGGAAAGCCCCAGCCCAGAGCTTTCTGCAAGATGCACGTTACAAGGGCCAGGACAAACTCTGAACACTGGGACCTCTCCACCTGCTATCCCATCACACACCAAGGACTACCCCTCTGGGGATGCACCAGGAGGAGGTGGCCTCCATCTCCTCCTACAGACCATACCCTCAGTCCAGCTTTTCCTCCTGGGCTGCGCATGGCTTGGGGAGACTGAGGGACCAGCCCAGTGGGGACGCACAGGGTGTCCTGGCATCTGGGTCACTGGTCACTAAGCTCAGGAACAGACTCGACTGCTGTGCCCATGGGGTGCCCCCTTAACCCGTGCCCGTGGGGTGCCCCTGCGGCCCCCCACCTCTGCCCTGCCCGCACCACCCACCGCAGCACCACAGCCCCGCGTCCCGGCTGCCTCCCCAGGGCAGAATGATAGGATCATAGGATCATTTAGTTTGGAAAAGACCCTTAAGATCATCGAGTCCGACTTTTAGCCAGGGAACACAACCCGCCGCGGGGCAGGGCGGCCGCGCGCCCGCCGCCTCCCGCAGCCCCGGGGAGGAGACCCTCGGCCGGGGAGGGCTCTGTGCTGCTCCGCCGGATGCCCCAGCCCTCCGGGGAGCGACAGGGTCCCGCTCCTCGCCGAGCTCTCGCCTTCCGCACGAAGAGAGACGGTCGATGCGGGGGGCGGAGGGGCGCCAAGGACCGGTCCTGCCCGGCGCCGCTACCCCGGGCCCGGCCCCGCAGCCCCCGCCGGGGCCCGTGCCCGGTGCCCGACGCCAGGTGCCACCCCCGACCCCGCCCCGGGCCGGTCCCTGCAGCAGCCCGGGCTCGGCCCTAGATGGCACCGCGCTCCCGCAGGCTCCGCTGCCGCCGCCGGAGCAGAAAAGGTGCCCGGGGCGAGGATGAGGCGGCCCCCGCGGATCCCCGCGGTTGCCCGAGCCCCACCGTACCCGTTCCGTGCCGCCCTGCTCCCCTCGTCCTCTGCTGCTGCTCCCCACGCTGCCCGGCTGCGCCCCACGCTGCCCTGCTTCCCTCTTGGCTGTCCCCCTCCCTGCCACCCCCCTCCCTGCTGTCCCTCTCCTTGCTGTCCCCACTCCCTGGTGTCCCCTCTCTGCTGTCCCCCTCTGCTCTCCCCCCTCTGCCATCCCCCTCCCTGGTGTCCTCCCCCTCCTGTCCCCCCGCTGCTGTCCCCCTCCCTGCTGTCCCCCTCCTGGCTGTCCCCCTCCTTGCTGCCCGGGGGGAGCTCCCCCACGTCCCTGTCCAGCACCCGCAGCCGCTCCAGGCTTAGCCCTGGCTGCAGACCCCATCAGCTCCATCCCAGCCCTCCAGCTGCCCCGGCACTTTCCCTCTCCTCCGCTGCTGCCCTCGGTGACCCCTCCAGCAGCACAGCTCCTCCTGCAGAGCCAGGCCCCCAGGGGACCCAGCCCAGGGCAGCAGAGCTGGCTCCAGCAACCAACAGGCAGAATCTCTGCTCCAGGGGATTGTCCTGTTCCCTTCACCAGAGCAGGCTCCCTCCGATGTGGTTGGTACTCTGCAGTCCAGAGGTCCAGGAGATGGGACCTTGCCTCACCAAGGATGGCATGACACCCAAGACCAGCTCCACCTCTCACCCTCACTCCTGGGCCAGCTCAGCTCCAGCCACAGCTTGGACAGCCCAGGACCCCAAGGTGCTGCTGGATTTTTGCTGCTTTGCCAATCCCAAGACCCTCTACAGGACCTTAAGCTGGTGCTTGGCATGAGTGATCCCCAAACAGGTAAATAGGGCGATGGAGCATCTGTGGAAAGATCCCACTTCCCTTCCCTGGGGGACCGATGCCCCCAGGAGGAGCTGTGGGCCTTCCTCCACTGCAAGTCTGCCTCACTCCATGCCCCGCTCCCCATCTTGCCTGCTCCAGGGCTCATGTGCTGCCAGAGCAGATCCCCGTGGCAACGAATGCTCAGGACCTCTCTGGCTGTTACAGAGACAACCCACCCATCACCCTTGTCACCTCCTCTTCCCCGGACGTTTATGCTGGGATTTCACTAGTGGCTGGAGCATGCCCAGAGAGCAGTGCAGAGATGATGGGACAGCCCAGACCAGGTCCATCCTCACCCCTCCTTTCTCCAGCCAGTGGGAGAATGGATACATTTTCTAGCTCAGAAAACCAAGTAGAGCATGAAGCTGCCATCTGTGGGAGATGCCCATGGTCAGAAGAGGGTTAAAGTGGGCTCTCAGGTGGGCTCAGTGGTCCTGGACCTATGCGTGGAGGGGAACACTGGGATCCCACCTCTACTCAGAGTGCTCCTTATATATGAAACCACTTCCCCTCACTCCCTGTTGGCCCATGAAACACGCCAGGGAGAAGACACACTTCAGCAGGCGGTTGACGGTTCACCCCTTGACGCAGAGCTCGTTACCTCCATCCCCCTCCTCCTTTATTTATGGGCCTTCATCGCCGGCACGTCTTCGCCCTGATGGACGGCGTTTGCACATGTCCTTCTTATCCAGAACATGGGGCTTTGCAGCCACTTCTCTATTTACTGTAATTTTTAGCTCAGACACAACCAGAACTCCCACCCTGTCTGGGCGTCTCAGTGCAGAAAACAAGACTAAACTATTTTGGGATGTTTTTCCTTTTCCTCATACTTGGGTGCTTTCCCATGTGGCTAAGTGGAGCCTTGGGAGGGTGAACCTGTTTCGCACACTCCCGAGAGCTGCCTCTGGACCTCTCCCCATGCTTTAACCCTCCTCTGACCAAGGGCACCTCCCACACCAGGCAGCTTCATGCTCCGCTTGGTTTTCTGAGCCAGAAAACATATCCCATGTCAGGGATGAGTTCAGAGCACAGCGAATGGGAACAAGCCTCATGGGCTTCATCAGCACCATCCTCCTTGTCACCTTGTCTGGTCACACCTTCCCACAGTGTGCTGCTGCCCCGGGGAAGAGTGTGGAGGTGGGTTTGGCCCTGTTTGTCTGGCATACGGGAAAAAGGGCCTGGAAAATGCCCCTTTGCTTCCGTCGCTCTCGTTTTATGCACACGCTTATAGCGTGGCACCGGCTGGGGAAAGGCTGGCTCGGGGCCGAAGCGACATGCAAACCTCCCCCCTCCTGCCTCTCACAGCCAAGGGTCTCTCCATTGAAGTTTACGCAAAGGTCTAATAAAATTTCCAAACTGGAAAAATGTCTATGCAGAGGGTTTGTTTTGTTTAAAGGAAGGGGACTATAAAGATAAAGCCTGGCCTGCCCGTCACTCCCCTCCTGCTACCAGGGCGAGGGGCTGCAGCACAGCCCTTTCCACCCAGCCCAGCTGCCGAGGGAGGAAGAGCTTGTTTTCCTAACGAGAAGTTTGAAGATTAAAAGGGGGAAAAAAAATCAGCCATTTGGAATCCTCTACTGACGCTGCAAATACCCTCGTTAATAGATATGTCTCGTTTTGTTACCTCATTTTAATTAATCATTAAACAAAGACAGCTGCCAAATTTTGGCTCTGGCTCTGAGCCTACAACTGACTTGGAGCCCTTGAAAAATAGACTATTTATGGTGCCTGGGTTTAAAGCTTAAATTTCTTATATAAACTTTACCCTTCCTAAGAATAGCGTGGGGAGCGCGTTGCCGGCTGCACCCGCGGTGCCCCATGCCCCAGTCCCCAGCCCCACCACTCTGCGGCACGGGAGAGAGAGAGCAGGGTCCCGCTGGGAGCCACCGGCCCCTTCTGGCCACAGAGGAGCTGCCCTGGTTCCAGGGGTTCCCTCACAGAAGTGCTGCCCTGAGCTGCTCCCCACGCGTGGGCAGGTGCCTTCAGTGAGGGAGGTGCCCAATTCCTACGTCCTCTGCCTTGGGGCAGAGCATCCTGATGCAGGGGATCACCCCTGCGTCCCCTAGGCCTGGCCAGGTGTCCAAGGGGAGCATTGTACCCACCAGAAAAGGCAGGGTGTGGGGTGAAGAACCCACAATATGTGATAGGGTGCAACTGCTCCATCCCTGCCGCTGCCCCTCCAGGACTGGGGTTCCCGTCTCTGCTTCATATCTACACCCAGTACCAGAGCCCTTGGGTTTCGCATCCTGGTGGCTGGAGCTGCTGAGGCTGCCCACAGCAGGGACCCTTGGATGGTGGCTTGGGGCTCTGCAGACACTGAAAGGTCCTTTTTACTCCTTCATACTTCTTTTTTTTTTTTCTTGTTTCTTGTTTAGAGTATCCTGGGGACAGGCTCCAGGCTGTGTCCCCCATCCCCTCAGCAGGAGTTTTCCTAGGAGGCTGGGGCTCAGTGCAGCTCAGGAGGGGACACAGCAGCACAGAAGGAACAGCCCCAGCCCACAGTTTTGACCCCCTCACTCTGTTCCCCTGTGCCGGTGATGCGCAGCGGGTTATCGGTTGAAGCGGGGAGCAGTGAGTCGTGGGGTGCTGCTGGCAGAGCACCCCGCTGCAGAGCTCCCACTGCCCGCGCTCCCACGCCTGTGGGAGAGCCTACACCCCCCACCCACGCACACACACCACCCAGAACTCGATGCAAAACAATCCTTCACCTTGTGAAGTGTGGCATGGACGGCATCACCCTGACACCTCCCTCCCTGCACGCCCGCACGACTAGAGATGTGTGGGGACACAGGGCTGCCTGCTCCAAAGCCGAGCCGTGCCGTACCATGATCAGAGCATCCCGGTGGTTCTCTGGCCACCTTGCACTGCCTCCCCTGCCCTGGTTTGGGGTAGTTCCCCTGCAGCAGCGCTGGCAAACCCTGGGCTTTGTTGGTGGGGCCACACCACTGCCCTGGAGCCCTTTGTGGGGTCGTGACCACTATGAGCTCCCCGGGGGCTGGGCTGGGCTGTGGATGTGTGTGAGATGGGGTACCGAGATGATCAATAAACTGGGGCGCACACACTGTGCGTGCGCCTGTGCACGGGGCACAGAATCCATCTGGGTGCTGAGCAAGGGACGTTTAACCCTCTCAACACCTCAGGAGCAACAGAGATGTAAGGGCTGGGATGAAAACCCACCCTGCATGGCTGCTGGCCACGTCCTGGAGCTGGGCAGAGAGCAGGCGAGGGTAGTGGGTTCCCCCACTGGGCCTGGTCAGGGCTGAGCTGGTGCTGGGGTCCACACCGGCTCCTGCTGCCCCGGAGAGGGAGCAGGGCCAGGCTGCCAGACAGACTCCTCCAGCTGCGGCCAGGAACTTGCCGCTCATATTTCACCCCGCTCGCAGCTCTCCCGCGCGGGTGACACCGAACGCGTGCCTCAGTCCCTTTCCTCCCCCTCCCCGCCGCGGCGGCTGAAGCAAAGTGTCTGACACGCAGCCGGCACGGCGCTGCAAGGCCGAGATGGGATGGAAACCCTGCGAGGTTTCCCTCGCCGTGCCAGACACCCCAGGTCACGTCCCCTGCATCTGCCTGGATCCGGGGTGCTGCCAGATCCACCCTTTGCATCCCACAGCCCACCTGGCAAACACCACCTGGGTCTCCTCTGGTCTCCCGGTCCCAGAAGCGAGTGTGGCAGCACAGCCATGCCACCACCATGCTGCCACCACCCGGGGAGGACCGCGATGCCTGTGGGCAGGCAGGAAGGGTGGCACAGGCAGCAAATGACCCTGAGCACCTGCGCTGGCTGCTCCTGTGCTCCCGTGGGATTGTCAACAAAGGCAACCTGTGCTGGGAGTGTGGCCTCATCACCTCCATGCCACCCACTGCTCACTCCATGCCACCAACCCGCCCGTCCCCCCGGGGTGCCAGAGCTGAGCTGCTGTGGGTGCTGTCACAGGACAAAGCCACCCTGCGGGGAGCAGGCAGGGAGGAAATTCACCCTCCGGTCCACAGCGAACCGAACCGGCTGGCAGGCACAGGACTGTGCCGTACAGCTGGCACCCAGGGCTTCCTCCAAAAGCCCCACCACCACCATCCAGAGGTCCCTCTCCTCGCCCTGCCCTGGCCTGGCTGCCAGCACTGCACCACGGCTCTGCTGGCACTGCACGCTGGTCCTGCCCGACCTGAGCTCTTGTGGCAAAACTGGTGTGAGGAACTTCCACTGTGAAGCCCGTCCAGTGAAAACTGAACAGCTGTCAGCTGTGGCAGCATGGAGGGCTTGAAAGAAAGCTCAGAGAAGTTGTTCCACTGCCTGGTGTGAGCTGTTAACTCTGAACCCTAATGATGACAGCCTAAATAACAGAAGTGTTACTACACAGCCAATTAGTACAGAAACACCTCTCCGCTTCAGAAACGTTGCTGTTGACAATTCCTTGCCTTAAAAACCTCCTGCTCTGAAAGGACACTTTCTAGACCATAGGTCTGTCTTGTCCAAACGTGCTGCGAGCAGACAGACCTCTCCCGGGCAGAGTGACCAGAGGCGATAGGAGATGACCTTCCACAGGGACCGCGGTGCCTGTTAGGTTTTTGGTGCAGACCCTTTAGGATCCCTGCCTTAGATCTCTCCTAGACCAGGAGCTGCTTTGCCAAAAGGGCTCTGCTTACCGGCTGCCATGTGAACAAACCTGGTGGGAGCCGAGGATTTATGGAAGAACTGGTGAAGGGCTGGGGGACATCCCCCTCCTCCATGTGTCTGCCGGGCCAGCGGCTTCTGCACAGAGCAAAGAGACACGTTTGTTAGTATGAACAGCAGGTTCGTCGGAGGGTGAGTTTACAACAAGACAGATATAAATAAATAGAAGAAAAAGGACTTTCCCTGCTCAGGGGAGCGGCAGCATGCCCGCCTGGGGAGGGCTGCCCTTGGGTAGACACCAGTTGGGAGAGGGTTTTTCTTCAAGGGAGGTGCCTGCTGGTGTCAAAAGCAACACAGTGATATTATTTTTTGGGGAGGGTGGAAGTCTGAGGTAGGGAGAAGGGAAACACCTGCCAGCTCTGTGCCCAGCACACAGCACAGCAGCAGCACCCATGGGGTGGGTGGACATCATTCTGCTCTTTATCAGTTGGGAGAAAGCACCAGGGAGGGGATGTGTGGGGCACAGGCAGAAGAGGCATGAAGAGCTTAGAGAGCCTTTGGGGTGTTAACGGGGAAGAAAGGTACAGCCTGAACAGAGACGCTGCCTCCTGGGCTGCTCCTGTGTTCAGAAAATGCTATTTAGCTCAAGTGGTGACGACTTGGATGGCAACCACATCCTGGCCTGTGTCAGGACCAGTGTGACCAGCAGGAGCAGGACAGTGATGGTGCCTCTGGACTGGGCACTGGTGAGACCTCACCTCGAGGGCTGGATTCAGTTCTGGGCCCCTCACCACAGGAAGGACATTGAGGAGCTGGAGCGTGTCCAGAGGAGAGCCACCAAGCTAGTGAGGGGTCTGGAGAACAATTCCTATGAGGAGAGGCTGAGGGAACTGGGCATGTTTAGTTTGGAGAAGAGGAGGCTGAGGGGAGACCTCATTGCCCTGTGCAACTCCCTGGAAGGAGGGTGGAGAGAGGTGGGGGTTGGCATCTTCTCCCAAGGGAATAATGACAGGAGCAGAGGAAATGGTCTGAAGTTGGGGCAGGGTGGGGTTTAGATTAGATATTAGGAAGAATTACTTTCTTGAGAGGGTGGTCAGGCACTGGAACAGCCTGCCCAGGGAGGTGGTGGAGTCACCATCCCTGGAGGGATTTAAGAAAGGTGTAGATGTGGCACTTCAGGGCATGCTCTAGTGGCTGGGATTGTTGGGTTTTGTCTGTTGTAGGTGGGTGTGATGTGGTTTTGGTTTTGGTATTGTTTTTTTTTTCTTTTTTTTTTTTTTTTTGTGTGTGTTTGGACTTGATGATCTCAAAAGTCTCTTCCAACTATGAATATTTTCTGATTCTGTGACTGCACTGGGGAAGAGCCTCTCTCCATTCAGGTTCCCTTCCCAACAGCAAGAGCCTGTAAACCTCCAGGCTTCAGGCAGGCACTGGGACCAACAGGGAAGGAGTTGATGTGGGCGCTGGTGAGGCTGATCTGGCACAGCTTACCCGAGCGCAGCTCTGCAGGATGGCCTAGGCCAGCCTAAGCCCCCAAAAGGGGTTTTATAGGTGGGAAGGTGATGTTTTCAGGGCTTTGATGCATAGGGGAAGCCAGGGGGCATTTGGCAGCAGTTCGTTCTTCAGTCCCAGGGACCAAGTCTGGAGAAATCAAGTCCTTTGGGACCTGCTGATGCAATGAACGTGATAAAGAGAAGCCCCGTTCCTGAGATGAGGCCGTGTCCCCAGGGGACAGAGTCTGAAAGCATCACCTTGCCCTTTCCCTTCTCCCTTCTCTCTCCTTCCCTTTCCCCAGCCAGTGGTGCTCCCCAACACTGCTGTTAGCACCCTTTGACTACACCCTGGTGCCTCCATGGGCATGAAGTCCATAGGGTGGGGGCCTGTCGAGGCTGTATGGACATGTCTCATACCCCAAAAGAAAGCAAAGAGGGACTGATCCTGGGGTCTCCAGTGCAGGGAACCTGCCTGTCAACAGACCCCTAGTGCCCAGCCAAGGCCTTTCTGCCACTCCTGCCCCTGGTTTCACAGTGGGTACGTGCCGCACCGGCTTGGTGACCAGCCTGGGGACAGAGACAGCTCTGCTCGAGGTGACAGACCGCTGGAAATGCTGGGCTGGTGCTCGGTCACCTGGGGATTAGATCTCGGGGTGCCCTGGCCAGCCTAGGCACTGTGACAGGAGCTGCAGAAAGTCCCAGTTCGTCCAAACCCGGGCAGTTTGTAGCGCCAAGGACACCTGCTTCTCTACTCATCCAGGCTGGCCTCACCAGGCAAATGGAGGTGCCCGGGGGATGGGGATGTAAGGCACTGGGTCTGGCAGAGACTGACATGTCACTCGCCTGTCTCCTGGCTGGGATCCCTGCCCTACTCCTCTCTGCTGGGGCAGGGCTTTTCCATTTGCTCCTGCTCCCCATGATGGAGATACCCCATGAAGGGGTGCAGAGATAAGGAGGGGGGGCTGTGGGTCGTGCAGAAGGTGGCAAAACCCTGGCACAGCTCGGGTGCAGCGTGTGGCTCGGCACTCCTGGCTGCAGCTTGGCTTGTGGTGGGGTGCAGGGTCCCCTCCCGCCAGCCCTGCTGGTCAGCCCGGGTGCATCCTGCAGGAAGGATGACCGGTGCCCCTGGAGCTTTCCTACCCTCAGGTAGAGCATGGGTGTGTGGGCAGGGGTGTGCGGGCAGGGG
>JAOQGH010000003.1:24639993-24691430 GCA_025769975.1 Gallinago jamesoni | reverse complement strand
GGCAGGGGTGTGCGGGCAGTGGGGCAAGGGCAGGGGTGTGGGGGCAGGGGTGTGCGGGCAGTGGGGCAAGGGCAGGGGTGTGCGGGCAGGGGTGTGGGGGCAGGGGTGTGGGGGCAGGGATGTGGGGGCAGGGGTGTGCGGGCAGGGATGTGGGGGCAGCAGGGCAAGGGCAGGGGGGTGCGGGCAGGGATGCGAGGGCAAGGGTGCCAAGGCAGGGCTGTGGACAGGAATGGGTGGGCAGGGGTCTGAGGGCAGGTGTGCGAGAGCAGCGGTGTTTGGGCAGGGGTCTGAGGGCAGGGGTGTGCGGGCAGGGGTCTGAGAACAGGGGTCTGAGGGCAGGGATGCGAGAGCAGGGATGTGCGGGCAGGGGTCCGAGGGCAGAGGTGTGCGGGCAGGGGTGTGCGGGCAGGTGGAGGGGGCGGCCGGAGCGAGGAGGCGACGCGGGGCCGGGGAAGCCGCCGCCGCTCTCTGAGCCCGGGCCGGGGAGGCTCCTCCTCTTCCTTAACCCTTGCGGGCCTGGGCTGCAGCCGGGGGCGCCCAGAGAGCCCGGGGCCGGGCCGGGCCGGGGGGGACACGCTTGGCACCGGGCGGCTCCCGAGCTCCGCGCTGTTCCGCCGCCCCCGGCCTCCGCCTGGCGGGGGAGAAGGCGGGGACGGTCCCCCCCGTCCCGCCCCCCACCCCCCACCCCGTCCCCGCTCGCCGCCCGCTCCCAGGATGCTCTGCCCACCCCTCACCTGGAGCCGGAGACGGGCAAGGTGAGACCGTCCCCCGTCCCCGTCCCCCGCCCCGGCAGCCCCCGGCCGCAGCATCCCCCGGCCCCCGGCCCCCTGCCCGGCCAGCCCCCGGCCTCCCCCCCTGCGCTCCGCGGGCTGCAAGAAGTTAATTTATTTTTGGAAAAGCATCTCTCAGAGTTTGTCTAATTCCACCCGCACCAGCTCCTTTCACTCTATTTTAAACCAGTTCTTACTGTGCTTCAAGTTTGTAAAAACAATCACTGCTCCCTGATAAACGCAGCCCCAATCCACGGAGAAAGCAAGGAGTCACAAAAGCAGCATCTCCTCCGGGACGCTAGCTCAGCCGAAAAGTTTGCAGGTAATTTATGTTTCCTACTTAATGTCTTTCTGTTCTTCTGGCTGCCTTCTCCCATGCGTGTTTGGTGCTGTTGACACAGGCTCCTACGTGCTGCAGCATCTCTCGGGGGACAGGGCACACTCGGTCATCGCCACTCCCTGCAGCTTCCTCGGGGCTCTTGGTGGGGCCTCGGTGGCCACCTGCACCTGGTGGGTCTGGGACCCTCTGCAGACCTAACGGGGCACGGCACCCGCGTGGGGACAGGCACAAGGTGCATTTAGCAAATGAGGAGGTGGCCTTCCCAGAGGGGCCAGCAGGGATCTGTGGAGGGGACGCAGGGGCTGGCTCTGCGCAGGGAGGATGATGGTGAAGGGCCATGTGAGATTCCTGAAGGCTCTCGCTTTGCTGCAGCCGTCTGGAGGCTGCTCTGGTGGTTACTCTGGTCCCACCACCCCAGCCGGAGCAGAGGCTGTGGGATGGCACCTGCTTGGGTTCCTCTTTCTCCTGCTTTGACAGGAGGACGGTGTCAAGGTTTCATTTTAACCATGGAGGGTCATTTTGGTTGCACCAAATGCTCAGCCGTTTAATGCAACTTCTCCATGACTCACCAATGCAACCCACAAAAAAGGTTTAGAAAAAGCTCCCCGCATCGCTCACGCTCAAAAATCCAGGGCATTTAGGGACCGCTTTGTTTCTTTTAAATGAATGCGTTGCAAAACGTTGCCAGTCATAAACTACTGCTGTCATTTGCTGAGCGCCAAAGCACTCAGGGGAGGTTTTGTCAGACTTTCTGCTGGTAATGCTTTGAAAGCACCGCTGTGGCAGCCGCGGGACGGGCACATTCCCAACGGAGTTCCATGACGTGGAAGCTGGACGGGCGTCAGCGCTGCCGGGACAGGGCTGGGCCGGTTCCCCTTCCTCACAGGCTGCCTGACCCGGTGCTGCCCATGGGCGACCTCTCTCCTCCCCAGAGCGGCCGTCAGGGCATGCACGGGTTTTGGAAAAGGGATGAGAGTTCAGGTTTTGGCGCCCTGTGTAACAATTGCTGCTTTGCTAAGATCCATCTTGGCCCTGGTTTACTTCTCCCTGTTGCCTGTTGATGGAACGCACATCATTTCAGCTCTGAGTGGCAAAAAAAGCTGAAAAAAAGGCCAAAAAATTAAATTTTTATTTTAGGATTTTGTGACCTGATCTCTCCTGTACATGTCATTTGTCAGATGGCCCGGCGGGCAGCAGGACTCAGTGACCCCATGTCCCCCGCTCCAACACTGCTCTCTCCAGTGCTGTCCCTGCCGTTTGGTGGTCCAGCATCCAGGGGAAGGGAAATGTGGCTGCTGCCTGGAGCATACAGGCTAAAAATAGTTTCCCTCTCATGCTCCATCTGAATGGGCAGCCACATATGACTGTACATGGATTTGTCTGATAGTCCCGTTTAAGTGTAAGAGACAAAATATCTTAGTTATGGCTTTGTTCTTCAGCTAACAATGGGTAGCTAAAAATATCCAACTTTGTTCCACTCAATAAAGTTTTCTCAAGGGGAGACACTAACGTTACATTTTTGCCAGATCTGTGCAAAACGCAGCCAAAGAAAATGCACATTTTTGCCAGCAACTTTTCATAAAAGATGTAACTAGCAGAAAACTCCATACTGTTCTGCGACTGGGGCTGCGCGCAGCATCCCGGGGCTCCTGCCTGCCCTGCTTTCTGGCAGCATCAGAGGAGGGCAGGGGATGTGGCTTCCTTCCCATCCTCATCCTCACCCTTGGAGCTCCACTGGCTGTTGGTGTCTGGGCTTGTCAGGCAGGGGGTGATGTGCTTCTGCCTGCTCCTGCCTGGCCGTGTGTGTGTGTGTGTGTGTGTGTGTGTGTGTGTGCGCCCCAGTGCTGCCAGTGGCGGCTGGTTGGTGGTCGCTGTGGTCTCGCTCCAATTCCCCTATTTCCCGTTTTATGGCAGCCGGGGCTGGAGGCCGGCCAGGTCAGCCGGTCCCGCTGTGTGAGCACTGTGCTCGTGTTAAAAGCCTGGCAGCGCTGCCACAACACGCTCACAGCCTGACAGCCAAGAGGAAACCAGCAGGGACCTCACTGGTCTGGCACGGTCCCCACAGAGAAGAAAGAGATGGGCTCTCCTGTGCCCATCCTTGTCTGCCTCCCTGCCGCTGCCACCCCAGTGCCCTCTCTCTGGCTGTGATGGTGGTTACTGCACCCAGAAAGGGCCAGGGAGGCAGGAGACCAGTCCCATCGTAGAATCATAGAATTGTCTGGGTTGGAAGGGACCTTTCAGATGGTCTAGTCCAACCATCAACCTAACTGATAAAAACTGTCACTAAACCATGTTACTAAGCACTATGTCAACCCATCTTTTAAATATCTCCAGGGATGCTGCCTCAACCACTTCCCTGAGCAGCCCATTCCAATGATTAATAACCTTTTCAGTGTAAATTTTTTTCCTAATATCCAATCAGAACCTCCCCTTGCCAACTTGAGGCCATTTTCCCTTGTCCTATCGCCTGTGACTTGGGAGAATAGACCAACCCCCACCTCTCTACAACCTCCTCTACAACTTCCAGCCTTTATGTTGATGGAGATCAGCTTGCTCCTGGGGTGGCAGTCCCCTTTGGGCTCCCTTGCCTTGTAGCCATGGGCAGAACAGATCCGGCTGACCCCGGCTGATTAAGTGCCTCTTCCCATGTCAGAGATGGTTGGGACAAGTAAGCAACCACACGGGATATAACAGGCACTTCTCTTTCTCAGTTAGAAGTGACCAGGCTCAGCAGGAGCAGAGAGCTTCCCACCAGGTGCTTGCTGAGTGGGACTAAGTCTTGGTTTAACTTTGGCCAGCATGAGGAAAAGAGGTTGGGCTTCTTCTATCTTCCATGGTACTGCAGTTTCCAAGGCTGCAAGTCTTTCTTGTAGTTCTTCTCTGAACTCACTCCCATTTTCCGGCATCCCCCCTGTTGTGTAGACACAATGACCAGTAATGTTCTCCCTAATTCTGGATGTCCTTCTCTGTATTATATTTTCTCTCCAAGCCACAGTCCCAAGTCCAGAGCTCCTACTCAGTCAGTTTTCACTGTGGCCCTTCCTGCAAACCTTGTCACATTGCTGCTTTTCTCCAGGGTCCCTCCGTTTGGCATGTAGCCACGTTAAACCCTGTTGGCATTCAGGGACATTTCAGAAGAACAGAAAGTTTGTGGGTTGTGGCAGAAGCAGTCCTCTGTGCCAAAAGCACAAAGGAGCTCTCAAGGCCCTGGAGGGATAAAGGCAAGAGTGGGTTTGGAAAGAAGCACTGTGGTGGTCGCTTTACAGGGTGGGCTCAGGTGGCCAAAGAAGAGCTGGTGGAGCTGGTTTAATTCCAGCAAGCAGCTGAGGTTTCTGATGGAGGTGGGATGCAGCCAGAGGAATGGGCATAGGGACACTGTGAGGCTCTTCCATCTGTTGTGTCTGAAGCAGAGCCTCCCTCTGCCTGGCTCGTTGTCCTGCTCCTTCTCCACTCCCGGTCTGCAGGACCTGTCTCCTGCTTGAAGGCTGAGCTCCAAAGGTGGGCTGCTCACCCCAGGTGGACAAGTGCGTCTTTTGGGATGCCTGACTGCCGTGATTCATGCAGTGTTTGCTGCAGCAGCATTCCCAGAATGTACCTGCTTTATTTCTTGGCCTTCCCGCCTGTTATTGGAGAGGAGCTAAGTCACTGTCCTGGGTATGAGATGACGAAGAGATCTTGCCCTTGGGTTTGGGGTATGTGTGCACCTCATGAATTTGGGGAACCTTGGACCAGGGGTGCAAACACAGGACAGAGCTCATGCTGAAGGACAGGGACCTGCCGGGATGTTGTCCTGGCAGATGGGACATGTTGGTACACAGGGTTATTTGTCACCTTCCCACCTGCCTTTGAGCTCCCAGCAGGCTGGATGTGTATGTCCTCCAGCACAGGCTAGCGGTTGAGTGCAGATGGTTTGCAGATGGTCCCTTGCTCCTGGAGAAGCTCAGTGATGTCCCATAGCCTGTGGTCAGGGACATTGCTCATGGTGCCAGCCTGAGGCTTCCCTTGCCTGTGGACCCATCAGCACGGCTCTGCTGGATGGTGGTTCAGAGGTGCAGCATGGACCCTTGCACCCAGCAGAGCAGGAGTAAGAGGCACTAGGGCTGAGAAATCACCTCTTCTGCTGGCCTCCTTCCCTGGCTCCTCCATGAAGCTGCCTGGCCTTCTCCTGTGCCCCACAAAAGCCATCAGCCCTTGGGTTTCCCCGTGCTTGCCTGCCTCCCACAGGGAAGGCACTGAATAGACAACATGGCTTGTCAGAAACTCCCCTCAAGCCCACCTCTCCTGCCAGACCCCTTCCCCCGCTCTCCTCAAGGACCCATGACCACCCTCAGTACTGGGAGCCGGCAGGTACCTCGGGTCCAGGCATCAGACATGGAGGCTGTGTCCAATCTAGAGCCCCCATGTGGGACGGCTGGAGAGGAGCAGTGAGCTGACAGCTGGGACACAGGGAGAAGGGCACTTCACATTGTGGTGTCCAGCTCCTTATGGCTTGGGAGACTTGCAATAGCACTGTTGTGGTGAGTTATGAGCAGGACCTTTCTGGAAGGGGACAGGAGGCAAGTTTATAAGTTCTTTATAAGATCCAAAGATGGCATATTTCCCTGCCGAGTCTGCAGAGCCTGAGCCTCCATCCATCTTCTGTGTCTCTTGTAGAAGCGCCTCCTTTTTGAGATTGTCCAAATGGTGCATGAGCCCCAGAGGTGGTATTAGGCTCTGATGTTCGGGAGTGTCATCCTAAACACTCTTCTCAGTTCCCTGTGGCTCCAGGTGTCTTCTTGCAGGCTAGAGGTAGAGCTTTTGTGGTCTCTGTGGTGACTCATCATTCATTCACTTGACTGTGGGTGGTAGTGGGTCTCCACATATACCCCCTGCTTCCCAGGAGAGTTGTTTCATCTGCCACTTGTCTTGAAGCAGGGACATTCTGCAACCAGGAGTGCTGGTTTCATGGGACAGACAGAGAAGGACGCTCCATACTTGTCCTTCATTCTGAGCCAGCTCCTATCTGGTTTTCCGTCCCAGAGACAACAGTACAAGGAACGTAGTCAGGGGAGGCCGGGGGAGGAATTGTGGCCATGTCCCCTCATTGATATATGGGTGGGGGAACAGTCTGGCAGTGCAGACCTTGCCTGCTCTGCACCTACCACTAGGAAACACGGGCTTCTGGCTGTGGACATGGGGCATAAAGCACGGGAGTGGTTCATCCAGCCATCAGAGGATACTCTTTTGGGATCTTCTAGCTCTGTGTTGGTGTCAAGATGGGATCTCATGAAAAAGGGTTTCTACATGTTGACCTCACCATGACCTGCTGTGGTTATCTCCTGTCCTGCCAGCTGGTGCAGCTCATCAGGTGCTAATGATTTAGTTTAAGCTACGAGGTAATTACTGAGAAACTCAGGTGGGGGCTGAAAGATCTGTCTGGATTTTCCAGGCTGTGCTGTGTGTGTGGTGCACACGGTTTCCTGGTCAGCACACTCTTCTCCTTAGCATGTGTCATGGAGCACATGGGGAATTCTGCTCTCAGGACTGTCCCATTCCACACACTGGTGCTTGGCATGTGACCCTGCAGCCAGAATGCCCAGTGCAGCGACCTTCACCATCCTTTGGCCGCTGCAGCTGGTGTCCATCATGCTGTGTGTCAGACACACAGCAGCCACCATCTCAGTGGCAGCAGCGTTGTCCTGGACAAGGGACCAGGGCAGGGAACATACATCTGCCTTTAGCTCCATTTTGTGCCTCATGTTATTTACGTCCCAGCCTCAAGCCAAAAATACCCCCCGCAGCAAGGGTGCTGTGGGACACATGCAGAGGGCTTATCAGCTGTCCCCAGGGACCTCCTGGCTCTGGACCTCCTCATGAGGGTGTGTTAGCCACCAGCACCCTCAGGAATGGGGGCTTACCCTCGCTTTGAGCTCTGGGGCGTGGGGTCTGCTGCCTCTCCTGTGGACCTGATAATGGGATGGCACCCAGAGTGTGCTGCATGCTGTGGGTGAAGTGTCTCTCCTGAACCAGCCTGGTGCACCTCAACCCCCATGGGTTCCTGCTCTTCTCTGGCTCTATCCCAATATTGCCCAGTGCAGGCAGCAGTAGAGCTTAGGGTGCCAAAAGCTGCTCTTTGGGAGCCATAAAGCAGGTGTAGGACCTGTGACAGCTCTGAGCTGACCCCATTCAGACTGTCACTGGTGTTGCCAGTGCTGAGCTTGTGCCCAGCGCTGTTCCTCATTGTCTGACCCCCAGGACTCTGCTTGGGAGGGAGAGAGGACCTCATGTTGGCACCGTATATCTCAGTGGCACCATCCAGTCCCACAGGCAGGCTCTGACCTGCAGAGGGGAAGCCTGCCCATGTCTTTGCACATTAGCAGCATGAACGGTGTCCAGTCTGCCCAGTATTCTCCATTCCCAGTAACTATCTGGGACACAGCTGGGAGCTCACTGTGCTTCTACCTTCTGGCAGCCTGCAATGGCAATGTTCCCTTTGTAACATCCCTCTTGCCCTTGTGCAAAGCCATTGCTGCTCTCTGTCCCCATCGCTGTCAGGAATCCCTGTCTCTCCTGTGCCACTGCCCAGCCTCCTCCCAGCCCTGCATGAGGCTCACCTGGGAGCTGGGGTGGCTCTGCCCTGGAGGATGTTGGGGAAAGGCAGGACCTGCAGAAAACCGCAGCTTTTCCCTCTGGCTCGCTCTGGTTTGGTTCTTCCACCTTCTCCGGGGGCGTGCATACATTGCCAGCCACGCTGCCCAGGGGCTCTCCTGCAGCAAAGCTGTTCCTGAGCCCTCAGAAATATCACTCAGGTGCAGCAGATCACACCTAGATTCTGTGTGTCCCTGGACCAGCCCCAGCTCTCTTCTCTCCTTGTAGTCCCCCAATCCCATTAACTGCAGAGCTGGTTTTACCCTTTACATTATTTTTCAGGCCACCCAAGGCCAATCCATCTCCACATGGTGCTGTAGCCACTGGGAAGGAAGAAAAGTGGCTATGGCCTACTGAGGATGAGTGTCTGGAGCTTCTCTGCTTTTAGGATGAGTTTGTGACCAACAGGGTGATGCTGTTCCCACAGCTCATTACGGTGTGTTACTCCCAAACTGAGTTTTGCAACTCCCCAGCGTTTCTAGAAGCTCAGTTGCTGCTGAGATGGGGCAAATGATCGGGAAACAGGGCTGAGCATCTCACTGAAGGAGCCGGTTTCAAGACATTCCTACAAGGACTTGCTGAAATGCAGAGGGACCTGGGGATGAAAGAGCTGAGGAGAGCACATGGACCCGATGGGGTGCAGATCCAGACCCGGCACATGTCTGTGCGTGATGTTTCCTATCTGCTCTGCAGGCCAATGCAGTAAATCAAAGCGGATCACTAGGAGAAGGCCTGTCAGAGCAGGTCATTTCACAGGGCTTTGACATCGGCCAGCCAGCTGCCGGACGGGGCATATGGAGTTTGTTTAACTTCCAGCAGCAGCACGTATTGCCTTGGGTGCAACAGCTTGTTTCGCAGTGCAAGTAACAATAACATGCATTTGCAGTTGACGGAGGGCTGTAGTGCCATGTGGGATTCTCTGTCAGCTCAGGAAATGTTCCTGGGAAAGTCTTTTCCCTCCCAGTGTTAAAGAAGGGGCCTGACTCCTTTCTGAAGTGGGACAATGAATAATAACTCCCCAGAGATGTAGCAAATGCTGCGAAACTGCCTTGCAGAGCTGCAAGCTCCAGCTCAAAGGGCCCCGCTGCGTTCTGTCCCTGGAAAACGTGCAGGGTCTTGTTTCTGCTCCACAAACAGCACGTAGGCATCTCCACCAGCGGCTGTCATCACCACCCTGAGGAGCTGTCCCACCACGCCTTACAGAGTCCCTGGGCCCCAGGCTGACAAACTGCTCCCTCCCCGGAGATCAGCCCTCCCTGCTGCTCCAGCACCCCTGTCCCTGTGCCGCACGAGTTTCCCCTTCCCTGGTGGCTCTGTGGTGGCCTGGCCAAGGGCAGAAGTGATTGCGAACAGCTTGTGGAGTGCTGGGATGCTGCCAGCACAGAGTGACCTGCTGGTCCTCCAGCCTCTCCACTGGGGTTCCAGGGACATGAGTGGTCCTTTAGGTGCTGTTGGAGCTTGAGAAATCCTTTAGGCCATTGCTTACGCATCCCTGTGCCACTGCTCCATGCTCTCCATTTCTCTGGGGCTTTTCAGGAAGGTGGCTCTAGGCCTGTGTCCCACCAGGCTCCATCATCAAGTCCAGCAGAGTGTCCCATGGTTGTATCCATCTCCATCCCGCTGTGGTTCTTCCCTGTGTTGGTGCTCCTTAGCGCAGTCAAACCAGACATGAAGAAGGTGCATAGCTCCTTTATCCCCAGCAGGGTAGCAGTTTCAGGGCCCTCCTGGAAGGAACTGTCTCATGTCCCTGTGTTACACGGTGCTGTGGGGCCACCAGGGTCCCGCCAGAGTCCAAGAGGTTGGATAATTTTGCTGCACGGGACTCTCCACATCATCCCAGAGCTCTGTTCTGCTGTCACACTTCATCTTCAGGGATGCATGTGAAAGGCGGACATGTGGACTTTCAGAAGGGTTTCTAAACTCACTCCTTAGTTCAATTTGAACAAGAAAGATACCAAAAATATATATGTGTCAAGCAGCAGCACCATCCTTGGCTTCCTCCTGAGGAAATTCTGCTACTCCAGACCTCACTCCGGGTCTGCAGAGCTGTAGAGAACAGAGGCAGAGGGTTGAGGGGCAGCAGTGGCCCATGACTGCTGCCTGAAGATGTACCTAGTAACTGTTCTGTCCCACCTCAAACACCTCCCACCAGTCTTGACTTGGAAGAGGCATTGGTGGGGTCCTAAGCCCAAGCCTGTGGCTCATGTGGGCTGAGCACAGGGCTGAAGGGTGGAGAGGTCCTGGGAACAGCATGGTCAGGGCATCTGGAAAAAGGGACAGGGTTGTCGTTTGGGACCACGGCAGATGGTCTTCTCTAAGGGGTGGTGCATTTGGCTCAGCTGGGATTAACCTGCTCCTGGGAGTGGAGCGTTACTGTTACCAGAGCACCAGGGACCCTTGTTAAAGCGGGGACACAAGGACTGCCCCAAGGAGCGATGCTCGGAGCAGTTAACCCATAGTGCACAGCCAGGCCTGGAGAAAGAGATAAGGGATGTCTGAGTCAGGAGTGGGAGGCAGCAGCTCTCTGGAGAAGAGCGGGATGTGCCAAGAGCCCTGGGTTTGTACTCTGTAGCTGCACAGCAGCCTGACAATAAGTCCATGCAGGCTCTTCCGTTGGGGATTTTCACCCGTGTAGTGTGTTCTTGGTGGTATCTCCTCCCCTGTGCTGCCTTCCCCGGGGCCATCCAACTGCAGCACACATGCTCCGGCTGCCCATCGCCCCGGCCATTTGTCACTGAGAAATTTAACTTTCTGAAGTCTGCAAGCTTGCTAAGAATAAACTTAATAAATTAGTGAGCATATTTAAAGTGCACCATTGCTCGCTGATCTGGCATTTTAATCTACTCGTGAAGCTATCCAGAGTGTTTGCTCAGCGTGTGGCCAAGTTCTGAAATATTTGCATGCTGCTATTGTCAGTACATCTTCTGACCCTTTGCAAAAGGATGGCAGGAGGAGTGAATTTATAAGAATCTTCCACTGGCGAAGGTAGCAGAGTCGTCCTGCTAACACACTGGGTAGAATTATCTCCCTGAGATCATCTTCTCTTGTTATTCCGATCTGGTGGATGAGATACTATTAAACAACACAGCTGTATTTTATGTTCTCCAGGGCTACGTATCCTCTTCAGTGACACACATTCTTTGCAGGTCAGTTGTAAAATATGTTTGATGTTGGCACATAGGCAGCCACAGCAAACTGAAGCCACTCTTTCCACTTGGAAATGACGGCAATCATAGCTGCAGGTTGGACTGGCCCCTGCCCTGTTAAGGCAAGAAGTCTCCTGCCCTGCCACGTCCCCGTGGCTGCAGGCAAGCGGGCAGGGGAAGGGGGGGGTTCATGGAAGCCAGACAAGGGCCAGACTGCTGTGTGCAAGGCTCCAGCGGGTGGTTCTCCTCCCCTTATCCTCTGCCTTCTTGCAACACTGTGGATAATGGCTCCTTCATGGGCTGACTGTTCTACAAGATGCCTTCTTCCAGCAGCTCATGGTGGTTCACAGAGACCTGATGAAATGGAGCAAGAAGTCATGGTTGTGCTTCTTCCTGGGACCATCTCTGTCTCCATCCTCACAAAGTGTAGACTTGGGCTCTGCAGTCCTTCCACACCTCCCGGAGCTGTCTCCACTGTGAGCAGCACAGATTTCCCATTGCTGGGCAGAGCCACAGGCCTCCTGGCTCCAAGGCACTGGGAAGACTTCAGGGTTTATCATGCTGAGACGTGCAGGGAACCCAGGGAACCCTTCTGTGCTGTTTCACTGCACAGAAGCTGGCATTTCTAGGCAGTGGATCATTCACCCTATTTTAGATATCCACTTAGTGCAAGATTAAATGCTTCCTAAACACCACTGACTATAGAAGCTATCCCTGCTCATCCAGGTGTGGGGAGGGACACAGCAGCCTGACCCCAGAGGAGGATGACTCCCATCCTTGTCAGCTTTGAGAAGTCAGAGTTTCTGGAAAACTGTTTTGTTGAAAATTCCTGACATGTCATGAAGTAGGGATGACAGTATCTCTTCCCACACTTGGGATCCAAGAAAAACATTAATGGCCTGGTCAGTCTTCAGTACATGGTAGGGGTAGGAGCAGCCAGGTTGTGTACAGCTGAGGAACCAAAGATGATGTGAGCATCTGGGGAGGTGGCAGTGCTAAAGTAAGGGAGAGAGGAAGCGGACAGGAGAGGATGTCAGATGGCAAGTTAATAACCTGGGTTTTGACCACCATGAGTCAGGTGTGACATCTAAAGAGAATAAGGCAGACTGAGAAGTAGGATTAGGGGAAGTTAGAGCTCAGTAAGAGTACACAGAGCCAACCTTTGTTTAGGAAGTCCAGCTTTCAGTTAATTTGGGATCAAAAAACCCTAAGAGTTTGAAAAGAACTCTTGTGAAGAATAGAAGCCTTATTTTTGGAGAAAATTATTAGTAAAAAGTTAATTTGGAGAAGGTTGGAAAAGGGGACTCATGGAAGAAAAGTCAGAAGAATCAGAGCTGTAAAGGGTAGAGGTAGAGGCCACAAGTGCCCTGGTGTGACATGTCAGAAGGGGCTGCCCAGTGCTCAGTCAAAGATGCAGCTGCCCAGCCCTTCCTGAATTCACAGAATCACAGAATATTCATGGTTGGAGGGGACGTTTGAGATCTTCGAGTCTAACCACAAAAAAACCCAACCCAACACTAAAAACCCACACATCACACCCACCCACAGACAGACACAAACAGCAATCTCAGGCACTAGAGCATGCCCTGAAGTGCCACGTCTACACATCCCTCCAGGGATGGTGACTCCACCACCCCCCTGGGCAAGCTGATCCAGTGCCTGACCACCCTCTCAGGAAAGTAACTCTTCCTAATATCTCATCTAAACCCCACCCTGCCCCAACTTCAGACCATTTCCTCTGCTCCTGTCATTATTCCCTTGGGAGAAGATGCCAACCCCCACCTCTCTCCACCCTCCTTTCAGGGAGTTGCAGAGGGCAATGAGGCCCCCCCTCAGCCTCCTCTTCTCCAAACTAAACATGCCCAGTTTTCACAGCATGTCACCTTCCAGACTGTTTGTCCCTTCTAAAATTGACCACAATGGACCTTTCCTGTTGGAGGTCTGGTCAAAAATTCTGGGTCCAGTAAGTGACATAGTCCCACCATGGGACCACATGTCTCACTGAGTTCACAACACCTGTGACCCACAGGCTGCTGGCACAAGGAGGTCCTAAAGGGAAGGTCGTGGAAGTAGGAGAGGTTGCTTCTGTTTTTGCTCTTTAAGATCCCTGCAGGTATAAGAAATGGACATAGGGTTGGTTTTTTTTTTTTTAGAAAACTTATCACTGGGAAAAAATGCCTACTTTGAAGATTTTGCTGTCGGTGAGGCATGACTGAATGGGCCCACTGGGATTTGGTCCGGCCTGGAAGTATGAGCAGAGTCAGCGAGAAAGTGATTGTTTCATTTTCAGAGTTCCTTTCCATGGTTGTTTGGACTGAGAGGCCTTTGGATACCTTTGTGATTATGTTGTCTGGCTACCAGGTATAATCCCAGCCCAGATTTATTCCTGCTTGAATGAGAGCAAGCAGCGGAGCATGATGTAACATTTGCTAATGTTGGAGAGTCCCACCCTACCTTGGGAAATTGTTCCAGTGGTTAATTACCCGTGCTGGTATGCCAGGAAGCATTATGCCATATTACTAGTTTCAGTTTGCCTGGCTTCATCTTTGGGACATTGGATCATAATAAAGTTCTGTCTGCAAAGCTGGAGAGTCTTTTGTGGGGAAATATGTGTGATCCAAATACCTCAGCACCTGCTTTTAGCAAGCAGAGTACATCGAGCTCTGGAGGTTTCTCACCACAAACTTGGTTCTCTTTAGTCATCTTTAGTCTCTCAACACCCCAGAACCAGGTACTGAGTGGACACAGACACCCAAATGCAGGGTAGTGTAATTTCTCTATGGCTCCTGGCGCTGCTGTCCAGGGAACGCGGTGGCTTTTTGGCCACCTTCATGTGCGAGGAGAGTGCAGCCAACTCAAGCTCTACCAGACTCCCCAGGGTGTCATAGTCACCACTTCCCAGGACCGTGCCTTCTATGTGTGGCTGGTAATCTGCATTCTTGTTCCCTAGATGTATGACTATATTTGGGTATATTAACTATCTGCTCATGCCCAGTTTAACCAGCAACACAGGCCATTCTGCAGCAGTGATCTGGCTTCTTCTCTATTTGCTGGTCTCACAATCTCAGTGTCATCAGCAAACTTTACCACAGATGATTTAATATTTTTTCAGATCATTGATAAAAACGTTGAATAGTACAGGGCCAAGAGCCGACCCTTGGGGAACTCTGCTAAATCCACCCCTGCTGGGTGAGGAGTTCCCATTTACAACTGCATCTGAGACACGTCACCCAGCCAGCTTTTAATCTGTTTAATATGTGCCATGTTGATTGTGTATTGTTCTAGTTTCTTAATCAAAACGTTGTACAGTACCAAGTCAATTGCCTTGCAGAAGTCGTACATTACACTACCAATATTATTTTTATCAATCAAACTTGTAATTTCAGGAAAAAGATGAATCTTAGTTAGATGTATTTTATTTTCCATAAGTCTATGTGAATTAGCATTAATTGTATTTCTTTTACTTAAATCTCTATCTATCGCATGCTGGAGCAGCCTTTGGAGGTGAGGCCCAGAGCTGATGCCAGGCTTCAGCTCTACCAGTGTCTGGTCCAGCCAAATACTTCCATAAACATTGGCAAACATCGGCTTTCTTCTGTCGCTGTTGATTGCTCTCATGCATCCTTCCAGACACAGGCTAACACAACCAGCGACTTCAGAAGAGCTATATTTATTCATTTTATATCAAGAGAAATTGCTTCTCATTAGCCTCAGGTTTGAAACCCATGCAATGTCCTCAGCTCTTGGCTTCCCTTACCAGTTTTTTAAACTTTCTCACTTCTCATTCACTATTATCAGTTTCCACTTTCTTAAATTATATATGGTTTTCTTATTTTTCACAGTTGTCTTCACTTTCCTCTCAAGCCGAAGTCATCTTTCTCTTTAACCAACGCTGCCTTCTTTCTCAATTGTGGGATTGTGGTTTTGGGGCAACGAGTAAAATGTTTTTCAACAATTCCCACTTAGCATTCACATTTTTCTGATTAAATTCCTTCTCCCAATTGATTTGGTTCATAATTGTTTTCAGCTCTGTGAAACTGAATCTTTTTAGCATTAAGTAGATGTATTTTCAGAACAGAGCCTCAGTTGAAATATTCACTTTATTGTCATTTTGCTTTTCAGTTGAATAAAATTAAACACTGACTCTTAGAGACATTTGGCATGTGTTTTAGGGTCACAGAACTGGGAAATGGAAATTTTTCCTGAGAAAAGTTGTTTTCATGAGTAGTTTTTTGTCAAAATATGTGTTAATTTGAATAAAATGAGGCTTGTCTAAAATCCAGCAGCACGAAGATGGCATTGTCCCTCTTTTGGCAATTGAAGACTGAGCCTCATAGTCCAGAACTTTTTTGATTTTCCAAATTTCCCAATCATTTTGAGTTTGGCAGCTAAAATGAGAAATTCTGTAATCACTTTGGGGTTGTTCACATTTCACTGGAAACCCAGTTTCCGGTTTTAGTTTTTTTTCTTTTTTTTTCTATTTTTTTTTTGGTAGGAATTGTACATCTTCTTTTGAAATTGTGAATTTGACGTCCAAAATACCACATTTCGTTGCCAAAACATTTGAGCAAGCAGTGGTGACTCATTCTGTGGAGGATGCCTACAGCTGGAAGGTCTCTCGTGAGCCGCCCAGCCCATGGCAGGACCCCTCTGTCCCAGAAACGGCTCCCACTGGTCACTCTTAATCCAGGGTAATGGTGCCACCGGTGACCATCTTTTTCATCCACAGAAGAGAGGGGGAGACACTGTTGGGCGGCGTGTGCTGGTCCAGCAGCTGAACCAGCCTGCATGTGGTGGAGAGCTCATGCAGTCCTGTGGGAAGTGAGTGAAGACCAGCTAGGGAAAAGATACCAAACCTCCCCCTCCACCTTACCTGGGCTGCTGCCAGCTTTGCATGTCAGGCAGTGCACAGAGGGCACGTCCAAAGGGGTTTCACTCCATGGCTGGGTGCTGTCACCAGGCTGCTCTATGAGGAGAAAGCAGGAGAAGGCAGATGGTCATGGATACAGCTGGACAGGCCACTGCAGGCACTTCCCTGCCTGAAACCCACAGAAAACCATGTTGCTATGGACTGGCCACTCAAGCTGTGGAGTTGGGTATCTGCTAACCCACCAGAGATTTCAAGATGACCAGGTGAGGAGGTCTCAGCACACTCCCTGTCTGTGCACCCTCCTGGTGAGGATGCTTTGGTTGAATGGAGCCTTTTCTTTACCCCCCGTCTGGCTTAGACTCCAGGGTAAGGTCAGCTCTGCCCTGCAGCCGCGCTCTGCCCAGCCATGGCACGTTCCCCCTGCAGGGAAGATTGCAGGAGTTAACATGTCTTATTCTCATGAGTCACTTTTTCATTCACATGTTAAGTATCTGCAGAAGCATTTACTGGCTTTCAAGGACAGAAGGAATCATCTGCTCTGACTTCTGCAGAGCAAGACAAGGACTCTCATCTGCTGATTCTTGCATCCTGCCTGCAATTTCTCATCAAGAAAAAGCGTTTCTTTTACAATGAGGTACCCAATCTTGTAATAAAGCCACCCTGCTGAAAGCAAATCTGCTGCATTCCCAGCCAAGTTGGTCCAAGGGGCCAATAGTGCTTAGTGTTAAAAGTGCATTGCATATTTCTGTGCAGATCCTGGGCTTTGCCTGCCAGATTGAAGAGCGCTCTGCCAGAGAGGTCTCCCTCCCAAGCTGGTGTTGCTGGATAACTGGAGATGCTCCTGCTTGCCTGCAGAAAAGAAATCCCGTTATTCCTGGGAGAGCTCCTGGTTTTCTCCAGACCTTTCAAGCTCTATTGGTGCTCCCAGAGCCCAAGGCAGCCCAGGCAGGCTTCTCTCCTGGATCCCATTCTTCTCTTCTTCTGTTTCCTACCCTGAGGAAACCTACAAGACTAACACGTTTCCTAGGGCAGCATTTCTTTGATATGATGCTTCCTCGTGGCTTCCCTTTGATATGATACTTCCCCCGTGGCTTCCCCGTCCCTAGCTGGGAGATTTTATTGACATGTCCATAATGGACATTCCTTCCTCAGCTGCTTCACCAAATGCTTTTGCAGCTCACTGTTGTCCCTGGGCTCAGCAGCAATGGGGCTGCTGTCCTGGCGATGTACAGACCTGAGGGACCCTGTCACATTGGCCAGTTCCTCCATGCCACCGAACTCCTCAGACCCTGAAGGCCAGCTGTGCCGAAGCACCCTGGTCACACTGTGGGGTGGCAGCAACCTTGGGGCAGCATAAAAACAAAAGCAGAGCTGTAATGACATGGTCACTCTTGCCAAATTCAGGATCCTCTTGGCTAACCCTAAGAAAGGGCCAGTGCATGTAGGACATGCTCCCAGGAGTTCCCCCATCCCAACATCCAGGTCTGCTCATTCTCCCTCTCTCCCCACAGCGCTGGGTCACGTAACTCATGCTCAGAGCAGGCCAGACAGACTCTCTGGCAGACTCTCTGGCATCATTTTTTCAAGCCTGATTAATGGGGCCAACTCTCCTCCAGATTGAACTCAAGAAAATACCATTATCTCCTGCGCAATGGCTCAGATATTGTATTGCAACATCTTGTTGGTAATGTCAGATTGCAGGCAACGATATAAAAAATGAGCATTTTACCCTGGACAGGTTATTAACTATGAAATTAAATCTGTATTTATTGCCTTTAGCCACGAGCATCTAGACTCTTCCAGAATAAATGTTTTTAGTTCCATGCGGGAAGATTGTGGCATTTATAGGCCAGACGGTTCTAAGGGGAATATATACCCCATGTGCACACCCATGTGCTACCCTGGGCTGTGGGTGACCATGCCGTGGGATGTCATGGCAGATATGATGAGCTCGTTACCCTGAGCTGAGATGAAATATGCACTGTGCCCCATAGCCACTCGTTTCTGACCAAGTGCACAATGTAAATACCAGGCATTTGCTTTCGTGCCTTTGGCCAGTGCCCAGTGGGGAGCAGGTCCCTGCAGTGAGGATGGAGGGGGCTGTCTGTGGGGTGGGCTCTGTCCCCAACAACAGGACACCCCATGGTGTGGGGCAGGGATGGGGCTGGCGTGACAGCACATGTCAGCAGCAGGAAAGCAACCTTGTTTCTCACATGGCAGTATCCTGGTGTCCCTGGCATGGGAGTGTGTGGCATCCTCCAGGACAGGAGTAAGCATGGTTTCCCCAGCAGTGGGAAATCCCACTGCCGTAAACCCCCTTGCTGTCCCCCTGCTCCACACGCGGGAGGCGCAGCAGCCAGGTCCACAGATCTCATTTGCCCCGGGTGAGTGAGATGACTGTGAGCTTGGCATGTGCCCAGGGGCAGATGCTTGCCACCTGCAGCGCACCCAGTGCCAAGACTCAACCCTCACCTGGGGTGGCAGCAGCCCCGTGTCCCCAGGAGGACACAGAGTGGTGGCACCGGGGGGGCTGCAGCCCAGCACTGAGTTGGGGGCAGGAGGATGTAGGTCCTGCAAAAGGCAGGATGTGCAGCCCTGGGGTGGCTAGGGCACCAGCCACAGGATCCTCTCTTCTTGGGCTACTGGGTCTGGTCCTCAGCCACCTCCTCCTCCTCTGCTTCTCAGGCCAGGAGCTTTTCTGCTGAACAAGAGAATTTTGCTCAAATGGATGGTTTGCACAGAAAAAGGGGTGTTCTCAGAAATCTTGGAAAAAAAGAAAAAAAAAATTTTTGTGAATTCAAGTACCAGAATCAAACCCAGATGGCTTTGTTTGCATGCAAATGGTTTATCAATAGCATTTTTCAGTTGAAAACCAACAGAAGGGAACCTTTAAAAGGACGATGAGGAATTACAATGTTCAGTTTGATTCAGCTTGAAGGTCTCTGTGTGTAATTTCTCTTTTCTTTTTTTCCCGTCTTTAATTTGGACAAATTTCTGGAATGGCTCTTAGATTGGGTTGAGCTTTTGTTCTGGATGAGTTTCTGGTTCTCTTGCTGGTGTTCCTGAGGTGTGCTTCCTGGAAGGTGGGAACCCTGCACAGCCATACAAAGATGTTGCCAAATACACCTGCGATTTCCAGACTGGCAGTTCATGATGAAATCCTGCCAAATCGGCTTTCCAGAGCTGTGGAGAGGCTTGAAGAACAGCAGATATGGCCAGCTCCTCACTCAAAGGACCTTAACTCTGTGGTCATGGTGAAAGGGAAGAGAAAACAAAACACTCCAAACTTTCTTTGAAAGTTGGCACGATGTAGTCTGCTCTCCCTGTCGTCGCAGCTCCCCAGGGATGGGCTGTGGCTGAGCTAGGATGCTTCCCAAGGTGGCTGCAGTGAGGGACCCCTGGGTCGGCGCGAGGACCCCCATCCACGAGCAAGCCACAGGGTTCCGCTGCTCCACAGGTGCCCTCTCATGACACAGGTCTACCCGCCTGTTCCCATGGTGTGAGAGGTGCCAGGCTGCCTGTGGCCCCCCCAGCGACAGCCCTGAGGTCCTTCCCTGCGCCCTGACCTGCTGGGGATCCCCAAGGTCTGAGTTCAGGGCTTACACCAGCAAGAGAACCAGATGCGCCGCAGCACCAGCACCCACCTTGGCCACAGCTCCAGCACCCACCTTGGCCACAGCACCAGCACCCACCTTGGCCACAGCTCCAGCACCCACCTTGGCCACAGCTCTCTCCCTCTTTCCCATCAACAAGCTGAAGCTGCAGCTCTTGGCTTGCGTTCCCACCCTCCTTCCCCCCCTGCGGCTCGGGGTGCCTGCTGTCCCACGGGACATGAGCAGCTTGCCCGAGAACATCCCCCCCAGGCAGAAGCAGAGCACAGGCAGATTGTCATTTGCACCCCTTGGGAGGGCAGGATGGGACTGATGGATTTAAGGGCTTTTCCAAAAGGCATCGAGTCTAGAGAGCACATACTTGTCGTTAAACACAAGAATACTTCATTGTTGTCAAGTGTAAAAATCACTTTCTGTTGTCTTGTGCAAGCGAGCTGTGCTGACCTCACACGGAGCCTGCTGGCACGCAGCATGCCTGGGAGAGAGTCCGCCTCTAACAGCCCCGCGGGGCCGCCTGACCCCTCAGGAGATGACAACCCCACAGGATGCAGATGCAGGCCAGCCCTTCGGATGGGGCCAGCACGCCCTCATCAATGCCCTGATCTGGAGAGCGTGGTTCTCAGGCCATCCCTGCTTCCTGGGACAGCTTAAATCAGGCTCAGGCCCCTGGCAGGAGGCTGCCACGGACACCCTTGCTTCCCAGGGCCATCTGGAAACCCTCAGACCTGCTGCTCCACCAGCGGCTGCTGGAGTCTGGGGCCGATTGCCCGGGGACAGGCAAGGCCGTGGCCCATGGGTCACTCTCTGGCCGTTAAAAGCCCCTGGAAAGAGGGCACCTGGTGTCACCAGGCATATAGAGGACCACCAGCCTGCTCTGAGCCCAAGGCTGTGCCTTGGCTGACTCTACCCTGGCACTCACCAAATTGTAGCTGGACAGGGCATCCCAACTCCAGGAGACTCAAAGGGGAAAAGAACCCATAAAGGGTCCTCTAGAACCCTGCTGCTGGGCTACTTTACCTCTGCTCTGCCACTGCAGGTGTAGGCACGGCAGGCTAGGCTGACCTGAGGGTCTTTTTGGGACACCCGGATTCCTACAGCCTACAGCTGCTGTAGCCTCCTGGACATCCAGGACTTGTGACTGGTGGCCACTGTGGAGACATTTAACAGGTTATCCTGTGGCTGCCTTTCGCCTGCTCAGAGGATACCCATGGGGGTACATAGCCATGGCACCAGGAGATGTGCTTAAGGTGGGTCTGGTCATCCTCCTCCAGAATGAGCAAGAGATGCCCTGGTTCTTTCCCTCTTTAGGCTTCTGGGGGTGCTTGAGAAGGACAGGGACCCCTTGGGCAAAGCCACTGGCTTTTGTCCTCTGAAGTATCCTTGGGGCCAGGGGGTGTCACCCACCCTCTTGCTGGCAGCCAGGATCCCACAGGGGAGAGCCCTCTGCTGCTGCCTGAGGCTGTTACTCTGTGAGACCACGAACTGCTTGGTCCTCCCCATTTTCATCATCCCTGCAGGGAGAGGGGACCACATCTAGGTGGGAGGCTGGAGCAGTTCTGTCCAGAGGTCCCTCCCCACCAGCAGTCTGATGCTGTGGCCACACGAAAACAAATTCTGAAAATTCTGAATCCTAAAGAGTAAGGGACAGAAAGATGCCATTAGTCCTTTAAACGCTTCCTCTGCAAGGTGTCCATGGATGCTAAACCCCGCTGAGGAATTTTTAGGACTGCTTTAGGGTAGCGTCAGACTCATCTGGGACTGTTATCTCTGCATATCCCTGGCATTGGCAGGGTCTCTTGGGAGTTTAACCAGGAATTTCCTTTGCTCAAATAGCTGGCTGGGGAACTAGAACTTCTGTCTTGTAAGGTAGTTTACTCTGAATTATCGGGACGTACTTACAGTACTGCAGCACAGACTGGCTTTTGTCTGATTTTTTTTACTAATTAAAAAAAAAAAATGTCATTGGAACATTAAATAAGAAATGTGAAGGGAATGTTCCTCCAGCGAGGACATCTCTGTGAGGTGTTCTAACTCTCTGGAGCTACGAGTACCAAGCTTACACTTAGAAAAAAAGAGTGAATGTGCAAATTTCTTTGATCTTCTTTACTCGGGGTCAGAACAGAGCAGCTTTTACATAGCTGACCAGGTCAGGCTTGTGGTGTTTTAATTTGCTCTGGCATATTCAGAAGAGATGCATCTCCCAAGCCTTTGTTGTGTTCTCATGAATGTGCCCTTTTGCACAACTGTCTGTCTCGTCTGCTCCCACTCTCTCCCTTCTGTAATATGACTTTTCCTCAATAGGTAGTATTTTTAAAGACTTCTAGGCTTAATGGTCATTTTTGCTGTGACTGTTCATAACGCCATGAACGAAGAGCAGTAAGTGTCAGTGGCATGAAGAGGCAGCTGTGTGCTCTGGCAGTTGTTGGGCAGGGACAAAATGGCAGTTCTTAAGAGAGAACGTTTTGGGAAGAGCAGTGACTCAGGGAAGGCTAGAAATTGTGAACAGAGTAGGTTTCTCCTGTGTTTTGATGCCCAGCATTTATGTAAAAACAAGATTTTGTACACATTGATGGTAAGCAGGTGAGACATTATGAAAGAAATATCTGAGTCAATTGCTGATGCTTCTGTCTAATAGTGCAAACCTATAGGGCCCCAGAGCTTGACTCAGTGTGTGTGTATCACAGACCATTGCCTGGAGTGAAATGTCCCCAGGAGGTGCCTCTGGCTTGGTTTCGGATCCCAATGCAATGAATGGCTGGGAAAAGCAGCCGATAGGAGAGCTTTTAGCTATCAGCTTGAGTGGACCAATTGCTGCCAAACTTATCCCCATAAAAAAGAGGCTCTGTGATCCAGATCTGATACCAGCTCTTGATGTATGGCTTAGAGCCAGGCAACTCTCTGAGTTGGCCCAAGCAGAGCTAAGAGCTGGGGGGGAAAGGGAGAAGAAAGAAACCCCACCTGAACTGGCAGAGGGTCTGCAGAGACTCAAGTGACGAATGTGGCTGAGTATTGACGAGGGCTTCCAGGATAAACTTGCACTGAGCAAGCAAATAGTCACTCTGTTGGGGTTGGAGATCCATGGAGGAGGCCAAAGGCACTCAGAAAGCCTTGGAGTTTGCCACAGATTCCAAATCTTTTCTGGCAGGGACACACCTGAAAGGGAGGGAGTTGTGAGCAAGGGAGATGGACACTGGTTGAGATATGGCTCTGTGTCTGTTATTAATGGCGGAAACCCATATGCGGGTCCTAGCCAGAGAGTCCTTGAGCAATTAGAAAAAGTGATATGCCCTGTCTGTAAATCAAGAGGACTGGCAAGAAGGCAAAAATTAAGAGAAGCAGTTGAGTTAGGTGCTGGCACCTTCAAAACTCACCATTTAAAGACCCTTTCTGGTTTGCAGGGCTGGTCTGAAGGACTGGCTGAGCCGTCTGAGAGAGGGCCAGCCCCACCAAGGCTGGAAAATGACTGCTGCTTGCTTCCTGGCTCCTGTCACAGGCCCAGGACCATCAGAGCTGTCTCCTGTCCAAGCACTGCTGATGACAGCGCTGCTTTTAGTGATGTGAAGAAAACATAAACCTGATATCATATTCATACCCCACAAGCAAAGCCTGCAGGTGACAGCATGGGCACTCCCAAACAGCAGCCTTGAGGACTTTAACCCTTTTCTGCCTCCACAGCCTAGAGAGCATCACACTGGGGTTTCTGGGTGTTTGTAGACCCCGTGGTGGGGACAATTGATGCCCAATCACATCTGGACACCCCCCCCCCCCCAAGGTACATCCTTGATTCTTGAGAGAGGGGATGAGGGTCTCGCTGCAGAGTTTGCAGTTGTTCCCTGAGGATACGTTTCCAGCTGCTCCCCAGCCCCACTTTGCTCATCCCAGGCAGTTTTCCATCAGCACTCTGCATCTGCTCTGCTTTCTTGCCAACATTTTCCTTGCCCTCTCCCCTTTCATGCCCAGCACTGCAGAGATGGAGAGGGGACGAAAGCATGGTGTTTGAGCTGAGGAGCGGGAGGGCAGGCAAGATCAGCCATGCTGTGAGGTGTACAAGTTCATCTGCTTTCTCCTCCTCTCTTTGCATCTCAGTTCCTGAAGAGCAGAGACAGATCTCCTCCTATGTTTTGCCTTTCCCCAAGGCACAGGGCTATGGGAAAGCCAGGGTCAGGCAGACACAGGGAACGGGGTCAGGGACTTGCTGGTTCCCACTCAGCTGCTGTACCTTTGCCACCTTTGGGTAGTGCAGACCAACAGGAAGGTTTGGAATTTTGTTCACCCTGGGATTCCCTTTGCTGCCTAGAAGTGTTGGGAATAATCTGCTCTCTGCCTGGAGCTCTTCTGTCTTTTTTCTTGGAGGTGGAGTTGTTACTTCTCACTCTAGGATGAATTGACTTTGGCCCCAGAAGCCTCTTCTGGCATCGTGGCTCTTGTCCATCAGCTCAGAAACCCTTAACTCCAGCAGGAATTGTGAGGTGCCACAGGATGTGGTAGCAAGTCTGAGTCCACCAATACATCCGTTAATCCAGGTTGTAGTACAATCTTTTCCACTGATTCATGTGGCTGCAATAATGAGGTCTTGAATTGCCATCTTGAAGACATTCGTCAAAGTCAGTCACACTTATATTATGGTCTCTGATCTCCTCTTCACTTATTTGGTATCCCATGTCCACCAAGCGGTGATTTACAGTGTCTCCCCTCGCTATGTAGTGCTTTGTGCACGAGCTACGTTTAAGAATAGCTTTCAAGCTGTCAAGATAATCTTGCATTCAGCTGAAATGGATCTGCATCAGCCTGAGCCAGGAACCACAAGGGACCTCCTGTGATTTCAGTGGGGTTTCAGCTTTCTCTGTTCCTCCCTCATGCTGGCCCAGAGCAGGATGAGTTGGATAGAGGAGATGGCTTTTCATGAGCATGCCCAGGAGATGATGCAGAAGCTAGATGAGCCTCTCTGAAGTGCTTTTGTCATCCTGCCTTCCTCAAAGCTCATGGCCAGGGCTGCTTGGCGCCTGGCAGAGCATTAGTGCTTGGCCTTGTCATGTGTTCTGGGACTTTGCACAGCACCTGTGTGCTGAGCGGTGATCCGGAGCACTGGGCTGCATCTCCTTCCTTGACCATCCCAAGCTGTAGCTAATTTTTTCAGAGCACCTTTCACCTTCTGCTCTCTGGACAGGCTGCAGCACTCATCTGCCTGGAGGTGGCAGAGTGAAGTTTGCTCCAGCTGCAGCCTGAGATTCCCACTCTGCCTCTCCCATCTCTGTCCCATACCGAAAGCCCTGCTGGCCCTCAGCAGCTAGTCCTGTTGGTGCTTGTTTGACACATACACCGAGACCCCTGATCTTTCCACGCTGCCTGCCTGGTGCTGTGGATATATGCTTTCTCTTCATCAGCATGCTATGGAGACAGCTTTGCTCAAGGCTGGCGGTCTGGATCACCCCTTTATTTGGGAAAGCTTTTGCTACATCATTTTTAGGGTAAACCATGAGTTTCAGGGAATGTGCATCACAACACAGGGGTCCCTGCCACACAGCCAAAGGTGGTTCATCCCTCTCTGTGTTTTCTCCCCATCTTGTGCTAGACACCTTCCCCTAAGGATTCAGCTGAGGCGGGTGGTCAAGAGCCAGGGCCACAAGTCACAGCAGTTGTAGTTTGGCAAAAAAAGCCTGACAGCTCTACCCACAACCAAACTTGGGCACAATCCCCCATCTCAAATCCCAGAGCGGCAGCCAGCAGTTGGGGAACTTTCCCTTTGCTAGTGATGAGCACAGGTACACAGATGCTTTTCAAGCCTCTACCCCCAGCACTCGTAAGCTGAAAGCCGTGTTTTCCTAGGCGTTGTGTGCTGCATGCAGCCAGGAGGAGGATCCACAGGGAAGCCCTCCTGCCTTCGCTCCGGGCTGCTTCTCTCCACGCTGCTTCCTGGTGAGGCACACACTCACCTGGCTCTCCAGCTGCTGCCCGGCTGCCAATGTGGCTGCTGCCAGCGTTGACTTTTCTCCTGTGCTGCATGAAGGGAGCCGCTGGCAGCCACCTCCTGGGTGATTGCAGGAACTAAAAATAAAAGCCAAGGCAGCGTGGTGCTGTCCCCAGGAGGCTGGGCTGGCTGGGAACGCCAGGCTTGGTTCTGCCACCCAGTTTGGCACTGAGCTCTCAGACACCCACCGAGTTGATGATTCCTACAGGGCAGCCGTGTCTGGAAGCAAGGGGTGGTGTGTGTGCTGTGCTGTGCTTGCACTGAGCCCCCGGGTCACGTTCAGCTGCAGGGACGTCCCGTGAGCTGCAGGGTGCTGGGGAAAGGCTGGAGGGGACGGACTGAAGCAGCAGCAGATGGATGCTGCGCTGCCCAGCTCTCCTCCCTCACTTGGGGGTTGTGACCCTAAGGCCAGCAGAGCCCAGAGGCTCAGCAGAGCTCTCATGGTCTGCGCTCAGGGCAGAGCTCAGGCAGGAACGTCAGCAGAGCTCTTCTGCTGGGTCAGCGTGAAAGCAGCAGCCCCGGGAGAGCAAAGGTGACGTGACCTGCAGAAGCTGCTTGCACTAATGCTTCCTCCTCGGGAACCACAGGGAGCCTTGGTCCCACTCCTGCTTGGAGCTTTGGGTCGGAGGGAAGCCAAACGTGTGGGAGCTGCAGTGCGCATGGGCAGCAAAGCTCCCACGGTCCCTCTAGAGGTTTGCTAGTATGATGATTCCAAGCTGCTAGTGATGATTTCCAGGATGAGAGATGTGAGTACTACTGAACAGCACGAGGAGTGCCATAGGCACGGTCCTTCCACCAAACACCCACATTGGGGCTGTACTTTCTGCAGAGCCTGTGTCTTCAGCGAGGAGATGTTTGGTTCCTTCAGTAGCATCCTTCCCCTTCTCACTGGAAGGGGGGCCATCCATCTAAGATTGTCACTGAGAACAGGGCAGTCATACACCTTCGGCAGATCCCCAACACCCAAACTAGGTGGCCTCTGTCCTCCCGCAACTCAGCCCCAAGGAGATCATGGGGCCAGTCAGTGAAGCTGAGATTTTCAAAGCTGAAAGACATGTTATTGCCTGGTCCTGAAGTTCCTGAACATCAGGTATGTGGAAAGAAGCTGTGATGGAGTGTCCTTCTTCCCATGCCCTTTTGTTCTAGCCTGAGGCTGAGGTCTCCTGCCATTCACGTGGCACCAAGGCTGTGTTCTGCAGCTGTTGGAGCAACAGGTAGCAGTGGGCTGCTCCTGGAGCACAGGGGTGGAAGGAGACCATCTGTGGGAAGGTTAAGGGGAGCTGCCTCCCCAGGATAAGCAAATCCAAATATATAAGGTATGCATTTTTCAGTGTCATATGGCCAGGCCACACTGTCAGCCAAGCAGGCCACAACCACAAGGATTTACCACCTACCCTCAAGAGGTACGCTCCCATCGGACGGCACAGTGTTAGGCTGCAGTGGGTTTTCAGTTTCCCTTGCTCTCAGAAGGATGCTGTACAAATTAGTGGAAACACTTAGAATTGGCACACTTTGCAAATCCTGCTGCTTGTGCCAGTGCACATTTCTCAGATTGATTTAGGGAGAGGGGTATTGTAAATAATGCCCGCTTCTGCCCTGCTCAGAGCAGCTGAAAGGCACCGATGCAAAGTTGCATAATCCAGTGCTGCTTGTGTACATGCTTGAGAAGAAACAGCCATGGAAAAATCCTGTAACATTCCTCGGCTGGTCCATATCCTGGTATCAAAGCGTTTCCTGCTGTGCTTTCACCTTTGAATTTTAATCCAACAGCTTTGTAGGAGTTGAGCAAGCGGGTAGGTGAGGGCCCTGGGGAGTGAAAGACCCCTCACAGGAGAGGCTGGAAAAAAATTGAGTCAAGTTGTCTTCCCTGGAGGATGGCTGGTTGTGTCCCTCTCTGGAGGAAATCTGTCACCTAGGGATGCTGAGCTGTGGCCCTGGTCCTGGTTTGCAGTGTCAGAGCTGATGCTCCTGCTAACCTTGCCTCGGTGTCCTCTGTGCCCACAGCTCTGACTCTCTGTGTTCCCCAAACTCCTCCTCTCATTTAGCAGCCAAAGGCAGTTCACTGGCATCTCTAGAAAGGCAGTTCTCAACTGCTGCTTTTAGATCAGCAGAGCTCATTTCATCTCTCACTCATTAATAAACTCCTCCTGTTTCTATGAGCCGCTGTGCCCATGTATAGGTGGCTGGTTTGTAGCTAGAAGCGAGTCAGTTTATTTTTTTGTGTCCTCCTCTGTTGTTTGACTAATGGCAAGGTTCTACAGGGAAATAACAATACACAGAGACAAAGATCAGGTCTTTTTCCTTTCTGGCCTGGGCTCATGGGATCCAAACTGGCAGCTCTTGGGCAAGTTTTCTGGGCAGAGCTGGGCAGGCAAGCTAGAGCAGAGCAGAAATTTCCCAACCTAGGAAGAATGACTGTCCTCTGCAGAGGTGCCAGTGCCTTTTTCTGATAGTGTCCAGGAGGGCAAGGAGAGCAGGATGGGTCCTCACATAGTGAGCAGGTCAGTGGAGGACACCAAGTGTTAGCTCTGCATCACCCCTGGGGCAGCACTTAGCCAACAGCAGTAAGATTCTTCTGCCATCTCCAGGGCAGTTCAGTGTCCACCTCACAGCCCACTCCCCACCAAGATGCATGGTGAGGTCTGGTGAGGAGGGAGGACAGTCCCCATGATTGTCCCCTGGAAAAGTCCTTTTTGAAGGAGTGGCTGGTATCCAGCACTGAGCCTCCTCTGCTCTGGGAAGCTGTCCTGCTTCTCTTGGTCCTTAGCCTTGCAAAGACAACTATGTTTTTTTCTGAAGGCTTGCCCATGACATGGGTTAGATGTATCTGCCTGCCTTTGGGGAGCACAACCTGGTTAGATTAGTGCTTTGCTTTTACTCATCTTCCTGGTATGAGAGTTTTGGGGACTCATCTAAAGGAAGGTCACATGCTGTGGTGACACCTCCCCTGAAGCAGCAGATGTGCCATACAGCCCTGCCCTGCCTGTCTGCTGGTATGGACCCTGCAGGTGGCAAAAGATGGGTACAGGGAGCCCCAGGGACATAAAGTACTGTAGCACTTTGGAACCCTCTTCCTCCTCACCCTTAGCTGGCTCAGCATCCTGTCCAGGACAAGGAAACCAAAAGTCTGAAGCAATCTGGGAAGGAACAAGGCTTTATTTCCTCCTGCTGTCTCACATTTATGTCACATCTCTGCAGCTTGTGCAAGGGTTGCCTTCCCATACAAGCAGCCCAGGCCTGTGTCCCACTGCTTCCAGCCCCCGAGCTAATCTGCTAGTGCTTGGCACTAAACATGGGGAGCCCACGAATGCCTCGGATGGAAACTCTGCTCAGCCCTCGCTGACAGAGCATCAGCCATCAACCCACAGCAGCTCCCACACTGTGTGTCAGTGTGTGTAACAAAATCTGTGGCAGATCTATAATCTCTGCATCTCTGCCGAATGAAGTAGGTGTGAGACAGGTTCACTCATGTGATCTGGTCCATGCCCAGCTCTCCAACAGCCCCACATGAGTGAGGTGACACCAACTGTATCTTCTGCCACTTCAACCAAAGCAGACTCTGCTTGCTTGGAGAGGAGAGATGTCTGTACATTGCCATGTACCTTGAGTGTGACGTTTAGATGTTGCCAGTCCTCGCCAAAGCACAGCAAGTTGGCTCAATTGTGTAGATTCACTTTATGACTCATTCTGCAACTTGATGCATTATGTCCAGATAAAGAATACTTTATCCCTATGATAAAAATGGACAAAAATGATGTCAAAATAAAAGAATGTTTTCTCATCTGAATAAAAGTTGAAGCTGCTGTTCTTGGGGTTATTTCACATGAAAACCTCCAGACAAAGCAATACTTTGAGTTTTTACCATTTATAGTTAGTTTTAGGAAATTCAGCATATGAAGTTTGCTATCTGCCTTTCTCCCCTCGTTTGGATAGGAGTGTTTTTTTGCTGGTTGCCTGGGACCATGCTTTTACTGCTGGAGATGTGGGGGCGTACATGACCACCCAGGATGGGCCCAAACCCTTGGGACAACTCCCTCTTGGGTAGAGTGGGAGTAACTCTGTGCTGGGTACTCATGACCTACTGCCAAGGCAGCTGGCCCACGTGTTGTGGAAGAGCTGGCACCTGGAGGACATGCAGTCACAGTCTTCAAGAGTTCACCCAGCTAAAGAAAGACTGACTTGCCTGTGTCACCATCAGCAGCTTGGGTATTCCTGCAGCAGGATCGCAGCCATGCATGTGAGCAGCTGGGCTGATGGACACCCCAAGCCCTGGGGGAGCTGTTTCTTCCTGGCTGTGTTTCATTGAGCAGGAGGAGTTTATTTTTAGCAAACAATGCCAATTAGAGAGGGATTGTTCAATGGCTGCATCTCAATGGAGAGCAACAGCTGCTGGCGCAGCTCTGAAGGACCCTGTCTGTGGAGGGATCCTCCTGGGGCAAGGGAGGGGGCAGCTGAGCCCTTCTCTGCTGCTGGTTCAGCTTCTGGTTCTTCTACTGCTCTGAAGTTTCCAGGTCATGATTCCTGTTCCTTGAGAAGTAGAGACTGGGCTCACTGAATGTGACCAGGGTCCATGGTCTCATGGAGGACCTTGGAAGTCTTCTCTTGATGCACTGAATCTAGAGTCATTGGTCTCAAAAGAGCCTGTGCTTCTGGCCACTCACATTAGGTGCAGTTGGTGAGGGTATACTTCTTGGTGGCTGGTTTGCAGAGGTGCCGAAGGCTCAGAGTAGGATAACCGGGTCTATATGCACCAGCTGAGTTGGTGAGAAGGTCTGGGAAAATGCAGAAGAATTAAGCACAAGTAGGAATCAGGTACGTGACCATCCTGCGTTGAATCTGAGTTCAGATATAAAATGATCACATTACTTCAGTTAAATCCTTCTTATTAATTAAATCAAACATTTTCTGGAGAAGGATCATGGATCACCTACCTCCTCAGTGTACACATCCATTAGGTTGTGTCAAGGGAAACTACTCCATGAGGACGCAGTGGGGAGATAAAGTTGTGGGACGGATGTTACTGATGACCTCAGTAGATGAGCAGATGAAATTTTCTGAATGCATCCTAACACTAAGCCCATACAGGTTTGCAAATGCAATGTCCTCCTGAGGAAAACAAGAAAGTCACTGTTGCTGGCCAGAGGAACTCGCACCCCCAGTGGCAGGCTGTGTGCAGGGTGAACAGAGTGTGCAGCCCTTGGTTAATTTGCCAATGAAACAACTTGTAAAAAAGGTGGAGAGACCACAAGAGGGAAAGGAACAGAATTGCAGAGATTTTGATCTGCCTCATTTTGGAAATGAAGGAGCCTGCTGGCAATGGCAGAGCTTCACATGCTGAGCTGGAATTGCAACCCAGGGAAAAAGGCAATGAATTAAACAGAACAAGAACTGAGGGACTCTAAATGCTGTCTTCAACATTTCAATGGAGGCCTCATAAATCTAGACAATTAGGAGATGCACTTAAAGAAGCCCAGCTCTATTATGTTGGGGCAGAAGGCTGATTTTTTTTTTGGAAACAAAGCTCTCTGCAGCTCTAGCATGAGGACACGCTGGGGCTGTGTGACCTGTGTGCCACTTTAGCACCTGGAAGGTACAAGCTGGATGAATGGAGTGGGCTGGAAGGAGCAAGTCTATTAACTCATGACACACAGGGCAAGACAAATGTTCCTTGGCTTCAGACTCTTTCCTTTTGTGTATGTTCACCTGAATCCCGAGTAGCCAGTCCTGGAGTCACCTCTGGGTGTGGAACTTGGGAGAGGAGCCTCTCAGTCGAGCTCCTCCAGGCAGCTGTGCTCATGCAATTGGTGCTGATTGATTTTCCACCAGATACTCTGGTACAAGGCTCAGCCTCCATGGAGTCTCCAGGAGAGTGACTGTCTGCCTGCCTTTACTGAGCTGTGCAGAAGACTTTAAAGAAAAAAAAATAGAAAAAATACATATCAACACCATCTCTTGTGTGTTTTTCCTTCCAGACTGTAGTGAAAAGAGCACTTTTAGGTTATCAGACCACCATGTGGAGTGGAGTCAGACAGGAAGAGCTAGGTGGGATGAAGCAGTGTAGATCTTCCCGTGCAGGGTAGCCCCAGGGGTGTGTTGTGGGTGAGGGACAGTCTGTTGCTCATGGGGCATCAGCAGCTGTGCTGGTGGCAGTGTTTCTGGTACCTGTTCCTACACCTGGGTACCAGGAGGGATGCATGCTCATGGTGCAGGTGCAGGGCTCCATCCCTGGGTAGCGTGGTTTGTGCCAGCAGCCCCACAGAGCCTTCTCCAGCAGACAGGCAGCTCTGCCTAAGGTGTCCCCTCACTTGCGAGGCAGGAGTTTGGCATCTTCCTTGGTGTGGTCTCCCACAGTTAGATCTTTTGCAGATCAACAGCATCGCTGTTCCTGAAAGGTGGGAAAGGGAGGGGTGTGCTGAGGGAGGCACTGGAAACTGTAGTACTCGGAGTTGCTGCCATGGAAAGCTCTGTTTTGGGGGACTATGATGGGGTGGGCAGTCACGCAACAGCCACCGCTGCTCCCAGTGACCAGAAATGGGGTGTGTTGAACCCTTTGCTTGCTCCCACAGTGGACAGAGAAACCCACCAAGACCCCAGATGAGGGCTGGCAGAGCAGCTAAGGCTGGCAGCAGGGGACTGCATGTTCCCAGGCTCCAGGCACAGCCCAAGCCCTGGTCCTGCTCTGCAGCACCAAGCCCACCCGCATGATGCCCACAGCCTGACGCATGGCTTGTGAACCTAGGACAGCCCGGATGGTTCCTGCCACGACCTCCTGCCTCTGCAGAGCTGTGAGCTCGGGGTGTCTTGGCGTCCCTTTTGCTGAGCACCTCTCCAGCAAGGGCCAGAGAGGTGGCTGCTGCAGAGAAGCTCATCTCTGGGTTGCCTTTGACGTGCACGGCTGCCCAGAGCTTCCCCGGGATCCAGCCACAGCTCGGTCAGAGAGGGCAGAGAAAGAGTTCGCTGGGTACTTGCTTGGAAGGGAGCCTTTCCCTGCTCCCCTTACATAGGAAGGTGAATGAACCAGCTGCAACAAAGGTAATTAATAAAGTGGATGGAGGTCAGGGGGATCTCAGCAGGGGTCACAATGCCCTGTCTCATCCTGGAAGCCTGTGCTGGGCATGATGGCAGGCACAGCTCCTTGGCAAAGACCTGCTGGGGAAGGATGGGCTGTGTCTTTGCACGCATCTTGCTCACACCCCTGCTCATAGAGCAGATCCAGAGGTATTTTGTCCTCTGTACGTTTGTTTAAGGAAGTTTAAAAGCAAATTTGGCCCCTGACTTTGAATCCTTGCTCCTATAAATTCAAACACCTTGGACAGAGCATGTCTGTGCAGTCTTACATGTGACATTTAGCTAAAACCATTTACAAACAACTTGCATTACAAGTTTATTCATTCCCTGCAGAATGTTGGCTCCGCTGAGCGTCTCGCAAGCCATCTGCTGCGGGTGAGCTGCTTATCTTTGCTATCAGAGCCCTCTTCTAAATATTATGACCAAACAGAATTCCAAGAACAACATCCATCCCGCTGCACTGCAAATGCGCAAAGCTGATAAACTGTTTATATATTATCAGCTAAATAAGTTGAGTTTATCTGGAAGGGTTTGCAAAAGAAAGCCTCTTGTGGTGCTCGGAAAGAATGCTTTTTGCTGGGGGTGCTGGGTGGGATGAGGAGCCCCTTGGGGCTCTTCTCGACATCCCACCTTTGGTTGCGGTAGCCCCATGATGTCCACCATGCTAATGAGACAGGGGCCCGTGAAGGTCAACAGCTCCTCCCCAGGAGTAGGCCCAGGAGCCTGATCAGTTGTGGTGCAGAAGAAGTTGAGTATCAATTTCTTACATTGTGTTCATCTGACACCTGGGACTGACTGACCCTGCCCTGTCCCCAGAAATGGGGGGACCTTCTGCTGCTCTGGGTACCAGCATCCACCTGCTGCTTCTTGCTTCTCTCCTGCTCCACACCTGACTTCTTGCAGCTTCACGTTGCCTTTGGTCAGTCATGCTGGATCAGCCCTCAGGGCAGACATTGCATCTGACCTGGCAAACGAGGACCTCTGTAACCTCCATGCTTGGGACAGCGTTGGGAGCCGGCTAACCCTGGTGCCTGGGACTGTCCCCAGAGCCACTAACCCCAGTGTCCCAATATAAATTATCTAAAGGCTTGTGAAATCCACCCAAAGTTTCTCTGCCTTTCCCAGTGTCCAGCCACCCAAATTGGGTATCATAGACTATGTTTATTCTTCCACACTGGGTTTTCTTGATGCCTTTTGGTGTCAAGAAGCCTTGGGACAAGGCCATGATCAGAGGTCAGTGTGGGTCGGTGTGGCAGACCCCGGCCATCCCAGCAAATGGAGAGCATTTATTCTCCTCAGGGGACTTTAGATTTAAGGACATTCTGTCTGCTGGCTGCCAGCAAGCACATCTCACAACTCGAGTAGGTTCCTGCTGGCCCCAGCTGCTCTGTCCAAGAGCACTTCAGCAGAGCTCGCCCATGGCAGTCCAAGCAGCTGTGAGGCACTGAGTGCCTGGCTGATGGCAGCTCCTGCAGTGGCCCTGTGGGGCCAAGAGCTGCTGGGGGGTGGAAGGAGAGACTGTGGCATTGAGCACCAGCAGGGCTACCCAGTCCTGGCTACCAGGTTCTGTTTGCCTCCCTATCCAGGGAACGGGATGAAGTGACCGACTGTGCCTTGGGTGGAGGGATGTTGGGCTCAGTGAACCCTGAGGCAGATGTATATCAGTTTGAAGAGGAGGAGTATGGTATTGTGGTTTTAGCAGTGATCGTGAAGCAGAGCAGTCACTCTGGTGCAGAGCAGTGCTGTGTGGATGTGTCTGTATGGGTTACTATTTAGTTGAGGTTCCAGCACTGCTTCATTGACCCAGTAGTGGAGAAGGAGTTCTCCTGCTAACACTTGCAGGTGACCATAGCTCCTGGAGAGGTATGGAGAGGGCTGAAGGTATGGAGGGAGATAGAGCTCATCCAGAGAAGATTCATCATCCAGCAGCTGAAAACTATCTTCCAAGGGGGTTCCAGGATGCATGTTGTGCCAGCCAGAGAGGAGCAGAGACTTTGGTGAGGAGGTGAGGTTAATGTAAGTGGGCTTGCTGCAGGGAAAGGGCTGCTGCTTAGATGGGGATCAGAGCAATGAGTAGGAGCTGTGCGTTCTGCACAGTGTCATGGGAATGTCCCTATAGAGGGAATGCCATTTGCTGACCTGAGACAATGCTTCTCAGAATGTCTGTAATTAGGGGAAAAGTCACATATTGACTTCAAGGCTGAAGAAACTGCCCCAGGAAGTTGCGTGGAGTTGGGTGATCCAGGGGAGCCCTGAGATGCATCTGCAATATGGGTTAACAGCTTTTAAACAGGTCAGCGCACAACTTGCCCTGGTGACCGAACACTGCAGGTGGAAAAGTGGAGACCTGCAGTTGGGTGCACACATTTTCCAGGAGAGGATGAGCAGTGTGTGGCAGCAAGAGACCATGGAGGGGCCATGGCTGCAACGGTGACAGGTTCTCCTCTTGGTGCCTCTTTAGAAAGCAAGTACTCTGTATAAAACTCCAGTTTCATGGGTCTGTGTGGCAGTAAGGAGTGAGTTGCGGTGCAGCAACGACTATGGGGAGAACACTTTAGTCACCTAACTCATCCTAAACATAAATGTTTTACAAAACTCCCCACGGTTTTATCCTGTGTATTCAAACCATATTTAAGGCCAGCAAGGGGTTCAGCAGTGGCTGCATGTCCCTTCCATCAGCCACTGTTTGTGGGCTGTTGAAGTGACAGGACTGTGGCTGCGAGCTATTTCCAGCTGAGGTCCTCAGTCATGGCAGGGCTGATCCCCCCCTGCGTTGTCAGATGGTGGGGAATGATGTGGTTCCTGGCACATCAGCCATATGTGGGCACTGCCACCTCTGTGCCTTGTGGTTGCCCTCCTCAGGGTATGGTTTCTCTTCTGGCAAGTTCATAATATTGACCTTGAATGACTATTTTCAGTGGCATATTATTCCCACATTGCTCTCATCGAGAAACAACTCATTACACTGATGACTAGAAACTGATTGAGGGAGGCAACTGGCTCTTGATGCTTGCTAGCACTTGTGACACTTGATCAGGGCAAAGCTTGTGATCCCGAGGTCTTATTCCTATATGAGTCCAGGATGGAGACAGCTGGGGCAAGCATGAACTCAGCTTCCCCCCTGAGACGCCACCAGCCTACATCTCTCCACCGCTCATCTCTACCCTTGGCTGTAAGCATTCAAAGCAGAAAGATGTCACTGCCTCCTCTTATAACTGTGAAAACAGACACTAAAAAGGGTCACAGTTTTAGGAAGACTGTCTGGAAGAGAAACCAGATATCCAGGATTCATCCTTCCTTTTTCCTTCATACTTTAGCATACTTTTTTTCAGTCTTGAAACAAAGTCTGAAGGAGAGGCAGACGGTGCCTAATTTTTTGTGTGCCGGTACTATGCCAGCCAGGAGAAGTGCTGTCCCCGTGGCATGGAGGAGAGGATACTCTCTGGTGAAAACATCAGAAGGGACAATTGGGAGGAAAGCTGGACAAATGCAAAGTGTGACAGGCCTGGGGAAAAGGAACGCTGTGGAGAAGAGCAGTTCTCTGAACATTGTTCTTGGCCCTTCAGAAGGAGGGACTGAGCATTGCAGTAGCTCTTCTGGGATGATCAGGCCTCTTCACCAGCTCAGTCACTGTTGGTGACACTTTGGGTCACCAAAGGTTGAGGGGGGATCTGATCAATACTTATAAATATTAAAAAGGTTGGTGTCAGGAGGATGGGGCCAGTCTTTTTTCAGTGGTGCCCAGGGACAGGACAAGAGGAAATGGGCACAAACTTGAATATAAGAAATTCCACCTAAACATGAGGAGGAACTTCTTTCCTGTGAGGGTGGCAGAGCCCTGGAAGAGGCTGCCCAGAGAGGTGGTGGAGTCTCCTTCTCTGGAGACATTCAAACCCACCCAGACACATTCCTGTGGGACCTGCTCTGGGTGAGCCTGCTCTGGCACGGGGTTGGAGTGGATGATCTCCAGAGGTCCCTTCCAACCCCATGTGATTCTGTGGGGTCATTGTTGTTTTCTACTACTATCCACCACTGAGGGCATCTCCCCTTAAGTCACTTCTCAGTATTGCAGCTCCACACGGACCCTCTTCACTCAGTGTCCACCTGGAGCTTCACCGGAGGCAACAAGCTACTTGTACCCCACCTGCTGCTCAAGTGGGCTCTCACCCTGCCACGCCCAGACCTCCTGGTAACTACTGGTCCCACAACGATGCTGTCCTTTTCCAGGCTCCTGTTGTTGGAGTGGAGACATTTCCTGAAGCAGACCTCCAGTGTACAAAGGCACTCTTTGCCCTGTAAGTTCAGGCTGAGACACATCGTTCTGCCTATCTTGTATACATGAAGCAACTCCTTTGCATAAAGATAGGGAGTTTATTAGAGCTTAGGAGCTGTCAGGAGTGGAAGTTAATACTGTTTCTGACACGCAAAGAGCCTTTTATAGGCTGGAATGGGCATGGGACACCAGCTGAGTCCCCCCTCGCCCTTCCCAGGCACCACCGCTCACTGGAGCCTGATACTTGGACTTCCTCTGGTTTGAGTTGGGCTCCCAACCCTTGTCGTGAGAGATAACACCACAATCTAAGGAATCTCTTAAGCTGAACTCCTTTGAACATACCCACACAGACAGACTATGTGCTCCCAGGCTCCTCTTCTTCCCAATGTGCTCATTAACCCTTGTTTCCTTTCCTGGAAGCTTGAAGAGGCCACAAGAACCTTGTGAGCATGGATGGTTGTGAAGGAGTATTGGACACTGTGCCCTCTCTCACCTGCATCATGAGGGCTGCAGAAGCTCCTCTCCTGGGGCTTCTGTTAGCCTGGTACCCCAGGTCTTTCCCATTTGCTTCACTGATGCTCTCACAGAGCACAATAATCGCTTTCCTTTGCTTGGACCATATACATGCACTTTTGTGCATGCAGGAGATCCTCTCCTTGGTCATGTAGTTACTCTCACAGTAAGCATTATTTGCTTTAATGTGGCTTTTCTCCATCAGTGAGGGGTTTTGCATCTTTCCAGCCTTTTGCCCTGGTGTAATTCCTCAGGGTCCTCGGTCCCTTCAGTTACAGAACATCCTTACACAGTACAGATGTCCCTCCCTTTCTGTCCTCTTCCTGCTCTGACCTTGCTACCCTGACTCAGAAAAAAAAAAAGCAAGTGATTATTTATTAATTTTGTGGTCATGAGATTCCTTTCCTGGCCTGGGACTCCTTGCAGGACAGCTATGTCCACGTGTCTTCCCAGGGAATCCCTGGGATTGCTCTTTTTCTCCAGAAATAATGAGCCGCATCTTTCAGTGGCGAATGTCATTCAGGGACAGTTCAGGGATGGAGCTTATTCAGGCTCAGGGTCCCCAGCTCACCTATCCCAGACCCAGCTGCCCAGGTCTGACTCACCTTCTGATGTCTGTAGATGGTGCTTCACCTCTTCCTGGCTGGTGGGGGTGGGAGCAGGTTTCAGGCATGTTCTCCAAGCCCTACAAAAGACTTGGAACTTCTGAAACCTGAAAGCCCTACACCCAAATAAAAATTCTTGACTTGTTTTCTGAACTGTTTCAAAGGAAGTTGCCACTTCCTACTACACTTCTACCAGTGTTCAAGGTTTCAGCTGGAATTGCAGGTCTCTGTGGCCCAGGCTGTCTGATAGTCCCCAGTAGGCTGTAGTTTATGTTTCAGACATATGCCATCTTCTACCCTGACTTGCTGGAAGAACACTTTCCTCTGGAATGGTTTTTGCCTGGGTGCAGCATGCCAACGGAGCCCAGTGGCAGAGGTCGGCGGTTGCATATCATTGAAACCTGTTCCCTGGGCAGACTTTTCTGAACAGAGGCAAGACTGTGAGCCAAAACCTTCTGCCAAAATTTCAACCAGGTTTCTGCTGCATGCCTGCTCCTTGGGGACAGAGCCCTCCAAGCACTGCACCGTGGGCGGTGGGAGACTCCAGCAAAGCCGGAGACACGTCACTGGGAATCTCACTCATTTGTAGCTCATTCCAATTGCACAGCTGTCTCCTTTAAACAAAGTTTACTTTACGTTACTTAATGCTTCAATCATGCCTCTGCCAAGAAGACTTTCAGCTGCAGTGTGTGTGACCTTTACCCACCAAGCTAGTTTGATCTAGGTCCTAGAGGGGGATGCCAAGCCCACAGGGGTTGGGCATGGTGGTTGGTTTGGAGCTGGAATGGACTGTTGGGACTTTGGCCCAGCTATCCCACTACTCACACACACCAGGGACATGGTTCACCAGACCAAGTTGTCCTGGGCTTTCCACATAGCGTCATCCTCACTCCATACGAGCCCTTCTTTTTTTCAGTCCTGCATGCATCCCTTTGTTCTGGCTTGCTGGCCAAGACTGGCAAGGTTGGGTGCTGGGTGGGTGGGGAGAGGGCACCAGGAGGGGACGGTGCTGTTTGGAACCCCACAACTGTGGCTGCAGGGTCTGAGCACTCAGATGAGCCTTGTTCCAGTGTGCCCCATGGCACCCAGTGGTGGGGCACTGGGGTCTGCCTTGGCCCCTCGTTGGTCCATCGTACCAGGAGAGATTCAGGAATAGGCTGTGACTCAAAGTCTTGTGCCATCCAGAGGAAGAAATCACCCTGGGCTGTGCCTCAGTTTCCCCACTTGCAGAGAAAGAGAAGTGCTCTGAAAACTTTGAGAAAAACACACTGGGTCCTCACATCATCTCGGGTGCATGTAGGTCCTTCTTTTGAGGTTCCGAGGTGCTCCATGGTGTTGATGAAGCTTCCCAGGTGCCAGGCTGTAGGGCATATTCCTGTAGGATCCTTCCAGCTCTCTCAGACAGTCCCTTCGTAATCTTTTTTTGACACTGAGCTCCCAATCAGACCATGCTGGGGTTGCCTTCTTCCATTCCAGCGATGGTGGAAGTGCTGCACAGAGCAGCAGCCAGCAGATTTACAGCCCTGCCGTCTAGACCAGCTCCAACCTGCCTGGGAGGACTGATACATCCTGGTGAAAGACAGGAGGCCTGTCTCTGGCCGTCTGGCCCTTCATCTTTCAGCCAAGCAGGAGGAATTACACCAAAAAAGCCCTCTGCAGCACTGTCCAGGGGCACGGGAGGGTGTTGGCCATCAGTGCTGCCCGCAGGGGGATATAGACTGTTAATGACACCAGCTCCCTCCCTGCTGTGAAACAAAAGGGATGGCCGGGGTCAGAGTGGGATCCTGGCCCCAGCAATGGGTCTGCAGTGAGCCTCTGAATGGCCCCAAGGGGCTGCTCCATCCTGTCTGGGGTCTCAGCCCCACAGGGCAGAGCTGGTCTGGGTGTGTGGGGCTGGGGAGAGGTGTGGAAAGGCTGGAAACCCCAGGTGCCCAGGCACAAAGGGGTATTAGAGACCACCAAAGGAGCAATCCTCTCTATAAAGGTGTGCAACGGAAAGGAAGGCAGCTTAATTTGACAGGGCAGGGTGCTCAGCTGTGATGCTCAGGGGTGCTGGGAGCAGTGGCAGAAGCAGGGGGACATCTCTCTCCTATGGGAGAGGTGGGAGCCAACAATGTTGGTGCCAGTAGATATCCTCACCCTGCCAGCAGATGGTGGCTTGTGGCACATCACAGCTATGCTGAGGGTGTCTGTGAGGCTGGACTAAGTTGGGCAGCAGCAGAGATGCAGGACCACCCTGGCGACAGGCTCTGAGAAGACAGGCCCCACTGCAGCCGGGTTGCTCCCTGCCCACTGGGCTGGTTGGCAGATGCAGGAGCACCAGGGTGAGTGTCTGGGGTGGAGTGTGTGTGTATCAGCTTTTCAGCTGACTTTCCTGTAATTGCCATTTCATGGGGCACAGAATGGGTGGTGGCACCAGCTGCTGAGTGGAGAGGTCCAGGCACGTGTGTCACCCTGCAGATGTGTACGCACATGTGCTTGGTGATAAGCATACAGATGTGAATGTGAGGAAAAGCGTAAATATATACAATAATTTTCCTCAATTAAGGATGTTTTAGAGCAGAAAATTTCCATTTTAGGCGTAGGAACATCAATTTTATAAATAAAAGATTTAAATAAACATTAGCATGGACAGATCAACACACATACATGCTCACACATGCACTTAAAATAGGCTCTCACACTATAATTTTAAATAGTACAAAACAAATGAATTCTCCAAATATTGTTTAAACTGGCACAGGGGGTTATGATGTCATCTCTGTAGTAATCATAAACTTGTTTTCCTGCAATAAATATGATTGCTTTTCCCATTAACAGTTTATTAGGACTTTTGGTCTATGTGAGACCAATACCAAACTGGAGGTTTTGATTGCTGAGGGCTGCATTAGGTCTCCACCCTCTCTGCTGGCTCGCTAACGCTGTTGTCAATAGTTGCTTTTATTTTCTCATCCTGCTCCTCTGGGGAAATAAAGAGTGGCGCCTCACTCGCTCTCAGGATCTCCGTTTCTGCGGCATGTGGTGGGACCCTGCCTGGGAGGACTGGGGTGCCAGGGAGCCTGCCCCAGACAGGGCTGCAGGGGCTGAGGAGGGCATGGTGGCACCAGGAGGGTGTGGAGGGACCTGGACTCTCCGTGTCCGTGCAGCCAGCCAGCACCCTCCCAGAGGCTGATGTTAATGAGCACCCACTGATGAGGAAGTGCCCACGGCGGTGAAACTGCTGTGTCACCTTGATGCACCGAGTCAGGGCTGTCACTGCCGGACTCATCCCCAGGCAAGATATCCACGCACACCGGGTGAGCATCCTCACCAGCTCTATTGGGCCTGATCCTGACACCTTGACATCTCCACTTGGTAGAAGTCCCCGTTCCCCTGCTGCAGTCCCGGGGCCCGAGTCCCACCTCATCTCCGTTCCTGTGCACAGCCCTGTGGGGAATGCTGCTGGAATGCGCCGGCTCTGCTCCTAGAGCATGTTCATTCACACTTATCAGCACCAGTACATGGTGTCTCTGAATGACTTAGAATAATATTTGGAAATATCCATCTTAAGTATATTAACCCACTAAGCCTTTAAGTCTTCACAAGGGCCTTAATTCCAAGGACACTGGTGCATGCCTGTGCCAAGGATTTTGCAATGCAGTGAAACACAGGCGGCCATTCTGCGCCCTGTCCTGCTGCCTTGAAAATGGTTAACAAATGTCTTACTGCTAGAAATCTGTTTCTGCTTAGCTGGGAAGCGGTGGGGTTCTGAACCCTGCTTTGTAGCACCCTGCTGGCAGCTTTTGTCATTCTCAGGCTTGGCATATTATTGGAACTATTAAATGGTGTTGCATTGCCTCATTGTATTTAGATTTTAAACATATTTGTAAGGCTTTGAAAAAAATATAATTGTTCTCATTATTAAAGCAATGTACCAAATACCTTCTAGCAAATAATCTGTCCCAGAAGTGCTCTGCTCACCCAGAGCAGGCTGGGGAGCAATAAACCAGCAAAAGGGAGGGGAAAAAAATAGCATGGATGTTACAGGGGTATAGAGCCAGCAGAAATGAGAAGTGGGAAAGCACGGGCTGGTGTAGCTGAGCTTCTCTCCACATGCACAGCCACCCCCTTGGGGGGGTGTTTGACTCCCACCGAGAAGCCAAAGGCAGATTGCTGAGAGCCCGGCACAGGCCATAGCCAGCTCCAGAGGGAGGCGACCGGACACATGGGTTTTGCCCTGTGCCACTGGCTCTGAAGCTGCTGGGAATAGCTGGAGCCTTTGGCGTACAGTGTTCGGCAGTGAGGGATGTGAGTCTCCCTGAGGGCTGCTGGGGAGCAGCTTGAGGAAACACTGTGTTCTGCTGCCTTTGCTTCTTAGTCTCCTGTGCTTGAACAGCTTCAGGGCCAGAAAACAGGGTGAGAAGCCTTCTGCTCTGCAGGGTCTCCTCTTGGAGCTCCCAGGGTGGCTAAAATCAAGAAACAGAGCCTTCCTGCCTGCCCACATGCACATCACACCGTGGAGATGCAGGTGGAGATGGAGATGCAAGTGGAGGTGGAGATGAAGGTAGAGATGGAGATGTCTGTGTTTGGGAAACTGTCTTAGCCAAGTCACTTTTTAGCAATCTTTGCTTGCCTCTATCACCATGTACATTATCCATCCTGGAAGATGACCCAAAAACAAAACCCTCTTGAAGATGTTTTTCCAGAGTTTGACTGCTTCCTTGCAATACCTGAACTTAAGTGTGCTGGCAAACGTTTCTCTTCATCCATCTATTCAGAGCAGATCCCTGAGGGCACAATTTATCTTATTCCCCTCTCTCTTTCTGGTGCCAGTGGCCGAAGGGGCTCCGGCAGCAATTCTGGGACACAGCGGGAGAGCCACAGTGTGTCCCAGCTCCAGGCTCCCTCCCCAGAGAGGGATGAGCTGTGCTGGAGGAGGAATAACATGGGTCACTGCTCGCTGTTTACTTGCAGTGCTGTAAAACCTCCACACCAACATCCCCAGGCTACGGGGCTACATAGGCATCGCTGAGCTCTCCCCAGCTACCAGCCTCCCAGTACTCGAGCAGCAGAGTGATTTGACTAACAGTACTAGCCCGGGCCAAGTATATATTAGGCCAATCTTCTAGAAGCTGGGAAAGTACCAAAAAGCAAACAAAAACCAAAACAACAACAACACAACAAAAAGCCAAAGAGAAAGGAAGATAGCTGCGATACTGTTGTGATGTCTGTACATGAGTAGTTTTGCACCGAAGGAATGCAGATGCATTTTTGCTGTGTTACAGCAGAGCTCTAGGCAGACCAGCAATGATGCACTGTAAACAGACCATGTTAAAACACATAGTTCTCTCTAGATCTTTCTGCAGTATTTTCTCTAAATAGTTATTTTGTAATAGGCACTTTATTTGTTTTGCAGAGTCCCTAAATAGTATGAGCCTGTATGAGGAACATGCATGTGCTGGCATTTATTTTAAAGGACTCTTTATTTAGTAAGCGCTGGGGCAAGCAACATCCCCTGCCCGCGGTGCTGCGCTTGTGTGGCAGTGCTGGTGGTCACTGGTCCCCGGCCCTGGCTCTGGGAGAGGTTGGTGCCAGCTCAGGATGAACACCAGGGCCAGGAGAGGAGTGACAGAGAGCCCAGAGCAACTCTCCCTGCGCCCAGGCACGGGCCAACATGAACATGAACCTGGCTGAAAGTTGCGAGGGTTGGAGACCTGTTGAATCTGGGAGAATCTGATTGCTCCTTTAGTCTGCTCAGTCACCAAGGGGTGAGATCTCTCTGGGTACCTGAATCCTGGCTGTGTGTTCCCCCCAGGGAGCGAGCAAAGTCCCACAGCAACCAACGCCCTCCCCACCAGACCCTATCCTCTCGCCTACGGGGTAAGGCAGGAGCTGAGATTGTCTTGCTGTGTCGTCCATACACCAAAGTTTTCTCAGATATATATTTCCTCCTCCAGTGAACAGGAAAGGGACACAGAGGATGGAACAGGCAAAGACATTTGAGCTCAAACCCCTTTTGATTTGTTTCATAGACTGTTAGCCCATGTTAGGAGGTAAAGCCAAATTCTGTGCTCTGCTGCCCTGAGAAGGTAGACAAAAGAATTTCCCTCTAGATTATCCTAGAAGAAATGGGGCTTTTGTGGTATCTGATTTCCATCCAAATCAAGGTGATTTGATTCCTGAGAGACTGGAGCATCTCTCAAAGTGATGGACTGGTCAAATGTGATGCTCCAGAGATAGCAGTTACAGATGAAGGTGGACAGGGCACCCAGTGCAGGACAGATGGAGAATCTCTGTGATTTCCCTCTGGGCTCTCAGCCCCCAAGTGAGACCAGGTTGTGGCTGTAGGAAGGAGGAAACAGCCCTGAAGTTGTAGACTGAAAGTCAATTATCCATCTGCTTCTCCATGCTAGTTGCGTGATCCCTTGCCAGAGAAACTTTTTGAGGAGGGACTGGACCTTGACAGCACTATCTGTCACTTGGCTGGAAGTGGGATGGAGCCAGAAGGAGTCCCGGTGTCAGTGCTGATGCTTCCAGCGAGCTGGAGGATGCACAGAGGTTTGGACATCACCCAAACTCTTCTGCCTGCCTTGGGGCACAGTAAAGGTAGCCCTGTGCTGAGCATTGTCGGGTAGTTTAATCACAAAAATCAGTAAGAATTTAAGAATTTCCCCTTGTCTCCCCAATATTACTTTTTTTGGTAAGGAATACAATTTTAAAAATTTAAAAACTACCTTTCTTAAAAAAAATAAATCGTATTTCTCAGTTGTTGTTCTTTTATTTCCCCTTTCCAAATCTCCCGGTGTCATCACCAGGAATTCCTTTATGTTTTGTAGAAAACAAATTGGAAACAAACTACAAAATATTATACTTTTGCGAGAAGGGGGAAGGGGAAACAAAAGTTAAAAGCAATTTTCTATACTGGCCTCATTTACAGTGCCAAGTTTTACCCATTGTGTAAAATGCAGCTCATTTACTCAAGTAACGTAGATGGAAATCCAGCACTTTGGGATGGGTGAAGCTGTTTGGGTTTGGAGATCACGCTATGTAATTGTACGCGAAAGGAGAGCTTGCCATTGTGGTTACCAGCTCCAAATGGGAATGGTATGAATAGCCAAATTTTTCATAGGCGTTGTAAATTGTGTTTCCACAAACCAACTTCCAGGAATAACAGCATGCTTTTCTAAACGATGTTTGTTTGCTCTCTGCACCCCTTCCAGCCCTCCCCCTTCTCTGTTCTGCTTTTTATTCTTTTATTCATTCAAGTGATGAAAACTTAGTGAATATTTTGGTGACTTTCACAGACATTTGTGATTTTTCCTCCTGAACTGCCAAAGTAAAAGTTGGCCTAGACCAGCCAAGGCACTTCCATTGGGATTTGAGGATGGTAAATCAGGAAGAAGCAATAGTGTAGTGAAATCTTGGTTAGAAATTACAATGCCATTTCCCCCCTCGCAATGAACGGAAAGACAGAAATAACTTCAGGAAAGACTTTCCTGCCTCCACAAAGCCAGCTGGAATTTGCAGCAAACCCAAAGCCTTTCCTGCTCGCACACGCACCACATTTTACTTGTTAGTGAATCCTGGACATGAGTCCTTGGTACTTTGTCTGATACGAGAAGTGGAGCTGCTGGACATGAGTTACAGTAATGGCCCACCTAAGTCATGTGAAAACTGGTGCTCTATGGGAGCTGGGGCAAGATCATGCAAACTCTGATTCTGAATCATTCTTGGAGCTGTTTCTGTGTAGGCCACACTTGCAATGAGGCTGTTTGCAGACCCGACTCCCAACAGTCTGTAGCTGAAGACTATTGTTAACAGCAGTTCAGTTCTGTACCGCTGACGAGACCCTGCTGTCACTCTCAGTACAAGAAGAGGATCTCTGTGAGGGATTCTCCACCTGCCCCCAGCACAAGGAGGCTGGAGATGTGTCTCCTGCTGGTGTGTGCATCATCATGCTTCATCTGCCTGGGATCAAGCAAGGTGGTTTTCTGGCTCGTTAGTCACTGCAGTCATAGGAGATGCTCTAGAGCAACACTGAACCCAACATCACTGACCTGCCTGGGGCACCAGTTTGCAGCTGTGTCTTGATGATGAAGGGAACCTAGACAGGACAGTGGCTAGTGGGTCTGGTTAGAAGAGACAAGATGGTTGTGATGTTGAAAGGAGGAATATCAGTTTGGAAAGAAGCAATTGGCAGGGCTCTTCAAAGAAGCATTGAGATCTCATACTTTGAAACTACTTTAAGTAAAGGTTTTGCCATAAAACAAGAATCATAGAATGGTTTGGGTTGAAAGGACCTTAAAGATCATGGACTTCCAACCCCCTGGCCTGGGCAGGGACACCTTCCATCAGACCAGGTTGCTCATCCAGCCTGGCCTTGAACCCCTCCAGGGATGGGGCAGCCACAGCTTCTCTGGGCAACCTGGGCCAGGCTCTCACCACCCTCACAGTGAAAAATTTCTTTCTAGTATCTCATCAAAATCTCCCTTCTTTCAATTTAAAGCCATTACCTCTCATCCTATCACTACACTCCCTGATAAAGAGTTGATCCTCCAAGAAGGGAGCATGAGGGAGACTTCTGTGCTAAAAGTGCAGTCAAAGAACTGTCAGCTCCCAAGAACTTAGGGATGGAGAGTCCATCTGCCCAGGTGGGACTCAAGGGTTGTCTGACTTGTTCAGACAGCCCAAAGCAAAAGCTGAGAGGGGTTGTGACTCCAGAATAGAAACAGAAGGAGACAACTGTGGGTAGAGAGAGGGCTATTGAAACCATAGGAGATTGCCATCACAAGAAAATCTAGTCATGAACATTAAAGAGGTATTTTCTAGCCATCAAAGCAGGAATTGCCAGAAAAGATTCCAAAGATGGGAAATCAGGAACAAACAGAAAACTGATGCCACAGAGCTCATCATAGCAAGGAATAGACTTGGGTAGATGCCTACCATATCCTATGAATCCTAGGTCTGTGAAAATGCTGTGTTTCAGAGGAAGAGGAGCACAGAGCTGGGGCTGAGCTATCACAGACAGAGCAGATGACGCCGGTTGTGTTGACCTTGGACAATTCCCACTGGCAGGGTACAGTGAACCAGCAGTCACATTGCCGTGACATGGTACCAGGCACCCAACAGCCAGAATGGGCCAGATTCTCCCTTGACAAGCTGGACTATCCTCCTTGTTTAGTCTTGTTTCAGAGACTTTATGTGTAGGATGATACTGACAGGCGTAAGGGTTTTCCAGAACCAGACCCAATCTGGTGACTGAAAGGTGAGTGGGAAGCACAGGACAGATCTCACAAAGGAGTCATGGTTCCTTTCCCAGAATTTCTTCCATGTAAGCTGGGAAATACTGATTTAAATCTGAAATAGGCCTTGGCTTTTGAAAGAGGATTAAAAGAATCCATTCTGGGGTTCTGCTTTGATTTGTTGTGCCCAAGCCTTTTAAAGGTGTGATTTTGAGCCATTCTTTGAAATTCAGAAATAAAGCAACTTAGTTTCTCTAAAACTTAGTGTCTCCTATATTCATGAATGTACAGGATGCAGCGCTTTAAATAAAATCGCGTAACACCAAACTGGGTGGCCAGAGCCTTCTAATGAGGTGGTGAGTGTGCCCATGGCACCTGGTATTGCCTGGGGCAGGGAGCAGAGCCTGGTAAGAGAAGCACAGCCCTGATGGTGGCAGGAGCAGTGTGTGGTGATGGGTGAGGAACGTATCTGCTCTCTCCTGCACAGTTGCCCCCCAGCAAGCCCAGCTGCCTGCAGACACGTTGCTTTTCCCTTTGCAGAACAAGTCAATCCATTGTCTGGGGACTGGCAACTTCATATTCTCTGGTGAATTGCCCTGCTAGAAAACCCAGTCCTATGCATGTTTCCATTTCTATACCCACTGGTATAACATCAGGTCCTGGGAATGCTCCCTCCTCCTGTACTCTTTCAGGGGGTATCGATGTTTCCATTTAATGTGGGGTTTTTTGCCCTCACTGAGGAATTTTACAAATAGTTTGTTTATTGTGTCAATCTCTGCCTTTGTGAGCAGAAGAGGGAGCATCTGGAGAGCATCATGAACTCTTGGCATGGATGCTCTGAGGAGGCTCTACTCTGCCCAGCGTGAGAGAAGCAGCCCTTCCCCACTCGTCAAAGCCCCCATCACATCCTCAGGTGGGGTCCTGCCTAAGCACATGGTTCTGCTCCCAGCCATGAGGGAGGTGATGGCAGGGTGTGGGGACAACCACATTGGCTCTGCTGGTGGGTAGTTGCTTGCCCTGCTCTGGGCCAGATTCTCCTTGTGGATTCACCTGTCTGCTTCACAGAGGAGGAGGATGAAGGTCTTCAATTGTCTCCACTCTCCTGGGAATCAGCTTGCTTGATGCAGGAGATAAATGCCTGTCTTTCCACATGTGTAAGAACAATGCAGGGCTGTTGTGCCCACCTACCCCAGGGATTCAGAAGAACAGCAGCCTACAGCCGTGGTGTCGAGCCTGGTTTCAAGCAGCAACTTCACCTCTGAGTCAGCTGGGGATTTTCCATCACAATAGAGTTTTGTTGGGGAAAAAAATGAAAGAGTTGATTAATCAGAAGGAAAAAGTTGCATAGGAATGCACCAGTTCAAGTTAAAGTCTTATCTGGAAAGGTCACCAGAGTTTGGGAAGGAATGTCTCATTAAGGCAGAGGCAGACCACCCTGCAACACCAATCACCTACTGGTCAGGACACAGCTGGGAGGGGGGAAGATGGCAAAGTAGAGACTTGACCCCAGTTCCTCGTGTCCCAGGAGAGCACAGCACTCGTTACACTCCAGGACAAGCACATGCCTTTCCTGTCTTGTTGGAGCTGCTCAATTGTGTACAGTTAATTAATATTCATTAAGTCGAAGGGAAAGTTGGATTGCAGTCTGCTCGTTAAGGTACTGACTTGGGCTCAAATTCAAGTGATTATCCCTTTATTTATACTGTGGAAAGTTGCAGTGGGACAGGCTGTACAAACCCTGGTGATTCGAGTGCTCAGCTGGGATCTGGGGGACTTCCAGCCAAGTCCCCCTTCAGCCAGTGCTGGAGAAGACTGTGGCTCTCCTTCCCACACCCCAACTGGTTTCATGCCACAGCAATCCATTTGGGAGTGTCTTTGGTTTTTCATGGAAATTGCTCACGGTTTTCGTCTGCTCCTGGTATGGGATGGGAACATTTTCTGATGCTTTTAGAGATTTTGTCGGAATGGCGATGCTCCTCCTGCCCAGCTCCTGCTGTGAGTGCTGGCTCGGCAGCCAAGGTGCAGGAGCAGCGTGGTGGTACTCAGAGACCTCAGCACATCGTGTGCACCCTGACGTTTGCATCAAGCAATGCCACAACCCAGCAGCAATCCCCCACCCTCAGGAGGAAGGAGCGTCCCTTCCTGGGAAGCCCCAGTTAGAGCCAGGGAGCTCAGCTCTGGTCAGGGTGTCAGCCAATCATGGTGGATGGGAATGCCTGAGCTGGCAGGGAAATGCCCTTGGAAGGATCTCCAGGGCTCAAGGAACAAGCATAGTCCTGCTCTGCCCTCATGCCCAGCGTGTGTCATGGGGAGGGACAGTCAAGGCTCTTTTTTTTTTTTTTCTCACTCAGTTAGCCTTCAGAAAAGCAAAGCACCACATGGGGCACAGCTGCCTCCTCTATAGTGGACTGGAGGTGGAAGCTGTGGCCTTCTCGGGTGTTTTGTGCGGGTGAAATCTATGCCCTCCATCCATGGGTGCCAGGTGGCTGTTATTCAGTCAGAGCAGAGGCTGACACCAAAGAGAGGGGCATCTAAACCCACAAATACACCTATCAGTGCCTGATATTGACTCCACAGCCATGATGGATGGAGTTGCATACCCTGGGAGGCCATCTGATCTTCTGCCCAGCTCAGACTGGAAGGACTGGTTTGGCAAGGAGTGTACTACAAAGCCCATGTACTCATTTCCGTGCCCCAAACTGACAGCAGGGATGCCTTCCCATGGGCTGGGCCTGGTAGACATCAACAGCAGATGACCCAGCTCCCCTGAGACCCTGCTCCAGTTTGAAGTGATCCACTTGAAGGTGGTTTATAGCTCAGTGGCTCCATACTCACCATATTATAACAACCAGGCAGATAGCTGGATGTAGAGCTCAAGTTCAGCTCCACAACCGGCATTTCTAGGTGATGAATTTGAGGAAGGCATGAGGGTGCCTGTTTGTGCTCAGAGGTGGGTTGTGTACCATTCCTCCGTGCAAAAGGATGTATAACCACAGAGACAGCCTGTGCCCTGCCAGGAGAGCTGGTCACACTTTTCTGCCAATTCATCTCAATGGAAACTTTCCATAGAAACTAAATTTGTTTAGAAAAACTATTGAAATGAAACATTCTGCTGATGTCAAGATGTTTGACTTTTACATTAGCTGGTGAAACGCTCTGATTTTTTGTTTTGACTTTTTGTTTCTATATCCTATTGACTTTATTATTCCGCTATACCTCATAAAAATAAGAAGTAAAAGAAAAAAAATATCAAACCAAATTACTTCAATTGGCCCTGGTGCCATTCTTCAAATTACACGTGACTGGCCAGTTGAAAATTTGTTGTTTTTATCCTGATTAGAGACAAAATCAAATCTCTGAATGGCAGAATTTTCTTTGAAACGGGATTATGACCCTGCCAGCTTGAGCTGCAAGCGTCCACACCTCGCTTGCTGTGCCCTTGGAACAGAGCCGGGATGGGGCTGGCATGGGTAGTGTCCCCCCCCCCCCCTCAGGTCAGCGCAGATGCCTTCAAAAAGACTTCCCTACCTCCTCCTGAAACAACACCTGAGGAGGCTCAGTGAGCTGTCAGGACACTGGTGTGCCAACGAGTAGCCTCCACCCTTTGAAAGCATATAGTCCACCCAAGGTCCCCTCTCTCCACCCTGTCACCCACCTGGTCCCCATGTTTGCTGAGCTCAGAGGTGACAACTCACAGCCACCTTTCTCACCCTCAGCTCGCCTTGGGTCCGTCTCCTGATGTCAGTCAGTGGCAAGTACTGTGTCCTCCTGGAAGTGCCCAGATATGTCCTTGCTTCTTCTTTGGCTCACCCTGGGGGGCTCCTGTGGCAAACACCACCACTTGTCCAGAAAAAGTTCCTGTGTAGGCTGCTCTAGGAGGACCTGCTTTGGAAGCAGGGTTGGGCTAGAAGATCTCTAGAGGTCCCTTCTAACCCCATATCATTCTTTGATTTTGTCCAGGAGCCGTGTGTCACTGCTGCAGGAGCAGGAGACAGACTGGCCACACTGGACTAACATGTTAGCATCCAGATAATGACACCTCCCTCTGTGCTGCCCCATTCCCCAGCATTTTCCAGCTCCTACCTCCCTGGATTTCCTTGGCTTTTGGACTTTGCTTCCAGCAGTCCCTGGGTCCCAGCACAGAATCACAGAATCAAAGAATCACATGGGGTTGGAAGGGGCTTCTGGAGATCATCCACTCCAACCCCCTGCTAGAGCAGGTCCAACCAGAGCAGGTTGCACAGGGACGTGTCCAGGCAGGGTTTGAATGTCTCCAGAGAAGGAGACTTCACCACCTCCCTGGGCAGCTGATTCCAGTGCTCTGCTACCCTCAAAGTAAAGAAGTTCTTCCTCATGTTTAGGTGGAACTTCTTATGTTCAAGTTTGTGCCCATTTCCTCTTGTCCTGTCACTGGGCACCACTGAA
>JAOQGH010000003.1:24619979-24639893 GCA_025769975.1 Gallinago jamesoni | reverse complement strand
CCACTCGGACAGTTTCTCTGTATTCTGCCCAGTCTACCCGTCCCTGCTTCCACCCTCTATAGGCCTCCCTTTTGGTCATGACTTTGTCCAGTAGTTCCCTGCTCATCCATGCAGGCCTGCTGGCTGTTTTGCATGATTTCTTCTTTCTTGGGACGCACCTCTCCTGAGCTTGGAGGAGGTGACCCTTGAATATCACCCAGCCCTCTTGGGCCCCTCTCCCCTCCAGTTCTCTCCCTCCAATCAGATCTCTCAGGAGACCAAAGTCTGCTCTTCCGAAGTCCAGGGTAGCCAGCTTGTTGCACACCCTCTTTGCTGCCTTATGAATCTTGAATTCTATCATTTCATGATCACTGCAGCCGAGGCTACCCTTGAACCAGCCTTGAACCCATCCCCAACCAGCCCCTCCTTGTTGGTAAGGACAAGGTCCCGCACGGTTCCTTTCCTCGTTGGCTCCTCGATCATTTGAAGGAGAAAGTTGTCATCAACACATTCCAAGAACTTCCTGGATTTCTTGTGCTCTGCTCTGTTGTCCTTCCAACAGATATCGGGGTGGTTGAAGTCCCCCATGAGGACCAGGGTGTGTGAGGGCAATGCTGCCCCTTTCTGTTTATAGAGGGCCACATCTTCGCTGCCACTTTGATCTGGTGGTCTGTAGCAGACTCCAACTATAACATCACCTGCCCCTGTGCTCCCCTTAATCCTGACCCAACTAGACACAGGACTCCAGCCGGGGCCTCCCCAGGGCAGAGCAGAAGGGGAGGATGGCCTCCCTCCACATGCTAGTCACATTCTTTTTGATGCCCCCCAGGATGCCACTGGCCTTCTTGGCCACAAGGACACATTGTTGGCTCATGGGCATCCTAATGTGCACTGTGTGCAGCCACAGTGCAAGGGGTATGGGAACCAAAAGTGCTCCTACCTCTGAATCCTCCCTGCATCTGTACCTCAGGGTACTATAGTCACTGTCACCGCTGCTCCAACCTTTCTCCTTCTCTCCCTTTGCGCACCCTCCCCTTGATGCTCAGCTGTCCTGCCCACCACTGCCAGGGGCTGGGCACCATTCCTGGGTCTCAATTCTGCTCCAGTCCTCTGGATGGCCATAGGCATGTTTTCCTGCCACGCACCGTGGAGGCTTCTTCTAAGAGGTTGGTCTAAAGGCTTTCCAGCCAGAAATCACGAGTACAGCGTGAACTGAACATCCCACAGGACCATTTCCATTTAGTTGAGGAGACTGACAGCACTGACACACTTTGCTTGAGGCAGAGAGGAGCCCTGGGCTTTGGTTTCTTGCTGCGAAGTCGTGCTCTGTCCACACCTTGTGGGCAGAAGCTGCGGGATGTCGCAGTGCGGGGTGTCACAGTGTGCGGTGTCACAGAGCAGGGTGTCAGAGTGCGGAGCGTCACAGTGTAATGCATTACAGTGTGAGGTGTGACAGAGTGGGGTGTTGCAGCACGGGGTGTTACAGAGCGGGGTGTCACAGTGCAATGCATTACAGTGTGAGGTGTCACAATGTGGGGTGTCACAGAGGGGGGTGTCACAGTGCAGGGTGTTACAGAGCAGGGTGTTACAGTGCAGGGTGTCACAGAGCGGGGTGTCGCAGTGTGAGGTGTCACAGAGCAGGGTGTCGCAGTGCGGGGTGTCACAGTGTAATGCATTACAGTGTGAGGTGTCACAATGAGGAGTATCACAGTGCGGGTTGTCACAGAGTGGGGTGTCGCAGTGTGGGGTGTCACAGAGCGGGGTGCACCAGGGTGCAGAGGTGTAGGAGGGAGCAGTGTGTGCCCACACCAGACTGATGTAGCGCAGGGCCCCTGGGGCTGCTCTGAGCCCTGTTTGCATCCTCGTTTACCTCCGCATTAATCACTCCTGAGCAAACCCTATCGGGAAACACCAGCAAAGACAGTCTGGGGTGGCTTCTGTGAGACCTTTCCGAGAGCTTTTTAGCTCAGGGTCCGCTGCACTTGGTCAAAGCCTTTCCTTTGCCGTGAGCTGGCACCCTGAGGAGGAGCTGCTTCTCTTGGGATGCTGGAGAACAACTCCAGCCACTGCTCAAAAAATCTGGACTTATTTTTAATTGGTTGCTATGCAGAGAGTAGCTGCCAGTTAATTCATTGTTTTATTCACCATTCATCTTCTGCTCGCACATTGAGGAAACAGCTCCTGCCCTGAAGCTGTTGGAACTGTTGAAGCAGGCATTTGCAAACAGGTTATTAACAGCTCTGCTGGGAAAGGGTTAGATATAGACCACCACTCCCTTCCACCTAATAAGGCTGGGTCAGCACCATCTGGATGCAGCCCTGCAAGCCTGTCATGGTGGCCAGTCTGGCTCCTTTCAGAGCTAGTTTCTGTCCTCTGTGCAGAAATTATGTGTGGTTTCTTCCCAGGAAGGTCCAACACCCGCTGCCTGCCTCAGCCTGCATCATGCCGCTGTGGTAGGGAATCTTCCTGCTTGGAAGAACAGGACTTTGGACTTGTATCCTTCAGCAAAACACAGTGCCTGTTTATCCACTGGCTGTCTGGGTCTGTTGGTGGGCCTTGGAGACAACTGCCTTCAGAAGGCTTGGGTAAGAGAGTTGACAAGTCCTATATGTAAAAGCTGAAGGCTGATGACCCCTAGAGTCAGCCTAGGAAATACATCCCTCCCTGAGCTACTCCTGCATGCGGCTGTTGGTGTCCACCAAGTCCCATCCTGGGGTGCTGTCTGGTCACCATGAGCTCCTGCCCCTCCCTTGCCTGCAAACAGCACCCTGGCCCAGCCCAGCTCCTGCAACAGGGATGATTCTTCAAGAGCTGGTGTAGCTTATCCATTGCTAAGAGACCAAGAAGAGATGTGAGGACAACCTCTCTGCTGCCCAGCTTTCCCTGGAAAGCTTCTGGGTGAACCCAACACAGCTCTGACAGCCCAGCCCCTGGCTGCTGTAAGGAAAGACAGGTCCAGAATGGGCCACTTGAGACAGGGCAGTCTCTGTTGCCCTCACTCAGCCCAGACCAGCCAAGAGGAGAGCCAGGAGGGGCCCGATCCTGCACCCACTGATTGCAGGCCACCCAGGGATTGCAGAGAGGAAAGGAGGAACTCTGCACTCGTGACATTGCTGCAGGAGGTGCTCAACCCCAGGGAGGATAAGATTCAGGGGCTCTAGCCTTTCCATGTTCAAAGAAGGGACACCCCCACTGCCCTGTCGGGACAAAGACCTCCCAGCAGTCAGTGATGCCAGGGAGACCACCTTGGTTTCACCTGGAAGGGATTTACCAAGCAGCCCCTGGCACTGCTGATGCAGAGACACCCCACTAGCCATCACCTAGCATTTAGGTCTCAGCCAAAAAATCCCTTGGCTCAGGGTGGATGGAAAGTCATCTTCTTGTTGGAAGCAGTAAACCACACTAGCGGTAATTTTCTCATTAGCATGACGGAACTGTCGGAGTTGGAAGGGACCTCTAGAGACCATCCAGTCCAACTCCCCTGCCAAAGCAGGGTTGCCCAGAGCACATCACTCAGGACAGCATCCAAGCGAGGCTTGAAGATCTCCAGAGAAGGGGACTCCACACCCTCCCTGGGCAGCCTCTTCCAGGGCTTGGGCACCCTCACCAGAAAGAAGTTCTTCCTCATATTTGGGTGGAACTTCCCATGTTCCAGCTTGTGCCCATTGCCCCTCGTCCTGTCACTGGGAACCACTGAAAAGAGTCTGACTCCATCCTCCTTCCACCCATCCTTTAGATACTTGTAATCATTAATAAGATCTCCCCTCAGCCTTCTCTTCTCTAGGTTAAAGATTCCCAGGTCTCTCAGGCTTTCCTCATAAGGATGCTCATCCTCAGTTATCTTTGTTGGCCTACACTGAGTTTTCTCCAGTAGAGGCCATGGGATGCCCATGTCCTGCCCTCCCTCGTCACTAGCTCGGAGAAATCTGTGATACTGTGATACTCTGCCAGGTAGCTACCCAACTTCTGTGCACTACAGGTACTGATTTATTGCACTAACACCTTTTATTTAGAGTATATCTGCTCAAATGGGGTCAGAAGCAGCATAAAACCTACAAGAAGACCTACAAAGTGCCTACAATATCTTGCAGCAAGGGGTTCCCCAGGTTAATTGCCTGGTGAATGTGTGTGTGTTCCTGCATGCAAGTAAGCACGTGTATTTTTGTGAAAATGTATTTTGTCAGTTCTGGTGGCACCTGTTGAACTTATTCCTGTATTAATCACATTAAATCAAGAAGCCGTTGTCTCGGGAATGGCTCAACCCGAGGCCAGTTGCTCTTTCTGATGCACGGCCTGAACAATGCCAAGGCCAGAGACTGGCCCTGCCTCTGGAGCGTGTCCCATGCAAACAGGCTAGAGAGACAGGAGTGTGGCTCCTAGGAGGGAACTGAGGGACATTAGGAGAAAAAATGTCTTTTTTTCTGTTTATCTTGCATGTAAAGAGAACATGTTTTGCAGAAATAATTAGTTTTCCATTAAATCTTTCTAATTTTTGATCAAGAAGTGAATGAGCAGTTTGGTCTCTCATTACGCATCTCCTGGCAGCTGAACTGCTTGGATGTCCCATCCCCATTCCTGTCCTCCTCCAAGGTCTGTCCCTGCCAGCCAGCCTTGCCTGCGAGACTCTGTGGCCAAGGACAGGCTCAGCACAGAAGCTGGAGATTTTGCTCTTCAATCATTTCCTGGGAATCAAAACTTTCTGTGAGAGATAAGAAAAGGGTTTTAAGCAACTTCACTTTATTCCTGAGGGCTGGGCAGAACTCAGAGTGTTGCAGGAGGAACAGGCCGGGATGGGAGCTGGCTCACCATGAGGAACAAGATGGGAGGTTTTGGAAAAGGTTGACGTTGGAACCAGAGCTCAGATAGAGCAGGATAAGCCTGCAAAAGAGGCCGTTCGATATGTGCTGCAGCTGTGGGCGCTGAACTTCATGTACTTTGAGGTCTCCTCCAGCCTGCGATCCCAAAACTCAGGGCAGGATTATGAGCAGAAGATCCTTCCTCCTTCTGCAGGTGGTCGTACGGGGCAGGGAGCTCTGCTTAGTGGTGGTAGATCTGAGAGTGTCCCTGGTCCCATTTCTTTTTGAACTGTCACAAGTGTGCCAGAGGGTTATGGAGGTAGTGCTTGGCTGGCCAGGGAGTGACCATGTCCCCAAGGAACATCCCTCTGTGTGGGGAGGGATGACTCCACCTGCATGGGGAGGGGCACTGCTGGCTGCTCCTGGGGTCCTCCAGCTCCCCACGACTGAGACGCAGGGACACCTGGGCACAACTGCTGCAGGAACAGTTTGTTGTCTCCAGTGTCACCGTGGCACATAGGGAGGATGGAGAGGAGATTGTCAGGGTGATGGCATCGGTGTCATTCACCACAGGGAAATTGTCAAATGGGGGACACGATCCCAGGCAGTTGGACAGTCATGTGACATGGTTCACCTGGTGTGAAATCCCACCCAGCGCTGAGAGCCACTGCCACATACATGAGCACAGGTCTGGCCCAGGGGACCATGAGAACAGACCTGCCACCACTGTCCCATCCTACACTTGTGGGCACAGCACCCCAGGCCAGGCAATGATGCAGGGATGGGCTCGTCCCCTTCATGCTGGGGTGGCCATGGGTGGGCCAGGGTCTCGACAAATCCGGCAGGAATTTTGCCCATGACATCAGTGGAATGGAGACTTTGCATCGTTCTATTTAAAGAGATTATCTAGAGCAGCCCTCGGCAGCCCTGCAAGGGTGGGATGCCAGACTTTTCCCAAAATTAGAGGTGAAATGTGCCAGTAGAAACGCAATGAGAGTTTGCTTCCCAACAGGCTGGCGAGCTGCTTATCAAAATCCATCATTCAGGGGAAGCAGGGAGATGCCCACTGCCCTGCTCCAGGCCTTGCACCTACCCCAGCACCCGTGGTGCTCTCGGTACCCGTAACAGCCTCAGCACATCAGGGCACAGTGATGCTGTGCCCATGGGGGAGAGCTTGGCTTTCTCATCTTTCCCAAGGCCTGGCTGTATGTTCACAAGAAAAGTGAAAGAAAAAAAAAAGAACAAACTCAGAAAATAAGTGAAAAACAAAAATTTCCAATTAAATATGCTGGGAACTGGAGTTGAGATTTTCTATGCCACTGTATTTTTTTCCTCCTTCAAGGTCTATGTGTTTTCCCCAGAAAATTTCTAGGAAAATTTGGCAAGAAAGGGTTTGTGCCACAGGAGTGTGTGGCCAGGGAGGACTGAGGGGTGCTCAGCTCCAGGGGTCCTTGGTCTCAGGGCTCCTCAAGGGGCTCCTCACGTAGGAGTTTCGAGCTGAACATTTTCCCTGTCGGAGCTGCTGTGGGAGTAGATGGAAACAGCTTGGTTTCCATGCTCATTATTGTTAGATAAATGTCTAACTGCATCACAGAAGTTTTCATGCTTTATATGCACAACTAAAATGTTAGAAGAACTTCAGTGCAAAAATGCTGTTTCATTAAGTAGATTTGTTTTATTCTTATGTTTTATTTTATTTTTGATCTCATAGTATTCCATTAAAAGTTATTATGTACTAGGCATCATGTTATTTTTCTCATATTACCTTTGGTGTAGTAATCACACTATATGAAACTTACTTGTTTAAGTTTTGACCCAGTGAATGTCCAGACTTTTACATGTTAATTTAATGAGAATCAGAATAAAATTCTCAGTGTTGACATCTTCGATGAGTGGAAATTTGGCATTCTTGTGCTTTCCTTCTTGCAGCCTGATTTACTGGTACTCTGATCTGTCAGGATATAAGTCATTAATCCCCACTGTAAATTAGTGTAGGGGAAATTTTGAATCGACCTGTGCACTGTAGCCCATGTAAACCAACATCTAAATATCTGTTCTGCTAAGCCCCACATTAACAGTCACTTTTCTCTCTGTATCAACAACCAAGCAAGGTTTATTTTGCAAGGAAATTTATAAACACTGAGCCTAGAAGAGGGAAGATGCCTGTCTGTGTGACTGAGGGGAGCAAACCTCCTCCTTTACAGGCGTGAGAGCATCATCATCAGGTCCTGCTCAGGGTCAGCCCTTCCTAATCAAACAGCAGTTTGCGCTGTAAATCCGGGGAAGGGAGACCCCGACACGGGTTTGGAAAGTGTTTGTAGGAATCTTCTGCACAGCCCTTCTGAGATTCCATCTCTTGTGCAAAGCTAAACGAAATGATGAGATGCTGACAAGCCTAAAGGGCAGACAAGCTAAAAGTGGGAAAAACAGCTGACCAGAAAGGTCACTGCAAATAGGCAAATGCTTGAAGAACCGTGGAAGTAGATGAGATGTAACTGCCTGTGGCAGCACAGCTGAGAGCCCCACAGTGAATACAGCCGGAGGAAAATGTGGGCTGGATATCAGGAAAATCCTGTCTTCCGGGCAGCAAGATCTATGGGAGCAGCCTGATTTCCCAGGGGAGAGAGCAAGAGCTCTATTGCTGGAGTAATTTAAAATTGGATGGGACAGAGTGCTTGGGAACATGCTGCAGAGGCTAATTGTGGGGTTGGGACTGTGTGAAAATCTAGCGTGCATGGAAAATAAATGTTTGCTCTGGAGGAGTAAATCTGTGATCAATCGGTGGTTTGAAGATTTGAGTAAATAGAGAAGGAGAGAGGCTTTGGGTCTGGGGGAGATGACCTGCACAGGGTGCTGGTCTCTGTTGAGCCCCAGGGATGCTTGAAACGTGGTGGTTCCTTGGGCCAGGGGTCAAGGGGCTCCACTACTTCTTGTGCCATCCTTGGGAGAGGTTCTCTGCTGTCCCTCCGTCCCCCTCCTGCTTGGGTCCTGGCCTTTATGTGCCAGTAATGAATCTGGAAGGGCGTTATTACCCGGGGACATGGTGTGATCTCTATCACCAGCTCAGCTCCCATCTCAGCCTGGCAGCGCCCCCACTAGTGGCCACAGCAGGGGCTTGCCCCACACCATCACCTTCTTCTTATCAGGCAGACCTGTCCTGGGTCTGCTTTGACTGTGAGGGACATGTGGTACCGCCTTGGTCCATAAGGGACTCGTGGTACTTCCTTGGGCTGTGAGGGACTCGTGGCACTGCCTTGGGCCATGAGGGATACGGGGTACTCCATTGGGCTGTGAGGGACTTCTGGCACTCCCACAGGTGTTGTCGCAGCAGGGATGGCCGTTCTGCTTCCCCAGCTGGTGTGTGGACTACTCTCCCCTGGAAGAGGCTCCACAGCATGCTGTCCCTCCACTGTGATTTACAGCACTCTGCCCAGGTCCACTAAGCTCTCTGTTTCTCTTTCAAAACATCATAATAAACAAGCGGAGCTGGGAAGCGCCAGTGGAGCTGCAATGCTGGGCGATGGCCGTGGCCAAGCCCTGGCCCTGCATGACGGGAGGAGAGGGGGGGCTGCGTGTAGGCCTTACTAGGGGGTGAGCTGATGGATGCAGAGACCATTCCCCTGCCCTCTCCTGGCAGCAGGGCAGTGTCCCTGCAGCTGAAGTCAGGCTCAGTGCAGGTTGTGTAATGGGGGAAGCACTTCTGTACCCCACACAATGGTCGTCAGTGATGGCTTCAAACCCATGTGCTGGAAGGGCCCGTTACCCTCACCCACATGGGGCACCCTGTGGCACAGGGGCAAGACCCTTCATGGTCCTGCCCTGCTAGCTTTGGGCTGGATGCAAAGCTCCTGCCATGGGATATCCCCTCCATGGAGGCCAACGGGAGAGCACCCCACTCCCAGCCCCTGCCTCTGCCCCACCATGGAAAAGAAAGCGTCTTCTAGTGTCTCCCGGGCACCTGCAGCCATGTGCTGACCTCTTTCAGTGGCACCTTTCTTGCTGTTGGCAGTATTGCCCTCCTGCCCAGCAGACCTGGAGATCTGTCTGGGTCAGAGCCCACTCATGCACATGTCTCTGGGGGCAGGTGTAGGTTGTGGAATATGAGTGAGTGTAATCAAGTCTGTCAGGGCTGTGGGTTGTGCCTTTGAGCTGTTTGTTACCAGTCCACTGGTGCCAGCTCTCGTCCCAGTCTCTTGGGCTCCATCCTCCCTGCCTCTCCTCCGGGAGAGTTGCTTCACCCCCCCCCATAAGGGACTGCCCATCTCTGCACGCCGCCTTGCCCGGGGACAGCCCTGTTCCAGGCTGTGCTCAGGCTTCCAGGCATGGGATTTATGTTCTGCTTCTCCTGGTTTCACCCCACTTCATTTCTCCACCAGAACAGTCTCTTCCAGAGCCTGCTCCCGCACTGACGCCTCTGTGTTAGAGCTGGCGCCCGTGGGATACCTTGCTTTCCTACCATGCTGGCTCTTGGGATGGCACAGCAGTGCCCCTACAGTCTGCTGGGAACAGTGCCCCGGCAAGTTCAAAGCTCGCTGGGCAGAATGACTTCCTTACACCCCTTGCTCCCCGCAAGACACCCCCTCTCCTATGCCTTGCAGAGTTAAAAATAGAGCCTTGCTTATGGAAAGTTCATACTGGATAAGAGACTTAGCAGGACACTGCTGAGATCCTCATCTGAACGTAAATCAATTGCTGCGCTCCAAGCGGACCGGGCAGGCAGGACATGCCCCCAGAACACAATGTGTCTTCTCTAATTAAAAAGAGACCGTTTGGTGAACACACTCCACTTTCTCTTCATCAATGGAAGAGCAGGGCAGGTTATCACACCCAGGCTCCGGCTGGGCCTGGCCACCAGCAGGGTGGACACAGCCCCTGGCCCACTGTGCTTCTCCGGGCTGTGGGCACTGCCAGGGTGAAGGGACCTGCCTGGGGCAGGGCGGGGAACGAGATCCCCACTGTTGCTGGGGGCCCGTGAGTGCAGTGCTGGGTCGCTGCTCCCCCTGCAAGCACAAGTTAGTATTCTCATCCATGGGTTTCAGCAGGGCCCAGGGGGAAAGAGTATTGGGGATGCTCTCTGCCAAATGCTCTCTCCTCCCCGTGTGACACCGTGGGTGGCTGGGGTGCAGTGGGAGAGGGGTTAAAGCAGTCTCCGGTGTGCTGGGGGCGGGTGCTCAAGCCACTAACAAAGAATAGTAATGAATGGAAAAAGTGAAGTGTTTTTTCCCTAAAGCAAACAGCTCGGTCAGATTAGAAGCTTGCAGTGCGCTTTACCCAACTATTAATACATTCCTCGCTCATCTCAAACTAAACAGCCGCGCTGAGCTCCAAGTTCATAAAAACAGCATCAAATCCATGAGAGCACAGTACATTTATAATGTCAGCCAGTAAAACTGCCTGCTGGAGGTGATGGCACTCTGGCTCCCTGCCGGCTGGGGAGGGACAAGCTGGGCCAGGTGAGAGGAAGCTGGGCAGCCCCAGGCGAGCAGACCCCTGCCCTCCTCAGCAGAGACTGCTGGCAGGTGTGGGGGAATCCGGGAGAAACCCCCTGACACTGCTGTGCTGGAGCTGCCCTGCTTAGAAATAGTGAAACACATCACGCTGGGGCTGTCAGGACCCGGGGCTTATGTCTGTGGTGGCCAGTACATGCTCTGGAATTGGCGGGGATGTCCGATGGGCTCAGTCTTCCCAGGAAACACCCTGTAGGCATGTATCTTGTGATGGCGTGTTCATCTCCCCTCCTGCCTAAGGAAGGTGTGGAGGGGACAAGAGCCTGGGTGAAATCCCAGTGTGGAGCTGCCAGTGCAGAGACACGGGCAGGTTCACAGGTCCCCGTCCTCCCTCATGGTGCCAGAGACTGTCCACATGGAGGACCCCTGCCCGGGCAGGGGCAGAGTGCTGGGGCAGGTGGCTGTGCCGGGGACCCTTGGAGAAGAAATCCTTGCTCGTCTCTCCTTGCTAACAAGCATGGGAGCGGCCAGCTGCCTGCCAGATCCCCACAGCTGTGCGATCCAGCTGCAGCATATGCCGCAGGCCAGCTGTGGCCCCACACGCACGGGAGCAGGGGGAGGCTTGCAAGCAGCAGCATCCCCTTTGCCTTCTGAAGCCTGGGCTGGACGGGTGGTAAAAGCCCTGCAGCTGCCAAGAGAAGTGGCAGGATGTCCCTCAGGGGCTTTGCAGGGTGTATGACCTGGTGCACCTCAGACTCACTCCTTGGGCACCAAGCACCCCTGGCCTCCATAGCACCCAAAGCGAGGCAGATGCAGTTTGTCTCCAAGCCATGGAGCACTAGGGGTCTGCAGGGACAAGGTGCAAAGCCTTTCCATATCTGGCAACCAGACGAGTCACCAAAAATGGGATCTAGTTGTGCTTTACTTCTCATGCTATCTTTCCATTGGACTGGTCTATGCTCAGTGCTTTATCTGTTCAGCTATGTCAGGCTGGGATTGTTAAAGATGACAAAGCCTGGGGTGGATGCTTCAACTGGACATCGCCTGGGGGCTGCAGCTACTGAGAGTGAGCCAAACAGAAGCTGTGCCAGAGCACAGGAAACCTCAGTAGGTTGTTTTTCCCACAGCGTTCCTAACTCCTTTAAAGTCAGCACAGGCTGTGCTGGGGACCCACCATGCTTTGCCCATGAGGAACAGAGCTCTGACATTGTGACAACAGCATCAGTTTTTCCTAGGTGCAATTGCTGCTGTCTGCCCCTTCAGCAGAGCAGCTCTGTAGGCCACTGCCTCAAATGGCAGAGCCACTTGGCAAATTTGGGTGCAGGCTGGCCTGTGGGTCTGGTGGGGTAGCTTTAAGATTGCCAGGATCATCCATAAAGTCCCCTGAGCAGCACCAGGCTGTTGCCCCAGGGCAGTGGTACTGAGACCTCCTTCTCTTGCAGCTGGAGCTGAGCAGCAGATTGCTGGTTTTGAAGAAAGCTTTTACTCTTCTTCTTTGTCCTGACTCAGTCTGAGAAACTGAATCATATCTCAAAAAGTGAAACATTCAGGAAAAAAACCAAAACAACAATCAATCCCAGAAGTGACAAAATGCTTTCTTTTGCCTAGACTGCGCATTACACAGCGTCTGCCTTGGCACGGCTCTGCCCCACAGAGCTCAGCACCCGTGCCCTTGCTGACCAGGCAGCTCTTGGGTGCTCAGTGGCCATGTGGCTCCCACAAGGCTCATCTAATCTGTTTGGTGGCTCGTGACCATCACAGGGGATAGATCTGCGCAAGAAGCCCAGCTGACTGGACAGACCGGGAATGTCGAGGACGCAGTGCAGCGGCTGAGGCAGATGCAGGGTTAATGTCAAACAGAACTGCTGGGAAACAAAAGAGAAAAAAAAAAAATCCCTCGGAAAACTGTGATTTTGGTTTTGGAGAGGTACATTTTCCTGCAGGAAAAAGATAGCTGTGGCAGAAAGCAGAGCTCACTTGTCCTGCAGAGGAGCTGTGTTTAGTCTGGTTTATTCTGTATTTAGCATCCAGCTTGTGAGCAGGGTCCACTTCTACCTGCACCTCCACAAGCACAGCTGAAGACCACCAAACATTTAAGGAGAGTTAAGCACAGTGTCCTCACCCATGTCCAATGGCAGAGCTCCACACAAACACCCATGTGCCAGGGTGGCTGTTTGGAAAAACAGCCTTTTGCTTGCTAACCGCTCATGTTAGGGAAAAAATGAGGCTTGTTTGATGACAATTTTATACAACTTTTCTGATCAATAACAGTGCAGCCACTTCACCCTGCCAGAGAATATCCCCACACTCCAAAGGTTTCTTGGTAAAGCTCTTTATACCTAATACATACCTCATTGCTGAAAAGATCCTATAAAATGTGCCAGGACACAGGACTCATTCCAGAAACTGTTGCTTACTAAATCATCTGGGTGGCAGAGGAAGAAGCTGGTCAGAGATGAACTGATAAAGCATGGCTCTGGGAGCTGACTGACCTCTGTGTCATGTTCTGCCCCTTTTTTTGTCTTTCCCACACATTGCAAAAAGACCAAGTCTGAAGTGGTACTATATATACGGTTTACTGTACCATTCATCTGGGCAGCATGAATACTGGGTTTATACGGATCTGTCTGGCATTAGAGGATCGAAAGGTTATGTTATTGGTACATTTCTGCACATCCAAACCATGAGTCATCATTTCCAGGAAGCCAAATACTTACTTAAAGAGCTGTGATGCAAATTGTGTTTCCCAAATATTTTATTCCTAGTGCAACCCTGGACATTGAATCTGGGCACACAGTTTATGCGCAGCTGATCTACAGCGAAAGGTTGAGGTAACGGGTCAAAGCTGCCTCTGAGTTTAGCCTGATTTATGGAGAAAGTAATTCTGTTATGAAAAATAAGCATATAAAGTACTTGGATGCTACAGTAAAACCATAAACAGTGTGCTTTGCCTTCTGCGTACTAGAACTAATGGCAAGTGTGCACCAAAGCGGAAAACAGGCTGAGATGCTATTGCCAGTATTTCATATTGAGATATGATTGCTAGGCTTTCATATTGCAAGTTGTTGTTATTCTTATTGGTGAAATAGTTTTTAACCAGATGTGTTTCGAAACTCCCATGGCACTTCCTTCTCCGACACTAAGCCATCAACATCATCCCTCTAAGAGTCATGAGGAAAAGCTATAAGAAAAACCCAAACACAACTATCCAACCAGAAAAAATACAGGGAGCAAAACCCCTTCCAAAAACATGAAATGTCAAGAAAGTGGAAGCATTTTCAGGGTGGCTGTTTGCACACAGCATCCACACCCGCGGGCACGGCCGCTCAGCTGGGCATTTTGCTCTCATGGCAGTAGCTGTCCCACTGCCCCGGGGGGCTGTACCTGGGGAGAGAGTGGGAGTTGCCATGTCCCCTTCCTGTGTGGAGCAGCAGAATGGTGTCCCAGGCCTGTTAGGGTACAGGAGGGGACAGGACCGCACTGCAGAGGATGCCGTAGGGATACCAGAGTAAGAAACACACCTCTGCAGATGGGAGACACCCATCAGTCTCAGCACTCGTAGCTGAGACTTTCCAGTCTATGTGCCAAGGGGACTAGATCTAGGTCCTCTTCCAAAAACTTCTGTCCATAGTTCAGAGCTGGAAAGCACTGAAGTTTTCTCTTCTTCTGATTAAAGCTCATTGGAGCTGCCAGCTTGGCTATATTGCTCCTAGCAAAGATAAGAGCAGGACATCCTGGATTTGATGGCTCTGTGCACTGGGTGGTGACTGGGGATCCACCTCCTCCGGCTCAGCACATGCCCAGGCTGAGCCTTGCTGCCCAGGTCCCGGTGTGTGCAGTGTCTGGCTGGGCTTGAGGGACAGGGCTCCCCATCCTAGTGGGGACAGCCTTGGCTCTGTCTCTCTGCTGGGCAGATACCAGCCCATGTGCTGAGCTGCGTCCGTCCATCACATGTCTATGCCTGTCCCCCAGCACAGGCGGTCAGGGCTCTCCTGGGCAGTGTTGAGGCAAGAGTGGGTGGGGGACACTTCCCAACAGGCAAGACAGAAGAGACTCTGTGTTTTGTGGAAAACAGATTTTAAGTGTTTAGATATAGATTGTGGCACTCCAGTTGTCCTTAGGGACAGAGAACAGACCATGAACTTTTATCTACTATTTGTCTTATTCAGCAAAAGCAGCCACCTCTCCAGGAGTCTCTCCAGTCATACCCAGCCTTGTCCTCACCAGGCCTGTGCTCAGGTAGGCACATGGACCAAGACTTGGCAATGATTGGGCTTATCTACAATCACTGCAAGTGATAAATAATAACTACCCTATGCTTGGCTTACCCCTTGCCAGGCTGCTGCTCCCGATTCCCACGGAGCCAGCCCTGTGATTCCGCAGCCCGATGTTTCTCAGAGCTGAACTGAGTAGAGATGTCTGAGGGCGTGGATAAGCCTGTTTCGTCTCTTTGGGAAGGTTTGCTGTATCAGACTCTGGGAATGAGCTGGAAGGCCTCCTCTCGGGCTGCCAATGGTCCCTGGGGACGTCGTGGCCACACATGTGGCCATGGTCCCTGATGGGTGAGATGCTGCTGAGGCTTTGCTCAGACTGGACCTCCAGCAGGCTGTGTGCTGGGCACCTCTCAGCTCTCCTGAGACTCCGGAAATCAGGCTTCAGACTCTGAAGCTCTTAGGTACATCTGTTATCTGGTGTTCTGCCTGACTAAATATCACCTTGCAGCTTTAGAATGCAGGTCCTGGGGTAGGTGCCTGCCAGGAAGGCTTTCCCCAGAAAGTACGTGCAGTGTTTCTCTGGACGCTGGTGATGGCGTTAGTCCTTTTAGCATTTACTTTGCCTGACACATAGGTGCACAGATGCAGGTGTGCAAAAATCTGGAGCACATTACACCTTACTTAGCACACAACATAGAGAGTTTCTGAGACGGAGAAGTTTCCTTTCCTCTCCTCTTGTCAGGGAGGTTAAGGCACCATCTCTGATGGTGTTGGACCTGCTGGACCACAGAGTCTCTGTGACTTCTGCAGCCACTGTCTGTTGGACCTTGCTGGACTCATGACCAAAGAAAACTTCTCCCAAAGAGCCAAATCCTTCTAGGACTGAAAGAGGAAAGAAAAGGAAAAGAAACAAAGAAATCTATCCTGAAGTTTAATTTTAAGAATGGGAACAAGATAAAAAATACAAAAAGTAGTTAAAAAGGAATTCAAAAGAAAAGCTAAATGGGTAAAATATTTACAGAAGACATAAAAACTGTTTAAAGACAAAGTATTAGAGGCTCAGAGTAAATATATACAACCAATCTAGAATGTGCTAAAATATCCAGAAAAAAACAAACCCTACCATGCTTTAGTAGTGAAAGAAGTTATAAGAAGAAAGAGAGATTCATCAAAATTGAAATAATTTCCAAAGAAGGAAGATAGAATGGAGTACACAATATGTCTGTTAGATGTAATATCCATAATAAAGACAGGCCAAAAAATATTTTTAGGAAAAACTTGTTAAAAGCATAAACGCCAATAATAAAACATTTCTCAAAGCATAAATAGTAGGAAGCTCATCAGAAAGTGTCACTGACTCAGATCTGTGTAGGAAAAGACAGAAGAAAGTTAATGTTGCAGTTCAAGAGCTAAATAGCTAAACTGATGCTCAGTGGGAAGGAGAAGGAAGTGTCTTACACGCTGCTCATCCTTTACACAAACCTAGATCTTATAACTGAGGAAACAACAAGAATCAATGATTATTTCTCAGACTGAAATATCAAACCTGGAAGTACTCTTGAGTGCAAACTTGAGCTAAATCTGATGAAGGGTTTGGAAAGATGGTGGGACTAAAACCAGCAAGGCCCTGTTCAGTGCAGTTACTTGCCTCCTCAGGGAGTGTGAGCTCCTGCCCTTCCTGTGCCTTGTGTCTCTCCCCACCTTAATGCCAGCACTGCAACTCAAGTTGTGACACCACCATTGGCTCTACCTAGCATGGGAGCTTCCTGCTCTTGCTTTGGTGACCACTTACGCTGCTGCTTGGCCAGCATGGGACAGTTAGGCACTGCATGATTCCCCTTTTCCTATAGTAGAGGGTGTGAATGCGGTTGCTAGTGAATCCTGTGGATGCCCATCACTGCCCATTCCCCACCGCAGTCCTCTGGTGTATCTCACTCACTTCATGTCCATTGCACCCTTAGCTCCTCTCACCAGTCCCACTGTCACGGTGTTGGCACCAGACGTGGCAGAACACGGCATGGTGTCTTCTTGGCAGCGTGCAGACCAGGGACATAAGAAAAGCTCTGCTGGGATGGGAGAGGTGCCAAGGATAGGGGAACAAGTGGCAGGGGCTCGTGCCCATCCTTGGCTGAAGCTCTGTGCTGTGGGCACCTTGTGTGACCCTGAGCCATTTTTGCACTGGAATGCTCACATCCGAGCCCAAACTGGAACAGAATGAAAAAAATGTTGCGGTTGGACTCCCTGCTAACTGAGCACTGGGCTCTGAATTAACGATTACCACTGGGGAAAGAAATCTGGGGCTCTTGGGTTAAGTCACAGAAAACTCAGTAGGGGGCAAGAAAAGGAATCAGATTTTGGGAATGACTAGAGGAGGAACTGGGAACAAAACAGACAATGTAGTTCTGCCTTGGTAAGTCCACAGCACCCCCACACCCCAAACTGGCTGCTGTATCCATTCCTGTCTCCTCCTCCTCCCTTCTCAGGAGAGTTCAGAAAACCAGAAAAGAGCAACCACCATCCACAGGCATTTAATGGTTTCCATAGCAACCATTAAACAGACGAGGACGATTTTTCTTCAACAGGAGACATCTGAGCGGGGCATCAGGGGCAGTGTACAGTCTTCTGTAGCAGTCTAGTGAGGTGACCAGGGGACAATCAGTCACTGCTTCTTTCTGTTCAGGAACTAGGAGGCACTAAATTGTCAGGTAACAGATTTAAAACAAACATAAGTAAGTACTTTTTCACACAACTCATAATTCATCATGAAGTTCATTACCATGGGACAGTGTAAGGCCAAAAGTATAACTGACTTCAGAAAGCAATTACATTCAGGAAGAAAAATGATTGAGACTGTTAAACATGAGGGTCCGGTGATAACCCTTCACTCACCAGATCCAAAGGTTGGGAATTCCACTGAGAACTGTGACAGCAGAGATCCTTCCTGTCTTATATACTCCTTCACCATATACCACTGGCCACCAGTGGAAAGGACGTGCTGGCACAGGGGGATGTAGGGCTGCCAAGGTATAGCCCTTGTATATTCTCTCCTATTCAAAGCTCTCCTCGCCTTCCTGACTATCAGTCTGAGGAAAATTAACTTTTGTCTTCTCTTTCAGCTTTGTCCTCTAAAAATCCCAAAGATAGCCATCCCCATGAGAGAGAAATGAGCCTCTCCAGTGCATGATTCATTTGACTGGGCGTAGATGTGCCCATTCCCCAGCCCTCTGCTGAGGAGCTGGAAATCCTCATCTTCCCAAAGTTTTGCCTGACCTTTTGTTCTGGACAAACAGGATCTGCTCAGAGTTTTAATTACCAGCCTGTTCTCTGTTAGGTGCACAGGAGCCATCCCCTCTCCCTAGCAACAGATATGTGAGGCCAAAACACAGAACCAGTCCCTTTCTGGTTAGCTTCTGCTAACCCTTCTGGTTAACAGAAGTTAGGAACTGGTCTCAGGAACTTCCCTCTGAGGCTTATGTAGAAAAAGGTGTTAATCCTCAGACTGATCCATTTTACCTGCCATAGCCTTCAGATGAGCTGAATCACTCTCTGCAGAAGGGCACCTTAACTTGCCATCCCCTTGCCATCAGGTTGCTCGTGCTGCAGGCTCAGAACCCAGTCTTTGCAGAGAAGAATCAGAGAATCACATAGGTTGGAAAAGACATTTAAGATCACTAAGTCCAAACATAAACCTAACATTGCCAGGTCCACCAAGGAGGTGAAGGTATCCAAGATAACACCAGCTCCCTGCAAGGGAGTGGCAGGCTGCTGCCTTCTGCTGGGGCAAATGCTACCTGCTGGTGCTATGCCAAATGGCAGAGCTCCTACAAATGGCACTAGTGCTTGGACATGAGTACATTTGTCGGTGGTTACTAAAGGCCAGGGAAACCACAGAGACCCTCACACACACGTGGGCACACATGAACATGTGCACCACCATGTCCCTGCTCTCCTGACTGGCTGGGAGGCACTGGGGGCTCTGTGGGTGTTAGGGCAAAACCGTTCCCCTGAGGGTGTCACTAACGCTGTAATCACACGTGATCATTGCAGAGGGAGACACAGCCAGCCACACAGCTCTATAGTAACGAACACAGATATCTTCCAAGTACATTCAGTTCATTGCCCTGCTTCCCCTCCGCCCCCACATTGGTGAATATGTAAATAGAGGATATTCTTAGCAGAGAGGATTCCCAAGAAAATGCCACGTCTCTTTGATGCAAGCAAGGATCTAGTACACTGACATGAGGAAACACTGAGGTCTTCCTAGCAACAGGAGAGCCTCCGATGCTCTGCATTAGGCCCAGGGATGGGGTGAGGGTTTCAGGGGGGGGTTCTCTGCTCTCTTCTGCACCAGCAAAATTAGAGGGGGTGTGGATGTTAATCAAGCAAATGAGCACTCAGTTCATGAGACAAAAGGCAGAACCAGAGCTGGAGGAAGTTATCTATCTGGGCTGGGGATCTGTTCCTAGTGCTTCTTGCTCCTCCCTGGTCCCATGATGTCTTGAGGACCATTGGCACTCCCTGCATACAGCAGATAACTGCTCCAAAACAGAGGCGAGATCCCTGTTCAGCTGGCCACTGGCTGGTGGCCTCTGGTGTGACAGTGCACTGCCAGCCCACGACATGCTGCCCCAGGCCACCCCAGGTGTGATGGAGAATGGAGAGGAGTGATGGGAGACTGAGGTGAGAGGCCTCTGATTCCCGGCGTGCACGCTGAGCCTGGCCTGGAGGTGTGTACAGAGCTTTCTCGGCCGGCACAGCCCACGGGGTCAGGGCAGGGCAGGCTGGGACCCAGCTAGGCTTCATTTCAAGCCACAAAATAGGGACCTTGTGACTGCCATGCAGGGACCACAGCAATAAATTCCCCAGATGAAAGGCATATCGTGGAAGCTGTGAAATCTGGGCACAGTTTCTCCTCAACGTGCCTGACAAAGATAGACACAAAACTCATACTTTTCTCTGATGTAAAGGGGGCAGAGCTGGGATGCACAAACACAACAGCCTGTGGGGCATGGGGCCTTGCTCCTTGGGGACATGGCACTTCTTCCAGACAGTGATGTGGTGCAGTGAAGCGTGGCTGAAGCGTGGAGCCAGCGCTCAGCGTGAGAGGATGCCTGTGTGTCTGGGGGCAGAGAGATGCCTGTACATTTCAGTCCCCAACTCCACCCACACCTGGGACTTGCTGCAAAATCCATGCTGGGACTGAGCTTGGTTTGGAAATAAGAAGGACATGAACCTGTTGGAGAGGGTTCAGAGACAGCCAAAGAGATGATCCCAGGGCTGGAGCCCCTCTGCTGTGAGGACAGGAGGAGAGAATTGAGGGGGTTCAGCCTGGAGAAGAGAAGGCTCTGGGGAGATCTTAGAGCCCCTTCCAATCCTTAAATGGGCTCCAGGAAAACTGAGGGGGACTCTTGATCAGGGAGGGGAGCCATAGGAGGAGGGGGAAGGGTTTGACACTGAAAGAGGGGAGATGGAGATGAG
>JAOQGH010000003.1:24605306-24619903 GCA_025769975.1 Gallinago jamesoni | reverse complement strand
GAGGGGTTCAAGGGCAGGTTGGAGGGGGCTTGGAGCAACCTGGTGTGGTGGGAGGTGTCCCTGCCCAGGGCAGGGGACGGAACTGGGTGGGCTTTAAGGTCCCGTCCAACCCAAACCGTTCTGTGATTCTATGATGTGCTGCAAGCACAAGACTCAGATGGGTGTTTATATTTGTTATTTGTTACAACAAAGTCCCAGGCTGACACGTAATATCACAAGGAAGTACCAACCACTGTCCCAGTTTCTGCCCTGGCAGGGCCCTGCACTGGAGGTTATTTCAAGCTCTGCTGTACTGGGCTGTGCTGCCTCCCCCTGCCCTCCAAAGCCCCCGTGCAGACACATACACACGCCACTTCCCACCCTGCTGCCTCTCTGAGCTCTCTCCCCTGTGTGGAGGCATGATGGGAGGAAGGTACAGAGCACACAGCTCCTCATCGTCCAGGCCCACGGGCACCCACTCAGTCCTGCACTTGGCTTGCAGGGGGCACGGGTGGCCGTGGGGGCAAGTGAGGCACGTGGAGCACTGATGGGCAGCCATGGGTGACCTATCCTGCCCTGGGCTTGGCCACATACTGCTCCCACACCCTCACCCCCATGTCTCACCGTCACCCCTCTGTCCCACTGTCACCCTGCTGAGCTGCACCAGCATTCACCTCACAGCTGCTCCACGCTGAAGGTCCTGCACAACTGTTTGCAATATACGCTTTCATACAGTTCCATGTGTGCTGCTTTTCAATATCCTATGTAATGTTTAGTCACATTTAATAACAGTAAAAGTCTCCTTCACAGCTGCATTCTGGAGAATGGGACCGATTTTACTAAAAACAATGAATGTGAATAGTTCATGGTCTTCTCGCATTACCCAGAGATTTATCACATCTCTTGCATAATTTAATCTCTACATCTGTGGGACACAAATGTTTTACATTTCTTACATTTATGGGCAGACATAGAAAACATCTGTGCAGACCCAACACACAAAAACATCTGGAAGACATCTCGGCCTTTTTATGACATACATCTCCTGATCTTTTGTCTGGAACAAGTGTGTGCTGCTATCAGTAGTAGCTTTACATGTCAGTTACTGGGCTTCCCGTTTGGGCTTTGACAGGCACAGGGGAAAATGTGATCAGCTCTGAATTTCAGCCCATTTCAGCAAGTGGGGAAGCAATTCAGGGAGCTTCTCACCCACCCACGCTGTGAGAATTTGGACCAGGATGGGAACAAGGCAGCCAGGGTTTGCTGCTGAGCTCGTGGACAGGACTGTTTCCCGAGGCTCGGAGCTACGCTGAGCCACTGCTGTCATTTCTCTGGGGTGTCCCAGACTGGCACACAAGGCAGTGAACTTTTCCTCACTACACAGTTTCTGTAGGTTCACAGCAGTGTGTTTGAGACCTGCTGGCTGCATCCAGGTGAGCAAAGGGACCAAGGCAAGTCCTAGGGCAGAGTTTGTCAGGGCTCACCAGCCATTCCCATGCCTGTACCCGGCTGCGGTGCCTGACTGAGCCCAGCCACCTATCTCACTTTGAAGACAGCAGCCTCTTCAGGGTGAAGAGAGTTTAGTCATCATTCCTAGAGATTTTAGGCCCTGCCATTTGATCATGGGGCTAGGGAATAGGCCCTAGCTTTTTTTTTTCCTCTAGGACTATGGAAGGAGCCATTGTGACCCACAGATGTGCTGTGGCTATTGCTGTTTGCATGGGAGGTCTGGTTGGGAACTTGCTGTGGTGGATGTGGTGCAGAAGATAAATCAAAAAGTTGCTCTTGCCAACAGATACATGATGCAGAGTAGTGACTGATGGAAAGATCCAGACAACATAGCGAAGTGGCTTTGGGGCACTGAGTGGAGTGAGCACAAAGGTGATGTGCTTCTTTGCATGCCCCTACCCTCTGCTGGTATGTTTCTCAGGCCTGGTGTCTGAGCAGGAAGGGTCATGGTGATGTCCAAGATGATTCCCTGGGCTGGTGGCCCACCCTGAGACCCCCAGAGAGGAGGAGAGGATGGTAGAGAGCACTGTATCACTGGGGATTTGAAATAAGTGCCAAATGTTCCCCTTGCCTTTTACAATGTTGTCGTAGTTTCAGCTGAAATCACTGCAACCAGACCAACAGACGGCCCTACCTTCTCCCCCTCTCCCACCACAAAAAAGAGGAGAGGAAGAGATAAGGAGATTCAGAATTTAGAATGAACTAAACTACTTTAATGAAGAATTAATAGAAAAAAAATAAAAAAGAAAATAATGAAATAGATACAATATATACAAAACCGTATCAAGCTCCCAAGATGATAGTCCCGTCACTGGCAGGCACTGGGGAAGTCCCAGGCTGGACTCAGCAACAGATGGGAACTGGGTTCCAGCTCTGGAGTCAGGAACGCTCAGATTGGGATCAAAGGCAGATGAACAGACAGGGTTCTCTTTGGACATCAGAAAGAAGGGTCCTCTTCATCCTGCGAATCTCTCTCGCAGGAAGAGAGATTGACCCTTTGATCCCTCAGCTTTTACACTGAGCATGGGGCAGATGGGATGGAATACCCCAGTTGGTCAGGTTTGGGTCACCTCTCCTGTCCATTCCTCCCCACAGGTGTGACCCCTCTATGTTTTTTCCATTTCCAACCCTCTAAGGGGCAAATAATGAAAATTGGCTGACCTTGGTAGTGATAGCAATAAGTATAAGCAAGAGCCTCTCTGTACACCATCCCTTGGCATTTAGCACAAACATTGGTCTGATCATTCTGAGAATGAGCAAGGGTTTTCTCCACAATATGCCATTAATTTCAGAGAGTTAGAGGAGGCTTAGCTAAAATGTACAATTCAAGAACACAAAATTCGTTCGGTTTTACCTCAAACCGGGACAAATGTGAGAGGTTGTGGGGGAGCAGTGGTGCCCTGTGAGCAGTCCAGGAGATATCCATGGCATCTGGGTTTGTTCAGGAGATGCGAATTTTCTTGGAAATTCCTGAACTAGCATTACAGTTGTCATGGAGTGGAGGAAGGAGGCAGCTCTTCCAGCCTGTGAGCTCTCCCCTTGTCCCTGCTGACAACAACAAAGAGTTCTATAATTCTATGATAGTAGCTGCTGGGAGCTGCTGGGCTCCAAAAACATCTACCTAGCCCATGCCAAACCACACTCGGGAATCCATTCAGACAAGCCTCCTCAGAACTTCACACTGTGCCACCCTGAAACATCTGCCCACTTGGGCTCACTCACCAAGCCCTGTCCTGACTGTGTTGGTGTGCTCTCACTCAGCATCTGAACTTGTTCCAATTGATGGTGGCTCCAGCATATCCCTCCCTGGCTCAGTAAGGACATGTTTGTAAGTAAGTGTGGGGTTGAGACATGTCCCACCAATACCCCAAAGAACAGTAAATCTTTGTGTGAGAGAACCATATCTCCTGGGACTGTGTGTTCCCAAAACCCAGCACATTGTCCTTGCCCTTTGCCTTTCAGTCGGGTTTCCATCCTGCCCTCCCCACGGTTCCCATTTCTCAGAGCAAGAGCTGCCCAGGCTCTGGACAGCCCTGTTTCATGGCTGCAGCTGGGACAGTGATTCCATTTGCTGCTCTGATCCGGCAGGTGAAGCATGTGGTGTCCCAGCCACTGCCCTGCCATGAGCCCCAGGGTCACAGCTCAGGATACCTGCACCGCTACTATCATAGAATTATAGAATGTTTTGGGTGGGAAGGGACATTATAGATCATCCAGTCCCAGCCCCCTGCCCTGGGCAGGGACACCTCCCACCACATCAGGTTGCTCAAAGCCCCCTCCAACCTGGCCTTGAACCCCTCCAGGGATGGGGCAGCCACAGCTTCTCTGGGCAACCTGGGCCAGGCTCTCACCACAAAGAAGTTCTTCCCCAGATCTCAGCTCAATCTCCCCTCTTTCAGGTTAAAACAGTTCCCTTCGTCCTGGGGCTCCCCTCCCTGATCAAGAGTCCCCCTCAGCTTTCCTGGAGCCCCTTTAGGGCCTGGAAGGGGCTTCAAGGTCTCCTCAGAGCCTTCTCTTCTCCAGGCTGAACCCTATAACTCTCTTTGCCTGTCCTCATAAGAGAGGTTCTCCACCCTTCTGATCATCTTTATGGTCCTATTAATCACGTGCAAAGCAGCAGAAGCAGGCCATCCGTAGAGGACCTTGTCTCTTTGGTTAGGTGCACAGCAAGAACATGCTCACAGCTTGATTTAAAGAAGGCCGTGCGTGGCAGCAGTGGATGGCAGTGAGCAGGGGGGCTGTGGGATGAAGGTTGTGACTCAGGTGCCACAGCACTCACCCATCACAGAGCTGAGTACTGAAAAGCACCATCCAGGTCTGCTGGCTGGGTGAAGAGCTAGGAAGGTGACTCTCAAGCAAGTGACCCTTTCTGACATTTGTGTTCCAAACAAAGAGTCAATATATGTGTTTTTTTGCTCACAACTGGACACTTTAAAAAAAAATGCTCAGGTCAGAACAGAAAAAAACAACTTTATATTTCAGAAAATTTGAAATATTTCACATGAGTTTTGGTCCTTTTTGTCATTTTTAAAAAATGAAAATGCAGCAATCTGAAACTTTAAACAATGTGTCGTTGTGAGAGGAAAACCTGGAAAGGTGTTGTATGGGAGTTCTTTCAACATCTTCAAATTTATACCTGTCTCAATTTTTAGCAAGCAAAAAAAAATTAAAAAAAAAAAAAGTTAATATGTTCTTGCAGGTTTAATTTTTGGCAGACCTTCATTTTCCAAGGCCAAAATATTTTACTTAAATTTTGTGAATAAATTCTCAAATTTTTCTGATTTCCTGGGAAATTTCATTTGCCTGCTTTCTGATATAATGTGGGATTACACGAACATTAATGAAGATGTTATTTTTCCATGGGACATGATGTTTAAACTCAGACTTTTGGAGACATGTAATTTGATCAAATATAGCTGAATTTTTCCAAAGACAACTGGTTGTGCACCCTTGCTCCAAAATGAAATGGTTCAAACTTCTGAATGGTGGTTTTGAGGAGTTTTTCATCATGGATAAAGCAACGTATTTTTCCCAAAGCCTGTTCTGAGGATTTGCTGACCTGCTTAAGCTGAGCACTTGCAAAATCTTCGAGTGGAAGCAGACGTCCTGGCAGTCAAATCTGGGGTTTGGCAGACTCTAAGGCATGAAGGGTTTACAGCAGAGAATTGAACGTTGTTACCTGTCTGTGTTAATCACAGAACTTGTATTTTCCATGGTTGTTTATTGATACTTCTGAATTCCAGGATGAAAATCAGAAATCAGCACAGTAGCTTTTTCCATCTTCCTCCACAAGTAGAGGGAGATGTGCCGAGCACATCATGGCTCTAATAGTAAGGAGGTACTGGCAGGGGAGGAGACAAGTGCTCATACTGTGCCTAATTTCAAGATACATTGCAGGAGCCAAGGCCAGGGTTGAGTATGGCCGGGGTAGTGAATGTGGTGGTGGAGGTTCAGAGCAGCAGTGTGGGCCTGCTGCTGCTGATGGGGGGCTATGGCTGTTGACTCTACTGCTTACCATGGAATAATTCGCCCCCACAAGCAACATGTTTGATTATATCAGTAGGATCGGACTCTTGGTTGTACCAGGAGAGGCTGACTTGTATGTCCTCCTCAACCTGGGCCAGTGCCTGCAGGCTGGAGCAGACTCCAGAGCTTTGACAAGCTTTGATGGCTATCTGGCTTCTGAATCACAGCTTTAAAAGAATTTGCAGTCAAAATGCAGCCAACTCCCAAATAACACTCTCCAAATCCCCAAGCTGACAGGTCAAGGTGACAGAGCCAGCCTTCCTGTGGCTCTGCAGCAGGCTCTATGGGAGCAGGATGGTCGCCAGGTCCAAAGTGTTGTGTAGACCAGGAGGTTGGGGACATACCCATCTCAGCCTCCTGCAGAGATGGAGCCTCCAGGGCTTTGGGAGCTGGCAAGAAAGATCTAGTCAGAACTGAGACTTGGCAGGAAAGGTCTGCAGGAGGAGAGCTCCCTGGGGAGCTCTCCACTGCTCCCCCCAGACACAATACTCCACTGCTTCCAAGCACATTTTTCTCAGGCAGTGCTGGATAATCTGCGGGAATGTTAAACACCAGAGCGAGCAACAAGCCTGGCTGGAATTTCTCTGCAGGACAAGCAATGATCTTGTGTTCAGGAGTAAGCGAAGGGTGGTGGAAGAGGTCAGTGTTCTCAGGTCACCCAAGTGGCTCAATCCATGTTGAAAGTGCCTCAGACGCTTTAGGGGATAGATAGCCTGGGTGAGAGGAAACTGGCAAAAATCACCTCTGTGTGTGTTGCTGCTTCGCTTGGGAACAGCAATTCTCCTGCAAGATGTGAAGGTTGCTGAGTCCACCTTGCTTGGCAGTCCTGCAGCTCACACAGCTCTGGAAAAGGCTTTTGTGCCCCCAGTGCCACCAGTCCCTGCTGTCCCCCTCCACAGCCAGGCTCTGTGCAGGACAATAGCATCCTCAGCTTGAGGAGAGAAGGATGGAGGGTCTCCTCCCTGGGGCACTTCCTCCCAGCAAAGGAGCAGAGTTAGGCCCCCTGCTGTGGTGGTTCCTATCCCCATCCCAGCATCGATGATGCTGGGTAAGGGCTCTACAGTCTGGATCTCAAAAATCTTGGGGCACAAGAACAGCACCTCCAGTCAACCAGGAGTGACCAGGTTCTGCTGTCAAAGCCACAGCCATGCATCTCCCCTTCTCACACTGGGGGACAAGCAGTGCCTGAGCCAGTGATGTCCCATCTCATGGCTGGGGGACATATCCCTTGTGAGGGTATTTCTCCTTCTGAAGCAAAGCCAATCTCCGGGTACAGCAGGCAGGAGGTGGGGACCCAGGTCACCATGTGCCAGTGGCACACCAGGAAGGTGACACACTGCTTGTGCAAAAAGGGTCCCTGGTGTCCACAAATATTGTGCCCAGGTAGATTGCTGCTGGCCACCCCTGAGCCATGCATGTGTCCCGAGGAGGTGGTGTCATACAGTTTCCAACACTGCAGCATGGAAGCACATCCAGTCAAGGCCAAAAGCCTCTGGGACCATAGGGAGATAGCGTGGAATTAATTTTTTCTTTCACAAAAACATAGCTTTTTCATCTTTTTAATAAAGATGTTCCTGTTTACATGGGAATACAACAGGGGTTGTTTATTTAATTGCTTTTAATAACTGAGAAATGTTTACTTCTGAAGGGTTCTCCTGGTTTTCTTCCATGAAAATCCTCCCCAAAGTTCAAGGGGAGAAAGATGAGGTGTTTGTTTTGTTTGGTTGTTTTTGTGGGTTTTTTTCATTAAAATTTCTGCTTTTGAAAAAATACCACTCTTCAGTAAGGGAAGAAATATCTGCCCAGCCCAGGGGATCAGTGCTGTATGACAGTTCTCTCTGGTGCCCATTGGAGCTGCAGGCATTTGCAAATGAGCAGCTACTCCCTGGTTCGCGACTCCAGGGCGCAGGGACCGGCATGTCAAGGTTGCTCATACTCTGAGCCACTTCAGGAAACCTCCCTCAGATTCTTGGCGTGGGCCTGGGCTCTGTGATCTGGCATTGACCCCCCCAAAAGGCATATGGAGGCTCATTATCATTTGCTGACCCAATTCCTGTTTTCATTCCTTGTGACAGGAATCTGCACAGTGTTTCATGCAAACAGAGGAAACACGTTTATTGCCCTTTCTAAAAAATTCTGATGTTTCAAAGCCACGTTTAGAAAGCCGGAGTGACTAAATTCTTCTGTCTCTGCAACCCCAGCTCCAAATACTTTATGCTCTCTGGTTGGGAAAACATCTTAACAAATCTGCTGAGGAGATATTTTTTTTTTTACACAGGCTGGACCTTCACCGAGGGGCTGCTGGGCTCAACGTAAGGTCAGTTGTACTGTCTGCTCACGGGAACAGTCAGTTCTGTGCAGGAAACACTGCTTCTGCTGTAATTCTCCCCTGCAGAAACTAGATTTGACAGTTTCTTGATCTTCTCATGGGCTTAGCCAGACGTGTGAGTCTCAGCTAGCCTGAATGGGCATAGGGCTGGTCATCCTCAGACAGCATCCCAGCAAATATGGGCTTTCCCATCTTTTAAAAGAGCAAATAACCAATACAGCACTGCTAAACAGAAAGCAAACATGACGCCAGGGGCAGGATTCTGGTGAGTCAGTGGAGCTGCTCAATGAGCATGGGCTTGGGCAGGCTTCAAGGAGAAGACTTGGATTGAGTGGGATCGAGTGCACTCTCAGTAAGCTTGTGGATGACACCAAACTGAGTGGTGGATTTGATGCTCTGGAGGGAAGGGATGCCATCCAGAGGGACCTGGACAGGTCCTTGACAGAGACGTGGGCCCTTGCGAATCCAATGAAGTTCCACAAGGCCAAGTGAAAGGTCCGGCATGTGGGCTGGGGCAATTCCAAACAATTACAGGATGGGTGATGAGTGGATTGAGAGCAGTCCGGCAGAGCAGGACTTGGGGATACTGGTGGATGAAAAAATGAATATGAGCTGTCAGTGTGTGATTGCAGGCCAAAAGCTAACCACATCCTGGGCTGCATCAAAAGAAGCATGACCAGCAGGGCAAGGGAGGGGATTGCCCCCCTGTATTCTGCTCCTGTGACACCCCACCAGGAGTACTGTGTCCAGCTCTGGGGCCTCCAGCCTAAGAAACACATAGACCTGTTGAACTGAGGCCAGAGGAGGCCACGCTGATGATCTAAGGGCTGGAGCCCCTCTGCCGTGATGACGGGCTGAGAGAGTTATAGAGTTCAGCCTGGAGAAGGCTCTGAGACCTTGAAGCCCCTTCCAGGCCCTAAAGGGGCTCCAGGAAAGCTGGGGGGGAATCTTAATCAGGGAGGGGGGCCCCAGGAAGAAGGGGAACTGTTTTAACCTGACAGAGGGGAGATTGAGCTGAGATTTGGGGAAGAACTTCTTTGTGGTGAGAGCCTGGCCCAGGTTGCCCAGAGAAGCTGTGGCTGCCCCATCCCTGGAGGGGTTCAAGGCCAGGTTGGAGGGGGCTTTGAGCAACCTGGTGTGGTGGGAGGTATCCCTGCCCAGGGCAGGGACTTGGGACTGGATGGTCTTTAAGGTCCCTTCCCACCCAAACCATTCTGTGATCGTATGATTCTAAGAAGTACCTCAGCACAGCAGCACTGGAGAAATGATCCTCTCTTGAGAGCCGTTCTCCACCTCAGCATCCATCTCCAATCCCCAATTTACTCCCTCTTCTGAGGGCTTTGACCACAGCCTGCTCGCAAGATTACATCTTAAAAGAGCTCTAGCATTCACTGCATCTCCATCAGGACACTGTTGCATGAAGGACAGCCAGATCACTTTTTTAAGACACTGTTATCCTGGGGTATCTCACCTGATAATGGCCAATGCTCAAGGCCAAAAGTAATTAGGAGGGCTACAGCACGTGTGCTTTATTGATGCACTCAAGGAGCCAGGGCTGAATTACTTTATGTGAAGCTCCCAGTTGATATTCAAGGAGTGCTTTTAGCAGGAAATGGATGAAACTCAGTACCAAAGAGGCTTTGGAGGTTTTACAGAGGGCAAAGAAGTTCCAAAAGGAGACTTTTCTGTTTTGTAAACACTGTAACTAAGTGGATTGAGCTCTAATCTTATACCCTTTTTATTCAGGTTTAAAGCCATTGGTTGATGTGGAGTTAGACCTCCTAGGCTCAGATGAGATCAGGATAGGATCCAGTCAGCACAGATTGTGGGGCATCCTCTGCCCTGGCTGGGGAACAGCTGACAGGGAGCTGGGCCACAGTGTCATTTCACCTGCCATGTGCCGGCACAGAGCTTGGGACCTGCCCCAATGATTTGCAGTCTGAAGCAGATGTGAAAAGAAAACAGTATTATTTTAATTAAATTAAAGCTCTCTGCTTTGCTGGTCAGAGCAGCCTGAAGGATAACACATTGTTTTAGAGGTGTTTCACTGCCATAAGTGCTGTGACCCATTAAATCACGTCAGAACACCCATTTTGAGCAGCTTCAAATAGGTCTGCTATCTTTAAGTGTTTTGTAATTTACAGTTTATCACAGCAGAACGATTTACTACCGCATCCTTATAGAAACTGAGAAACGTTGTTTAAACAGTCAGCATCCTGGTCTACCTAACATTTGCCGGGCCTGACAGAAAGACTCAGTCTCTTCCTTGAATACCACAGCATTGCTGATCTTGGGCAGTAAGCTGGTACTTTTGGTAAGTCTGGGCTGACACAGCTCTGCTTTTTGCTGTACAAATGAAATCTTAGCCCAGAAGACAGCAAGAAGTCTTAAATCAGGTGAAGAGTGCTCTAGCTCCAAGATGCCCATGTGTGAGACAGGCTGGAAGCAAGTTTCCTCTGGATACACGCATGTTACAGACAACCTCATAGACGCATTTCCCACCTTGTGCCCACCTGTAGGAAGGCGGGCTGCTCAGAGCTTTGCCTTTTCTCCCCATCACCCCATTGCTCCTGTGTCTGCAGGACCACTAGATGCACTGGTGCTTATGGGGGCTTTACAAAGCCCTCCATCTGGGACAGCCCATGGCTGTTTGCTGTTACCAGTTGTCTTTCTACGGGGGGGGGGGGTGTCTGACAGTGATGGGCAGCACTGCTAGTCTGTGTTGCTTACAAAAAGAGGAGCACACAGCTCAAAATCCCCACTCTTCAGTTAAGTGAGTTGTGTATCTTACCAGGACTGCAGATGAAATAAAGTGCTGTTGTGCCGAAAGGGGCTTCACAGTCTTACCCTGTCCTCAACATAAAGATTAAGGGAAGCAGTTCTGGTTCAAGTGTTTAAGTGGGTGCCTGTATAATTGAATTTCATGCTTGTTCATTCCCTCTGAAGTGGTGTACACAGGCAGTCACTTGAAAGGGGGAAAATCTTACTCAAACCCTCTGTGACCTTTCCTACATTCAGTGAGATTTTTAATAATGGACAAATCCTGCTGCAGACCCCTTTAACCGTGGGATGCTGATGACAAAGGACTTCTTTTTGTAAATGTATTTTAGGACAAGGGGTCACTATGGTCTCCTTACATCCAAATGACCTGAAATGTTTTGCACCTATCAGAAGTGATGCATACATATAAATTAACTGTGACCAGTTTCTGTCATTAAGTAATGGATTGAGACACATTATGCACAGGTCTCCTCTGCTCATCTGGGCCTTGCAAGAAGCATTGATGTCTTCATCTGTAACCTCCTGAACAAGAACCAATGTTTCTTTTATTTGCAAGCACTGCACATCAAAGCCTTTGTAACCACACACCTGAGCTGCGCGTTCTGATGGCACCAAAGGTCTCCTCGTGGGTGCTTGTGCTGTGATGGCATCCATGGGCCACATGTAAGCTCTGTGTCATAGTGATTCTCTGGGAACATCATGAGTTCTATGGCTGTGAGGTGTGTCGGCCGAGCAATGTCACACTGCTGCAGTCCAGTGTTTGGGCCACATTGGCCACTAGAGAGTTGCACCAGGGTGCAGGGTTTTCATACATCAGAACCTCCAGTTTATGGAACTAACAGGTAAGTGGTGACTGGGAAGGATGCTTGCACACTAATGAATCATTTTCTTTGCTGGTTGTCAGGACATTGGAGTACACTTGACCATAGCGGCCATCAGAATGAGATTCATCCCACCTCCTCTGTGTCAGTGCCCATCTGCAGCCGCAGAGCAGGTGACCGGAGCCCCACTGGCCACATGTGCTGTGGGTTTGATAGGTGGAAAGCGAAAGAGCAGAGGGAAGGCCTTGCAGGCGTGTGCATGCTCAGATGGACAGGCAGTATGGCCCGGGATCCTGCTCAGAGGGCACGACATTGCCGGGCGTTAGGGCAAGTGGGTATATTAGCAGCAGGAACGTGGGCTGTTTCCAGTCTGTCACAATAACATGTTGAGTGTGGGGAGCCTTGGGCTGCCCTTGGGTTTGTTCTTACTGTTTCCATAGGCTGGCTGGAACCAATGGTGGTTGCAAACAGCTAATGTCCACCCCAAGTACATTTGTGTTCAATATAAAGGTGAGTCCTTTATCCAGCAAATGAAATATATCCTTCTCCCACAGAGGTTAGTGATGTACCATCAGGGGAGATTCCATTCCCTCTCCAGTTCCTTCTGGGGCCCAGAATGCCAGGTTTTCTGCTTCTTTCCAGGGAATATTTAAGGAAATCTCCCCTGCTCTCCATGGCTGGAGTGTGCACGACACAATCCTGCAAAGTCAGCTTGACTGAGCCAAGAGTTTTTCCAAAATAAGAGCACGTAGACCAAGGTCCTCACCACAACCCGGAGGCTGTAAGTCCTTCTTCAAATCTCTCTTCACAAATCAGACCCTTTCATCCCAGTTATCTCCCATTTCTCCATCTCTTTCCGGTGTTGCTTAAACAGCAATTTTGGGTGTTATCACACCTAATGGATGGAGTCTGCCCAGTGTCATTTTCCTCCATGCTGGGCTGCAGGACGTGATGTGGCCCTTGGGCTCGGAACTGTGTGCTCACCTGAGGAAAACCTTTTTCCCTCCAGCTGAAAGATGGCTCTGGGTGCCTTGTGCTATGCCCAAAATGAGATGGTGATATAGCAAGGAGCTCTAGGGCCTCCTAGTTGAATATATCCCCTTCAATGTGTGCATTTACATACACACATATATGTGTACATATGTATGCCTATATATATATATTCACTGCATTACTGATTTCAGATCTTACATCCTTGCATGCTTTCAAGGTGATGCAGAGTTTGAGGTCCCTGTGTGCCCATGTTGGTTTTCTGTGTGGAGAGCTGCCCGAGCCTCCTCCTGCCCTTTCCCTTTGAGGCAGTAAGCACTGGCTGCCATGAGGATGAGGATGAGGGTGAGGATGAGGATGATTACAGTGCATTGCTGCAGGGCAGATGCCACTGCAGATCTCAGTTGCAGTTGTTCTTCAGGGCCTGAGGAAGACACGGGAACCCAAAGGAGTTTCCCTGGCACACCCAGAACATCTTTGGGAGCTCACTAATATTCAACATGCCCCAGAAGAATATGTGGCTCACAGAGTCCTGCTGGGTTATAGCTTCAGCATGTCTGGCGTGCTGAGACACATGGCAGTCATGGCGTCTTCTCTGTTCCTGGGGAGCTGGTAGGATCTTTCCTCAGCCCATGCCTCTGGTTTGTCCTCGAGTGCCATTAGAACTTCTTTTCCAGGTTGTTGAAGAGCAAACAGTTTGGTTCAAAGTGGCAGCTCTGCATTTCTGTTTCTGTGCATGTTGTCTCTAGGCTTCAAGTGAGTGCAGAGCGAGCAGGTTGGGGTCTGGGTGTTGGGGTTGGTGTGGACAGACCCCCATGAGTGTGCATAGTGGGGAGGATCTGGGAGTGTGGAGGGCTGTGCACCCATATGGGTGTTAAGGATGTGTACAGCTGATGATGGGCTTTGGGGCATGTGTTTGTGAAAGAATTATGTAGGAAAGGCTTGTCTCTCAGGGGAGTGAATCATCATCACTTGTAAGAGCCTGCTCCATAGCAGAGGTGTTCATCTGCCCTGGTCCTGCCCCTATGCCCACTGCTGTTCCCACCTGCCTGGTATTTCTCTCTTGCAGCAAAAATTGGCTGCAAAAGCCATTTGCAGCTGCAAGTATACTTGCAAGGATTCATCTCCCCAAGGCTGAGGGAAGATGAATTTATGGGGTATGTGGGGCTTGTGCCACAAAGAGCTTTGGGTGATAGATGTGCCTTACACCCTGGTGCTGGAGTCAGTTAGGAACAAGTGCAGCCACAGACTCAGGGTCTCAGCCAGAAAGAGCAAAAGCTGGGCCTGTTCCCAGTAAAATGAGACAAAAATTATCTGACCATTGGCAGAAGGAAAAGGTAATTTTTGCCTGTTGTGGCATTTGGGCAGCCAGCAGCAGTGAGGGATCCAGGGATGACAGGGCTGCAGGTACCGTGGCAGGGAAGAGCAGCTGCTGTTGACAGAGCAAGATGCTGGAGAGGAGTTGAACTCCCAAGTGCTTCCTTCTGCTGGGGGAACTGGGAGACAGAGGTGTGTGGTGTTGATATTGGCCAGACACCAAGAGATTTCCTGTCCCTTGGAGAGCCCTTGTCAGCAAACCGCAGCCCTGCCAGCAGCAGCAGCGTGGTGAATCCATCCCGCGGAGCCGAGGTCTGCAGGGCTGGGGTGCTGCAGGGGCACAGGAGGGATGGCTCAGGGCAGGAAATGCCCAGTCTCAGATCTCTGAGAGGCGAGCATTGCTGCAGCAGCCTGTCCTGAGGACCTCAGCGGTGGGAGGCACCACAGGCAGGTTTCACACTTCTCCCAGTGGTTTTTCTGCCATTCCACGTTCTTCTCACCAGTCTGCATGCATCATCATGGAAACAGGCTGCTTCAGCAGGGGATGGCTCCAATAAAAGCAGAGCGCAGGGTCTCAGGGGTGTTCTCTGTTGGCCCCCATCACCAGGGGGACAAGCTGCGGCTGCAGCCCCAGGGCATCTCCCTGAGCAAACACAGAATCACAGTGTCACAGGATCTTCATGGTTGGAAGAGACCTTTGAGATTATAGAGTCCAACCATACACACACAGAAAAACCCAAACAACAATCCTGGCCACTAGAGCATGTTCTGAAGTGCCACATCTACACATTTCTTAAATACCTCCAGGGATGGTGACTCCACCACCTCCCTGGGCAGGCTGTTCC
>JAOQGH010000003.1:24571291-24605206 GCA_025769975.1 Gallinago jamesoni | reverse complement strand
TGTTCCAGTGCCTGACCACCCTCTCAGAAAAGTAATTCTTCCTAATATCTAATCTAATCTAAAACCTCTGCCTCCCTAGAGCCATGCCTGCTACCAGCAAAGGTGAGTCCCTGAGGAGCCACCAACTCTTTTTGCTCAAGGGCATCCCGACAGCCACCCCAGGCAGCGGTGTTGGCAGTGCTCCATGGAGAGGCCAGGGCTGATGCTGGCACACAAAGATTCAGCTGAAATCCCACCGCTGCACCTCCTTGTTCCCATGCCCACAATAACTGCACTTTTCTGGCTCATTGTCCACACCGAGGGCACTTGCCATGCAGGGGGTTGGTGGTGGAGCTGGCATTACCCTCGAGAAAGGCAGAGCATCTCTGTGCTGAAAGCAGGGTGATACTGAAGTCAAGATTTACAGCTGTGTTGTCCTTTTGCCAGTAGACATTTGACCAGCACCCCTACGCATGACATTTGTTTGTTCAAATGTAACACAATTCATAGACTCTTTAGGACAGTGTTGATGCTGTGACATTAAGCAGCTGATTACTCCTGTGCTTGGCAGACTCTCAGTCCTGCTGCGATATGGCTCCTGCCCAGCACCTTCCCCAGCAAAGTGCACTGGCATAAATATGTGAGTAATGCAGGTAACAGGCACTGTGGCTCTGGCTGATTATCCATCGCTTTTATGTAATTTATGCTCCAAAAGTAACCGTGCTCATTCTTGTCCATGAACTTGATTCCTTTCATGTGGTTTTCTGTGCTAACAAGATTAAATCAGTTCCAATAGGCACCGTTTTAATGGAGATGATAAACTTTTATTGAACTCAAGCACATTAAAATGAAATGTAAGCAATAGGTGACTTTAGCATTAGTCTACAGTCTTTTCAAATCTGGATCAAGCCAGCATACCTTCCCTGTTAAGCAACAGCCAGCACCCCAGCACGTTTTATGAGCTTCTAAAAGGGCCAAAGAATTCTTCCCCCTCCCTGCTTCCAGGAGGCGATGCTGCTGGGGCTGAGGCTGGGCGTTAAGTGGAGCCTCTGGGTGACCTGGTGGTGCAGCCGTGAATCGAGGCATAAACACGGCTAAGTACAGGACTTCACATCTCACAAAAACAGGAAAGCAGGGGATGGGTAATTTGGTGTTTTACAGCAGTTTTGTCTGCTGATCTGTGATCTGTTTGGTCTGCCAGTAGGATTATTATGGTGGGTTTACTGAAGAAGTGCCAAAAATGACGTTAAATAAACTGTTTACACAATGTAACTACAGGCTGAGAAGCTAAACAGAGAGTCCCAAACTCAGCCCCATAGCAGGTTTGAAGAAAAATAAACTTCTCAACACTTTCAACTGGACACTGCCGCTCTGCAGAGTCTTCTCTGTTTGTTGAATATTAAAACGTAAAATTAATGTGTTTCCCCCCTCTCTCTGGGGCTCTTTCCAAAGGTCTCATGGTTGGAAACATGATCGGATCATTTTGAGCTCCTTGGCTGTCCTTGGAATTTTCTGTGATCATTTTATCCGTTATAAAATATTCAAGTTTCAGAATGACTGTAAGAAAGACTATCATTCTTTAGAAGGGGGTTGTGTAATATTATTTTTAAGAGGGCAGGAAAAGCTCATGCTTGTTCTTTGCTCTCCAAGGAATAAGGGAGACCTGGGGGACAGAAGTTCATGCTGCTCTCCCATGTGGCACATGGGAGGTTGGTTATACAAAGTGTCATCTTCACCAGTGGGTGGGTGATGTGTGAGAGTTACCCACCAACTTAAAGGACAAGTTGGAGGGATGCAGGAGCTTTTATGCCTTTCCTCCATTTTTCCTTGTCTTTGACATGGGTGTATTCATTGCTGAGGAAAAAGCTTGACTGGATTTTCAAAAAATTAGTGGTGTCAGCTTTTTGGCTAAGGCATTGCGTGCAAACCGCTCTTGAATTGTAATTGTTTCTGTTAGCCATAGCCTTCCCCCAGCCGCCCAGGTGGTTTCTATAGCACATGGGATAAGCATGCAGTCTGTGCAGGACCCACCAGTTACAGTCCATATTCATTCCAAATCCTTGCTTTAGTGTCTGAGGGTGTGGATTTGACTTTTTAACTATGGTGAGATGAACAGGGTATAACTGGCATTGGCAACGACCTTAGGCCCGCATCCGCGATGGTGCTTGGGTCTTGTGCAGGGTTTGTGGGTAACAAACTTCATGGACATCAAGGACCCAGACGTGTGCTGGCCATCAATGATAGTGTGGTAGGACAGCATGTGCCAGGCACCATTTGCACAAAGATTGTATTAATGTTCTCTGATCATGTCAAAACAGTGGGCAAAAAAGGATTGCAGGTGAAATAATTTGCATGGGCTTTCGAAAATCCCTCATAAGAGGTTGCTGAAGGAACTGGATCATCCGGCACAGCCAGGGATCAGGGGAGGCAGGAAGGGAAGTTAGACCTCTTTGTCCTGGTGCAGACCCACAACAGGGCTTCCTGCTGGGTTCTGTGCTGTCAGGTATCATCACAGATTTTGTACAAAAATTAAGGGAGTTAATATGAAGGCGAAATGTAGAAAATGCCATTTGAACCTGCCCATGCAGTTTGGCTTAGTCTCCTGTGTGTGTGTGCTTCATGAGATAGTTTTAGTTATATGAAGAAACAATATTTTTTTATAAGAACCAGCTTTATTAATTGCACAGTCTTATTAGTTGCCTGAGATCTTGTGATTAGATAAAGCAAAGCTGTGGAGACATCACATATGCAATCACACAGACACTGCAGTATATGATATATTTTAAAATGGGAAAAAAAAATAGCAATTAAATGCAATTTCATTTTTTAAAAAAACAGCAAAACCAGCAGATCTGTCCTCATAGTCATGTACAAAAGGTCACTGCAGAGTTAGTTTCCCTCCAGCACCCAAACTGATGGAGCCAGAGCACCAGGAGGAGCATCATCCACAGTCTGGGCCAACCAGCAAAACCTTCTCTTGATCCCTTCCCAGCAGCCTGCTGACAGCAGAGGAATTTGGAGATGTGCGAGTCAGGCGTTGCAGTGTCCCAGCACCAACAGTCCAGGGACCTTGTTGTCTGCACTGATGGCTAAGGCCAAGGTGGCTTCCTGCCATCAGGGCTCAGTAGCCGGGGCAGGATGCCAGGGGTTGGGGCTGCAGGGTTTGTCTGGGCTCGGTGTGCTGCCATTGCAGCAGTCACAGGGACATCCTGGCACAGTGCTGTTTCAGAGGCGCTTGAGAAAACGTGATTTTCAGGCCCTTATGTAATTGGATGGATTTGTCACAAGGGCCACAGAGTGGAAACACAGACCTGGCAACAAGAACTGGAGCAAACCAAGTGCTTCCCCCTGATTTTGCTTTTCAAAAGGACTGAGCTTGTTCTTGCTGAAACTATCCCAGATTATTCAGTCCAAAGGGTTAAAGTTTGGCAGTGTTGTAAGTAACAGAACAATGGGTCATATCATGGAAACTGTCAGGCAACCTTAAATATAGCTGTTATGATCTGCATAGTCTGCAATGTTCTGGAAACCAGGATGAGCAGTAAGGGGAAAAAATTCATAGAGGCCATAGAGTTGTTTAGGTTAGTCAAGAACAGAGCGGGCTGCAGGGAAAGCCAAAGGGCGCCTGGGGAAAGGGGTGGGTGGCGGGAGGGCAGGAGCAGGGCAAGGAGCCCACTGGGAGGAAGACAAGGATGAGGCAGAGCAGAGGGCAGTCAGGGAGGGGGTGATGCTTGGTGCCTGGCTGGTTTGGTTCAGTGGGCTTATCTGATGGCAGCTGGTGACTCCGTCTTTCCCCCAGCCCTTCTTCTTCTCGTCTGGCCTCTCCAGTATGCCCACCCAGACTCCAGAGAACTGATTGAGTGTTTGCATAAACTGATCCAACAATGACCCAGGAGTTAGGATTAGGCTTAGCATGGATGTGGGGGTCCCAGATCCTCACAGGGGAGCTGAGATCCACCCCTTACCATTCAGTAGGGGCTGCAGTGTGTGGATGTCTGCTCTCTCCCGAGACAGCATCCCAAGTATCCCAACTGAAGCAGCCAGCAAACATGGACTGAACTCTGAGCCCAAAAGCTTCAAAGTGAGTCGGAAACTATTTTATCACAGCAAGATCAGTGCAAGCCGCAGCACTGGATGTGATCAGGATGGGGGCTGAGAAGCCCTCTTACGGGAAATGGCTTGTAATGTGCTCTGTCTGAGCGCGAGCCTGGCACAAGGAGGGAGTTGCTGAGGAGCACGGCGCTATGTAGGAGGTCAGACCCAACATCTCTTTGGCCTCCAGCTCTACAGGCAGATGCTCAGCTGGAGTAGTGGAGCTGGATGATTTATACCACTAAAAGAGTGTTTTTCTTTCCCTTCTTCCTCCCCACTGCCCTCCTCTCCCTCCTTCTTCATAAGCATTGCTGGGCAGCTGAAGAACAAGGGGAGCATCCAAGTGCCCACCTGCACCAGTGGCCCCAGGTCAGACATGTCACAGCCTCATGGGACACTGCTGCCCTGCTGAACCCCACACAAGCACCAAGGCCATGGTATCTCTGGTGGTTCATGGCCTGTCATTTGCTGGCCATGTCTTCAGAGCCCCTTGGGGACAAAACAGCTCTGGCTGGGTATAGAGTCAGCACAGAGACCTTGGGAGGGGGCTTTGCCTCCTCAGTTACCTGGGTAGCTGCCTGTCCATTCCTCCCAGCATCCTCATGTCTCTCCCCTGTGAGCCGGGGTCATTGCCCCTATGGTCTCCCATGACGCTCCTGCCATCCTGTGACCCCACAGACTCCCCTCATACCTGCTTGCTCCCCTCACCTCTAGCTGCCATCACAGTTAAGAGCAGTGTCCCTCATGCCAGGCAGGGATAGGAGCTGCTCTGGGACAGACCCTCAGTCTCAAGATCGCTGGAAGATTTGCCAGGGTGGGTCTGGGGCAGGTCCATGCCAGGGGAGAGCTCCAAGGCGCAGAGGGACACCCCCCGTGCTACATGGCTCAGCGCTGACCTGAGTATTTCCACTGGCCTTTTCTTGACCATTTTTGGTCCCTTTCATTTGTTTTTGAATCTGTTCTTCCTCTTTGCCCAAGTTCTTTGCACTAATTGGGAGCTGGCTCCTCTCAGGGTGGGAGGTCTGTCAAGGCTGCTTTATGACAGATTTACTTTGTCTCTCTGTCTCTGCATTTTGGCAGTTTGGTTCTTCTGCAATGTTCTGGATTTGGATTTTGCTTCTCAGTGCTGATATCCTCACAATAGGCAGCCTATGGATTGACTAAATTAAAACATAACGAGCTGGAATCCAACTGGCAGCTCTGCAAGATCCCCATCAGCACGGCAGTGGCTTGTGAGCACACAGCTGAGCTGTACCTCTGGGTGGGTGCGAGCTGATGGCCACAGCCCTGCATGGGTGGGTGAGACCAAGGTGGGGTGCAGGTTCCCTGCTGAGTGTGCCATGAGCCATGGCACTAATGCCTTGGCATGGACACCCCACAGCAGGCAGGGGCTGCTGGTGCTCATAGGAATGGCATCATGAGCTCCAGCACAGGGCTGGCAGGTGGGACATGTTGGTCAGTAGACATCAGGGAATGCAGATTCAGAAGGAGGTGAAGTCAATGAGCTGAACTGCTGTTGATAGAAGGCAGGAGATGTAGCTGCTCCTCTTCACCAGTGCTGGTCCTTGCACCCTACGTGTGCTGGGTGCGTCTGTCCTCTTCACTCCATGACTGGAGCTTCTTCTCCATCCCATTGCCATGTTCTGAGTGCCACCAAAACCTTCGGCAGCTTAGTCCCTTCTGCTACATGGTGGCTCTGTGTTCATGCCAGCCTTTCACCTTGGAGAGTGGTGTCTGCATCATCTTTCCTGCTGCTTTGCTTCCCCCCACTTCAGCAGCAGAGTGTCCATAGAGGGGATGTATCTTTACCAGTACACTCTTTCCTCCTTTTCCCCTCCAAAATTACTCCTTTTGTGAGATACCAATTCCCCCAGACTCATTTTCAAGCCCAAAGGCCTTTCCTAAACTGTTGCTAATGTGGCTCAACCTAGCATATCAGCAAATCTGATGGCCTCAGAGGAGAGCCCTGTTCCTTGTCCTGCGCTTGGAGGTGACACACAGAACCTCTTTGTTTGTGAAGTGCAGAAGTGAAGAGAAGAAAAGGAAATCATGGGTGGCACTGAGTGTGGGAGTCCGTGGCTGGCGTGGGATTGTGAGAATGCTCATCCCAGCTTGCAATGCTCCAGAAGGAGATCCAAACCCAGGGATGGCCCTTGAGAAATGGATGTAAGACATGGGCTAGGGTGAGAGCTGAGAGTGGCTGTGATGGGAACCCAGGCAGGGAGCAAATGGGAAATAGTGAAAAAGGGTGAGAAAGCAGTTTGCTCTCCCTCCTGAGGATAATGCTGCTCACTGCAAGCTGCCTCAGCAGGCTATGACCTGCCTCTGGCTCTGGTGGGGCTCGGCAACCTTCCTGCCTCTCCTGCATGCCAGCACCGGCAGTCACAAGTGGGAAAGCACTGCGGAGCGTATGGCATAGGTATTGTTTAGTTTGGGTCAAACGTACCAATCAGCAGCGTAACAGGAAAATTAATGTGACACACACACACGTCAGAGCTCGCTTACATTTCCTGAGAGAGCTCTGACCATCAGACTGCAAGCAGGGCTGGCTAGCATGTGCTTGCAATTAGGCCACAAGTCTTCCCCAACGCCTGTCTGTAGTCACTTACAGGAGGAGAAAGACAAGCACATTAGCAAAATCCACAGGAGGGGATAGCCTAGATCTGCCCACACAAGGGTGAGACAACCACTCTTTCCTGGAAGGGGAATAAGCAGGCTGAGGATGAGGGGCAGCTCCCATGGAAAGGCACTGTCAGGGGGAAGGGCAGGAGGAGGTTGGCTTCAGAGCAGTGGGATGAAGATACTCCCCCAGGGCAGTTTCTCTGGGTACCCTGAGGTGCGTATTGGGGCATTTTCCTTCTCATTTCTCACAAGTGTCTCAAAGTGAGGCTCTGTGGTCCTTAGGGATCTGAGCAAACTCTATGTCCCCTCTCCCTCAGATCTGGATACCCACCTTGCTCATGGGAAGCATGAAAACCAGTTCACCTCCAAACCCAACCATGCTCCTCTTCCAAGATAGTGGGACAATAGTAGGACCATAGGTAAATTTCCAAGATTGCTCTCATTTATTGACTGCAAAATATCTCTAAATCCTAACAGCAAGGCAGGGAACCATCAAACCTCACCACTGCCCATGTAATGCTTATTAATAACTGAAATAGGTAACTAAGTAAAGCCAGAGGGATGGTTGGAGAAGGGGCTCAGAGATTCACTGCTGGTTAGACCAAGAAGGGACGTCATCTGGCTTGTCTTCCTGCGCAGAGCAGGCCAGAGTGTTTCCCCAAGTGAGTACTTGTAGAACACGTATTTTCAGCAATTTTTTTAATTGACTTTTGAGTTGGCAGTAGTAGAAACTCCTCCCACAGCCCTGGTTGACTTGTTCCAGTGCATCTTATTCTACATCAGATCATCAAATTAACCTAATGATCAGCTTGGTTAAATTACAGTAAATCAAGTACCAGTTCTGTGTCATCTTTCTGGGAAGACATCAGCCTTGCTTAGCACTGAACTTCCCAAATCAGCTATTATTTGCTAGCTATGTCTTTTCCAATGGGGATTTTGGCCTAGACGCCCTCCTGAAGTCCCTCCAGCCAACACTACTTTGTTTCTATAAATACCTTGTTCTAGGAGAGTCAACCCTTTACACAAGCTTCAGCTTCTCCAGGGGACCACTCTGCTGAGATCTGCTGCCAGTCGATGCAGTTTGACCACAGCAGCACTGAGGATGTAATAGTCTCTGTCTTTAAACCTGGTGCCACCAACACGAAAAAATAACCTATGACGTCACACTTTACATTCAAATGACAGACCTGGATGAAAAGACTGTGATTTCTTACATGCATTAAACATATAATTCATTACCTACCAACCACGCATGTGGGAGAGAGAGAAAGACAGAGAGGAAGGAAGACGTTTCAGAGAACAAAGCTGTGGTAGGTGGTGGGTATCACTGCACTCACAGCTAGCTTAGTCCCAGGCACCTGAAAAGGCTAACGCAGAGACCAGGATTCAATGCTAAGGTTGAGGCAATGATGTTTGATGGTAGGGATTAGGAAAAGAAATATGACTCTGAAGGTTCAAACCTGTGGGTACTGGGCCTCTGGAGCTTGGCTTGCTGTTGAGAAGATAAGCAGGTGATCTTGAGGACTCTGCTGCTTTGTGTCAGTAAGATCATTGACCACCTGGAGATAACTTGCTTTGTGAATGGGATGATGAATCATATTTGTAAGCTGAGGGATCCCTTTAGCCTGATGGCCAATTAGTGAATATGAGACTAGAAGCACAGATTTTTTTGGCCAACTGTGTTGGCATGAAGAAGCTGCAAGCCTGCAACCTTAGTTGTTGTCCATTAGAGGACATGAGCAGCCTTTTTGCTGCAAGAACACTTCCTTTGCCCATTTTTGAGCTGTTGTCCCAAGAAACGGCTTTGTCAGATGTCCCTCAGTGGCCACAATGGGACATCACTGCACTGAAGCCATGGGTACAACCCAGTGGATCTAATTAAGTTTCATTTCTGCAGTTAGGAACAGTATCTTTCCAGGATTTTAAGGCCCTTGGATCCAAAAATATTCCCAGTACATAGGACTGTGGGTCATCTGAGACCCTTTAGGTGACAGGACTCTCAGCTACCTTTAAGAGACCATTTCAAAAAATGATTCAGAAATGCAAAGTTTGCATGTTTTTCTGTGATTTCTTCTCAGCTTTTCACAGCTACACTTGAGCAACCTTTTCAAAGCAACACACTTAGTGCAGCCAAGGGGAAGCCCTGGGAGTTTCCTATTTATTTTGCTTTTTGACAGCTTAACCTAGTTATTCTAACTGCTTGAATACCCATCCACCAACTACTATGGCAGCCTTTGCAGCTGGAGTGGCTGTCTATGCTGGAGTCTTCACAAGTTGTCCTAGCCCTCGGCACATATGTCTTCCCTGAGCCCCCTCGCTAGTGTGGCTATCTGCCCAGCCAGGGGTTGTGCTGGCTTCTGTACTTCTCAAGTGTCCACAGGACTTTTTCCAGGGAAGGAGTGACAAATGCTGACACTTTGCAGGGTAGGAACTCAGGGGAACATCTGGCTGGGTGGACAGAAGAGAGGGGGCACCACACACGTCATCACTGTGGAAAATTGCCAGGGTACGTATGAAGCCACTAGAAGTACCTTGGTTTCACAAGGCAATGATTGTGTGGCACCTCGTGCCCCTGCTCACCTGGGGTGGACAGTCAGGGCAGGCGGGAGAGGCAGGAAGGGTAACTTCTCCCGCTGGTTTGGAAGAGAGTCCAGCTTTCAGGAACGTTACTCACACGAGCCTTCAGGCTCCCGGCTGATGAGCCCCAGGGGCGTCCGGAGGAATGGAGGTGGGGCCGTGACCCGGTGCTTATAGGGAAACTCAGCAGGAATTAGATCTGTTCCATAAAATAAACAGTGCAAGTCTCTAATTTCCAAGCAAGCCCCAATGGCCCCTTTCCCTGAGCAGTTCTGCTGTGACTAATCATACCGGTAGGTGCTGGGTCAAAATCAACAGTGATTCTCTGCTAAGGTCACTCACTTTCTCTGTTTACACTGCTAATTTTATCACTGCTCAGAGTCTCTAAATGGTATTATTTATACATTTAGCAGTGATAAATGTTGATGCTAAATAAAGGCTTCCTAGTGTAGGCAGGTTGAGGGCTGATATGGTACATCCAGATCTTTATCATCAAAGGAATTAGCACTGTGGGTAAGAGCTTTCCTGGTTTTCTGCAAAGCTGAACACTTATGAATGGGAAATGGTGTCAGCAATTAGCCTTGCCTGATAACAAAGCTCATTGCTAATAAGCAGTGCCTTTAAGAGGCTGGATTTCACAAAGCTCCCAGGGACACCAAAGGGAAGTCCTTGCCATGATGAAAAGCTGCATCTGAAAATGCTCTTACCTTCAGCTTTGTAAAACAGGATCTGTGGGAGAGCAGAGACAGGGATGATGCTGGCAAACACACAGCCATCCGTCCAGAAGCCCTGGCAGCAGGGATGCACAGCTCAGGAACCCAGGGTGGGCAGCCTGAAGGGGAGCACCAAAGTTACTGCAATGTTTGTATGAGGCTTCTCTTAAATAAGGCTTTTTCTCTGGAAAAGTGTTTACTTTCTAGTGAAAAATCACAGCCCAAATTATTTCAGTGGAAAACTGGCTAAAAGCCAGGCATTTTGACCCAGGGATGCCATGGGGTGAGTCACTGGACTTGTAGTTTTGGAAACTCCTGTCACCATCATCCTGTCTGGGACAGCCTTCCCAGTTTGGACTACATCACCCATGATACGCCAACAGGTCTTGCCTATGAGTTGGGCTGATGCATGATGAAAAGTCCTTGGCTACAGTCCAACCTGACTCAAACACCATGAGGCCCTGACATGTCTTTTCTAATTAGAAAACTCACCCTTTTCCAGTGAGAGATTATATTTTAAGAAACCTTTTATGATATTTGATTCTGTTTTGAGGGAAAATATTTGGCCTTCTTTTTCATCTTGGAAAAGGGACATGGGAACATGAAAGGGGTCTCAAGGCAAGGGAGTCAGGAAGATTTGTTTTGGAGGCATCATGACCATGGGCAGCAGAGAAGGAGCAGCACTTAAATTGGATTTTGGAGAGAGGAACAGCAAACTGTGGAAAGGCAGCAAAGCAAGCAAAGAAAGAGAGCATGAAGGGCCAATGGGCAGGAATTGGACTGCACATCAAGATGGAGTCCATAGCTGTAGTGGGAAGGCTGGTGGATGTGCTCTCAGTTCCTCATTCTTCTTAGTGCTTGTAACTAATGTGTTGTGATGCCCACAGCATCCTAAATCCAAAACTTAAGCATACTAAGGAGTCCTGGATCCTGATCTTCATTCAAACTAAAGCTGCCTTACATAGCTTATAACTATAAACTATATATTTATATATATATATATATATATATATAACTATATATATAAAGTGCTTATATAGCACTGTTCTCCCAGGTTAAATAAGAGTGAGCACAACTTAGTTTTGAATCCTGATTGAAACCCCTGTGCTGTCTGCACATCAGCTTGCATTTCTGCCTTTAATACCCTTTTCCCAGCTCCTCCTGTATGGTGAGACAGGGAAGGTGACTGCAGGCCCATGGGCTGGAAAGGAGGCAGGGAGCAGATACCTTGTTTATGGCAGTGTATTTTTTCACAAATACCTGTCTGGATGTAGCGTGTGGTTCTGGACATGCCCAATGGCCAAGGATTGGGGTGATTGCACAGACTAAGGATGTCTCATGGAGGATCTTGCCTCAGTGGAAGTTAGACAATGTGCAGTGCACTTTACTGGTTACTGTGGTGGGTGCAAATAGATACAGTTTACATCCTTGTTTTGAACAAATTCACTTTAGGGCAGATTTGGCTGAAGGGAGTTAAAGTGGTGTCAAGGCTATATGCTGTCCTTATCCATGCATGAACTCATCAACCCCCAACCCAGTGCATCATGCAGAGGTGAGTCTGGGATTTGACTGCTGTAACTGATGTGTGGCCTCTCCGTGGATCCATCTGAATTTATTCATGCCTTATATCAGTTTCACTGAGATCAGGATTAGACTAACAAGGGGCTGAATTTAGTTCAGGGGGTCCCCTGGCCATGGGTTTCCCTTACACAGGTTATATGCTGCTCCCAACAGGGTCTAGTGGCTGAACCACACAGCTCATTTTAATGCCACAGGCAGGCTACATGGGGAAATTTGTCATCTCTATCCATTGAGACTTCTTGTGGCAGTGGTCCTGCCTGGCATCACAGATTTTGGATTTGCTGAGAACCAACCAATGGCCTTGGTACCACACAGGAAGGCACCTACACCTCCTATCAGCCTTTGAGAAGATAGGACTTTCATATTCTCTGGACACCCTCTGATGCTGTCTCACAGTAACTCCAGAGTTCTCACAGATGTCTCCATTTATTGCCCCACTGATGTGATAGCAGAAAGCAAAAACCCAGGAATGTGATCACTCATGCACTTCACATGCCATGCCACATGTGCTTAAGGGCCATTCTCAAATGTCTGTAATGCTGCTGGTTCAGAATAAATGATTTCCAGTTGTGAGAGAGGCACCAAGGTTGCATATGTCAAGCTTTTGGGTTTCAAACAGATGGCTACCACCAATTTCTGAGTAGCCTTTCCTCTCCTATCACAATGAAAGCACTAGGATATCCTCCAGAGGATCGTTGTTTGATGTCAAAACACTGGATGCCTAGTGGCATTGAACTCAGATGACAGTTTTTGGAGGGAACTAGGGTACTTGTAAGTAGGGGAATTACAGTTCTAAATCCAAGTGAAGATGCATCTATTTCAGATTGTGATGCTCCTTCCTTCCCCTAGTGTGAGAATCTGACTGAGCAGGGTGTTGTTGAATGAGGCAGCCTATGTGTTCACTGCCATGTGATGCAGCTCTGATGGCCCATCAGAAAACAGAGGGGTGTTTCAGTATGGCTGAGAGGTAGAACTTGAAGATCTTCTTGATTTTGTAGACTGTAATAACTGTTAGCTGCTTTGAGTCATGTGAAGATGCTTTCACTGTGGTAATAATGAAACTTTCAGAGATGGTTGCTTGATGCTGTACTTGGATCCTCTTCCTCTTGGAAATGGTGGCCATGTCCTTGCCCTCAAGTCGTTGAATCTCAGTGGTGGTAGAGTGCATAGCAGTCTGGCATGATGCTGGCTAAGGCCTTGTCTTGGGGCTTCATCAGAGTTAAGAGGTGGAGGTGAAGAGATTGAGGAAAGTCAGTGGCACAGAATGGGAGGTCCTCCTCTGTGAGCTCTCCCTGGACAGACGATACCTGCAAACAGGGACAGTCTGGGCATGTCCTCTGTCTTACCAAACACCTGAGAGAAGGTGGTCTGCCAGGGGGAGATGCAGTTGCAGGGCAGCCCAAGAATCATTTTTGTTGAATGCTTCCTCTGGGTAATATGGGACGGCTGTTCTTGGTTCCTATCCTTAGGACTGGAGTCAAGAGCTATACATGCTGTTATGTGAGTTAGCACATTAATGTAAACAGCAGTCTCCAAAACAGTGGCAGGAGAATTAACTGATGCTATATGCTGCTGCTTCATGTTTTCTTTGGAGTTGAGGAATAGCTTTTGGAGAGATTTTCTTCCCCGTTTTCTACTCCTGCCCTTGGACACAGCTCTGTTATCCCCAGCTGACTTGCCTAAGCCTATAATCCCTGGTGCTCAAGAGAGTGAGAAGAAAATAGGATTGCCTTATGTGTCGGACTCTAGAAGATTCTTACCATATGCTCTGGCCACCAAGCAAAGGGACTCAGCTCATTTTGTATCCTGTCATGCTGTCCATAAGAAGCTGGAAAAGCCGTGGTAAGGTCTGTCTGTCACAAGTTTGGCATGTGGACCTGCTGAAGCATTGGGAATGCAGCACAGCCCCACAGTCAGCTGCCCCTCATGCAGCACAGTGTCTGACAAGCTCCTGTCCGTCACCCCATAGAAACATGGCAGGCAGAAAGGCAGGCAGATCATGTGTACCCACCTCAAGCAGAGATCTTCTCATTTGAAAACATTTATCTCGCACGCTTGAAACTGAAAACGTACAGCAATCGTTCTGCTGTCTGAGGAGAAGATAACTAATGGCCCAATGCATTTACTCAGAGCAACCACTAACATATGAAAGGGCCTCCAAGATCATGTCCAATCTCTGCTTCTGGCCAGCTAGAGACCAGAAGCACCAGTGCTGCCTCCCCAGTGCAATGCCCACTGCCGTCATTCCCCTGGAACGCCGAGCTGGGGACATCCACCTGCTTCTCTATCCTGTGTATTGCCACAGTACTTGAAAGGTGTTACAATGTAGCAATAAGGGTAGACCCCTATTACTTTTGATAATCTATGTTGTTTTGGTTTGCATGATTGGGTACTACCTGCAAGCAGCTCTTGGAATGGAAGAAATGTTTATCGTTAGCTGAGACAAAATTCTCTTTCGCAATGTCTCTCTTGCCAATGAACTCCATTGCTGCCTTATATTGCAGCATAAGATGATTTCACAGTCTTAATTTAATATGCTGTCACATACCTGGACTCAGTGCAGTCAGTACTTACAATAGCCTGCAAATTCAGTCTTCTCCAATCCCTGTTTTGTAATGGCAGCAGCCGTCACTGCTGGGGTCTAATGCAGCGGAGTTATGAATCCTGAGGATGCTTTCCAGAATCAGAGTATAGTTCTGGGGAACAGGCAGCACAACAAGCCTTTGCTTTTCTGAACTGATTCACAGATCCTTGGCTGTAAGTCAGGGGCAACTGCAGGGCAGAGACACCATGCCCAGGAATGTCCATGTGCAGCCTCCAGCACTGGTTTCGTTGAAAGTGGGGTCCTGCCACACACCCCATGGAAAAGGAGCAACCACCAAATCCCTGAGCTGAGATGCTGACATCTCCTGCACAGCTGGCATTCTCTCACTTCCACCACCAGCCAGTAAGCCCTGTTCTTTATTTTTCCACTAAATCAAAGATTCTTCTTGCAGAAATGTAGACTTATAAACACTGTTCAGTCACTTCATCTTCTTTTCTTGAATAAGTTAAATTAATTGACCTACTTTAATCTCTCACTAAAACATGCCCTTTAGATACAATGTCTTTTCTGTAGCTCTTTTCTGAACTGTTTCTTTTTTTTTTTTTTTTCATTTTTCAGTATCTTAAAAGAAACACATAAGGCTAAAAATGTACTCTTCCAGTACAGTCTTATTAATGTCATAAACGGATAACTTAAACACACTTCCCAGTGTTACCCAGTTTCTGCAGGCAAGATTGCATTCCCTCATATAGACAAAGCATCATTTTGGCAATTTGAGCTAATAATATAAACACTGACCCTTAGGTCACTTTCAAGGTCATGGCTTTCCAGGGTACAGACCACTGTCGTGTCAATGACATCTTCATCTGCCTTGAAAGTATAAAATCTATCTGGCTTGAATGATATTAAAATGCATTTTAATGTGCTTCTGCATGGTCAGTAATGCCTAGTTAACCAAACCCTCAATTACTACGCTGTTCAAAAGCTGCATACACGAAATACTTGTTTTTAACTACAACACATTTTCTGAACTTTGCAAACCACAACAGCAAATATTTTTCCCCAACAGGAAATATTTTTCCCTGGCCACTGATAAAGAGCTTGTGTTGTGCAGGGTTTAGAGCAGGACACTAATGTAGAAACTCCTGCAGTATCATCTAATGATGACACCCTATCAGCATTTCAAGATCTGCCTGTTGGGCAAATTTAATTCCATTTAGCAGAGCAAATGTCATTTTTGGTCAATGAGAATCTCAAGCACAAAATACCCCTCAATTTCAGGTCTTCAGAGAAGGCCAGCATGTCGGCTGTTACCTTTACAGATCAAACTCCATAAAATTATATATTAACTTCATGTTTTAAGAGCAGAAACAGCTTTTCATACTCTCTGCATAGTCTTGTATCAGCTTGCCACAATTTAATCTGGGACTGATGTCAAGTTAAGAGGCTGACAGTTTATTCTGTGCTCTGTAAATATTTGTACACTGTTGGTCTTTTCCAGTCCTTTGGAACAATATTCCAACATTTGTTAAAAATAAACATTAATGAGGCGGAGCTCAGGGCCCAATTCTTTATAAACTCTTGTGTGCAGATTTTTAGTTTCCTGCCATTTGTAAGAGACATTCTGCTTCCCATGTCTCAGCTTTCCAACCTGAACCAATTTGACACTAGTTGCATCAGTGTTTGCTGTTTTCAGCCTGAAGCTGTCACCTCAGGGTGTGGGCAATGGAAAGCATCCAACAGATAAAAACCCTGCTGCAGGTGGGTACACTGACCCAGTAGACCTCCACACTCTCAGGTTACTTATAAGTCTCAGTTTCCACAAAGAGACTGCCAAGAGATGAGACCTGCAGACTGGGTCAACATCAGACAAAGGAGAGGATGGATAGGAACCCCTAGCAGGTTGGCCAGAACATAGGCAGGTTTGGAGAAATGTCATCTAGCAGGAGTTGGGGATGGGATCAAGGACGCATGAGGCCTGGGGTGTCAAATATGTGGGTGGGAAGACAGCTTGGCGTCTGAATCCATCAGCATTCAGGGCTGAGTTTTTCCCAACTTTCTCATTACTGATTTGGATTCCATGCCAAAATGAAGAATTCCAGTTATACACAGAGGCTGAGCAAGCCTGAGAAGCAAAGGCGGCATTCCCACGCCCCGCAGGAGATGCCCTCCATAAGGTGTCTTGCTTAAGACTAGGCACTGAATTTTCCAGAGTAGCCAGAAGAAGGTGGGAATTCAGATTCTTTTCCTCCCCATCACTTGTGTAATGAAACTGTAATCCCCCAAACAGCCAAGCTGGCTGCAAAGCTGTTGGAGCAGCCCAGGGAAGCAAAAGGGAAGGTGGAATGCTCTAAGATGTAAGAGGAGTCCTCCCCTGCCATGGACACCAGGACAGTGATAGTGGCTGAGGAGGGTGAGAGCTGGTCTACATGTTCAGTGTTTCCGTAGAGAGGGCCTGGAGCAGCTGTTGGCTTGTGAGGTCACCTACCAGCCACTGTAAGGCACAAACCCTGGCCACAAGAGGAGAGGAACATAAGGGAGCATTGACACCTTGTAGACCCAGCTCCCTGAGGCAGAAACAAGGCTTGGATATGTGAGACTCCTCTGGGTTGTTTCTTGGGTTTTGCTACAGACCAAACCAGAGAAGACACCACCATTTTCTCCTCTGGCTTTGTCTGTGTGATTATCACCTCTGGCCTTGGTGTGAATGTGAATTGCTGTGCTGCAGCTGGAAGATGTCCTTCCTCCTTGTGGCACAGAGGTGCTAACAGCATCCCCAGTGCAGAGTGGAGAGAATGCAGGCTCGGAAAAGACTGACAGAACAAGGATAGGAAAGCAAGCCTGCATCAAACCCCAGGGAAACACTGAGCAAATAGTCTAAGAGCCTGGCACTATTATTCATTATGTTTTTAGTATTATATAATGGCATGAGGTTAAAATAACACGCTCAAGTAAAGAAAAAAATGACCTACCAGATACCAAAACAAAACACATAGGGAAGACAAGCATCTTTGGCTCTTAATCCTGCAGAGGAGGTTTGATGGGGGAACCCTCCTCAGCTGCATGTCCCCAGTGGTTTGTATGAAACCCTGCTGTGGGTTTAACACGTGCAAATCCAGACGGAGGTGTAAAACCCTGCAGAAAACTGGGGGTGGGCAGGGAGGCAGGCAGCTGGGTTTGGGGGAGAGGAGGAAACTAAGTACAGACCCTGACACTGAGGAAGAAGAAGTTTCAGCAAGAGCTGATTTTTGGTACCAGCTGGAGCTGGCACAGTCTGTCATCCAGCTCAGTGGCTTTTGTCAGGGCTCTGAGAAGTGGACCATCAAGCAGATATCCCAAGGCAAGGCTTGTTACAAAGGCTGCTCTTTTCTCTTGGAGTACTTGAATGCCAAAAGTGAGCCAAAGACCCACTGCCTTGGTGTGTGTGTGTGGGGGCATTACTGCTGGAAGAGTCATAACCTGCTACTGAGAACTTAGGAGATGTCTGAGTGGTCAATAAACCCCCACCCTTGGCACTGCAAGGCATGAACCATGTAGTCTGTGCTGTTTTCCCAACCCCTGGCACGGCTGGATCCAGTCCCTGGTATGTATGATCCACATCCAGGGCTAGTACATGTGATTTTCAGTAAGCGGCAGATGGCAGAACAGGGGGCACAAATGCACTGTGCATGATGGCAGTTGGTGTGGACGGCTTGTCTGGGGATTGTGGCCATGTCTGATGAGGGGCAGGAGAGTGGCAGGTTCAACCATGCTCCCCACAGCAGGGACGGCTGTGCCCGGTGCTGTGGCTGTGCTGGGGAGGCTTTCCCAGGGACACATTCCAGTCCCCTGGGTCATGGCAGCTTGCTTGGATGTTGTTTTGATAAAGTTCCCAAGTGGATCTCTGACAAAGTGCAGCCTGAAAAACAGCAAGTTCACTCCTTTGAAGCCAATGGGATTTTGGCCTGAGAGCACAGAGATGTGAGGATTTCTCCCGGCCTCTCCTCACTCTGCCTTGGCTGTGGTGTCAGCAGACACAGATACACCACACACACACACAAAAGACCCCCACAATCCCGGGCACTAGAGCATGCCCTGAAGTGCCACGTCTACACCTTTCTTAAATACCTTCAGGGATGGTGACTCCACCACCTCCCTGGGCAGGCTGTTCCAGTGCCTGACCACTCTCTCAGAAAAGTAATTCTTCCTAATATCTCATCTAAACCCCACCCTGCCCCAACTTCAGACCATTTCCTCTGCTCCTGTCATTATTCCCTTGGGAGAAGAGGCCAACCCCCACCTCTCTCCACCCTCCTTTCAGGGAGTTGTAGAGGGCAATGAGGTCTCCCCTCAGCCTCCTCTTCTCCAAACTAAACATGTCCAGAAGGTGGCTTCAATGCCCTTTGGTGCTTATTCCTCCAGACATCTCCATCTGCTCCTGGTTCTTGGGATTGTGTGTGGTCAAAGTTGTGTTTAGTGGTTGTGCTGCACCTGTGGGCACTTCCTCCTTGGACTCCCAACACAGCCCTGTCCTGGGTCCCATCATGAAGCACAGCTCAGCTCAGAGAAGGGGCTGTGGGCAGCAGCGTTGTCCCACCGACCTAAGCTCACTCCAGAGGAAAATAACTCCCTGCCATAGGACCCGGGCACTACCTGCCAGCTCTGCCACAGGTCGGCTGTCCCTGTCACAGCCTCCGTATCTCACGCCATATGGTGGTGTCTGCAAAGCTGAGGTTCTCTCCCTGACCTCTTTCTCCTTTTCCCCAAGGTAGGCAACAATTTTTTTGCCTCATTCTTGGATGGAAAGTCTTTTCCTGCCACATAAGATGAGGTGTTACTTCCATGAACCCTCCTTCCTTTAGCAGGAAATATCTCCCTGTTTCAAACTCTCCTTAGCTGGACGATCATTTATCTTTGGGTTTCCACTGGTTTCATGTTTCCTGTTTTCTTCTTCCAGATTGTGATCCCTAACTGCAGATATTGTACAGCTCTGCTTTGCTTTCCACATATCACTGCAGAGATAATCTCTGAGCAGACAGTTTCTTTTTCCTTGGTAGTTATTGGAAAAAAGTAACTGGGCTATCAAAACACAAGTGTGCCTTTGAAACGAAAAAAGCTCCTCTCTGACCATACATCCTCTTGACCCCAGCCAGCAATTGGGATCTCTGTATTACCCAAGTATTTACTTTCTGTTCACTTCTCCTTTAAACCGTGTGGAGCCTGCTGGCAGCGCTGGCAGGGCTGACACTGCCTTACCAGCAGAGAATGCCTTGCACTTAGTTTTGTTGATTCCTTTAATCTAAACTAAAAGTCATTCACTCAGAAAGTTCAAGGCTCTGGAAAGGTGACGCTTTGGGCCCCATCCCAGGTGAACGTTCCTGTGCCCTGCCAGCTCCCAGAAGGGTAACGGCTTTCCAACTCCCAGCAAGTCCAGCGCGGCTGGAGTCAGCCATTATAAAGCTGCCACGGGGGATGAGACTTCATGAAAGAAAAAAGAGCCTCTTTATTTTCTGTCTACTTGCCTGCCTTCAGTGCTGCTTCCCATCACTGCACTTATCTCAGTGCTTCCACAGAAGATGTACAGCAGCAGCAAAACCATGTGTGCACAGAAATGTTCTTAAAGCAACTGAATCAAACCCGGGTCATTTAGCCCTGTCACTGGACCCGTCTCCAGCATTTCCAGGAAATTACTTCCCCTCCCTTTACTTTCTCTGAAATAGAATGGTGACAAGTTTTCTGAACTATCTTTTAAGAAGGAAGGACAAGAGACGTGAAAAGCTCTAGTCCATTCACTGGAGGAAAGCAGTTGGTGGTCTAACCAACAGATGGTTGGACTTAATGATCTGAAAGATCCTTCCAAATGTAGGCAATTCTATGATCTTATGATTTTTCTAGAAGATTAACTCAGTTGCTGTGATACTGGGGTCTTTCCACTACTACTACTCATTTCTGAGTGGAAGTTTTCTTTGGATTTTCACATTTTTCCCCAGAAAGTCCTAGGGTGGATAGCAGAGGAGGCAGGGAAGGAGGAGGAGAAATCTGCTGTCAGATTATCTTTCAAAAAAAAAACAAAACAGTATCTCTTTGCATGAGAGTCCTGCTTCAGACGTGGCTCCTGGTCATGTTTGCATCTCTGCTGTTCACATATGGTCCACCTGGATCCTAGTGCTGAGAGTCAGCCCAGGTAACACTACAGACACAGGCAGAAGATGTTGGATTCCCATTTTCAGAGAGTTGGGGTTCTTCTTGTGGGTTGGAAGGCAGATCACGGCACCTTTCTGAGAACAGCCTAAGAAGTTTTGCAGACCAGACTACCCTAGTGGACTGGCTTTCATGGATGCCTGGGCTGGAGTCCAGTCCTTGCTCCCATTGACTCAAGATCCACCACCCTCTTCAGAAGATGTGAAGCCACAGGACACGCTGACAGTCAGTGACCATCCCCTCATTACAACCTGTGTGGCTTCACAGGTTATTTAAACCCATGATCTTGAGCCAGCCCCATTCCACATGCTATGTATCTCCCAGCCCTACCGAGTCTGATATTGATACTTTTCCTTGTCAGACTTAAAGCTTTGATTTGGAAAGACCAGTAGTTTGGAAGATAAGTGCTGGTACTTAGTGGGGTATGGGAAGAGAGGCTGAGCCTGTACACGAGTAGGATGTGTGTTTGTAGGATCACCAATACACTCATCCAGGCTTTTATTAAGAACAATTTTCATGCATGTCAGTCATTTTATGCCTTGCATCTTTCCTTACTATAAACAGGTTTATTTTCCCAACTAATTAAAAAAGTTCCACCTTCAAGGCCAGGCTGGCCAGCAAGACCCCGAACCAGCGCTGCCCTCAGCCCTGGGGTCCCCGCTCACCCGCTGGGGGGCTCAACCCAGAGACCATGACAGTATGTTCTGATGGGGCATAGGTGACGATGAGCTGCAAGCTTGCCCTTCGTCCTGTGCTAGACGCTTTCCCTCCTCAGGCCCTGCTGAGGGCTCTGACACCACAGCTGCATGCTACCCCACATCCCTCTGTTGCTATACTGATAGTTTAACAGGGGTTTAATTAATTAATTTATTTAATTAATCAATGAATTTGTCTAATTTCTTTCTCAACTGCTGATAGGATCTGCCTTTACAACCTCTCATGGCAGCCCAGTATGTAGTATTCATTAATGGTTGTATAAAGAAGTGCTTTCATACGTTGCAAACTGGTCTCCTGGCAGTCTCGTCCTATGCCTTGCTTCTGGTGCAGCAGATGGGGACAGCAGACCTGCCTCCATCATCCATCACCTCCATCAGCTTGTAAATGCTGCTTCCTCCTGCCTCAGTCTTCTCCTGTCCAGACTCTCCTTGCAGGAATCTGCTCATACAGCAGCAGCTTCATCCCGTCTTCATTTCCATCACTGCTCTCCAAGCTTTCTCTGACTCCAGTGTGTCCTTCTTGACACTCAGAGATCCTGCTCGCTTTCTGTTTTGTCCTCTGCACTGTCAGAGCTGCCCCAGGCTGGGACATGTGCTGTGAAGGTCCCTGCAGCATGCCAGCCCTCAACACATGTGCAGGACCAAATGCTTCCCACACCAGCCCCAACGCTAACAAGCTGGCTGCCCTGATGCCACCAGGCTAGTTGCCATGCAGTGTAGCCCAAGAGGCTCTTGCATGCAGCGGCTAGCACCAGTGTAACCCAGTGTTCCCCCCCCACCTCCTGGATTTGTGCTAGACCCTACAATAATCCGTGTTCATCAGGTGTCCCACTGAGTAGAGGCAGCAGGAGGGACAAAGATGTGGGTGGCTCTGCACAGTGACACAGGTCTTGTATTACGGGCTCTTCTGTTCCAGCACACAGAGAGGTGCAGCCCCAACAGTTAGCCCCATGTCCCCCTCCACTGGCCTCTGCCCGGTGCGGGACCGGGAGGTGCAGTGAGTACATCAGTGCTCTGCAGCTCAGCCAGGAGCACCCGCTGGCTCACCCCGGGGCCAGGCACAGGCGCTGTGAGTCTGGCACAGGGCACGGACACAGCGCATGCGTCTCTGTGGAGCAGAGCCCCGAATTCTTGGCAGGGCTGGCTTACACCTCCTACATGATTATAGCCTGTGCTGCAGAACTGGAGCTGAAATTTCCACACATGGTACTTGTCGACTTGTTCTCCAGAAGCTTTGGGGAGCCGTTTCTGCCTCCCGTCACGTAACTGTTTGCCTGGAGGAATGTGCTGGTGTTTCTTTCTGGGGATTACTAGGTCTTTCCTGTCCTGTTTTTCCTTGGAAAAGCCCTTTCTGTCTGCAGGGCCCAGGCAGGATCTCTGGGCTGTGTAAAGCTTTGCGCCACACAACACATGCAGGGCTCTTGCCTTCTGTATATCTGTGTCAGCAGAGAGCAGGGTGCAGGGATGAACAGCCCTGCTCTGGAGAGGAACCACCTCCTGCTGCTGTCACGAGCAAAGCTGGCAGTGAATTGCACTGAAACTGCCTGCTCTATTCCAGCCGCTCCGGGAAGGCAGCTCATCCAGAATGGCTACCCTCTTCCTGGGCTGTCGTAGAGCAGCAAGTGGGGTGCAGGAGCCGGGCAAGCACCTGAGGGAGCACAGGGAGGTGGTTACTCATGGTCTGAGCTCCTCTGAGGGCCCAGGAGATAGGTCTCACTTGGCAGTGCTGTGCCAACAGACAGCAGCTTGGGTGCTGCCTGCACCCTCCCAGAGAACAAGGCTCAAGCCACAATCCTCTGCTTCCATTCACAGTGAGGAGTAGCCATCCTTCCTCCAGGTACACAGTGTCAAGAGCTATTTGACTTGGCAGTTGAGCTGGACACCATCCGTTGCTGGATGTCCCCACACCCAATGTATACTGAGATTCTGGTGGCTGGGAACATATACCTGGCATGCAGCAGAGGAATAATCTGGAAATTCAGAGTTTGGCCATCATACAGTAGCTTTAGGTCTAATGTTAAAGCTCATCTTCTAGGGAATTTATTTTCTGATCTAAATAGCAGGAAGCAGAAGACCCACCTTCTTATCTGGAACTAAGAGATGTTTTCCATGGTCTACCTAATCTGACTGTCATTTCTGTGGGGTCCACCAAGCTCAGCTGTGCTGAGTCACTGTGTCAGTCTCAAGAGTCCTTGCACTCAACCTCAATGGGAAGGAGCAGGAGGTAATTCAAAGGTTTTGTGAACTCCAGGCTAAAGAATGAACTACACTGTCCACTTTTATTCATGTAGCCCTGGGGGAGCTGATGTGGGCCTATGTGGTGGTGCCATCAGGAGAGGTTGTGGGGCCACCCTCAGAGGAAGGCAGAACATCATGAGGATGAGCAGTCAATACCAGGGCTGCTCCATGTTCATGGGGACAGGGTAGGCTGAGCACCTGCTAGAACTTTCCACAAGCCTTGGTGGCTCTCAAGGTCAGTGGCATTTCAGCAAGGAGCAGTCATGGATTGTAAAGACTGTCCATCCTGCAGAGAGGTCCCTGTGTTGAGGTGTACAGACCTCGTTGCAAGACCTGCAGGGCGGTGAGAAGGGGCGACGCTGCCCGTCAAGTCTGGGCTCCGCACCAGCCTGCCCTGCACAGCTGGGGGTGTCTCTGGGCCTGCTCCCACCCATCAGAATGATGCAGCTACTCAGACACTTGTATCCCTCAGGCTTTTGGATTAACCCACAATGAGGTCCTATTTTTTCATGGACTTCTATATGGTACTCATCTTCCTATATGCTGACTGCCGAGAGACCCTTCCAGTCAAGGATCCCTAGAAAAAAGTCCTTGTTTACAAGACACTTGTAAGTCAGGATCAAAAAGAATTCTGTTTGCCTTACTAGTACGGAGATGAAGTCAGCACTAGCTGAGCTCATACTTCTTCTGGATAACAGGTTTGTGGAGCAAAGACTTCACATTTTCAACCCCAGAGATGTAGAGAAAATGCCTTAGTAATTTCACCATTTTGAGGAAGACTGAATCATAGCTTTCCTATGGGAAATTGCCCCACCTTGAGTCCATTTTAGGCTGTCCATTGCCTGTTTAGGAGCTGTTGCTCTCCCGGCTCCTCCAGTCAATACATGAAATGCTTCTGGAGTGGTCTGTAGACATGGCTCAGACTGGCCTGTGGGCAGGATGGAGACCAGTCCTCTCTGCTTTGCTTTGCTTTCTTCGGGCATGGACTTACTGCAGCTGATGTGCCCCTGTGGTCTGTGAGTGGGGGTGAGTTGGAGATACAGGAGCATGCAGGTCTTCACGTCCCAGGCAGATTATGGCCTGAATGAGAGCATGCCCGGGAAGCGGGCTCTTCCTGGGACACTGCTGCAGACCAGAAGGACTGAGAGACAAGCATTTTCTGAAGAGCATTTCCTCTCACTCATTCCCTCGAGTCTCAAAGGATGGCTCTTCCCAGAAGAGTATCCATTCATCTAACCTTTCACTGCAGAAAAGACTCTGGAGGGACAGCTGCTGTCTCCATCTATCCGGGCTGCTCACTACAGCACACTTGTAAGTGGATCTGGTTTCTGATAGCAGCATAGGGCTCCTCTCCCCAAAAAGCCCCCGCAGGCGGCCATGGTCAGACAGACTGCAGGACAGGACAACCCTGGCAGGAGCAGAGACTTTCTCTGAAGAGGTTAAAGAGTTACCTTGAGATGGGATCTGTATTTTGTTAAATTATTTGAAAGAATAATATTTCTGCTGTTTCCTTCTCCAACATGTAGAAGAGAAATGACTGTATTATGGTTGTGTCTAGAGTAGTCTTTGGCACAAAGCCAGCGGGATTTACAATGGCAGGGTGAAAAGTCTAGAGGGAAGGCAGTTCATTTTGCTGTGGACAGTACTTACAGGGTCTGCAAGGACGAATCTTATGGCAGAGAAGGGGCCCATTGAAGCTCCAGAAGGGAAACCTGCCAGCAGAAAGCTGCTGGAGAAGCCATTTGTCCTGTCCATGAAACATGAGGTCAGCAGGACCCACCACCTCCTGCCAGGAATGATAAGAGAGGAAAGGCAGCAGAGTAGGACAGGTTTTGTCTATTCTGGATAAATGATCAATTTTATTGTGGCTTTTTAGCATAGAGACCTTTCATGCTCCACTTTTCTGTCTGGGAAAATAAAGCTCTGATTTAGAAAGAAGCACCTGCCCTCACTCACTGGAGGGGAGGAAGAGGCTAAACATTGATTTCTAATACTCTGTATTAAATTCATATTAAATTCAAAGGAGCCCTAGCCCTGCCTCCATCTTGCTAAGCATGAGTTAAGGTGGGTCTTTATCCCAGCACTGAAGTGGGGGCGTTCTTGCAGTGCCTGTCTGCTGCTGGCACTGAAGCCTGCTCCATGGCAGTTCACTTTGTGATTGTGGGCATTACTGCATGGGACTGGAGAGCTGGACTGTTTGCAGAGGTAATAAGGCATAGTACGGAAGATAGTATTGATTTGGTTTATTGGTTTGCTCTGATCAGGTCTGACAGTGGATGGAGCTGGAAGAAACAAGTGTGTCCGGGTGGATTTCAGACCTTCAGAGATAGACAAATGTCTGCTCCAAGGAAGGCACTGGCTTTTGAGTCAGGACTGACTCTCAGTGTTCACCGCCTCAGCTGGTGACCACAGGCAGAGACTGCAGGCATAGATAATGCTGTCATTCTCAAACTAAAAAAGTGGTAGGTCAGGCTTCACATTTGACTGCCACCCATTGCAGCAAGGTGCTCTGTACTCTATGCTGGACCTCTGTACATGGGTAGGATCCTATCTTGGGCTGAGTGCATTGTCTCTTGGACAATGGAGTGAGATAGGACTGCCCACACCTCCAGCTCAAGCTGACAATCCACCCCTGTGGTCCATTAAACTTTTGGCCAAAATCTTTCCCTCTGGTGTGGTAAGAAGACTTCCACCTGAGCATGTGGGTGACTAGGACACACTGGCCCTGTGTCCAGGCCACCAGCTTTCACATCTTGGAGGATCATTACAGTCTGGGTTAGATGTCCCTTGAGGAGGTACTGTGGGCTTTCTTTCTCAGGATGGGCTGTAGCAGACCCATATCTGACAGTGGCAGCTGACCCTTGGTTTCCTGAGATAAGAGTGGCTTAGCAGGCTGTGATGAGCATGGACAAGCACCGCTTTACACAGCCATATCCTCGGAAAGGTTTTTAGGGATAGACAGGTGCCTTTTAACCTGCTTTACTGGTTAGCAATAAGATATATTTTAAAGGCAGAAAGTGATAATTATTCTGGGAAATGTGTAGTAAGGTACTTATGGGCTGAGTAACACTGGTTATAGAATGTTGCTGCTCCTCTTTGTAGGCCACTCTCAGAAGAGTTGTCCTAAATCCACAGGCCAATGACTGGCTTGCAGCAAGGATCTTTGGCCCAAACCAGCCTGGACAACTCAAGCTTTGTATCAAGTCTTGGGAAATGAATTAAAGCCATCTCATTTTCCTTGCATCATCTTGGCTTCTGGCAACATCCTGGTTGATGTGTGTGAACCTCATACCTCTTGTATAAATTTGATATGTCTGGCACCAGCTCTCCAGCATAATGTGCCATTGAACTCGCTGTTGACAGCCTGAAAGTCAAGTAAGCCTCCGTGCTGCAGCTAGCTGGAAAGGACAGTTGTCTAGTAGTCACCATGGCCCCCGTGGGCTTTTGGGACAGGCTGGTGGACTTTGGTGGTCCATGGAGTCAGATGGGCACAGGTCCTGGCTCTGTGAATGGAGAAGTCCCCTGGCCTGGCAGAACCAAGCAGTTGTGTGAGTGAACTGCTGTCCTACCTCTCCCTCAGGAAGGGGAGGCTGGGGAGCTCTCCTTGCACCCGGGCTCTTGACTTTGTTGATGGTACCGATCCCTGAGTGCAGGTGGAAGGAATGGGTCAAAGCCAGCTCTGCAAGGGCTTAGCAGGGGGAAAAGAGAGCAGGCGTCAGGGCTCAGCAGCATTGGTAAGTGTCTGCCTGAGCATGCAGCTGCCTAAATCCCAGAGATTACTCACAGCAACCTCAGCACAAGAGTTACTGCGCAAGGGAAAACTTCAATGTCAAAAACATGAGTAATAACCAAACTGGCACTTAACGGTTCAAACAGAAGATAAGAGCTAAGGCTGGATTCTCAGAGGGCTCATTTTATCTCTTTTATATATGTCACAACTGAAGAAATGAAGAATATAAAAGTTATTTATTGGTGTTTCGTTCCTGCAGTACTTTAATCATGTCGAGTGTGCACTGACCCCACGGTACCACGGAACTGGAGAAGGGATTAACGGATTAAGGGAATCCTCTATCTCAGTAGGACCAGATTTGGGGGTGATCTTCACCCTCTGACCCCTTCACAGCTCTTTCCTGTTTGCTTGTGAAGCTGCGGTGCTACTTCTACTCAGCTTCCCCTCAGGGTGAAGAAAACATTTTGACCCTCCGGGCAGGAGGCTGGAGGTGGTCTGGCTGTGGGCACAGGCCCACGAGTCAGCTCTTGTGGTTGTCAGAGAGGAGACCATCGCCAGGCTCTGCTTTCTGCCGCAGCACCTACCAGAGCGAGCTGTGGTCCTACTGAGAGGACATGCTGCAAGCACCAGCTGCGACAGCCTGGTCCTGACAGTGGAGGCTCAGAAAGGTGAGAGAACTGGCCAGGGGCTGGAAAACTGGAATTCAGACAGGAAAATGTAAGATACTATCTCTGTGAAAGTACCACATAGGAAACAAAGGTAGGAAAGAAAATAGGAGAAAGGAGAGGGAAAATGACAAGCCTAAATTCAGTAAGTACAAAATAAGTCTTAAGTTTCCTTGATTTTGTGATACCGATCTTGGCAATGCTGTGTGTAGTATCCTTGGCTGAAAAATTATCTTCCCTGCAGTAACTTTGGCCCAGCTGTTCCACAGTGGTGATCTGTGTAGCTGCTGAAGGTGGTTGAGCTGGGTGGCAGAGGGGCTGGAGGGACCACCCTGGGGCTGTGGGGCAGGGGGCATGTCCTGGATGTGGCATGGGATGCTGAATTGTATTGAAACAGGTTCATATTGGTGCAGAAATGCAAAGCCTTTGTCAGTGGTTTGAAACATTGCATGTCCTGCTGGGCTGAACAGCAATGAAAGGTGCGGCATTCCCAGCTGACACGGACCATCAAGGTGTGTCCGTGACACAGGCAGAGGGATTGCTCCAAGGGTTCAGGCACAGAAAAGGTCAAAAATTAATTATTGAACAGATGTGACAGCTTTGCCTGCATCTTCCTATAATCTGACTGCGAGCAGGTGGTGACTGTCTTGAATCTGTCTGTGACCTGCAATTACCCTCTGTCACTAAATAATTCCTGACCCTTGATATATTTGCATGTTGTAAATGTACCAGAAATTCAAGCCAGTGCCCTTTGAGGGTGCTCTAGGCAGGTCCATGAACTCAGGTCTGGTCTCAGAGACTGGGAGGGAAGCAGCATATTTCTGGTCTCAGACAGGATGTATGAAATATACCCTCTCAGGATGAATTTCAAATGTTATAGTTCAGACCACCAGCTGCAGCATGGGCTATTCAGCTGTTTAAACTCAGAGATCACCTTTCTTAATTATTCTTGCTAGTGGTGTTCATATGCAGGCTCATTTATGGAAACAAAGTAAGAAACAGGTAGGAGTGGAGTACTGGGGCAGGAGTGGATCTGCCTGGACATTTCAGTGAGCATCAGGAGAGTGTTTAGGAGAATCCTCATGTGCTAAGAACAATTTGACTGTGGTGATGCTCCTGGTCAAAGTCACATGTGTTTGTTATTCTGACTATCAGGACAAACTCCAGACAGATGATGGCAGAGTGTCCCAGAAAGAAGCATCATCACAGGATGTGCAAAGGGCTGGCAAATACTATTCTGGGTGCAGGCCTGGCTTGACTGATCTGGGCAGACCAAGTGTGCTCTCAAATGGCACTTAAGAGAACTGTATTTTGATGACTTCAATTCCTCAGATCTCTTCTTACACAAAATGTCCTGGATTTTGGCATCTGCATCACCCTTTGCAAAATGACGGGTCCCTCTGAAGTGAACCAAATCTGAGTTCATGGCAATTAAATTCAATTGATTAATCCAAAAATTTAACTTCAGGGCTCAAATGTAATATTCAAGATTGAAGTGTGGGTTGTTGTTAATGACGAGTGAGTAATAATTGCAGTTCAGGACCAGAGAAAACCTGTCTCTTGTCATTGACCAGGAAGAACACTCAAGGCAGCAGCACTCCAAACTTCAGACACTAATCGACATGCCAATTTTAAGCAGGGTGAATCTGGGCCTGTGCAGGAAGAAACTGCTATATCCAGAAGTGCAGACTGGCTATCTGGAGCATTACCTTTTCCAGCTTCACCCCAAAGGGGATCCAGTCCTGTTGGGGTGAAGTATTTAAACATTTAAGCATTATTTCAGCTGACTAGACAGCAGACATGTCCCATCCTGTCCTCCAGTGAACACTGCTCCCTGAATGTCCCTAACAGTGATGGTGGACTTCTATCACTATTAACTGGATAAAAATATTTGAGGATGCTTTGTGCCTTCCTTTGTAAACCAGAGCCTGACATTGTCCAGGGCAGTTGTCCAAGCCAAAGGTGTGGCCTCTCCTGTGTGAGCAGAGGAAAGATCACAGCTTGGAAAATAACACAGGTTTTATCTATAGTTTTATCAAATAGACATTTATTAGATCAATAACTAACAGGATGCTGAGGATAAATGTGGATGGGCTGCAATACTCTAGGGCATGACATCTGGTGTTTCATCTGGTCTGGCTGCAGTCGTGCCTGGTGCTCTGGCTGTGTGCTGAAGGCACACAAGGCACCACTGCTCACTTCTGTCATGAGCAGTTTCCTGCTGAACCCCTTGGATGTAGGCAGTGCATAGGATGAAGCCAGAGCTTTGACTATCACTTGGAGAACTGCAGATTTGTCTCTAGCATTAGGAGAGGGGAGTTAGCAGACTTAAGGTCAGTTGGCTCTCTCCATTGACTGACGTAGTACCCTCTGTAGCCCATGAGGCGTAAATGGCCCCAAAAGCTGGAAATTCACAGTAAAAGTGGCAGTTTTTGAGCGGTGACTGGGACCTTCTGTTTCACCAGCAGTGCAGAATATAGCAAGAATAAAAAGGCCAAAAGACCACAGTTAAGTACTGGAGCTCACTTTTTATGGGCTGTTACCCAAAACCTACCTTGCACTTCTATGTTCCCAGTGCCACATCGAAGGAGGCTGCTTTAGAAACCTGGAACCTCCTTCCTCACCTCCCCACCAAGACCTAAGACATGTCCCAGAGCAGCTCAGGCAGCATCCAGGGAGACCTCCAAGCTGGGACTTTGCCCTCCCTGCCATGGTAGCTTCACAGTGTTGGGCCCTCAACCTGAGAAGACAGGTTTATCTTCTGGACCTGGAGTGACATGAAGGAAGGACTGCCCATCTGTTCACGCACAGAGAAGAGAAAGCATTCCTCTCTGCACACAGACAGCAGGCTTCCAGTATTGAGACTGTACAATGTCATCAGGATTGCTTTTTCTGTCTCTGAGAAACAAAAGACCCACTTGTCTAAATTCTCATTCCTAAAAAGTCACCAGTACTTTAGCAGCAGTGTGATCAGTCTCACTCCTGCCATCACCATAAGGAGAAAGGCTTGGTGCAGTGGCTTTAGTGATGAGAATCCCATTGAAGTCAAAGTGCTATTATTTCTGACACACTGTATCACTTGTGAAAGAGTCAGGAACCCTGCCAGGATGATGCTCTTGAAACACAAACAGGGAGCAACTGCTCTGTGCATGCAGCTTTGGATCGCCTCTCTGCAGGCAAAAGAGGGAGTGCAAAAATCCAGCAGCCCCTCAGCTATTGCCTGGTGTTGTCACTCGAGAAAAGCCAGTACCAAATCACAGAATCACAGAATCTTAATGGTTGGAAAAGACCTCTGAGATCACCAAGTTCAACTATGCACACAAAAAAGATGCCCACAATCTTGGGCACTAGAGCATGCCCTGAAGTGCCACATCTACACCTTTCTTAAATACCTTCAGGGATGGTGACTCCACCACCTCCCTGGGCAGGCTGATCCAGTGCCTGACCACCCTCTCAGGAAAGTAATTCTTCCTAATATCTAATCTAAACCTCCCCTGCTGCAACTTCAGACCATTTCCTCTGCTCCTGTCATTATTCCAATGGGAGAAGAGACCAACCCCCGCCTCTCTACAACCTCCTTTCAGGTGGTTAGAATCATAGAATCATATGAGGTTGGAAGGGAGCTCTGGAGATCATCTAGTCCAACCCCCCCGCCGGAGTGGATCTATCCAGAGCAGGTTGCACAGGAACTTGTCCAGACGGGTTTTGGACGTCTCCAGAGAAGGAGACTCCACCACCTCTCTGGGCAGCCTCTAGTTGTAGAGGGCAATGAATTCTCCCCTCAGCCTTCTCTTCTCCAAACTAAACATGCCCAGTTCCCTCAGCCTCTCCTCATAGGACTTGTTCTCTAGATCCCTGAGTGCTGATCAGTAAATTGCACTTGGAAGGTGGAATCACGCTGAGCTTTAGCCATGCACACACCACAGGGTCTGGAAGAGCTCAGTCTGCAGGAGAGCTTTTGGTAGAGCCAGATTCCTGCCAGAGGCTGGTCCAGCTGCTATATCTCTGAGCAAACTTCATGTGGGATGCAGAGGGTCTTGCTGCAGGCATGGCTACAGTGGTAGTGATGCAGGCAGGACGCAGGAGTGCGTGAAACTCCTCACTCCCAGGACTGGTCAGAGGAAGAAGAACAACATTAGATCTGGAAAGCAGGAACATGCTGAATGCACTGGGAGACTCAGGGAGTCTGAGCACAGTGCGATACTTGGTTACAGCGTTGTGAGAACAGATGGGGTAAGAGACAGGAGGAAAGCCCATTTGCTTCCATGTGTCTTAGCTGCTTGCCAAGGTCTGCCATCAAAAGCTTTCAGCTTGCCTGCCCGCACGCCCGGAAAAGGGCTCAGATGTCAGCCCGTGTATGGCCACATGTTCCCTGGGGGCTTCCCTAGGTCAGTCAGGGCTCTGACTCTCCACACCACCCTGAGAGGAGAGGTGAGGTGGGCAGTAGACCTCCTGGATATCAGTCAAGTCAAACAGACATAGCACAAAGGCATGAGGGGCTGGGGTTTGGCAGCAGGAGTGTGCTTGTCCCCTTGGGTAAGGATGGGAAGAGAAGACGTTGGTCCTGGGCATCTCTTGAGCTCCTGATGCAGACAGGTCTCTCTTGTGGCATCAGCTGCCACAAGGTGAGCTTTGAGGGCACATGCACCAGTTGTGGCAGAGAGGGGAGAAGGACTTCACTGTAGCACCCACTCTGTCCCAATGCCTCGTGTCTTGGACAGTCTCAGTGGGGCTGATGAGCAGGGGCAGCATGGGTTGTGCTCTGCTTAGAGAAGCAGTATATTCCCAACTCCTGCCAGCAGAGCTTCAGCACAACGATCTTTAGATCTTTGGCCATTTTCAGCTTGTAGTTCACCCAGATGTGGGTGGCATTTAGGTGACTTGCAAGAGGTTATTCTCTGTTCCCCAAACTCACTCACAGCCAAGTACCAGTTTCCTGGTTCAACCTCTAGAGGTAATGGAATCTGAAAGATGCTCTACTTCTTCCATTTAGAAGTGTCTGATCTGATTTTGCTGAGATTTTAGCAATTCCAGGAAAACTTACCCTTGACATTTGATATCCAGCTAAGCTGATAGCAGAGGTTGCAAAAAAAAAAAAAAAAAGGAAAAATCTTATCTTCTGCAGAAAATCTTCTTAGGGTATTTGTTTAGCATTTTAGCCAGTAGTACCATTATTCCAGTGCTCAGTGCTCACAAGTGAGGACTCTCATGGAAGGTACGGAGCAACACTAATTAGGAGCTCAGTACGTTTCTCTGCCTAGAGCAGTCATGTTTAACCTTTCCTTATATGTCACTTTTCCCAGTGTCTCAACCATTCCCACCAGTTCCACACTCTCTAGTCTTTCCCTCAATGCCACCACACATCACAGAGAAGGTAGTCCTCTGTGATGCTTGCTGTGAGGGAATAGTTCTGTACCAAACCACTACCCAATTTCTCCATTTCCCATCCAGCTGATGCTCACCTAGTCTGTGTTCTTGGAGTCTACAGTCCCCAGCTCCAGGGTCCATCTTTAGTTGGTGACTTTAGGTCTATTCAGGCAGCAGATGCTTTTGGTTTTTGTTATCCCCAAGGGATGGGAGAGCCAAAGGCACATCAGGCAGTCACAGGCTTCCTGGCTGAGAGCCAGGCTGTACCAGTCCACACAGCCATGATGGTAGGAGAGGATAAAAAGGCCTCACCTTCATAAAAACTGCACCAGCTGTATCACCCAAGTGCATTTCACTGTGCTTCAAAGCAGGCAGGGAACACTCCTGCTGATGCTTGGGGCAGGAGGTGGTACTGGGACAAAGCAGGATGGTCAGGAGTCCTGAGAAGGTGCCCGAGAAGTAGCTTCAGACCCACCTCAGACATAAGCAAACTCCCTGGAAAAGATGGTCATCTGCACCACTCCTGACACTGTGCTTCCTCCTGGTTTGGTGCAGGACACCTCTGTCCCCTTCTGCAGTGGCCCACCTCACTCTACTGAGCATGCACAGCCAGGTGAGAAAACCCTCCACAACCTCCTGTTAACAGCCGTAGCAGCCACAGAATCAGAGAATCACAGAATCACCTAGGTTGGAAGGGACCTTTTAAGATCATCTAGTTCAACCAATAAAAAAACAAAACAACAACAACAACAAAAAAAAAACAACAAAAAACGCCCTACCACATCCACACCACACAAAACACCACCCAACACTAATCCATATCCCCAAGCACTATGTCAACTCGTCTCTTGAATGCCTCCAGGGATGGTGCCTCAACCACCTCCCTGGGCAGCCCATTCCAATGTCTGAT
>JAOQGH010000003.1:24556524-24571191 GCA_025769975.1 Gallinago jamesoni | reverse complement strand
CAAAGCCTCTCTACCCTCCAGCAGGTCGACACTCCCACCCAACTTGGTGTCATCTGCAAATTTGCTGAGGGTGCATTTGATCTCCTCGTCCAGATCATTGATAAAGATGTTGAAGAGAACCGACCCCAGTACCGAGCCCTGTGGGACACCACTTGTGACCGGCTGCCAACTGGATTTAACTCAATTCACCACCACAGGAAGGCTGTTCTTGTGAGCAGCAAAATTTGTGCCTAAGGATTTATGTCTGCTCTCCTGCAGCGTGCAGGGGGCTGACATACACTATCCTTCCTGCACAAAAGTTCAGCTGGTATCTCATCAATTCACAACCCCAGTACAAGGTAAGGCTGCTGTCATCTCCGTGCCCTGACCCTGTGTGTGATGGTGTTATTCAACAGAAAGGGTATTAGACTAAACTATCCTACTCGTAAAGATAGTGCAACACACAGCGTGCGTGTGCAGCCACTGTGCCAGTGCTCTGCAGGCAGGTTTGCTCTGGTAAGTGTTGTCTGACAGGATGTGAGAGTTGGATTGTATTTACACTACCCGGTTACAGGCTGGAAGACAGGGAAAAAGGGGTAGTGGTGGGGGGGTAGAGAAGGCTAAAAACAAACCTAGAAGAGCTGGAGGCTCAGATTCTGGGAGTCCTTTACAACTTCCAGCCCTCTGCAATCTGGTGAGGGTGAGCAGAGCTGCGGAAGCCCCCAGCCCTTGGGGCAGATGGTGGTGGTGTGGGAGCAGCGTGGGGAGAGGCGGGTAGAGGGGAGTCTGCCCATCACCACGGTCCCTCCCTCACTCCAACACCCACTGCACGATGCTGCTGGGGCTGTCCCCAGGGGAAGATCTCTGCTTTCTTCAGGTGGAGCACAAGGTTGTCCAGTTGCAGCTTCCTCCCGGTTAAAGATTGTGCTGGGACAAGGAAGTCCAAGGAAGGTCAAATAAAGCCCTCTGATCAGTGCAGAGGCAAAGTTAGCAACAAGATAAAGTGTTGGGGATGAAGAATTCAATGCTCTCTCTGCTTCAGTTGTTGCTAGAGTGATTAACTTCAATGGAGTGATTAATGCAATTAACTAGCTACAAAGGGGGAGAAATGTGGACTGAATAAGAAAAGAAGCAGTTTGAAGGTGCTTAAATAAGTGAAATCCACTTATTTTCACCGCAGCTGAGCCTGCTGAAATTCTGCTGAATTTCTCTAGATCAATTAGGGAACTGAAGCAGTCTTCCAAGTCCTGGTGTCTCTCCCTGAGAACAGGGGAAAGGACAAGATTGTGTCTGTCCTCAGACAGGGAGAAAAAAGGATCCAGGTATAAGGGACAATCCACATAGTGCCAATTACATTGTGAAATACTGGAACAAATGATTGAGTGTGCCATTTGCAGACATCTAGACTGGGACATGATGAGGTGTAGCAGCCAGATGACATGGACTTGTCAAGAAAAATATACTATTGAAATACCTCCTTTCCTTTGTGCCAAGGTATGTATCACAGGCAGGGAGAAGCAACCCAACAGGGAGAAGTCAACTAACTTAATGCTGCAGAGGCTTTTCATGCTGTCATATGCCATCCCTGTGTATGTGCAGACAGGAGATGGTCTGGGTGGAATTGCTGAAGGCTGGGTGCAAAACAAGGTGGTCAGCATGCTCAGTGGCCAACCGTCATTCGGTGTCTGAGTGAAAGGCTGTGGTGAATGTGACAACCAGGCCTGGTGGGGTACTCCTGAAGACCGTGAATTATCAGGGTGATGGAGTATTTACTGCTTTGGTGACTAATCACAGGCTGGGAAGAAGTTCACAGCAGGGCAGGATTAGGATTTAGACTGGTTTAGAGCAACTGGAGAAGTGGTCTGAAAGCAAGAGGTCCCATTCCTTATGCACACTGGGGGAGCCACCAAGCATGCATCCAGCCCTGGGCTGGTGGTGGGCTCACCCAGGAAGTTGAGAGATCACACCTGTTTTGCAAGACCTGTGGTAGATCTTCACCTGAGGGTACCAGCAGGATGGGGATTTCTTGCAGCCACTAGCAATATGCGAAACCCTCAGTGAGCAGGTTGGTTTCTTCAGCCAGCTGCTGCCTCCTGCAGGACTGGTCAAGGGGAGGAGAGCTCGATGGGACTGTCTCTGCAGAGACCTCCCAGATCACTGCCCCCAGTCCAATCGAGCCTCCAGGGCACAGGCTCTGATGACAGTCATAAGTTTTTCTTCAGAATAATTTTCCAGTGGAAGAGTATCCTTCTTTTACTAGTTTAGTAGATTTTATTTGGCAATCTGAAATGCCAGCCATCTGGCAGCTTCATGCAGGAAGAAAGCCCAGCTGGCAAAAACCTTTCAGACAAGAGCTGGCAGGCACCAAGCACCCCAGTCACCCATGTGTCCCACTCAGGAGAGTGGAAGGACATGTGGATAGCTGAAGATTGAGAGTTTTGGATCCAGTACCTTCTAGAGGAAATTCAGGTGGCAAGGGCCTTCCCCATGGGCAGGAATCATGCCCCCAAAACCCCTCTAATTTCTCCTCCTCCTGCCTGCTCTTCTTAACAGAGGATCTCCCAAGGAGGTTGGAAGGGGGAGACAGTCAGAACTGACTTCCTACATGGTGTCTCCATCATCAGAGGTGTTCGAGACTCAGCTACTCAATGCTATGACCTGATTTTGTGTTGTGGTGAGTCTTTCTTTGATCAGAAGTTTGGCCTAGAAATACCCAGAGGTCCCTTCCACCAACACAACTGGGACTGCACAAGAGTGAAAGGAAACCTTCATATAGATAGTGCCCACCATGTGTAATTCTCCTGGGCAGTAGTGGCCCCTGAATTCCCCTCTTCTGTGCTGACAAGTGCATCTTCACTCTCCTTTCCTTCTTTTCTGTCTCTTAGCAGTGTTGGAACCTACTGGAGCCAAAGTGGACACAGCGGTTTCAGCACTGACATAGGCACTGAAGTCAAGATAATCAGCAGCTAAGGTGCTTTCCTCTCTGCCCTGGCCCATGTTGTGATGAGAAGGTCAGACACTTTCATAGTCCCTCACTCAAGTGGGGTGACCCAGGACAGGGTGTTCTCTTCCTTCCGCCTGCATGGCCCCACATCTCCTGTAAGCTGAGTCCACATTTTGAAAGGAGGTAGGAGAAAGATGTCAATCTGTTACTTGTTTGTATGTTTGGCTAGGGGGAAAAAAAAAGTATCTGTGAAAAACAAAGATGTAGTTCTTGGCTTTGTCAGGGCTGATATTTTCTGTGAAAGAAAGGAACGTTGGTGTTGTTGTGGCAGGTCCCAAAGAGGTCTTACCTGGAAGGCAAATGTAATTCATGTCACTCACTTCAAAATAGCTGAACTTGGATTGAATTAGGTGAAGAAACTGGTTCACAGGGTGAGCCAGCATCTGGACATTCCTGTGTGCACATGTAGCATGGTGTGGGAGGAACAGCAGCTCACCCATGGAGGAGAGCAGTGCTTGCCTGGGTCAGAACCTTGTGTGGGGAGAGGAGCTGGGAGAGACAGGAGCTGGGAGCAGGTACCTCTTCCTTCCAGCCCATGAGAGAATTTCCATGTCTCTCCCTTCCTTGCCTGCCAGCAAGGACCTAAGAAAATTTTTGGCAGAGGGTCTCAGTCTCCAAGCTCCCACTGCCAGCTCAGGAGGTGACAAGGTGCTACAGGCTTATCGCTGCTCCAACATGTGCTTTACTTTCACCCAGGTACCTCTTCCAGTGGGTGCATATAACTGCGTGGACACCACAGACAGGCAGAAGCTGCTTAACCATTCATAGGATCATATGGCATTGGAAGGGAGCTCTGGAGATCTTCTAGTCCAACCCCCCTGTTGGAGCGGGTCTACCTAGAGCACGTTGCACAGGAACTTGTCCAGGCGGGTTTTGAATGTCTCCAGAGAAGGAGACTCCACCACCTCTCTGGGCAGCCTCTTCCAGTGCTCTATCAAAGAGCAGCAAGGCAGATGGAAAAGGGGACCTGACCTCCTGTCTTCTCACAAAGTGGCACAGCCCACCACTGTGTTTTGCAGGATTTGGGGGTGTCTGAGCCTTTTTGCATGTGCCCAGGCAAAATGATGTCTCCTGCCTGCCAAGGCCTACGAGCAGGGAGGCAGAGCCTTTTGCTCTGGTCCACAGGATGCTGTAAATCTTGGGGAGCTGCTGCTGAGAAGCCCTTCACAGCACCAAGCCTGCTGTCTATTGAGAAAAGCCAATACCCTTCTGTCTGTCAGATGGCACTTAACCGCTGCTGTTATTCTAGATGAGTGAACACTTGTGTTATATTTTCCAATAGCAAAAACTGGGGTCAGCAGGGTGTCTGCTGTTTTAGCCAAATCCAGATGGGGTTTTCCTATAAACAAGTGCACAGAGAATATTTATACAGGCGATGGCACCTGACGCCTTAACACTTAGGCCATCCTATTGAGTAGCCACTCATACTATAAGTCACTTCAGTGCACTAAGTAAATATTTTAATATAGCCATGTCACTGTTTATTATATAATGGCGGGGGCCCAAATCTTGCCTAATGCTTGGTTAAAAAGTCAGTTTACACCATCCTTTACAGTGAATCAAAGAATGCATAAACGGGGCTCTTTTGTTACTCAGAGCTCTGTTTACTTTACTTTTCTGTAAACCTTTCGAAACACTTGCTTATAAGAGCTGATAGAACCCAGATTTTCCCCTGGGGCTGAGGTGTTCATGATGTCGAGAAGGTACCGCACTGAGTAATCAATGAAATTTCCACTGAGCAGCCCCGGACTCGTCCCTCACTATCTGTTCCTGGCTCTGGTTTGAAACCAGTTCCGGTGGCAGAAAGGCTGCCAGTGACGGGGAGGAAACCCTGGTGTGGCTCCTGCTTCAGCACAGGTAGCTCTGCCTTCAGGACACAGACCTGGTGCTGGGGGCAGATGGCAGCAGTACTGGGGAGCATCTTTGGAAGCAAAGGTGCAGTCTGCATCAGGAAAAGGCCTCTTCACCTTTTTCTCCAGCGGAAGGGCTGTGTGATCTGGTGGACAGGGGGATGCATTTATCTCTTTTCTTCATTGCCTTCTTTCTTCACTTGATTCTTCTCTCTCCTGATGCAGCATCACTGCCTCTCCCAGTGCACAGGCTGTCTCTGCTCAGCCTGCTGCTGAGATCCTTGTGGTCAGGAGGCACATGCAAACCTTACCTAAGATCAGTGATTAGATTAGAGACATCCATGATGATACAGACTGGCGACTTCAAAGGTCTATCACAGGTTCTGGCTCAGAAGAAGGATTTGGGATGTTGCAGAGAAGCATGTGGTTTTCTTAGCCTTGCACATGGGCCTCACCCCTGTGTACCCCCACTTCAGTTCTCTGTGTTACACCCAACTTCCTCTTCTGTCAGGGGAGAAACTTGCCCTGAGCAGGGCACACAGGATTCTTGGGAGGTACTAACAGGACTGGTACTAAATAAAACAAGAGAGTCCCCCAGGGCAGTGCCCACCAGTCCCAGCTCACCCTCAGCTCCTTCTTGTACTTTACTCAGGGGCATGGGAGAGCCAAAACCTCTGGAGATGGGAGATGGGTCTGTAGCCAGTCTGGCTTTGTCATGTGGTGACATGCAGACTGTCTCAGGGAAAGACAAGGTTGGACAGGAAGGTGCAAGGAACATTTGGGAAGGGATTGTGCCTTCTTGTGCCCAGCTCACCAGCCACCCATGTGCTTGGAAGAGCTCATGGGAGCTCTGAGGACACACAGCCAACATGGAACGGCCAGAGATGGTGGGTTTTCCTGCAGAGATTCTCAGCTGGTCAAGGGGGTTCAGCTGCAGGGACTGATGTGAACCATGGGCATACACCTGGGGCTGGGGGCAGCAAAAAAAGCACCTGGGACTGCTTTTCAGGGCTTCCCCTCGCAAACAGATGGAGCATGATTTGCAAAATGATCATCTGCCCCCCCTTTCCATGGTACAGTGCTGGGGCTCAGCTTACCTGTGAAAAGCAGCTGACTGCACCCAAGCAGGAACTGAAACGGTCCAGGGGAGAAAATGGGTGGCCTGGCAGCTAATAAATGTTGTGTATAATCTGGTGGCATCTGTGTCCCCCTCTGCGCTTGTCCCTGGGAGACCATGGCTGAAGAGCATCACTTTTCCCCATGAAGTTTCATCTGCCCAGGAGTTCTCAGGAGCACCAAAGCCACCCATCCAGGGGAGGAATGGCTCATGGAGCATCAGGGAGGGTGCAAGATGTGCTCTGTCACTGGGTGAGTCTGAAGGGACAAAGGGATCCTGAAAGAAGGGCTAGGACTGGTCTGCAGGAGGCAGTGGGGCTCGCAGTGACCCAGGCTGGCTTGCTCTGAATGTGGCAGAGTGCTTTAGGTAGCAAGAAAATCCTTCCTCGGGCTGGTTGTTTCTGCATACTGGGCTGTGCGTACCCATGGGGAGTCCTTACACTTCTCGCTTGGCTGCTCCATCCAGCATCTGCTCTCAGTTACTCTACCAAAACAACAAGCCTGTATGTAATTTTAAAGCATTGGTTCTGGATCTGATATGAATCAGAAAATTACCCCTCTGTGGGTTTCTAAGGTAATCAATGTTCATATCCTTCCTTGTGCTGCAATACTAATGGTTATAGCACTTAGCACCTCAGCTACCTGAGGAAAGCGAGATAGGAGGTTTGGGACCCAGAGCCTGAGGGCACAGGTGGGTCCTTGAGCCCTTCTGAATGCGAAAAAGGATTTTGGGGGGAAAGGTCTTGGCACCTCTGGCACAGCACATTGGCAATGAGCTACCCCCTCCGCTCTGCCTGGGCTTTGCTCCTCGCCCCAGGGCTCAGCCTGTCTCGTGTTGCTGCCCTCAGCATGGACACACCTCCACATCCTCAGCCCCAGAGGAAGCTTTGGACTCTCAGGTCCCCTGGTGAGAGAACATCTTTCTCCAATGCAGAATTTCCAAAACTAGTAGGTTTGTTGTGATAGAGGAAAGAGACATTTCTGAGATTGTGAGTAACTTTGTGGATGGGAATAAAGGTCCTGCTCAACTCCTGGAATGCACAGAGCTCTGTAGATGATACCCAGGGTGAAGGGCACCTACCCTACACCCAATGGGTGAGTGACCTGTCTGTCCACTGAGATGGGCCCCTGCACACAGAGAAGTGCGGAGGGGAAGGTAAGGCTCCCATGGCCAAGCCACATGGGTCTAAGCTGACCACAAGACAGGGCACATTTGATGCAGGCGTGCTATTGCCAGGCCTGAGTGACAGATCCTCTGCCCAGCCATGAACTGGTCGATGGGGCCACACCAGCTCATGTTGGATGGTGTGTTGGTGGGACCTCATAGACTCTCTCCAGAGCAGTGCAGTGATGGATGGCTGTGGCCCTGGGTGCTGTGCCAAGGCTCTGTGCAGGGCTCTGGTGCCTTTGGTGCTCCAAAAACTCAGTATGATGGACAATCCCTGTCCTGAGGGCTTTTTAACCCCAACACTACCCCAGTGTCCTTGCCAAAACTGATAAAATAGTATTTTTATCTGAAAAATAGTTACTATCCTGAGGCTTCTGAGGATTTTGTGCAGCCCAGGAGCAGTTTTAAACCACTTTTTAAAGGTCTTCAATTGATTTTCAGTGAAAGCTGTGCCATTGGCAGCCTGGCCAGGCTCTGGGATGTTCATGGCCTGTCTGCTTGGCTGCAGCGCACCAGCCATCACTGTTTCCCAGCTGCTATGCAGCTCCTGACAGGAGATGAGGAACCAGCACTTGACACAGGGCACTGCAGGCCAGGGAAGGGCCGCAGGAGGCGATCAATGGTATGGTGTCCCCAGGCACACAATCAGGAGCAGCAGATGTCACCACAGCTGGTAGCAGTCTCTGTGTTGTCCAGCGCTGTCTCCAGAACTTGGATCTTAGGGCTGAGAGATCACAGGACAGCCATTTGGAGACAATTGTCTGTAGTTCTTCTGGGTGTGGGGAAAAGCTAGAAAATGCTGGTCTGAGGGAACCTTTGAGTCTGGACATCACCTGGGCCAGTGAAATATAACCGTGGTTATATTTCACTGAAATCATGTGTTCTTAAGTCTAGTTTGTGGTTTCTGTGAGGTCTAACAAGGTGCCAAATGCATGGGTTTGTACAAACAGCATTCCCAGACATGCCCACCTTTGAGAGGTGGGTCTCTGTCCCAGGGCTCCTCATCTATAACAGAAAAAGCTTTCCTGCCTGGGTTATACATTCAAGAGGGTTCTCCTGCAGAAACAAATCCATGTTAACCACATGAGGGTGGCCTTTAGGACTGCTGTGAGAGCAGAGAACCCTTGCAAGATCAGAGAGTACCAACGGGACAAAAAAATTAGAGAACAGAGTCTCCAGGAATATAGATATTGGATGACAAAAATACTGCAGAGCTACTGTAATGTGCACAGTTACCTGGGGAGAAGCTCAGCTCTGTGCTCTTGGGGGACAGACACATGTGCATCCTGGGTGGGAAGAACATAAAACACCATAGCTCTCTTGTAGAGTTCTTCAGATTTTGTAGTTAAGTTAGCCCTGCGTAGTGGAACACTGAGCTACCATCTTTAAAGAGAAAACGCTGCAAATGCCGCTGCATTAGTGACGGCCAGAACACAGGCAGTACACGTTTGTGAGAGACACCCAAGGACACTGCTCAACACACAAAGCAGTCGGGAGGGAGGATACCACCCGTCCTCCCCCTCCTGCTGCAGATGTACCTCACCCTGTATTCAGACACATGCTTTCCCTCAGTAGGACTTCTGTGGGCAGCAAGATGAGACCCAGGAGCAGACCAGAGCGTGTTTAAGCTGTGTGTGCAATGCCACCAGCACTTGCCACAACCCCAGGCCACTTGCCCCACTCTCTCTGTGCACCAGGATGGAGAGCACACCGCGCTTGCAGCTGTGATGGGCTGTGATGGAAAGGACAACGGTGCGAGTCCTGGCACCAGGCACCTGGCCCATAGCCCGTCCCCAGCTTTCTTGTCAGCAGAACCTGCAAAATCCCTCATAGAAGTCTCCTTGGCTGACCCATTCCTTGTTGCCCCGTGTCATGTTGGGAGGACAGTCCCACCTGCGGCACCAGGGGTGGGCAAGGATGGGCTCCCACCCTGCCGCATCCCTTCCCTGCCATGTGCGGATTGCGGTGGGAGTGGTGGAGTGTAAATCCTTAATCTCCTGGGCCTCTGGCCCCTGTAATATATTGTTCTCCATTTTCCCCAGGGCAGCCTTGTTCCATTGGTTAATTGGAAAGTATTTATCTGTGTCATATTAAGAACCATTTGGGATAATTGTGAAATTGGCAGCCCCAGCCCTCTTTTGTTTAGACCAGGGTATAATTTGGTTAATTTTAATGTTTTTTTTAACTTTGCCACAAGAAGGCGGAAATTTAGATTCCATTATTTAGCAAGTAGCTCTGAGGAATGTCCTTTGGCAGCAAGGGTATGTGGTGGGGCCATAGAGCTCCTCACAGCTTTGGAGCATTCACTGTGCTGGGTGCGCTGAGCCTCAGCCAGGCCTCGAGAGCTCTTGCCACAAATCTAAGTCCTTTCCTCATGTGTTTCGCCTCCCTGCCTGCACTCCACTGTGCCACAAACCAGATTTCATAGGCAATCACTGCAGCACATTCATCTGTGGAGGACAGAGAGTATAAGTATGGCTTTATTGGGAGTTAAAAGAGGAGTTGAGAGTCTGGTCTCCAGTGATGGGGACACAGCTAGAAAAGAGCACTGAATGCTCAGGGGCTCTTCTTGCTGTTTTCTCACCATCTGTGCCTCCGAGGTTCCTTGAAGCAGGTCTAACATCTCTGCATTTAATATCTTGCAATGGATTTCTCTTTCCCAAAGATATCTGAGTGCCTTTTGAAACCATCCAACCATTTGGCATGTGCTGCATCTTGCAGCAAAGAGTTCCACAGTTTAAAGTAGATTAGAAAATGCCTCCTTTCATCTTTTTTTAAAACCCGAGGTTTGAGCACTTCATTGATTCTCCTTGGTTCCTGTATTGAACAACCATTTTCTGTGGATCCTATTTGGGCCACTCCTGACTGGGCAGTCCTGCAGACTGAGAACTCCTGTCTCATTCTTCTCTTTCCAAACTAAGAGTCCCAGCCCATTTTATCTCTCTTTTGGTCATCCTTGTTGCTCTTCTCTGTGGATTATTTTTCCCCACAGACATTACTTTACATTTGCCTTTTTATTACTCAGCCTCTCAATATCAGGATATCCTTCTGTAGCTCTCCATGTTAGGTTTCTTTTGCAGGGCACTGAGTAATTGGGTATTATAAGGAAAATTTCTCTGTCTCTCTATCCAGACCTTTATACTGACCAACACAAGCTCTAGCACAATTTCCTGACTTTTGCTTTGATTAAAACAAGCCTACCCTTTGCTCATTATTTCTAAACACTTACGTTCTATAACAGCTGTTTCTTTAACAGGTTTTGGTGAGGAAAGCCATTAGAAAGATCCTTAAAATCCAAACCCACTCAAGTCACCTTTATCCAGGTGCTTTCAAATAGATCTAGTAGACCTGAGGCATGAGGCACTGTGAAATCCATTTGGATGTGTCTCTCATGTACCTTATCTCTTCTAACTCTTCATTACTATTCCACCAGCATATCCAGTGATAATGCCAGGGTCTGAGATCTGAGAGCCACCCAATCTGGAATTCCTCTATCTTGGTGAACCTGACTGCACCTAATGATATCTTTGGTGCTGAGACCCCATTTGTTTGTGTTTAGGGAAAGTTTAAATCTGTTCATGTGAGCTGTGTCTTGGGAATGGGGATCCATTGATATAATCCTATTGCCTCAGGGGGAGCCATAGTTGGTGATATTTCTGGGGTATGAGACTGGGGAGATTTCCTCTCTCACCCCCCCCCACCACTTCCCAAAGGGTATTTCTTGACAGAATAAGACAAAACCATTAATAGAGACTCTTCATTGCATGTAGTCTTGTGTGTCCTTTCCAAGCCCAGCTCAGCTCCTACAGAAAAGATATTCCAACTATATTTCATGTAGATATTGTATGGAAACACTGGGCATCTGTCCTTGTACAGCTGTGGGATAATAATTATTTTCTTTTTCTGGCATCAATGTTATCCACGCTGAAAGAGGTCTGTAATTCCTGCACAGCTTTACTGTTTCTCCTGATCCTTTCACACAGCCAGGGAACTGCTTTCTCAGGTGTTTCAGGGAGTTGTGGGTCATGGTCACTGAAATAAGAGGGACCAATGCTGAGATTAGCAACAGAACCTGGAGTACCAGTTAATGCCAAGCTTTGCCTCTTGTAATAACTCCACCTGTACTTACCTAAACATGGTCCTTTTTGGTCACAGACCTGGTGCTTTGAGTCTGGGTGATTTTGCAGATAAATATAGACTGGAGGACAGATTAAAATTTCTAGCCAGTAGAAGAATGACGTTCTTGAACAACCTTCCGAACCAGAAAGTAGGGGCAAGGAGCCTATGTTATTTCTAGATGAAGCTTGATAAGTTAATGGAAGGGATTTTATGACATGACAGGAATGATCCTAGAATGAAAAATTAGATCATGGGATAATGGGCCTTGAATGTTTCATTTGCTAGTATCTCTGGAAGACTGCTAAGAAGAGAGGCACTCTTCAGTTCTTGATATTCTTTATTACACTATATTTTATCATCCCCATGCTCCAGAGCTTTAGTTAGTTGTTTGAAGAAACGACAAGTTTTCTATCCCTCTGATGCAGCCTTGGCTTTTGGGTTAGGGAGAGGGTCTTTCTTTCTTTCATATCATTTTTTCCAGAGAGGAGATCTGGATCTGGTGCACTGCTGCACTAGTGTCAGAGCACTCCTATGTGCCTGGGTGAGGCATCTTGCTCACAGCAATAGGTTCCTTGGACTTGGAGCCACAAAGCTTTTTGCCTTTAGCTGGACTGTCAGGTCCCTCTGCATTTTTTTCCTTACTTTATGGAATGAAGTATGTGTTCACCTGGATTCACCATGGAGGTTCATTTTTAAGTGTCCCGTTGGTGCAGGGAAAGCAGGTAGATGTTTAGCTACTTTGATCACTGAGATAATTGTAAGGGATCAGACTCAAAGATCAATGCATCTCTTGTCCTGTATTCCTCTGTAGAGAAATAAGTGTGAATCATGGATATCCAATGATCTATCTCCTGTAGATACAGGGGCCTCCTCCAGGACTTGGTGTGTGTCCTTTTTTTAGCCTATGAACAGTTCAGTTGCTCTCTTCAATGGACACTGCTGCCACGGCACAGTGAGTGATGCACCTCAGAATACTCTCAAGCTTAGGACCATCATGTAATCATCTTTCATTCAAAGAGGGGACCTGTGTGCCCTGCAGCATGGGTTGCACAGCCATGGGTTTGTCTTTTGCCTCAAGATGGTTCCCGTTTGTAAAAGCTATTTATCAAGCTAGAGAGGGACTGAGAAGGGGCTCCCTCCTTGTTCATCATGGGCTGGTTATGACCGCTTAGTCTGGCCCCTTGGTCCATACAGAGCTGAGAAAATCCAGTGGGAGACTGAGGAACATTCCAGGCTTGGCTACTCTGGATCTGGGAGCAAGGACGTGAAGGGTGCTTGAAACCTGTAGAGGGAAAAGCTTAAGCAGAACCTTTCACACAGGCCCTGTAGCCACTTCCAGCTTGTGGAAGTCCCATCCATGTCCCACTCGTGGTTTCCAGTTGCAGTGTCTATGATCTGACAGTTGCAGCAATGCATTTTTCAGGAAATCAGACTGATCTGGAGAACTCTGCAGGGTTCAGCACTGATTCAGAGTGGTGGCTGGGGAACACAACACACTGGAGAGGAAGCCCCCTCACAGCACAGTCCTAAGCCACTGGCCACCACTCCACCATCCAGCCTGTGCTCTACAGTCCAGACTCCTGCTCCCAGCAATGAGCATCCACTGCCAGGGACACTGACCCACCCATGAGTACAAGGGATATCCTTCTTCTGGCATAGGCCTAGTTATGCTGTTTCTGAGACTTCTCTGAGGAAAGAAGTCTTCTCATTTCATGGATGTGGTAGAGAATATGATGGCTCTGGAGCAAAGTGCTGTGAAGCAGGTCTACAGGTTGAACAGCACTTTATCACTGCACACGGGACCTCCTTTCTGTTCCTTCTTGTTCCCTTTGGACGTGCCAAACAGCTGTAGGCACCTTCTATTGACTCTTCTCCATATTAAAGTGTACTTTGACATCATCAATGAAGACAAGAAGACAGGCTATGCACTGGATTCCATGTGGAGGTTTATTTTTTAAAGATCTTAGTAGGCATCTCTGTTATTTTATCAGTGGCAGTGGCTTGCACGGGATGCACACCAAAGCCCAGATGCTTCAGTGGGAGAGAACAGGGCATAGGCTGCTCCAGCTGCTGCCTGTGCTAACAGTCAAGGGCAAGAGAGACAGAGGTCTGGGCAAACACAGCCCATAGTTTTGCTGAACTCTGAGCAAGGAAATGCCAGCCTCTACAGAGACCAGCAGCTGCCCTGCCTTTCCTGGCTTCTTGCTTTCTGGGGTAGCCGAAGGCAGAGGGTCCCCAGGCTGATCGCAAAGTTGGATGTGACCTCTGTCATCAGACATGTTCTTAGTGTCCGTACCCACAGCCATGGGGCTAGAGAGGCAACCACAGGGCCTGACCCACCCAACACCTGGGTTCCCTCCATAGCTTGGCTCAGGTTAGTCCCCACTGCAGCAGGAACACACCCCTTGGGCACAAGTCCTCCGCCAGCAGTCTGGGACCTTTCCCAAAGCCCTGCTAGGTCAATCTGTGGCCTTTCCCACCCACTGAATGCTCACTGTGCCAACTCAAGCTGGCGAGGCCCCTGTGCCAGACAGAGGCACCGTCCAAGGCCAGCGAGCTGGCTCTGCCTCCAGCTGCACTCCTGTTTGAGAACCGCCTTCATCACTTTATTAATAGTGTTTGTCATTGTGGGTTTTGTTTCTTCCCCTCCTTCTGGCATCTAATGAAGAGGCATGGGTCCAGTTTGCACTCATTTTCCATTTCAAATCTCTGCCATGTTTTCTTTCTTTTAGAAAGATTTTGTTTATTGCATTTCTAAAATGTAACAAAATAGGAGAGACAAAGATCAGACATAACCGCAAATGCCACAAAATTAGAACACAGTTAAATGATGCAGCAACAACCAACAACATTAAAATGACCTTCTACAAGAGAAGCCAATTCTTGCTTGCAGAAGAATGGGGAGGCAGCTGCTGGTAGGGGTGCAAGAGTGACTGGGAGAGCCTGCCGGAGGTCATCCACCACAGCTAGAGGTGCCTGGAGGCTGCAGTGCCTCAATCCACACGCAGGAAGAAACTGAGCTGGGAACTGGGCTCTGCTGGCCAGGAGCAGCCATACTGGGGAGGGAGCCACATCCTCACCTGGGATGGAGGCTGTCCTGTGTTGAGAGACACAGGACTAACTTTTCTTCTAATGCTGGGGAAAATTGCACTTTTAGAAGACTCTAGTGCCTGGATTTGTGAAAAGGTTCAAGGTTTTAGTCTTTTTGAGCCTTGCCAGGCGCAAGGACAAGGAGGAGCAAGGCCTGGGCATTTGACCCAGGCTGGCCAACAGGATTCTTTCATACCATGACCGTCCCATTCACTATCAATTAGAAAAGTTTGCTGCATAGCCCTCTCTGCCTTGATGGCAGCAGGTCCAGAGAACTCCTTGCCCCGGTGCCAGACCCCTGAGGCCTTCCCTTCCTCCTGAAGCCATTGTGCTCGCAGTGT
>JAOQGH010000003.1:24520972-24556424 GCA_025769975.1 Gallinago jamesoni | reverse complement strand
TCTCCTGTTCTCCATGATCTTTCAAAGATGATAGAGAGTGGCCCAGCAATAACATCTGCCAGCTCTCTCAGCACTCGTGGGTGCATCCCATCAAGGCTCATGGACTTATGAATGTCCAGTTTAGCCAAGTGTTCCCAAACCTGGTCTTCTTCTACTGGAGGAGAAACTTCCTGTGTATTCTTGTGTATCTTATATCAGTATCAGGATTAATACTGGTTCTTTAGTATTATTGTTAATTATTTAGTCTTAGTCTATTAAACTTATTTATAGTTCAACCCTTGTGTTTCTTTGTGTTCCCCGATTCCCCTTTCCAAGTGGGGAGGGGTCATCAGGTGATAGAATAATTGTCTAAATGACAATAGATTGTTATGGGTTTTCTCAAACCATAACAGGGGCATGTTACACAGGGCGCTGACATGCTGATGGGGGCAGGCAGGGCTGGGGCTGAGACTGGAGCTGCACTGAGCTGTGGAACTGTGCAGGCTGAGGGACCTCAGTGAGCATCTCACTTTGGTGCTGCAGGACCCCCCATAGGCAAACTAGCCTTGCAAGAGACACAACCACCTCTCTGGTGCAGGACTCCAGGCTGCAGAGTCCTCCAGCTCTCCACATCATTAAGTTTTTTCCTGAATCCAGTGCAATGCTATGAGAAAACTCAGCCTGGATTTTTTGGACACTTGTGCCCAGGAGCTCAGGAGTCTCAGCAGGATGGCAAAACCTGCTGTAGGGCCCTCCACACTTCAGCGAAATGAGAAACCTGCTCATTCTGTTGCTGTCAGAGCCATGACTGGGTAGTAGAAGCAGTTTCAGTGTTAACAATGCTGGTAGTATTAAGCACCAGGGAACAATTCCAGAGACCAGGGATTCCCATTTCACCAGAAAAGCTGAAAACCACAAGATTTGATTGAGGCTGGCTTTAAACTGAATTCTGTTTCCTTCAAATTAGGAGCATGGTTTGTCCTTTTTAAACAGTCCAGGTTGCATTACCGCTAGCAGGAACATCTAATTGCTAAACATTTATACATAAACCAAAATCAAATCAAATAATAGTTCATTAGTTCATTAGTTCAATAGAAATAAGTGCTACTTCTATGAAAAGCCTCATCCTGTCTGTGTCCAAGGCTGCTGGGGACGGGCCTGTCCCCAGGTGTGCAGGGGATGTCCAGTGTCTCGGCAGTGACTGTTGTGATCCAAGTACCACCCCAACACACAGAACTCACGAGTCAGACCCAGACAACTCACAAGAGTAGCTTATAAGCAGTTTTGCAAACAGAACAAGCATCAAGAACAAATCTGAGGTTGATAGCAGCTTTTTGAGTCTTCTCAGCATGCTTAGAACATTACCGCTTATTTTGAGATTTTTAAGTTTATTTTAAAATTACTCTAAAACTACAAGCATGGCCCAGATACAGGAGGAGGAGGTATTTTATCTAACTCAGAACTGTTTGCATGTGTTGTCCAGTAAAGTTATAGTAGCATTTTTAACAGACTGTTTTGCTAGGAAATAGCCTGGACACATGAGCAGGGCTAAGAACCGGTGGCAAATGCCAGGTAACATGGGAACTGCAATCCTTAAGTACTTAGAGTCTCAAGTCCAATGCAGAAACTACAACCACAGCTGACAGAACTCAAAGTGCTTGTGGCAGAGGGTAGCAGCATGGCAGTCTGTGAGGCTTGTAGCCCCTGTGTCTTGGCTAGGGCTAGCCCACCATCAGGGCTGAGGCTGTGGATGACTGCGTAGGTTCGTTCTGGAGCTCAGTTCCTAACCCAACTTCTCCATCCATTTCTGGGGACTGCAGGCAGCTGGATTGTAGCTTTGGTGTTTGCATCTCTTCCTCAGCTTGGACAGAGGCTCTGAATGAGAGAGCAGGCTGGCTTTGGTGGGAAGGGGCTTGCTCACAGGAGTCAGGGATCAGCACAGGGCAATGGGGAAAAGTGCTGAAGCCTTCATGGGGGTCATGTCGTGTGGCATTAGGCAGCACAATGTCTGCAGGAAGGGCAAAGTACCAGCCCTGCCTCTGCCCTCCATACCTTCAATGCTGCTGCCACAGCTACACCTGAATAAGCTTTGTATAGGTGCAGGAGCTGGGACAGCTGGAGTGCTCAGACTCCCAGCACACTAATGTGAAGACATGTCCTCTCTCCATCCAGAAGTGAACTTTTACCCCTATGCCTCCTGCAGTCTAGCTACCCAGGCAGGCTGTGCTCCTTTTTTTAAATCTTTCATTCTTCCACCCTATGTGGACTACTCTGTTTTCCCCCCTTTCCCTCTGGAGCGTTTGCTGTGTGTTTCTGGAGCAGAGCACAATGTCCCGGTGTTATCACCCCATCCATCCCTTACACCACCATCCATCACTCACACCCCTTGCGTGGATGGGTACCCTTAGGAGTGTGCTGGCTGCAGGGACATCTTTCCCTTAACAGTGCCAGGAGCTGGGGCTGCCTCTGTGCCAGTGCAGAGCCTGTGAGGAGGAGCCATAAAAGACAGCATCAAAACTTGAGGGGCATGAGCATAAACGGGGGATCCTCTCCACCCTGTCTCAGCACTGAGTTTACTCACACTGGTGGGCTCTCTGGAAGGCCCATCTCTTCCGATGGCTGCCACAAGGACTGATGGCTGAATGGGATGTCAAAGTATGGTGCTGATCAGACACAGGGCTAATAATCTGCTTGCACAGAGATTTTCCAAAATTCCCAGCTCTTTTGGGCAACGTGATCTACAAGTGCTCCGACATTCACTCCCAACCACATCAGTGATGACGATGTGCCCTCTCTGTTGCAACAAGTGATGTGTGGAGGGCTTGCTTGCCGCCTTCTGGCTGAAGATCAACCAGCACTATAATAAATGCCATTTGGAATAATGAAATAATTTTTTTTCAAGCTGCTGTGAATGAAGAGACTCCAAGCAAAACTGGGACTGTGGGTTGAACACACTGGAATAATCACTGGAAGTGGCATGGAGTGTCTGTTGTCTCAGCTATGTTAGACCTCTCCATTTGAGTCCATCACACAGGGTCTTTTCATAGTTAGTGGTGAGAAATGGAGGCTTTGAGAGTTTCACCTGCTTTTTGACTCACAGACAAGCATGATGACTGTGCCCTAGAAAATCTTGTTCCACCCTGGTGAATGCAAAGGGAGTCGGCAGTACCTGGCTCTAGTGCCTGCACTGGCACCACAGTGTTTGGTCAGATGGAGGAGAGATGTCTGGGAGCCACACCAGGTCACCGGCCTGAGACATGCTGTTCTCAAGGCCCCAGGTATTTACTGGAGACTGTTGGTGCTCTGGGTCTGATCAGAGAGCTAGCAGTGGGCACAACTTTGGATTTTGCACAGATGTCAGCTAAGGGATTTTGTATAGCACAGGCCTCCTCCCAATTCCCCTGAGAAAGCTCAATGTTTAGCAAAGATTTCAAGCTGCTACGTTTTGGAAAGTTAATACTGACCCTATATTTCTCTAAAAATCACAAGGTCTTGCAGAAGCATCAGGCAGACATGGAACAGGAGTGCTTTGCATTGACATTCACCACTCAGTAATGTCCAGATCTCATCCATGCTGCAGCCTCTGCCAGGCGTGCCCACACATCCTATGGTCATGGGCACTTTGCTAGCAAGGGAAAGAGGAAGCTGAAGCCTCAGTTATGCAGCACTGCAGCAGGAGGACAAAATGTGTTGACAGCTCTTTGGATGTCCAGCTCTTCGGGACAGCCCTTCAGGTGGTTGCCTCTGGGGAGACAAGTCCTGCCAAAATGTTAAACTCCAGCTACATCACTGTGCCAACCCATAGCCCTGGCAGCCTCACTTTCTTGTGATGATCACCATGTGCCATTGTTTCAAACCATAGCCATTCAGCCTAATTTTTAAGGTTCTCAGTTCTGACCCTAAATTACTTTGCAGAGGTCACAGTATTCTTCCTGTACTCACAGGACAGCACAAGGGAGTCCTTGTCCTGGGATGGGCCCTTGGGTGCCAGCAGATATGCCATGTACATGGATGCACAAGCAAGGAATTAGTTCTCCGGGAATTTTCCCTGGTGGATCCTGTGAGTCCACATTAAGATCAATTATTTCAGAAGCATAAAATTTGTTGGTCTGGTTTTCTCCCAAATATTCTCAGCCTATTTAGAAGACTGTCAGAGAAGTGGATCTTGGGAGCATAACCCATTACTCGGGTAATAACCCATTTCCAGATCACCACTTCTTTTACTGTTTTTCACCAGTCTATGAAAAATGAAGGAAAAAATCACTCCTTTTCAAAACAGCTTGAGGGATGGATGGGTCTAAGGCCAGAGCTGGGATGCTCTCCTGAGAACAGCCCCTATCTCTCATCATCTTCCCCAGGCTGAAGGCCAGGAGCTGGATTGGATGAAGACAGCTGCCACTTTGCATGGCCTTTGGGCAGCTTGGAGCAGATATCAAGACTAGGAATTTGGAGGTTGGGAAGTAGATACTATCCCAAAACCCCTCGGGGCGTGAGCAGCTGGCAAACCTTGCTGAGTGTGGGGATCACAATGTGACCAAATACTAGCCGAATTTGCCTCGAGTAAAGATTTCACGGCATCATGCTTGCACAGTTCTGTTCACTTGTTCTTGGCACTGGCCCCACAGAGGGGTTTCACAAAAATGTGGGTGGAGCAGCTTGTTGGTGGAGGTGGGTACCCAGGCTTGTGGCAGGTTTCCTTGGTTTGTTTTCCATTCACTGGGGAAGTCCCCTGGATGCCTTTCCAGGTGCTCCTCCTGAGCTGCAGCTCCTTACATGGAGGTTGAAGAGGTGAGCAGGTCACTTCCTCAGGGCACAGGAGGAATGTGCAGATCTGTGGGAAACAGTCTGGGGGCTCCATGCCGTGCCACTGCCCTTAGCATCATCACATCACTTTCTGTGTCCCTTGAGAGGCATGGAGGCGTTCAGTGAGTGGAATCGTCCATCTGCAAGGAAAACAATGCACACAATAGCAGTGGTGCATTCCCTGGCAGCCCCAGGGTGATCTCAGAGAAGCAAAGGTCTCTTCTTTTTCTGGGTACAGGGGCAAGCGGTCAGAGTTGACTTCTGCCTTGCCAAACGTGACATGAGTCTAAGGAGAACCAGGCACGAGCTCGTACGTGGCAGGGTTTGATCAACATCTACAAGAAGACAGGGAATCCAGAGCTACTCCTAGTGTCTGGGCACTGTAAACATCAGCTAAAACACACAAAGTCCATGTTTAGTGAGATGGTTTTATCAGCAACATTCCTGCAAGCAGAAGCCCAGGAATACAAACACACCACAACAAACACGTGAAGAATTTGATAAGGCTGAACTGCATCTCTGAAGATCTCTCTCCTGGTTTTTCTCTGTGTATTTAAAGTTTTATGGTAGGTCATGATTGCTTAAGAGGCACTGCATATGCATTAGAGCTAAACATATTTGCTTCCACTTCAACCCCCAATAGAGCAAACAGGAAAGCAGGGGAGGATTTAGATGATCCAGTATCTGAGGAAGTGTAATCCATGCTCGGGGGCAAGCAGTTCCCATCTCGGGGCAGGCAGTAGGTGGCACAAGGGAAAAGGTGAGAAGGTAGAAAGTGAAGATTAGAAGTATGGGGCCATGCTGGTGGGGAATAACTGTGCGGATCATCAAAGCTGCATCATGGTAACCTAAGTGGAAGCCAGCCTCGTGGAAGTATCATTCATCAAGCCATTTCAAAAGGTTAGAAGCAAAGCACCTTCAGCGTGCTGTGCCCAAGCCCATGCAGGGTACAGGCAGGATCCAGGTGCCTAAACATGGGGTTCTCAAGCCTGTAGAGTTACTTCAAGTCCAGCTGACCTAGGCTCTGCATCATACCTGCCAGTTGAGCAGGGGGAACTCAGATGGTGCTGGAGGTCTCTGCCCAGACACTAGGACCAAACCTGGAGCCCTGCATGCTTAGTGTGACAGAGAGACTCTCCATCTCCTTTGTTTTATGGGAAGAAATTCTTTGCTGTGAGGATGGTGAGAGCCTGGCCCAGGTTGCACAGAGAAGCTGTGGCTGCCCCATTCCTGAAAGCACTCAAGGCCAGGTTGGACTGTTCTGGTGGGATGTGTACTTGCTGAGGGCAGGGGGTGGCACTGGATGATCTTTAAGGTCCCTTCCAACCCAAACCATTCTATGATTCTGTGATTTTATTCCTCCAGTTAATGCCGGACAATTTCACAACAGCACCTCTGCAAAGCCTGAGCAGTGCCAAGCTCCCAGGCTGGATGAGGGCAGTGACAGCTCAGAGTTTAGCCCTGATGCTCAGTAGTTCATTGTGTCCCTACCTGCAGGTTGCTGGTGGTGGGTTCAGGGCTGCTGGGTGGCAGAGAGACACAGCCAGGACAGGGAGGCTGGAGGGAACAGCTGACACACAACCCCTTGCTGTGATGGATGGTGGGAACAGGGATGGTGTCTTTCTCTTGACAGCCAGCTTTTAGGCAGATTTGGCCTCATGAAGTTGCCCCCATTCATGAGCCACCTCCTCAGTGAGGTACGGGTAGAGTTCTGAAGGGATGTTGTGGAACTTGCAGCCACACTCCCAGACAGTGCCACTCACCAAGGAGGTGCCTGTGCTGACTGCCTCAGATGATGGCTTCCAAACCAAACCTTCTTCCATGCAGAAACTTTCACTCCCAAGAAGCAGGACTGCAGATCTCTGGGTCCTCTGGCACCGCAGAGAACTTCCCAGGGCTGCAGGCTGGCACAATCCTCAGCCTACATCTCCCCCCATAGGAGAGACTCAGAAGGCTCTGAGGTGTCTGTGGCACTGCACCGGCTGCTGGAGATGGGGAGATGGGGCTGGGGAGATGGGGTAGCAGGGCAAGGGGAGAGGGACACCTCCCCAGGTGTGCTGCTCCTTACCTCTCCCATAATGACATGGGTGGGAGAAAGGCAGTACCCAAGGGTATTTGCTTAAAGTGGTCAAACTGCAGGACAGGGCCAATGCAATCTGCCATGTCATGTCCCCATGCTCAGCAGCAGAAGGCACTGGGGACACGACGGGTGACAGTCACTGGGGAACACATGAGCACCCTATGCGGCTGTGACTCAAAACCAAGAAAGGGAATATGTGAGATGGTGCCATGGGTGGCATGACCTGGCCATACCCAAAACCTCTCCTGGTCAGTGGCTGTCTCATAAGTCAGGAGAAGAGTCCATCCAGCTTGGCCTGTGTCCCAGGGACTCAAGGCTGACATAGGGCCCAGGTTCCCTCATTATAGGGCTCAGCACGCAGCTCCAGGCTTCATGGACCATGGTTCTTCTTGCCCCTTGTATTTTCTCTCTCTTCTATTCTCCACTAAAGCTGAAGAGTTGGGTTCCCATGCCTTCACTTCGGCCTGAAGAACACTGGGAAGTGGCAGTGGGATGCAGACATTGTATCTGCCAGGAAACCTGTACCTTTTCCTGACAAGTTATATATGAGATGAATGGAGGACCTTCACTGACTTAGCCAAGGAAAAGATCTGGCTGGGTCTTAGACTGTGGTTGTGGTGCCCCTTTCCTGACCAGAGGCTGCTCTCAGAAGGCTCTGGATTTATCTGTGAGCCAAAGTCTTTGGGAAAGAGACATAGCCAAGCCCCACTTGGGACTTTATGGGTGGGCAAGCACATCTAGGGGGAAGTGAAGCTGATCCTCATCTGTGGTACATTGGTCTCTCAACAGAAACAGGTAAGCTTGTGAACCAAAGCATCTTCTCTGGAGGATCTCCAGTGTCTTACAAGGAAGTAGCCATGAGCTTCCATGGTATCCCATCTTTGTGAATTTAGTATTTATAGGCAGAGAGAGATGGGGCATGGTCTGTACTGTGTACAGCCTCACAATTTATGTGTTGGCAGCAGTGGTTGATAGGAGATGTCCTCTGAGGCTCAAAAGTGTGCTTAAGCTTTGTAAATACAATCAACTCAGGCTGAAGCGAGTGAACAATGTGGAATGTTTTGAGGTCAAATTTGACTTCAGAAAAAAATACACCATTGATCCAGTGGTACTTGAGTGCGTTGTGAAGCATGCGTCTGCGGGGCTGCAGCATGGCCTCCTGGCTCAGACAGCAAGGACCCTGGTGCAGTCACTGCAAATTAAAATGTTGCATATGCTCTGAGTGCAAAAAGATTGTACACAGCACCTTGTAAGAAGCCTTCCTGAAAGACTCTTGCCCTTGCCTCTCCTGGTGGTCTTGCAGCTTCAGCATTGGATATCTGGCTCACGCTCTCTATTTTTCAAAAACATTAATAATCATAATCCATATAAAACTGTCATATTGGTTCAACATGTACGTCACCAAAGCCCTGACTAATTTATCAAAGATTTAGTGTTCAGTTGAACAAAGTCTCATTCTTGTAAGCAGATGCAGTTTGCTGGATTGTCCTATCATCACCCTGTTGTTTCCACTGGAAAAATGCATAATATCAGCAACTTCTAAGAGTTAAAAAGGTACATTTAAAAATATTAATGTAAACATTTGTTGCATGTTCCACGTTAGCCATGAATTAAATAGATAGCTCAAGGGCTAATGCTGCTTGTGCCAACATGGTCCTGCAGCCCTATAGGCACCAGTGGGTGGGTGTGCAGCAGACTGGTGGCCCCTCACAGTGGTGATGGGGTGTTGTTTAGCAGTTCCACCACTAAAAATAAGACCGTGAGCTAAAAATGCTCAGAGGTGGAAACTGAGACTGTCAGTTCAAATATGTAACACACAACACAGCCCTGGCCTATCTAGATGCCTGCAGGGGTGGTTCCACCTGTAGTGGCAGCACGTCGGACTTTGGTAGGAATAGCTGAGCACAGGAGATGTGGAAAGGACCACAAAAACAAGTGGAGAAGCAGTGCTGGGACACACACAACAGAAGAGAGTGTTTGGTGTGGGGCTTTCTCAGGTAAGGACTGAATTCGTATCAAGTGTGGTTCTGCATTTTGTCTCGGAGCCCAGAGAGCAGGGCTGCATGGACATGGGCTGGGCATGGATACAGCCTGTCCCAGGAAATGCACTAAGGACCGGTTTATGTTCCATCTGCAAAAGAATAAATTGACAGGCACCTTTGAGACCTCCTCCCTGGCTTTCCTGGCACCCCAGGGGCACACTACATGGCGAAACACAGTGTAAAGCAAGGTAGAAGTATAGTGTCTGACCCACAGCCAGTGAGACACAGCCATGGAAAAGGGTTAGGACTGGTGGGGCTTGGGCAGTGAGATGGGTTGGGATAAGACAGCCGATGGCAAAATCCCTGCTGGTGCAGGGTAGGAAGAGGGGTCTGAAACAGTCCTGGCACACGTAGCACGGAGGAGATGGTATCATATACAAAGCAGTATTCTTACTTCCTTATACAGTAAATTGGTAACTTTTTTGTATTAAATCAGATTTTATCACCGAGTCAATCTTGCACTTTTCTATTCTTGTTCTGTACAAATGACCTTTTTTAGCTCTCCTCAGCTCTTTCCTGATGGGGCTCATTAGGAGCTGGTGCTGATTCTTACAGGCATTCACTTTCACTTAGCATCTGGAGGTTTTTTTTTGGACAATGCTTTGTTGAAACAGTCCTTGTAGCTTTCTTCTGCGCTTAGTATCAGCAACTCCTCCTGGGTGATGTGCCTGCATCCCACAAAGGCATTTGGTCTGAGCTGAGTCCTTCCTCTCCCTGTTTCTGATGAGATAGGAGTGTCATCAAGGAAAGCATCTCCTTGCCCAGGTGTTTTGTAGAAGCATAACTTGAATTTGCAGAATTTCCTGATGCATTTTGACCCTAAACCTCACATAAACCTGGGAGTAGAACAACATGGTAAAGAAACAACCAACCAACTCTTCTCATCCTTCAAAACCTCTCAAAAATTTTTAACTAATCTGGTTGAATTCTTCATAAAAGCTTTAACCCTACCATGTGTGGTAATCAAAACTTTGATTTCGAAGCATAATTTTTGCAGGGTGTTTGTACAATTGCTGGTGTAACAGCTAGCTGGTATTTGCTATTTGTCATTTGCTATCTGTATCATGTAATTAGCAGCCTGTTCTGGGTCGTGGGGAATTATTGCTCTCATCCAGTTTTCTCAGTAAACCAGAGCCTTGTATAAAGGAAGATTGTTCTCATTTGTAGATCTGTTCTGTATTTCTAACAGTGTAAGAGCTCTCTCATGTGGGTGCCCCATGACTGTGTTTTTTTCATAAGACCCCTGGCTTTCTGCAAATATTCTTTGCGTATGGGTGGAAATTCTTCCAGCAAAGCAGCCAAGGATGCAGACCCAGCAGACAAGGCGAACTGAATCAAGCAGGACATAAGGAATCCTGAAATCTTCCCCTTCCTTCTGACACAGAGGGACAGATGGAGTAATTGTCTGTGGTCTGATTGTTTCACAAATGCCAGTCTTTGTTCATTGTTCCAAGGGCTGGTTGGGGACTTCATCCTTACCCTCTCCTCTTCTTTCCCAGAGGTTGCTTTGGTGTCTGCTTCTACCTGACTATCCAAAGTGGAGCAGTCAGAATCTGGACCAGTCCCTTCAGGCACGGGGATGAATGGTGTGATCAAACAGGATTGCTCAGACCACAAAAATACACCAAGTGGAAATGAAGAAGAAAAGGCATCCAGAGAAAAGGCCGCCAGTGAAGTGAGAGATGGCACCAAGCTCCAGCCACCACCCTTTGCGGAGCGGAAGAACAGTAAGTTCTTTCACCAGTGGGGTCAAGAGAGGGGAAGTGAGATTGGATAAATGCTGGGTTTGTGGCTCATCATTATTTTTATGTGTGGTGCTTTTTGAAGTTGCTTCTGATGGAAACAGTTTAAGAATGAATGGAAATGCCTCCTCAGTTCAGTATTTCTGGGTCAACCTTATATGCTGTTGCCAGGCTTGAGGCAATTACCAAATTCTTTGTAATCCAACTGTTTGGTATAATACTGGCTGAAATGTAGTATTTCAATGTCTTAGGAAAAGACTGATGTTCTGATTGTAGCCATGGGATTTGCTGGGGATTTAGGGTGATGTGAAGTTGATCAGTGCAGAAGAAATGGAGAGGTTATTTTGTTGGCAAAGGTGCTGATAACCGTTCTGCTCCCACAGAGCAATGATGCTTCAGATAACCTTGCCTTCAGCAAAATTGCTTCAGATCAATGTATCAGAGAGAAGAATCTGGCCTGGGCCTCTGCCAGGGTCATTTGTGGTTGGTCAAGGGTGCAGAAACTAGTCTTCCCGGCAGACGTTGATATGAGTTTCAGTGGAGATCTATTGGTAGAAGGCTGATGAACAGAAAACCCCATGATTCAAACTGCGCAAGGCATGCTCAGGCTGAGGAGTTGTTTGCCATTTCTTTCAGGCAACTGTATAAAATATGAAATGAAGAAAATTCCTCTTGTGCACTCTAAGACCTTCATCATTAAGTACTCAAAATATTGTGTAATGTGAAAGTGCAGCTTGAAGGCACTATTTTTGCTTTGTGTCTTTGATTGTTTGCATTATTGTACAGGACCCAATTTTTCTCAATCACTATAAATCAGAAATAATCCAAATGATGTCATCGTGGCGATGTACTGGTGTCAGACTGGAGTAACAGCGGAGAGCCAGGCCCAGAGTCTGCCCATAGTCAGAATAAGTCACACCAGTGAGGGCACTTCTTTTCTAGAGTCTCAGATGTCAAAGCCTATCTCAGATAATACAATAGCAATGGGAACATGCCCTGGACTTGTAAAAGGGGTTGTGTTAAGACTGTTTGGTGATGTGTAAAAATCACATTTCCCTGTAGCTTTCACATTCTTATTTTTTTGCATCCATTTTCCCAAGTGACTTTTGTTATGGGAAGGCAGAAAAAGAACCATCTCCAGGGGCCCATAGGCAATAGCTCCCTCTGAGCACGACCAGCAGACACTGACTGCATTGAGCCCTGCAGCACTGCCAGCATCTGCCCTGTTTTGGGGGCTCCTGCCCCCCAGGGTGCCAGCTTGGTGGCCCACTGCAGCATGGCTTCACCCCTGCAGCGCCTCTATACTGGGCTGTTTGCAGAGTCTCTAAGTGAGAAGAGCCCCCCACAGTCTGGGCATCTCTCCAGTCCTTTGCTCTCCTCCTCTTGCTGCTTTTCCCTTTCTTTCACACATTTAGACAGCGTAAAGGCTTGGCTTTTCCTGCCGTCACTGTTTGAGAACAGCCGGCTCCCTTCGTCTCACAACATCTCAGGAGCTGGCAGGCCCACCAAATGTCATGCATCTTGTGTGGCACCCAGGCCTGCCTTTGATGTCATGATCCCTGGTGTGACAGCTCCTGCTCCTGCTGGTGGAGCAGCCTGATGAGCACCCAGGGGACAAAAAGGGAGAAAGGCATCCCATGGCCCCACAGGCTGCCCTACTTAGTGGTACACAGTGGTCACCTCCCTTTGCCCTGCAGGACACCTGCAGAGCCCTTAAGCAGATTTGACTCCGACAAGAGCAGAACCTCCATGTCCTACTTGGTGACATTTCCTGGGTTGTCACAACAGGGACCTTCTACACCACCCCCGCACCACAGGGTAGTTGGCATTTCTGTGAGGAAAAAGCAATATGTCAGTGTCTCTTCATATCCTACACTCAAGAAGGGCACCTGTACAGGTGTATTCACCGCTCTGACCCTCATCCCTCACACCATGGATAAGCAACAGGAGGGAGGAAGCACCCAGCATCCAGGATTATAGAATCACAGAATCATAGAATCACAGAATGATTCGGGTTGGAAACGATCTTAAAGATCATCCGGTGTCACCCCCTGCCCTCAGCAGGGACATGTTCCACCAGAGCAGTCCAACCTGGCCTTGAGCGCCTTCAGGGATGGGGCAGCCACAGCTTCTCTGTGCAACCTGGGCCAGGCTCTCACCACCCTCACACCAAAGAATTTCACCCTGTGATCTTATCTCAGTCTCCTCTCTTTCAGTGTCAAACCATTCCCCCTTGTTCTTTGGCTCACTTCCCTGATCAAGAGTCCTTCCCCATATCTCCTGGAGCCCTTTTAGGGACTGGAAGGGGCTCTAAGGTCTCCCCGGAGCTTTCCCTTCTCCAGGCTGAACCCCCTCAACTCTCTCAGCCCATCCTCACAGCAGAGGGGCTCCAGCCCTCCCAGCATCTTCGTGGCCTCCTCTGGCCCCGCTCCAGCAGGTCCATGTCCTTCTGCTGTTGGTGGCCCCAGAGCTGGAGGCAGCACTGGGCAGGTTCTCCCCAGAGCGGAGCAGAGGGGCAGAATCCCCCCCCTCACTCTGCTGCCCACACTGCTGGGGATGCAGCCAAGGAATTATGCCACTGAAGGAGGGAATGCCTAGGAATGAGTTGGGTGAAACAAATGTAACTGTCATTCTATTGTATTTAGGGATCTGCCAGGGCTTGTAAGGCCCCTTGAACCCAACTAGTGGCATGTCAGAACTGGTGCCAACATTATATTTGAAGGAGATGCAAATGCAAAGTGTGTGATCTCTACCTTCTTCTGCCCTGTTGCACCCCATCTCCTGAGGGTACAGGGTGTGCACACCTCAGCCAGGCAGGACCTAACCCCTACCCCCTGCTCTTTCCAGCAGAGCACTCCAGCCACAGGCTGGTGGCCTGTGGTGGTTTGGTGGACATTGGACAGATATCCATCTGTCAAAGGCACAACTCCTCAGTGAGGACTAGCTCCTGCCCGAATCTGAACTTTCAAACTGCAGTCTTTACTTGACTTAACTTTGATTTAATAAAAACAGTCTAGCTAGAATATTTTTAAATAGGAAAATAGTCTTTTTAACTCCAGTATTACTCAAAAGTGGCTCAGGGGATTTAATTTAAATTTGTAAAAATAAATCACCTTCAAGCAAGCAGAAAGCCCATTCAGCAGGACCTACAAAAACCCAGGACTGGATGCACAGGCCCGGGAAAATGAAGACTGTTGCCCCTACAACAAGCAGGAATCTTGACATCTGCCTGCCCGGCTGTAAGCCCTAACCCCTGGCTTTTTTCTCCCCCTGGAATGGTCAGGCTGCCCTTTTACCCAAATCCCACAACCCATAGTGTTTATATGCTCAATCACAACTTCTCCTACCAAGTCCTGGTCCACACTGGCCTGAACTGGGCAGAGCTGTGAACTATTGTCTTGGAAGAGCCTAAGGCAAACATGGCTGTGGGTCTTCCTAAAGTCACTAGTGACACTGGTATTAGAGATGAGATCTGCCAAGATCTCCTACCCTACCCATTGCGCATGCCCCTTGGCTGAGTACTGGATCCAAGCCAGCCCCCTCCACATTGGGTTTAAACACTGGACCAAGGAAAACAAAGGTGCTCTCTTCAACATTTGGTGTCTGAATAATAAGCTGAGTGTCCTGCTTGTTAGATAGGAGTTCATCACAGCAGCTTAAGCATCCTTAGGATCCATAAACTGCTTTTCCCTCCCAGGTCCTTCTGAAACCTCTCAGATGTTGATGTCAGGGCCAGTAGTAACACTCTGAACCATCAATTCTCCCAGGATCATTTTCTTCAGCTGGTAACAGCTTCCATCCCACCCCATCCCATCTGACGCCATGCTGTCACCCTGCACACCTGTACTTTATTTGTGGTAGCTATGTCATGGGAAGAACTTACAGCTGTTGTCTTCTCTGGCTTGCATAAAGACTGCTCTTATCCTGCTCATTCTCTGTGTGACCAAAGGTAATGATTTCTCTGTACATCTTCCCAGCAGTGGAGAAGGCAGTGAGGATGCAGGCACAGTGGAGGACTTTGGTCACACACCTCTCCCAATACCAATTTGGCCAGGTGGATTTCAGAAATAATTTCACAATAACACTTAGAATCACAAGAAAAGGGGTCAGAGGACATGCAGGATCTACTAACACCTCCTCGAAAATTGTCTCAGTGTGTGTATTCAGTGTGTGAGGAGTAGGCATCCTCTGGTACAGTCCAGAGAGAGCAAAGTCCTTGGCTCAGAAGTACTGTCCCATGTCCCCCGCTCTAGGACTCTGACAGTGAGGTGTGTTTCACTTATGGAGTTATCCTGTCTGATCTGATGAGGTTTCTCTGCCTCAGAATCTCTGCCCAGGATGGGCTCAGTCCCCTCTGGAGCACCCCATTACTCTCCAGTTACTATCAGACTTTAGGTGACTGGCTCTGACATCTGTTAGAGAAGACATTAATTTATCTCCAGTTACGTGTCCAGTTTGGGTGTCAGAGCTCCCATGGCAGGTGATGGATCTAGACCACATGTAGGTGGCCAGAGGCCACTGACTGGCTACTGCAGTTAGAGAGCTAAAGAGTTCCCCTTCTGCCTACTCCGGTTCAGCAGCATGTTTGTTAACTGCTCATAATGTTTCCATACAGGTTTCCCCATTGCTGATTTTGGAAAATAATGTAGTTAAACTCTTCTGTTTATTTGTGTAGTCTGACCACCAGCTTCTTTAGACCCCTGCAACAAAGGGGAGGATTTTCAAGTGCCCATCTGGTTTGTGTTTAATGTAATGTGCAGAAAGGTTGCACATTTTCAAGGCCTGTGTTCATAAGTAGTAGATTGTACAACAGTTTATTACACAAATGGAGCTTTTTATTGCTGGGCTTTGTTGAGCTGCCAGTTGGGATAAAAAAAAAAGTAACATGCTTCGTAGTTCCTATCAAGCAAAATTAGAAAGTATTAAATTCTGCTCAAACTATCAGCCATTGGTGAGCTGGTAATCAAATCCAGGGCTGGTGGGAGGTCAAGACTTTCTTGCTGTTGGTGTTTCTGAATCAATAACTGCTATGAAAGACATGTAAGTGAAAGAAAAAAAAAAAGAGAGAGAGATGTCTGACCTAGAAGTCATCACATCACAACGCATAGTCTAGTAGAGGCAAGATACCTACAGGTTTGGAGGAGAAAACCCCACATAGTCTCTGCTCAGTCCTTGTGGTGAGCATGTGTTTTAGTTTAAATCTGTATTGGAATGGTTATTAAATTACTATCTAGTCTCAAACAAAATCTAGCCTTTGTTCCATATAGCCAGGTAAGAGATGTATCTACAGGAAGATTTTCCAAATTACCTTTGGATCCAAATCAAATAAATATTGCAAACACTGTATTGAACCCAGGGGATACCTAATCCACAATGAAATATCAGCCTGCAGCCTTGAACTGCACAGCCCAGCTTTAATGCCACTTAAATAAGAATGTAAGAACTAAAAGAATTCCAGGAATCCAATGATATAAACTGTATTTTTAGAGCTGTGAGTGACTTGTGAGAGTGAAACGTTGCAGTGACTAAAGATAGCACAAGCAAGGTTTTCCATGATTTATCACAAGAACGCTCACAGTAAGTTAAAGTCATTGAATGCTGTGATAGCAGCACCTACATGTTGGCATGTTTTCAAGACAAGTCATTCATAACATTGTGACAGAGCAAAATTTCCATAACAGAGCTCTGAGCTGCCTGTCCCTTACTCAGGCACCACACACATCACCTTTCTATTAAGGCGCTGAGACATTCACTTGTCGTCTGGGATCTCTTTTTTCCTTTCAGACAGCCAGGGAAGAACCCACTTCCCTGCGTGTTCCAAACCTCTCACAAGCCCTCATTCTGGCTGAGTAATAAAAGAGGTGGTGGCAGAGCATGAAGACCCTGCCTTGGCCCCTGGTCCCACTCTGTTCCCTGCTGGACATCTGGAGACCAGTTGTCATTTTAACAGGAGTTCATGGAGTGACCCATCGTTCTTCCTTGGGGGTCAGTGTTGATTTGTGCACCAAGAGGTTGTACAAGACCTTTCTTTGGTGAGCAAAATGTCTATAAGGGTTATTTTAAGGATAAAGTCATGGCAAACCTTTCCTGACACCTTAGGATCAGCGCTGCTCTTGGCTGCTGGCCCTGGCTAGCTGCACTTCGCAGGGTAAAGGAACTGGCTTGTTGAGAGAGGGCTACATCGCAGAGCTGTTTTCTCCCAGTTTCTAACACCCTGGGATGCATTCAGATAGAAAAGTCCCACCCTGAAGAGTACTCGTCTCATAGGCAGGCTGGCTTTTGTCTCCTTCAGCCACCTACCTGGCTGCCCGAGGGTCACCTTGAGTCTCGTTTTCTCATGTCAAGTCCCAAGTCCACCTTCCAGCACAGAATCACGCTGGATGGGGGGGCTGACCATGCTTCCAGGGTGGGGTTCCCTTTTCTGCTGGATAGGTAGAAATCACATGTACCATCACGTACGGGGTGGGGATGGTGGCTGATAGACTGGAGTCAGTTCTCCTCTCCCCCATCCCTTGACACCCAGGGTGTCCCTGCCCAGCTTATTGGTTTCTACCCATGCCCAATTCTGTGTAATCACCTTCACAGCCTTTTGTTGTGGGGATATGTGTGTCATGTCTGTTTCTTGTCCAGGTGTCTTTCGAGATGTTTCTAAGAACAATTTTAATTTCATTATGACACAAAGGTGCTGCTTTGTTTCATCTTTCAGAAATCAAATGAAACAGGGACAGCCATGCTTCATAATCCCTCTTGTTGTTCCATCTCAAGTACTCTGAACCGGGTCCTGCCATGCCTCCACGAGTGGCCCCATCCTGCTGCTTATGGCAGCCTTGGTGCTGTGAAGTGCTGAGGGGTGCTGAGGTGCTGTTGTCTTCTTTGGGTCCATTTCTGGGGTGGGGCTGAGTACCCCACTGGTCAGGACCGTTGCTCAGCACTTAGCAGGGTTGAGTCTCCAGGAGACCGGGTCTCCTCGCTCTCCTCTCAGACCAGCCTTAGCACTTGTGTCCAGGCTCTGCCTGTTGTCCTTTCCCTGTAACCGTGCCTGGAATTAAATAAACAAAGCGTGGCAGTGATTCTAAGCTTTCCTCTCCCTGCTCCACTAGGGAAAGAGCACCGAAGTTTTCATGTACAGTTTGCGTTTGTGTTTCATCTGATTCACATTTGTGGCTATTTCTGGGTTGCTTTCATGATTTGCACATTCTTGAGGCCATTGCTCAGAGCACCTGTGGTCAGGTTGCACTTAGCATCTCCCTCTTCTCTGTAGCCGATTTTGAGATGTAGCTAGTCAAGGGTAATGTTCAATCCAGGCCACATTTCTTCATTCATGATCAAGCCTAATGGATGGCATATAAATGACATCTGAGCACTTGTTTTTGGAACTGTGACCTGTGGTGTAAAACCTGATAGCCCTGAAATCACAAAAAGAAAACACCCTCTTGCAAGAATAACATCAGGTTTGCTCCACGTGACTCACTAGCAATTTGAGCTCACTGACACTGAAAATCAGGTGGATTCTGGAAAGGACTAGGTATTTCTGGAGGTAATGGGAATATCCACAACATCATAATGAGGAAGCAGGCACGTACCCAAGTGAGAATCCAATAGGGAATAGTAGGGAGGGACACCTGTTGCAAGAAGTCCCTAGATAAGCTGGCCTAATAGAAATATTGACTAAGAAATGAGGCTTAAATAGCCATTAATAGCTTACCCTGACCCGTGGCTCCCACACTGATAGTGCCCCCACCTGCCACCTATAGGGTATTTTGGGGTCAGACTTTGCCTTATTTCCCTCTCTCCCAGAATATTCCAGATTTTTTTTTTACTGTAGAGGCTGGTAGGTGTCTCATGGAGAGTTCAATTCACTTCTGGGGAAAGGTTTGGGGGAAAAATAAAACCAACATATCATATCCGAGCTTTACGAACTGCTCTTCATCATCCTCCTCCTCCCCTCCCGGGACTGAAGTTCTTCAACTTTTGAGTTGCTGGAAACTTTGTGATTTACACCTGTATATTTATGCATCATTTGAATTTATGTTAGATTATTAAACCAGTTTACCTAGGAACTTACTGCAATCTCCAGCACTTCGAGTCTTTCAGCTGGGACACACTGGTTCCTTCCAAAAGATCCTTTTTTTTATGTCAAAGGAAATGACATATTTATTCAGAAACAGCTGGGAGGGTTTCTCTGGCCCTTGCTCCATACTAGGTTGCCTCAGCGCTCACAGCTGGTGAGCAACAAGCCCCAAGGAGGCACAAAGTGCTGTAAACTTCACTACAGTCAAATACAAAGTCAGTCTTGCTCCACATCAGCAAGTTCTAAACAATGCCTTACTGCTGTCTCCGATAGTCTTTAAGCCCATGTTTTTGTAGCACTGGTAAGAGAGGAAGAGGTGATGACTTGTTACAGCTTTTACTGGGAGATCAAGTTGTAGAGATGAGGAATGCTGAAGCAATGCTTATAAATGGAGCCTTCTTTCCTTGAAGAGAGTGAATATCCGAACATACTGGAACAAGGATGTTTCCAGTTAATGCACCATCTGTGTTAGATTTATCCATTCACAAAGAGGAAACGTATTTTCACTCTGAATTACTTTTTAAATTAAGAGACAACAAGGAAAGCAAGTATGTAAGTTGTGTCTGCATGGCTGTGTGTGCAAGTGTTTGTGAGTGTGGACGTGCATGTGTGAACCCCACAGGCACTTCACTCTGAGCTCTCTGACCTCTGCACAATTTACAGAGGAACGGCACCCAAACTGCACGGCACCACATAATCCTCCTGACATTCTCCATGGTGCACAGAAAAGCTCTTTTTTTAGCTAACTTCATGGAAATTGTCATCAGTAGGGGCAGCCCAGGGTGAAATGCCTGGGAACAAGCCCCTGCTGTGAGAAGGTAGACTCAGACCAAGGGCTCCCCATGTGGAGCAGGGTCTGGTCCTGGGTGTGGGGGTCCCTCAGGTAGCTAGGAGGGCACTGCCACAGGGTGCCAGGCTCCGCCAGGAGTCATGTCCACCCTTGGTGGAAAGGCAGCACGTGTGGTGAGCTGGGGCTGGGCTCCAGTTTCCTATGGAGGGGATGGAGCAAGGCTGTACATCCACATCCACTGCAGCACTTCACTGGCTGGCACAGCCCCGGGGAGAAGTCTGGGCAGTGCTGGTGGTGATGCTCTGGGTCTGGAGGTGACAGTGCAGGCGTTCATCCCTGGAAAGCTCAATCCATGCTGCTGCTTAGTCAGGTCTCATGTGCTGGCAGTGCAGCCAGAACCACAGACCCCATGGAGAGCTGGGGAGCACTGGGGAGACTGGCGTACCAAAGAGCCTGCTCCCACGGCTAGGAATATCTTTGTTAGAGACCTGCTCAGAGCTGGTTATGTGGGGCTGGCTAGGGCTAGTTCCCCCCTTCCATGGACATTCCTGCCACAACAGGTCTGTCTGCCACTTGTGTGCCCAGTTGCTCTCTTTGTGCAACAAGCACAATCTCCCAGTGGGACAGCCAGGCTGCCATTGCAGCCCTTGCTCTCCATTTCCATGTTTGTTGTAGATCCTGCTTTCTCAGGGCTGGTTCTGGGCGGGCTTGAAGGGGTGGCACTTCCAGGAATGTGTATCCAGACCCGGCGCTCCATCATCTTCTGGTAACATCTGGCACAGTACGTTTGCTCAGATGTTTAGTGCTGTGGATGCTTCCCAGTAGTTCTCTGAGGTGGTATTCGGAGAACAGCTCCATGGATGGGAAAAGCTGCTCCATACTGGGGTTGTACAAACCAGCTCATATATTTTAAAATGAGAAAAGAGGAAATTCACAGCTGTGTCTTTGTTATATATGCATTTAGGGCCAAATCAGGACTGTTTCTGTCTTGGTCGCAGAGAACACCACAGGGAGAGGGCTGTTCCTTCTCAGGCTGCTGAACAGCAGCAAAATATCTCCAAAGCTACTGCTGCAATCCTGGGTCTGCACTCCCATTGTATCTCCCAAAAGATACAGGAAATCTCTGCTGCCTTGTCCTATTTCTCTCATCCTTCTAAATCCTGCTGCATGGGGGCTGGAGGCTATGAAGTGGAGACACAAGAGAGAAATACAGGACTGCTTCAGTGGGCTTTTCTGGACCCACAGGACTGGGGCAGGACCTGGTCTTGCCTCCCTGTATGGCTGAGGTTACTGCTTTACAAACCTTCCAAACACAGCCTCCTACACTGTCTCCCCGAGTTCTTCCACAGGAGGGGAACATTTTGACAGTTTGGGTCTAGGAAGCTTCTTGGCTCTATATGGACTTCCTTGTGCCCCATTGTGTTGTCTTGCTGGTACTTTGTTTCCCAGGGTGATGGGTTTGATTTTCACAGTAAGAGATGTCAATCACTGCAGTGAGTTCTCTTTTAACAGTAACCAGAGCATTGTCCCGCCTGTCACAGCTGAAGGATCAGAAATCAGAAGAAGAACCTGTTGCAAACAGATCAGTCTCAGAACCTGAGGAGGTGTTTAACACTCGGTTTCCACAATGTCAGCTCTTACAAGGCTCCAGAGAGGGATGTGTTTTATGATCATCAGTCTTGTAGCACTGCTGGCTTTCACATCACCTGGGCTAGGGCTCATGAACCTCTCCAGGCTGAGTAGGGCAGCAGCTGGTTTTCTTGCCCGAGTGCTGTTTTGCACTTGTTTTGTCGGGGTGAAGGACAACAAGCTTCCCCTGCAATGGGGCACAGTCTGCCTAGGCTGCTCCCAGGGAGGTGCTCAGCTCTGTGTGCCTCTTGCCCACTACGCTACCTGGAGGGCTTCTGGGCTTTGCAGGTGGGGTCACACATGGGAGGATGTACTAGAGGGACAGGGAAGGAAGGAGGCTAATAAAGATCTCTGACTCCAAAACCACTTCCCCAAAAGGGCTCACTGAACAGCAATGGAGAGGGCAGGGCACGGGGATCTGGCTGACAATGCCTCTCTCATGTTAAAACCAGCCAAACAATACATCTCATGAATAACCACCACTGTGGCCGTGGCTGCAATTCCACACTGCCCAATTGGCACAGGCACCTGTGAACACAAGGCCTGGCTCTCCCATCATCACTGTGATCACTGTCATCATATTCCTGATGCTGCAGGGGTGATTATGGCACTCCCAAGCACTTGTTAAACCTTCTGGAGGTCAGCTGCAGCTGCAATTGCAGATGGATGTTAGGGGTAAGGCACACACTGCTGTTAGCAGTGGATGTTAAACACTAATTGGCCTGTGGGTAATGAACTTCAATTTGTTCCTGTTATGGGCGCTTCTTCCAAAACCACAGTCCTACAATGCTCATACCAGATGTTAAGGACTCCTCTGGCCAGCCAGTAGCATGCAGGACAATAGATATTGTCCTCAGCAGTAGGCAGTTTAGCCAAGGATGGCTGTACTGGTCAGGATGCAAAAAACTGTTTGGAAACGTGAAAGCAAATGCTGGGCAGCGCTGCTCACACTGAAGCACAGCTCCCAGCTGCCCAGGGAAGCCAAAGAGGAGAAGAAAAAGGAGGAGCAGTTCATATAGGCACTGTTGGTTGTGAGATGGCATCAGGAGGCTGGCCAAAGTTTTAGCATGCCCATAAACACCAAGCGGTAAGCCTCTGTGTTTGCGAGGGGACAAGGAGCAAGAAGTCCCGGAGTTGCCCAAAGTGAGCCTGGAGCAGGCTCTGGACCACTCACCACTGGAGGATCTCTGCCTGAGCAGGAGGAGCACTGGGCTGCCAGAGCTGCTGTTGCCTGTGGCTACAAACAGCCATGGTTTGCTGCACCATGACAGGCATGGAGGCCAAGGTGGCTGTGGATTTGTTACAGCTTTGTTGTCCAAATCAGTTACAGGAGAGGCTAATGTGAAGCCAGCAGAAGCACTGCACCTTCCATACTCAGGACTGTGTTTGCAAACCACCAGAGCAGTGCTCCAAAGGAACATGATTACCAGCAAAGATGTTAGTAAGACAAGAGGAATAGTAACATTAATGTAAACATGACAGATCCCTTCCTAATGGATGCATGTAGTCCATAAACATCATTGTCACATTGGAGATCTTGCCAGAGATTCCTGAAGGTGCTTTCAAGCATGTTGCAGTATTGTGCTGTGGTTCTTGGGGTTTCGAAATTATGACCATCTGTTTGCAATTCAGGCCCATTTGGAAGCAGAGGAGAGTGCTGACAAGAGAGTCTTTTCGGACTAAGAGGGCCTTCAGTCCTGCTGAGAAGTTCCTGCAGGCAGGTACAGCCCGGAATGGTTCTGCATCATCCCAAGATGTGGTGGTCAAGCTCAGCTAAAAAGCCTGTGATGGGTATGATGCCAGGTCAGCACAAGGGTATGGCAATGTGATGATGACAGGAGGTTTCTCGGATTCAAGACCCAGCCCTGCAAACATCTCCTGTCTTCTGTACTGGCACAGTCACTGCTCAAAGTAAGAACTTCCGAGAGTGAGCGTTGAGTTGGCTTCCAGAATTTGCAAATGCAGCCTGGCTACTTGAAGCCTTGGCCACATATTTTAATTCTTGCTTTGCAGTATCTGTTGGGCATAAAGGTACATGGAATGATGTGAGAGAGGCACGCAGGTCTCCTCAGATTCCTGCAGCCCCTGGTGGGTGTTGTATAGGGGTAATGGTCAGGCGTTGCTTTGAAAGTGCTCTGTCCTGGTGAGCTCTCCACAGACACCTGGGAAGGGAGGAAGACACGGACCCTTTCCAGCAGGGAGGGGGATCAAAAGGGAGCAGCGATCCTGAGAAGGTGGGAGATTTTTCCAGCCTTTGGATGTTTCTGTTGAAACTATGGAGTGGATGAGACAGAATCTGCATTGTGTGGTTTGTCCAAGCATGGACAAATATTCACGCGGTAGCTCTTAAACATCCCACTGATTGGCGCCTCCTCCCCTTAGCTCTGAGCAGGACTCTCAAAGGGAACGATGAGCAGCTTTGCTGCAAACCCAAAGGTTGCCTGAAGGAGGCTGCCTCTATAAGCACTGAACCAGGGTTTGAAACGTGGGTTTAAACATCAATCTGACCTGCCTTTAAAGCCTTAAAACACGTGTGTGTGTATTGTGATCCTGTTCACTCAGCAGAGATTTGGTCCACTAAAAATGAGCCTGAAAGTTGATAAGAGCCCCTCATTAGGCCTGAAATAGCCCTTTGCAGTGTGGGACTGTCTGGAATAGGTATCACATGAAAAGGAACAGTCACAGCACAACAGAAAAGAAACTGAGATCATGCCGGCACTTTAGTCCTGACACAGGTGCAGAGGCTGCTTGCAGATGTTGCTTTGCTCATGATGTACATCACCCAGGACAGCAATGCTTTGGTGCTTCCTCTTCCTCAGATGCAATACCAAAGACATATATAGAAAAAGTGGAGACAAATTGGAGAGAAAAGAAACAAGGGTGAGAATTACACTGGAAAAGATGCAGTGAGTGCAATCTGGAAACTGGGAAAAGAGATGGGATTCTGGCAGCTGCAGAAAAAGGGCAGAGGTTTTTCCTCAGTTATCCATAGCTGGATGAAATGCAGAGTTCCTGGTGTGAAAGTGCCACAGTAGTGATTCATTCCACTGCCTTCAAAGAGGGAGCAATGACTATCTTTTATTTCCAGCCTCCCCTGATACCGTGTATGGGAAATGCTGTTGACACTGTGGCAACTGGGATTTCATTCTGTTAAGGTTTTGGTCTGTGCTAATGATAAACCTCCTCTCTCCTTGGTCACTTTGTAGGGACGGAAACCATGCCTGGGCATTCAAACACAGTTTAATGTCAGTCAAAACTGTCTGAAAGTATATTTTTCTGCTATAGAACATAAAAATATTATCCTTCTGGCATGTCTCCATGAGAATATTAAAAATAGCTTACTGAGTTAGTCTGTGAAAATCACTAATATAATGACTTGTGTGTCTTATTTCATTAATGAAGGAACTCTAATGCCTTGCTTTAATGTGATACTGCTGTAAATCAGTAAAAAATATTTTTGGAAAAACACAATCCTATTATTCAAAGATATTTTTGTAGGGTGAAGTTAGAAAGGAACATTTATTGCCATGACTTTTATCCAACTCAACAAGCTATTTGCATTTGAAAACTTCAGTGCTAGTTAAATAAAAGCATGCTTCTGCAGATGGGATGGCATTTGCTTTGCCAGTTTATTTTATTGCTGTTTTTCCAGTGCAGGAGAGAATCTGTTTGGCAAAGAAAGGCTTGGAGATATATCCTTGCAGCAGAAACCTGTGGCTTACCTAGGGAGGAGTCGGAGCAGGACAGAGCTCCTGGCTTTTCCTGAAGAGCATCCAGAGCTCAGCAAGTCTGGGATGTGTCCTGACTCTGAGACACAGGATTCTGTCCTGTTTCCAGTCTCCAATTGTTTGTTAATAAACCCCTGGGTCTGTGGCCATCCCCGATGAATGCACTGAGAATGCAGCCGAAGAGCACAGGCACAGTCCTGGATGGGTCAAGGCAGAGGTTACTCTAGCTCACCCTCCCCTCTGCAGCACCAGGAGCCAAAAGAGACATGGAAAAACAGGGCAATCGCATGGTATCAATTCTCCCACCCAGCAATTAGCAATGTGGGACTTTCCTTAACCAGGAGAAAGACTTTAGATTTAATGGCCCCACTGGATATTTCTTCCACAGATTTGTCTAATTCCCCTTTGAACCCTTGTAAAAGAGGTGATTTGCTGCTTCCTCTGTAGCCTACCGAGGGGTGTAAATCACGGCTCTGCTGCAATAACCAGAGAAACAGGCAGCATTCCTCCCCGGCTGCTGCACTGCTGCTGCCCCTGCCACCGCACTCTCCAGAGACACAGAGAGAACTCTCTTTGCTTTATTGCTTACAAAGGCTCCCATGATGGTCTTTGAGGTTAGAAATAGGGTTCTTTAAGATGAGAAATAGGATTCTTATAATGCTTGAGCCCCTGGGGTGCCTCTTGGTTGGCTCTGCCAGGGATTCACAGTTACTTGCCTTTAAGCATCTCTGCAGGGCGAGAAGTGGCTTTTGCAGCAGGAGCACAGATGAGCTGAGGAAAAAGGGTCCTCTTAGACAAGAAACAGTGTTTGGCTGTTAGAGCTGAGAGCATACACCTGGGAGTAAATGATATGAAACACCACCAAATGAGCCTGGAACTAAACATTCCACATCCCCTCTAAATCCACACAACGGTATGGGAGTGATAGGTACATCTGGAGGAAACTTCTCCTTCCCAAAGCCAAGATCAGCTTTCCCTGTCATTCCTGACAAAAGTTTGATCATCCTGTTCTTAAAAACCTTCTTTGATGAAGACTGCAACTCTTGTCCAAGCCATCTTCACTCCAGCTCCTTCCTGAAGTGCAAGCCTGTAAGTCCTAGTCCTACTTAACAGGGATACGAAGAGTAAAATATTCTGTTTCATTCTATGGTAGCCTTCTCCAGATTTAAAAACTTATTAGAGTTCTCCTGAGTCCAGTTTTTTCCAGACTCACTCTCAGTCTTTGGGTCTTCCCTTGAAGGTTTTATTTTCTAGACTTCTGGTCTTTCTTTCTGTTCTTTAGGCTCTCTTTTGTCATCTTCCTTACTGTGATACACAGCAGCACACAGTGCTCAAGCTGAGAACGTGCCCCGCTGAGCAGAGCGGAGGGTGTAAGAGATTTGTTTCACAGTCTGCACTGCACCAGCCCCATGCTCACCCTTCTCACACCTCCATAGCGCCACTGGCCAGCCTGACCTGGCTTGTGATCCAGGTCTGTTTCCACAGAAGAGCTGCAGAATGTTTTGCTTTGTACATTATGTATGTGCAATAGGCCATTCCTGACTAATTCTCACTGGATTTGTTTCTGTAAATGTCCTCACAGTTCCTTTTTAAAAAATTTCTTGCTGTAATCCTGCTCCTCATGTGTCCCCTTCCAACTTCATCTCTTATTTAATAAGATTATTTTCTACTCCACTTTGTAGAAGGACATATAGAAGACAAGGGGACTCCGTGGCATTTAGTGACCCACTGAGAGCTTCTTTCTGAGTGTGCCTTTCCAAGCGCTTTGCACCACCTTGAGCAATTGAATATATAGACCATGTTTTCCCAATCAGCGTTTGAGAATGTCATGTCAGACAGTGTCAACAGCCTTGTTAAACGGAAGATGGATGATATGTTCTGCTTCTTCCCTATCCACAAGTGTCACAGAAGGATTAGATTTGACACATGCACACTGGCTGGTTTTTATTTCTTTTCCCTGATTTGCTTCGGTATTTGTTTGCTGGCTCAATTAGTTGCCCCAGTACTTATCTGGAAATGGAAGTTAAACGAACTGATCTAGGATTTCCCTTTTTTCAAAAAAAGATAAGCTTTTTACAATTTTTGATGCCATAAAGACTGTTATATCTCTATTCCAGCCTTGTGACTTTAAAAATATGTTTAATTCGCCAGTAACTCTTAGAACATGACAGCAGATGTATATCTCCCAGCTATTGCATAGAAGACATAATTATGTTCATTTGTACCTTGACTGATTATTTCCAAGACTTACTCTTCCTGGGTGGTTGTCCCAGTGTGCATGTGACAGTTGCTTAGAGATGCATTTTGCACAAAGGGGCATTATCCTGAAATGAAATACACTCATGAGAGGCAGAGGACAACTCTGGGAAGAATTGCATGGAGGCTGGAAATTTTGTAATGCCCTTTCAATAAAACAATAAAGCATTCCCACAGTGGAGGTGCCATTGAAGGGTAGCGTAAGAGTGTAACTCAGTGTAGGGGAGTTTATAGAGTCTACCCCTATCCATCTCAAATCCTGCTGCTGCTCAGCACTGTGTGTGCTGCTCTCAATGAAACACAATAGGGATTTATAATAGATTCATTTAGGTTGGACCCTTAAGATCACTGAATTAAACCATCAACCTAGAACTGCCCAAACCTCCACTAACCCATATCCCTCAGCACCATGTCTGCCCGGCTTTTAAATACCCCCAGGGAGGGTGACTCCACCACTGCTCTGGGCAGCCTCTTCCAAGGCTTCACAACCCTTCTGGTGAAGAAATTTTCCCAAATATCCATCCTAAACTTCGTCTGGCACAACTTGAGGCCATTTCCTCTCATCCCATTAACTGTTTCTTGGGAGAAACTACCAACTACTCTCCTTTCAGGGAGTTGGAGAGAGCCAGAAGGTCTCCCCTCAGCCTCCTTTTCTCCAGGCTGAACACCCCCAGTTCCCTCAGCCACTCCTCACAAGACTTGTGCTCCAGACCCCTCACCAGCTATGTGAAAACATGAACATACTAATTCAAGATAACAGCAGGCCTGTAAATAGAGGCAACTTAAACAGAAGGAAGGAGGGGTATGATTTCCCATCCCAACACTCTGCGAGGTCCTGCTGCCCCCTCACACAAAAAAAAAGGAGATGATGAGCTCTGGGGCAAAAGGCAAGGCTGGGTGATGGTATTGGCGGAAGAGAAGAAGCAGACACCCAAAGTCTCACTGACTATCTAAGCAAATAAGGGAGTTCAGGAATGACAACTCTTTCTCCATCTCACCCAGGAATATGGTCCCAGTTCTTCTTCTTCCCGGCTGAATGTAGTTTTCTTCTCCCTCTAATCCTGAGTTACAGTTTGGGAAGTAACAAAATGCCCCTTTTGGATCCTGTCCTGGAAATACTACAGTTTGTGGGAAAGATCAAGGCAGAGGGAAATAGAGGCTTGCACTGATCCTTCCTGGTTGCTAGGCCCCCCTGTAATACTAGGACCAGTCTGGACTTTCTTCGAGCCATAAGCAGAGACAGGGCAGGCACTGAGCACCCTTCCACCATGCATGGTTTCCTTCACTCAGCCCCAGGTACCTACCCATCTGCCAGTATCTGACCTGCTGGAGGGAACAGGGAAAAGCCATGAGATGGTACATGGAGTATGAGATGGAAAGTTTGCACCTGCACGGATGGCAACACCCAGCAGAAGGTGTAATCCCATACTGATTCCATCAATAAGCCAGCCCTGATAAAATAATAGAACATTATGGATGTTGTGGATGCAGGTCAGTTTGTTAACCATATATAGAATAACACACTACAGCTGACTGGGAATATTTTAATAACTTTGAATGTATTTCCATAAAATAGAAGAAATCTAAAGTTTCATCTTTAATTCACTCAGAAAAAAATACAAGCTTGTTTCTTTGTGCCTTTCCAACACTTCACAGTTCATCATGTACAATGCATGCAAAAGCAAATAAGAATGTTACCTTGCTCAGATCAAATCTTCTTTTCAGATCTTAATTTCAGCCTTGGTTTTGATTTAATAAGCTCCTTACTATGCTGTCTTGGCAATAATCTCTCCATCTCCTTCTTGCAGATGCTCTGTAGCCACTTACCTCCTTTCGGTCTCCCCACTTCCTCCCCTCAATACCTGTGAGGAACTCACGGCTTCACAAGGTTTCCCCTTTCTCTTTGTCCCCAAGGAAACTAATACTCCAGCTCTGATAAACTCGTGGTACACTTTTCACCTTCTTCAGACACTTTGACTTTCACTTTCTCTGGGCTGTTGTGACTTTTTGTGCTGTGTTTTATTTCCTGACTAAAATTCTCTGTTTCCATTCTTTAAGAAAGCAGCAACATTAGAGGGAAAAGCAGCTGTATTTGCGATGACTTGTACTGGAGCTCCTCGATTCCAGGTCCTCCAGTGGGAGAGGAAAGGGACCAGGGGTCCCTCATCCTCAGGTTAATATTGTTAGCTGGAAGAACAGGGCTGACAATTTGAAATTTTATCATTTTTCCTCTTTGGTACAAGGAATCTCACAGGCATCCAATTGCTCACACTGGTGCAGCCAATCTTGGCCGGCTGTGACTGGAGGAGGATGCAAGAATAGGGACCCACCTGAGCTCCTGAGCATCCACTCAGACCCATGGGATCATGTGCTGGCCTTGGCTGCACCACTTCTGCTCCACCAGGACCTAGTCACAGTTTACTTACTGTTCACCCTTTCAGCCCATGGCTCTGTCTCTCAGGACTGCCTATCTCATAACCACCCCTGTGACATCCCATCACCCAGATGTGGGGTAAAACAGTACAAAATACTCATACCAGCTGCTCTGTGCCCTGTCACTCCTCCTCCCGTGGAAAGGTCTCCTTGCATGTTTTAGGACTTATGCAGGAAATGTTGTCTCTTGGGGAGAAGGGTGTCCCCATCCTTAGGGCAGGCATGAGAAAGGGATTTCTTGGGACAAAAATGCAATGCTTCCATGGTACTTCTCTGGGAGAGCAGAGGGGAAGTCTCAACCAATCCCACCAGAGACCAAAGTGTCCTGTTCCACAACACCTTTGTACTGCAAGCCAGCAAAGATTTTATTAAATTCATAGTACACTCTGCTCATTCGACATCCCCAATTGCTTGGACTTGGCATAATCAATTCCCTTTCTTCCCACAGACATATCACTGCCCCTTGTCCCAGAGAAGCCCCCGGTGCCAGGGGGATTTCAGCCTTCCAGGGTCAGTCCAGCTGCAGAGAGGGGCAGGGAAGCGGAACAGGGGCATTTGATTTCTGCACGGTGTCATGTTGGATGTTCTGCTTTGGTAAAACTTCCCTGGCTGGGCTGTCCATCCTGTGCAGGTAAAGCCGTGGTGGGGTGAGGAGAGGAGGAGAGCTCATGGGCAGGAGAGAGGACACAGCCAGGTGCTGGAGCATAGATGGGAAACTCCTGAAGAGCAGGCAGTAGACACAAGGGCAGTTGTGGGGTGACAGAAAGAAAGGGATTTTTCTCCAGACTCAGAAGAGACCGTGCAGAGCCTGCTGCCACCAAGAGAGGTGCTGGACTGAGGGTAAGAGGACACTGTGTCTGCAAAGACACTGTGAACAGTGCATTGGGGGAGTCCTTCAGAAGTCTACAGTCTGATTTCTTTGGAAACCTAAGCTTTCCTGCATCAAACACATCTCAGCTGAAGCTCCCTTCTAGGACGGGCTAAGATTTGGGTGTTGTGGTCCTTAAAATTAACAGATGACACTAGACAGCAGCCATGGAGGGGGGGGGGGGCATGTCTATAGGAAAGGGACAAGGAATGAGGATGGTGAGCACATTATTGCCACGTCATGTGGAGCAGGACCCTGGTTGGCTGTCCCACATGGATACAACCACTTAGAAACTCCAACCAGCAAATGCCTAAAGGTCTCAGCAGCAGCAAGGACCCAGCATGCACAGTCAAGAGGAACAGCCTAAAAGTTGCACCCAGTAAAAGTTCTGACCAGAGATGGTCTTCGCCAGTGCAAAATGCAGCTGTAGTACTCTTTTTTTCATGGCAGTGCAACACCACCAAGAAGTTATCCTGAAGCAAAGGGCACCTCTGCCCACATGGGGAAGGGCTGACAAGGACCAGGAGCTGGGAGTTGGTGACAGAGTCATTCTGGATAACCTTTGCTCATGGATGGGCCATTCCCAGCTGACCTCGAGTGACTCACTGCTTCCATGAACTCATGGGAGATGGGAACAAAGCAGCAGGCACAGAGGCAGGCTGCAGGCAGGGCTATTGTGCCGGGGTGAGGGCTCCAGCTGGGATCCTGTTCCAGGAAAGCTCTGAGTTGTTGAACATCATTTTCCCAGAGTGAGAAGTCTGTGCCTGGATACTTAGATTATTGACATTTCGAAAAAAAAAAAAAAAAAAAGAAAGAAAAAAAAAGGTAAAAGTATTTCCATATTTCTGGGGAGAGACCAGAGGGTTTGCCCTGCTTTCCAAAGAGGAATGGTAGTGGCAGCCCACAGTCCCTGAGCACCTAGTGGCCCCCAGGGATTTAGTGCCTGGAGCCCTAAACCCCCTCATGCTAAGGTATAAGGGCTCTCAAGGACTAGATCAGAGCAGGGCCATCAGAGGCCTTTTGCAGTGCTCAGGCTCCCGTGTCTGAAGCTGTCCAGAGGACACAGCTGTCCCACAAGCAGACACACTGGGAGCCATGGGATACCCTGGCAGCTGACCAGTCACTAGTACATCCAAATAATGTCTGGGTTTCCTTGTAAATTAAGAGAAAACTGGTCCATTTCCATGAAACATTTTGATGTCTATGAATCAGCATTTTCCAATAAAATTGTTTCATCAGAAAATTCCCAGTGAGATCCAGCTCTGATAAGGCTGGGAGCATTGGCTGCAGCCCAGACAGCAAGCCTCAGCCATGGGGCAATTGTTGAGAGTGATCTCTTCAGGCGATGACGATTATGCCTGACCTTTCCTGCAGTGTGACTGTGTGGCCTGGGTATCTGAAATGTTATTTATAGACAGGAGCAGCAAGTGCTGTGGAGACAGTCTCCAGCAGGCCCTCTAGGCAGAGGCTGCAGATGGACATGCAAGAGCTGCTGGCAAGGAGTTTGGCCAGTGGAAAAGCCACTTTACAGAAACATGAATAGAAGCAAACTCCCTTTCAGAGATAAATCATTCCTGCTGGGGGCTTTGTTCTGTGCATGTACTTCTATATGGCGCAGGGATGCTGCTAGCTGTGTGACATTACTAATAACAGTGGTTTGATCTCCTTGTCTCCTTCCTCTCCCCAGTCTGCTGCCAGAGGAAGACTCTTTATGGTACAGAGAGGGTCTGCCTTCCTCGGGTGGCTGCAGCTCTGGGTATAGGCATTTTATCACATCTCAAACTATAAGAATTGCTGGGGAGCAATTGCTAGTGTGACTAAGGCTCATACAGCAAAGCAGTGTGGTACTTTGGCTTCACCTGGAACATGAAACAATGAAATAGAATGAGTCCCTCTCAAAATCATCTGCACAGATTTCCTTCGAGTTTCCCAGAACTTCTGAGCTCTCTAAGGGCAATTGCCTGAATTGGCCCAAAGTGCAGGAAGAGTCCTGCAGGACTGAAGAAGAAACGGGCAGTGTTAGGATACTCAGTTGATCCAGTCTGCTTCAGAAAAGAAAAAAAAAGTCCCAAAACAGTTTTTCCTTAAAAAAAAAAATTCAAATTTTCTTCCCATTAGCAAGTTAGGGCTTGATCTCCTATTAATTACATGGAGTATCCTGGAGAACTCATTTTCTGCTTCTTACTTTGCTGCTTCTCTGTATAAAGAGGACATTCCAATGTTCCTGCCACTCCAAGTTCTTGACACTTGCCAGTGGATTTTTCCCTTTGTGTACACTATAATAAAGAGATTAAATCAAGGGGTAGTGTCTGCTCAAGTCTCCTTCACGCACCTGTTCAGAAGCCTCTGTGGACTGGTGGGACAACAGCTAAAGAAGAAGAGACTCTACCAAATTTTTTTTCTTTATCTAAGCAAACAATCCAAGAGGCTGAAAATATCCCTCTGAAGAGGAGAAACGCCTCAGAGGGTGGCTCTCTGCATCCTTGCTAGAGCCACCACAGCATCTGGAGGGACCTGTAATGTGAGAGCTCCAGAAAAAGTTGCCTGAAGAAACATCCTCTCCGGTTCAAGGCACATGCAGGAGTTTGCCTCTCAACAAGACCGACGTGTAGATGCCGTTGGACCTGGTACGTCCTGCGAAGCCAAGGACATAAGATTGGCAGGGTGCCTTTTTTTTAAGTTGTCACCAAAGACCGCCAGAGAAGGGAGCAAAAGAGAGATTCAGAGGCTGCTATGGGATCTTCTCTGGGACACAGGCAGGGGCAGGGTGTTTACAGCAACACTTAGGAAATGCCAGATCAAAGGCTGAGGAAAGAACAGAAAAATATGAAAATCTGCTGCATTGGGTTGAATTATCTGTTTAGCACTGTGGCTTTTGATAGCTCTTCTGCACAGCAGAATGCAAACTTGTGGCAAGGGTTGTCCCAAAGATTTCAGTACTAAAGTAAGAAACGCTGCTAGTCAGCTATTTTCAAAAATCAATTTAAAAATCTCCCTGGAAAATGGGCTGAACTGGTCATTTTTGAAATAAGAACTGCCTGGTGCATTTAAAGTATTGTCAAAAGTGTCAGAATATCTTCATTTTCTTTTGCTTTCTTCTGACACGGTGACAAGTAGCTCTGGGCATTTCATAGGTCCTGATATGTAATGTATGAACTCATGGGAACTATGAGATCCGTAAGTTATGTTCTTACGCAAAGCTGCATTTTAGCTTTCGTCAGAACATAGAAGTCAAACACCGCTACTTTAAAAGTGTGCATAATTGCATCTAAGAAAATAATATGAGAGGATTATATGTTCTTGCAGGGAACAAATCCTCTATTCCATTTTTTAATGTCAGAGACAGGCTTATATCTGTGGTTTGATGTAGTGCTATGACAATATGTATATTAATGGATTTATTTCAGAGAGACTTTTTTTTTTCATACTTGCACTCTGAGTCCCCTTTGGTAAAGAGAAATATTTATCCTGACAGCATATATTGTGTTTCCAAGATGGACTGGTTCAGATTTGCATTCAGCAATGGAGAGTTGTGGCAAATTACTAATTTAAACAGTACAAATAGACTTTAATTCTTTAATTTCTACTCCTGCTCATGTAAATCAGCAAGAAACACATAAACCAGTTACAATTCTTTCAATTTGACTATATTTGATATCTGGAAACCACCTTGAAGTACACTGCCATTGCAACAGTGCCTTCTGACAACCATCTTTGGAAAACTCAAGAATAAAATGGTGGAAGTAGGTTGAAAACCATATCATATTCCTCAGGTACATGCTGCAAGCACTGAGCAATACCTTCCACATGAGCAAGTGCACACTGAAGAGAAATGGCAGCTTCTTTCACGTGCCTGCCCCTTTCCATTTATAACATTAAATATCCGTGGCCATTGGGAGCCTACCAAGTCTCACCTAAAAGAGATCTTCCACTCAGAAAGAACATAGATGGGCCTTTGTGGAGCAGCTCTGCCTCACTGCTGCTGGGTGCAGCAGTGCATGCACGGTGTCGATCTCAGTCACAAGAGGAGGTCCAGGACCTCCAGTTCATAGAATGGTTTGGGTTGGAAGGGACCTTAAAGAACACTGAGTTCCACGCCCTGCCCTGGGCAGGGACACCTCCCATTACCCCAGGTTGTTCCAAGCCTCCTCCAACCTGGCCTTGAACCCCTCCAGGGATGGGGCAGCCACAACTTCTCTGTGCAACCTGGGGCAGGCTCTCACCACCCTCACAGTGAAAAATTTCTTTCTAATATCTAAATCTCCCTTCTTTCAGTTTAAAACTGTTTTCCCTCATCCTATCGCTACATTCCCTGATCAAGAGTCCCTCCCCATATCTCCTGTAGGCCCCCTTAAAATACCAAAAGACAGCTTTAAGGTCTCCCTGGAGCCTTCTCTTCTCCAGGCTGAACACTCCCAATCATCTTCATCTGTCTTCACAGGAGCTCCAGCCCTCTGACCATCTTTGTGGCTCTCTGATGGGCTCATTCCAACAGTTGATATTAATTGCAAAGCTCCCCAACAGTCCTACTCTTGCACCCCTGGAGAAACAGAGCATGCAGCAGACTCCCATTTTTTCCCGGTTGCATCTTAAAGAGAGACTCTGCTCTTATGTGTCCCCACGGTGCCCTTGAAAGATGCTGCTGGTCACTGCGGGTTGATTGAGCTCAGCCTGAGAAGTGAGCAGCAGATCCAGGCCCTGCTGTGTACCCGGGCGAGCAGAGAGACCAGGGACCAGCAGCTGCCTGAGGAGAAGGGCTTGGGAGAGACCTCTGGGCAGAGTCAGAGCAAGAGGAGCAGCTGGTGGAGGCACAGGGAGATGGCCCCTGTGACTCAGGCCCCTTGTGATTCAGGCCCTTTTGTGATTGCTTTACTTTGCATGAAAAAAACAGATCATAGAATCATAGAATAGTTTGAGTTGGAAAGAACCTTAAAGATCATTGAGTTCCAACCCTCCTGTCATGGGCAGGGACACCTCCCACTAGAGCAGGTTGCTCAAAGCCCCATCCAGCCTGGCCTTGAACACCTCCAG
>JAOQGH010000003.1:24472738-24500672 GCA_025769975.1 Gallinago jamesoni | reverse complement strand
GAATATGGTTTAGTGATTTTTGTCAGGGTTAGGTTGATGGTTGGACTAGATGATCTTTAAGGTCCCTTCCAACCTATGATTCTATTCTATGATTCACTTAGCCTGAGTTATAGGACAGGCAGGAATTAAGCTGGGATCCTTAAGCTGTCTTCTGTCAAATTATTCCGTTAACCAGACCCACGTGAGGGCAGCCATGGTGCAAAGTAACTCATGGTGATGGCATCAGGCTGCTGATGACCTGTAGAAACCCAGGCAGGTGTCAGCATCTCCAGCAGGTTGAGAGCCCAATGTCAGAGCACCATGGTGTTCATGCTAAGGGTTTGCATGTTGGGGATGGCTCAGTGGGGATGGCAGCACTCTGCTTCTGTTGGAGCACAGAATTTGACCACTGATACTTTTCAAACCATGAGCAGCCCATTGGGTCCATAGTGGCCAGAGCTTGGTGGCTCTGGGGGTTGCAGGGACCCAGACAAGACAAACCTTGCTCACATGAAATCTTTGTACAGAAATTGTTTTTTCCATTTGAGTTTTAATAATGTCAAGTGCAAGACGTCTCCTGCACTGCCAGCCATCATCAAGTGAAGCATAAACTCTTGCCCAAAAGCTTTCAGAAGGATGTAACAAAACCAGAGGATTTTAAGACAGGTTTTAAGAAATTAAATAATAAATTTGTAAAAAATTAAAATCTGTTAATGTGTGAAGACTGGTCTGCACCAGCACTATGAACATATATACCAGTGGAGGACTGATGTTGCCATCACAGATTTTTCTCAAAGAAAGAGTGTCTGATTAATATAGATTACACAGATTGTGGTGAGCATCCCCGACAGCCAGCCGAAGTGCTAACACATGGCTTGACTGATGCTCTTGGCCAGTGAAATGGTTTGGGGCTCTGCAGACTCACGTGGGCCAGCTACAAGGTCCTGCGAGACAATGGTGCTCCTGGGGTGCTTGAGTTTTGTTCCAGCCTTTACAAACGCAGCTGATTAATACAGTGGTACCTTTTTAGGACAATGTGAATTTGATCAGAGGTTGTATCCAAGGTTATCTTTCCTGGGGAAATGCAGTGTTATAAAGTAGCGTTTCCCGTGACATTCCCTTTATTTTCCCTTTCACTCTTACTAGATCAGATTTTGGCAGAGAACATTTTGCTTAATTCCATTTACTTTTCAAAACATGAGTTCTGCAATTAATTTTCATCTTTCTATTGTCTCAGAAATGTTGGTCAACAGGGAGAATAATTAGCCTTCTGGACTAGATTTCTAGCATACATCGGGGTACTGCATCACACCGTGTTGCCAACTGACTCCCAGGCATGGGTTGCATTAGGGAGGAAATGAAATCTAAGGGCATGGCGTGTGGAAACTCATGATGTCTCCCTCACACGTTTACACAATAACCAGCACACATGTGCACGTACCACTCCAATGTGCTCATGCAAACGTTCACACTCTTACACGGACACTGTGGCTTACAATAAGGCACACGCGTGTGTCAGGCACATACAGTGGGGGTCCCCACACTGCTGGCACCGCTTGCTCCTGCCCTCAGCACCTGCACCCAACATGTTCCTGCTGTCGCATGCCATCACAGTGCTCCTTCTCTAATGTTTGGGCTTCATGCAGATGGACCAGGGTGTTCTGCACGGTTGGGATTGAGGGAAACGCCATCTCTCCAGGGCTTGAAGCATAAATCTTCATCAGGCCCAGTGCCTGCCAAGCTGCTCGTGCTGTAAGGAGCACCACCTAGGGATCAACAAACAGCTCACGACCTTTTATCTTGTCCTTCTTTCTGCTGGCTCCATGGCTATATCCCCATTCCCTTTGTGACTGGGAACACTGGGGTACAGAAATTGGTCACTGCCTTCTCCCTAGTGCCCCGTCCCTTTGCCAGATGCCCACCTTCTTCCACGCAGAAGACACTGCAGGTGTAACAACAGTCACCTCTGGCAAAGACGGTACTCTTGGGTCTGGGCACAGTCGCCACTCAGTCCCGTCATTGCTCTGCGTGCAGGCTGGGGGGCACATGGAGCATTCCTCCTCCCAGGGTTGATATCAACATTCAAATGTTCCATTTATACAAATTCTTAATATTTATCTGCCTTTTTTTGAAACTTCATTTTCACCTCTCAAGAGAAACAACATGTAGAGGGAGGGGAGCAGCCAGGGTGGACAGAAAGGATTGTCCCCCTGGTTTGTTTCTTTGTGATCTCCACTGCCCTGGGAAAAGGTGCTCCGGTACATCTTCTTCCTGCTGAGGTCCTGCATGGAGTGTGACTCAGCCACTGCAGGTTCGAGCTGCTCCTAAACACGGTGCTCCTTCCCTCACAGCAACTAACTCGGAACAGAGGGCTGAATTTGTTGACACATCTCAGAGAGATCTCACTGATTAATGTGCTGAATCTCAAACACAGGCTAAGAGCATGAAATCCCTAACGGCGGTTTAGATCAGAGATAACATAATAATACACAGGACTCTTGGAAACATTTTCAAACCATGTAATGCCTATATTCTTTGTGTTCCTAACACTGCTAATGGAACCAGCTAGTTGACAATATCTCCTCTGCATTCAATTCCCTGATTGCTTTTAAACCCCTTTTCATGTAGATGTGGTTCTTCCAGCACCATTTAAATCTTTCAGGCCTATAGGAACTGGGATCTTGAGTTTGGCAAGTCACTGTTGCTTCTCCCCACTCTGCTGTCAGGGACGAAAGGCTCAAAAGGCTGCCCTGAAGGAGATGCCCTTGCAAAAAGCAGGGAAGGCTGTGTTTTCCTGGTGGAAGGAAAGATGATACAGGCCAAGAGGAGGATGAGAGCTCTGCTTCTCCACTTCTGTGTCTCTGTTCTGCTTCTCAGCAGTGTGGGGAAGGGACCGTTGAAATGCTTGAGTGGTCAAGGCAGGTCAGGGAATGCTTATCACTTTGCCTCATCCTTCAGGGAAAGGCATAGGAGAGAACAGATCATGCAGTGATTCATTAAGCAGCTCTGCATCCCCCTGTCAGAGCCTTACATGGTGTATAGCTTATGCCTCTTGCCTTAATCCTTGGAAGATGCTGGGTCAGTTTTTCCTGTTCATCTGGCTTTAGTTGCACGTGCTCTGGAACCATTGGGCTGCTGAAGTTTCCTGAGCAACCTGAAGGGGCAAAGGTGAGGTTTTAACTCTTGCTACTTATCTGGTCTGTGTTTCGTGCTTCATTTCTAAAGGGAACAACAAAAGCAGAGATGGCGCCTCTGCCTTTTCCCACCAAGCCCCACATGTGCCTGTGCCATCATATTTACTCTCTAACGGATTCACGGGAGGTAGCTCTGGGATTTCATGCTGAAGCAGATGGGAATATTTTCTCCGGGTTGTGAGGCAGTGAGGGGGGAAGTTCCCGAACCCCCCTCTGAGTTCTGGCACTGGTGTTATTAAATGAGCTGGAAAAGGGCCCTTCCCAGCAAGGGCTGTGTATGTACACACAATGGCATGTGCTCTCAGGAGGGGAGAGGTCCCCATCCAAACCCCACACGCAGCTGGCTCCAGGGCCCACCTCACCTTCACCTGACTCATTTGGAGGTCCCCACTCTCACTCCAGCTTTATCTGCTATATTTCTTCCTGCCTTTGGACTCTGATTGCCTTTGCTGGTCTGCGACAGAGACCTATTGGCAGGGAACCACATGAATCAGAGCAAGGTTTCTCTGGGAGCACAGACCCTCAGGAGCAGCCTCCAGAGGGAGATGCCAGCTGGGCTCTGGCTCCTCTGACCCCAGCTCTGTTCCAGGCTGTGCTCTGCCTTGCTGGCAAAAACATGGAGCACAGGTCCCCAGGTCAGGGCATGGATCACCAGCAGATTTAGGTAAGGAATTAGATGCAGCTGTAACTCAGTCCTTGAAGGAGGGAACACCAGGGCTGGAACCAGCTTCTCCCCTAGCCAGCCCAGCATCTCAGCTGTGAGGGGAGGGTACCATGCAGTAGAGTACCCAAAGCAAAGGCAGCCTTCACCTCTTTCCACAGCACAGGGGCTACTGCCCTATCGCAGGCTGTCCACTACGGTCTGTCACGTATCTGGCAGAGGCTGAAGGGTCCTTGGAGGCTCACTGGGTACCAAGACAGAGCTCTGCTGCTGCTTCTCGGTTCAGGGAGCTGCTGACACCAACTCCAGCCTGGGCTGGCCCTCCTCACCTTCCCAGCCCCAGCCCGGCCTCCCTCCAGCCCCACGGCAACCCACAGCAGCTCTCAGGCAGGCATTTGTGAGCCTGTTGCCAGCTTCAGAGAACACTTCACCCTGCCAGCAACATCCTCTGTGTTATGTCCCATCACACAGCCACCTGCAGGCACGTCCCACCGCAGGGCAGGCTCAGCCCCAGCACACACACACACACACACACACACACACACACACACACACCCCCGGAGAGCCCAGCAAATCTCAGCACCTCAGTCTCCACCCCAGGAACACGCAGAGGAAAAGGGAAGGAAAAAAATGGGTGGGGTTTTGAGGATTTTCAGGAATAACTTGGGAACAGTTTGGATGCAGCCAAAGCAGGTATGTAACAACACAATTCTTCTAGGGCCAAAGGAAGAAAAAGAGTTGACAAACTCTGAGGTCGCACCACCTGCCCATGGACATTTGAGAGCAGCCATAAGCCTTTTGTGGCCTCTCAGTTCCCTTTCCCTGCCCGGCTTTCCCACAAGCCGTCTGCCACCTCCCATGGTACAACCTCCAGTTTATGCCAAACCTCAAGGTGTGCTGCAGTTTACCCAATAGCCAGTGACAAGAGGTTTGACTTCTCAGGTGGTGAGTTTTCTGTGTTATTGTCAGAGAACATCATGGTTTAATTTTTTTTCAGGTTTTTGGAAATTATGGGGATTGCAGAGAATGGAAACTAAATTTTCTAGACCAAATAATCCTTGTTTTTCCAAACAGAATAAGCACCATATAAAATACACCAGTGACAGTCATTCAGGTCCTCTCTTTGTAGGTCCAGTGGCACATTACAACATTAGGTACCCACTTCACAGCAGGATTTGGCCCTTTTAGAAAGCCCTTTGAGACATTGACCCACACAAAGGTACCCGTACTTCTCTGCCCCTCTCAGTGGTTCCTTGTCAGCCAGGCATAATTACAAAAGCATGTGATTTCTGAAACATTATTTTGGGAGGAGCAACAATGTCTCAGCAGTCTCTGTACTGCAATACCACAGCTATTTTGCTGAGTTCAGACAACACCGAGAGCTGATCCTCAGGTGAGCAGGCACAGACTGACCAGTGTAAGCATCGCTATTCAATTGTGTTCAACTGCAATCCTTCTGGGGCACGAGGAGACTTTCTGCATTTCTGGATAACACCAAGGCGGCTCTTTTCAGTTAAACTAAATGGTGCTGCCAACCAGCTCCAGTCAAGAGCAGATTTCCACGGCACGGGAAGGGGTGGTCAGTGTGGTGTGGTGGGAATGCAAGGCTGGTTTTCCTTTTCATAGATAAGTGCCTCACTGGTTTTGATAGAACTTTGTGACTTGCACTTCTCCTGATTAAAGAGGCAGGAAATTAGGTAACAATAATTAATGCAATTTATCAAACCTTGGGTACTGGAAGCACTGCTGTGGTGATGGTCTCAGCCATAACGGGAGACAGCTTTGTAGAAATCCCACTTTGGTATTTGAACTTGGGTTTAGTTGATCTTGGAGTACTGGCAATTGCTGCCACATACCAGCATGGATCATGCCCTTGGGAAGTGGGCTTCTGCTCCAGACTGGGACTTTAGCAGCTGGAAATCATGGGGGAGACTGAAGTGCACAAGTCCATCATAAGACAAGTATAACCCATCAATGTGATGTCGTCATGAAAGAGGCACGTGTAATGCCCAAATGCCTCAGGATGGCTTCTCCCAGCAGCAAAGGGAGAAGCTGGTGCCAGGGAGCCCTGGAGAGGCCATGTCTGGAGAGGTGCAGCCAGCTCTGCTTGCTGGCTTCGAGAGAGACATATTCATTGCTCACTGCACATAAGTCTGGGGTAAATACCAGGGATTAAGAAAAACTGTTCTTGGCTCTTTAAGCTAAAAGTCTGTGCTGGCAAAAGAACAAATGGATATAAACCGGTCGTTATGAATTTAATCTGAAAATGAGGAAATACAGTCTGAAGGTCAGGAGTGAGATACAGGAACTGCCTTCCTCATGAACAGCAGAGGCTAATCCCATGGCTTTAACCTGGAGGTGATTCACTGGAGAAGAAAGGCATGCTGCTGCTGTCTGCAGAGTCAGGTCCAGCGAGCTGCAGCTTGGTTGTTCCTCGTTTGCACAAGTTGCCCAGTGACAGGTATGATCCTTCTTGTGCACAGAGGACTGCCAGGGCAGAGGGGCTGCCCAGGGCTGAAGCAGAGGCTCTGGTTATCAGCCCTTCTTCTGAAACATTCTCCTCTCTCCAGAATGGTCTGTTTGTTTTGCTCCATTTTTCATCTCCCAGGACACACTGAAGTCCCATATTTTTTGCAGAGTGGGAGTTTCTGGGTGCAAAGAGACACAGCTGCAACGTGGGCGTGCAGATGGAGAGTTTGCCAAACGCTCATGTTGTAGCTCTCTGTGCCTCAAAAATAGCAAACATTCTCTCAGAAGTTACCCCCAACCAAACGTCTGTGCCACAATGATCTTTTTTAGGGCAGACAGCCTATGTCTGCCACATACAGCTCCAGCAGCGAGTCATCCCTGTTTCTCCCTGGGCAGCACAGCTGCACACAGCTCCAGGGAATCCCAGCTCCTCTTCCAGATAGGGAGAAAAGGATGTGCAGAGAGCTCAGTAATTCAGGGGGGTGGGAGGGAAGGGGCAGGGAGAGACAAGCACAACCCACATGGGAACTCAGTAAATCCTTCCTATCACACACCCAAAGCTAAGGCAGGAGCATGCTGAGATGTGAGTTGAGGGAAAGAAGGATGTGTTGCACATTAGTGCAGGATAGCGACAGCTTCTCTCATACTAAGGAGCTTTTAATCCCCCTTTCCTGGTGAGACCCAGCAAGTATCCTCACACAAGCACTTGGCAAGGGGGAGCACGGAGACCCCACAGCCAGAAATCAGGCTGGTCCCCCAGGGCTCTGCCAATGTGCCCTTATTCACAAGCAAAGAGTTTAAATAACTATCGTTTGACTTGGCTATTTGTTAGCATTCACATTGTGTGACTGATAGTTTAAATCATCTGCCATTGTTTCTGTTCCCTAACTGGATGGCTTTTAAACAGGAGACCCAAAAATACGCTCTGGTAAGAAGTATCAGATGAATATTCACATGGGATTGGATTTGCATGCTTCTGCCTTGCAAACACTTGCCCCAGCGTGGAGCTGTCATGCACGTGCTCACCAGGAACCCCAGCACTCCCACAAACTCCAGCAAGCTGGTCGTCAAGCCATGCTCTGCACACATCTTGGCAAAGCTCCTGCTCTTTACTGTGTGACTGGCTCCGGGAGGTATCGAGCAACTGCTCTGAGCTGGGGGGGGGTGATTTACTCTCCAGAGTTTGACCTGTTTTATTTGTGAGCTTCGTGATCTCCTCTGCACATCTTCCATCAGAGGAAATGTCTCTTCAGGTCCCCGCTCTGAGGTCTGTGCTGGACACTGCGACAGCTTGCGTCACTGTCTGGGTGCAGACTGTCCAGGTCCTCTGACTCTGCCTCTCCTCCTCCTCTGGGCTGCCAAGCAGAGATGGAAATCATGGATGTAGGAAAGCATTCATGGTCACGGCTTCTGTCTAGGCATGGGAAGAACTGTGTCTAGCAGTCCTGCGCAATGTCTGGTGAATGACACAGCCCCTTCTCTCCCTGCATGTGTATGTTCAGCCCTTCTGCAAGCCACCTCTTGGCTGGGCACTGGTGTGCACAACAGGCAGGAGGAATGAGATGCCTCCAGCTCCACAGGCTGCAATAGCACCCGCAGCGCAGCATTGCCCCCGTAGCCTCACCTCCTGCTGCTCTGCCCATTGCTGGAGAGAGCAGAAGGGGTGTGGAAGGGAGGTGCAGCCATGGGGCAGCAACTTGCACCCCACAGTGGGTGCCAGGCACCCTGCTCTTCTCACCACCTATCATGTCCATTGGAAAATGCCTCATTTGTCTCTCCAGAGGCTTTCTGGAAACAGGAGCGGGTACCTGCTGCAGGTCTCTGAGTCCTTGCAGGGAAACAGGGAGCCAGATGCTGATGTGCAATCTAAGTCAGGGAGTGAATCCTGCTGTTGGTGGGGGGGTGGGGAGGTTGCCTGGCAGGTAGGCAGTGGTGTGCCCCTGGACCAGACAAGGTGCAGGGCTCCTCTCCGTGCATAGTGAGGAAGTGGTGCAGTGCCGGGCTGAGGCATGCTGGCTTTCCAAGGAAGTCCTTTGCAAGTTCCTGGGAACTGCTGCATAACCTCTTCGGGACGGGCTCTGCTCGCACCAGGGAGCCTGGCTGTCAGGCTGCCAGGGAGTGCAGTGACCGGCTTCAAGGAAACCACAAGAAACTCTACTGGTATATCTATGTACAGGAAACTCATTTCAGGAGCTTCCTAGAGTGGGATGGGGGTCCTGACCACACACGGCTGTTACTGGTGGGGCTATCTTCTAATTCAAAAGTGCTTTGACTTCCAGATAGATAGGTTTGGGCCAACCAGGCAGTCCTTGGATGAGAAGCTGTGGGTGAGGAGCACAGGTAAACATGGAGCACACAGCTGAACAGCTCCACAGCTTCACATCTCTCCCTGGCTGCCTGGGAATTTTGAAATAATATTTCTACAACAAAGATTTCAGATCCCCCGCTTCCCACTAAGGAGTCCAGGCATGTCTGTGTCAAGAGCTCGCTACCCAGGGGCTAGTTAGGTTAGGAAAAATCATCTTGGCCATCAGCCCCACTGCCACAAGAGCACCTCTGTGGGTACAGCTCTGCAGGGTCACTGCACCCCCTGCCTGACAATTATCCTCCCGCACCCGTACATCCCAAGAGGAGCCTGGCAACCTTGAAGAGAAATGCTTGACAGCTGTTAATCCCTTCACCTCTCCACTCCCTCCTGGTGGTCTGGCACCAGCAGACACTCAAACATCTGTCAGTCGTGACTTTTAGCTGAGTCACCTGCCAGGGTTTGTCCCCTAGTCCTGCTGCAGGGCTCTGTGAGGCTCACACATAGCCCAGGGCAGCCACGTCCTCTGCCTCTCCACAGGGCTGTCTGCATTGCAGATCACTGCACATGCGCATCACTCTCAGGTGCACCTCTCAGCGCTGTCGGGATGCTGCCAGGGAAAACCCCCGTTACCAGGAGCGGCAGGAAGAGGAGGGACTGGGCTGCCCTGTCAGCGCGGGAAGTCCCAGGCAGCCGTTGTGTAGAAGGTACAAAAGGGACACAAATCCCAGCAAGGAAGGCTGGAGGACTGGCCATGCCCCCCAGCCCAAGGCACTGTGCCACTTTTCCTGTGTGGTCAGGCATGAGGGTGTTCCAACCACCTGTTCCCACAGCCCAGACAGTGTTTGAGGGATCTGCACCTTGCAAACTCTGCCCACCTCGTGTACCAAGGCACGTTTCCCTTGCTAGAAGGGCTCAAGGCAGGTTTTACATCCTGAGTAGTGCTGGGGGGGGCAGTCAGGCAGGTGATTCCCTAGCCCTGATAGGTTCATACTGATGGGGTGGACCTCTTGACAGAGGTGGTTGAGCGTCCCATCTTGGAAACTCAAGGGAAGAATTTGTAGCAGAATGATGCAAGGATGCAAATGTTGGATATTTGATGGGGATGGGGACCCAGTTCCGGGTCAAATCAACCCCCAAAGTGTCTCTTCTGGCTTGGTAAGAAGGAGGGTCCCATGGACATTTGATTCTCCACAGGAGGAGGCTGGCCCATCTCAGTGTAGGAGAGGGCAAACGGCCAAAAGCCTGGAGCTCAGCTACGTTTGAAGGACAGGGTCAGGACCTGCCCCTTGGCCCAGTCTTTCCTGCTGGCAGTGTATGTCAGAAAAGAGGATAATATCCAGATGGGCCTCTGCAGGAGGGCCTGAAGATGTGTCCTGCCTCACGGGACTCCACACCGCATGTCTGGCATAGGTCCTCCAAGGGGTTGAAGGAATGATCTGTGTAGTTCCCCACTCAGCTGAGTAACCTCTCTGAGATGGCCTTGTGAGCAGATGGCAGCTGAGAATGTGATGTGGATCTAAGAAAATCAGGGAAAAGCAAATATTTGTGATATTAGAAATAACTACAAAAATATAGACCAATAAAAGCCATGATTAGGATTATAATAAGAAATGCATTCCAGAGCTTGCTTGGGAAGCTGGTACCTTAGCCTCCCTCTTCCAGGGCTAGTTTTTGCCAGAGGATATTTTCAACTACATCTTCCCTGTGTCTATTGTCTGAGATGTCCAACCCTTTCCTGGAGACAAAAGAGGGCAGACAAGAAGCAGAGTCTTCAGAGGAACCGTGTCCATCCTCATCTGAGTTTGAACATCCCTTCCTGTTTTCTTCTCCAATGTAATGGCTTTCCTTTTGGAGAGCAGACCTGAAAAAGAGACCTCCCAGCCAGCACACAGTGGGTCAAGAGTATCTTTTTTGCAAAGTCTGTTGCTTTTCATTCTGTCTTACATTGAACTTCCTGGTTTTATTTGAAATAATTTCATATTTAGAAGCTCTTTATGGGGTACTCATGAAGAAAAGGACATCTTGGTAGCTATGTTTCAAAGCTCTGGAGGACTCCCAACCCCATCACATTGTCTGTAGACTTAAACTTGTTTTGCTTGTTGCTGTCACTGGAAATACAGTAGGATACATAGACCAAGAACAACATAACTAGTGGTGAAACTGTGAAAAGGGGTTCTAAATTCATCAGTGCAGGCTGTTGTCATACGTCTATTTATGTGGCCTGGGGAACTGTGTGCTCCAGAGGCCTGAATGAATTGCATCCCCATCATTGACCTCAGAAGTTGCTAATAACACTGCTGGGAAGCTAATCTGCAGGTATCCAGGTGCTCTAAAGACAAACTACCAACATTTTCATAGCAGCACACACAGCCAGCAGAGCAGGCTGCAGTTTGGGTGACAAGAATGCACCAGGAGGTGTCTCTTGATGGGCCAGCCCACATTCGAGCGCACAACACCAGGACTGGTGAGGTGGGAGCAATATGCTGCCACATCTCCACAACCACATCTCAGAGGGACATAGTGCTCCTGTGCTCCTCATCCTCATTTTCTGCAGTAGATGACAAGTCATATGCAAGGTGCTACAAATGCAGGTTAATTGTAGGGATGCATTGTAGGGACTCAGTGTCCTTATCTCTTTCTTGGGCATGAGGTCGTGCAGTACACACTTGTATCTCGTGTTGGGGAATGGCTGGGCATCTGCTAAATCAGGCCATTCATCTTTGTGTCATCTTTCTGCTGGAAAGCACTGGGCTCTGCAGCACTGCAGTGGGAACACGGCTGAACTGCATTACTAGGGGCCTGACTACAGCAGTCTGCAGCAGAGATGCAAAAGAAATGAGCTACACAAGTGCACCAGCTCAGCCCCAGACACTGGCCTGGAGCTGATGGCCCCAGTCCAGCAGCCTGTTCAGTCACCACCACCATATATCAAGTGCTTGGAGATTTGGGAGGTTCACTTGACTTGGGTCAATGGTACCTGTAATGTTCAGGTACAGACCCCATGCTGACTGCCATCTGCTGTCCTGCCAGAGTGGGTGTTGGAAAGCTTCTCCCACCCCTTCTCTTGGGGACATTTTCCAAAGATACTGGTATCTGCAAGAGCAGGTGGTTCTTGTTTCATACTTGTCTGCTTTACCCCTGGGGCAAAAGCAAACAACGCAATAGCTGCACAGATTAGTCATCCTTCATGGGAAGCAACAGCAGCAGTGTAGGAGATGACAATGGTGTGTGACTGCTCTAAGGAGCAAGGCTATCGTCTCCAAGCAGGAGCGGGCCCTGATGCCAGGAGCTGGCTGCTCTCAGACTGTGTCAAGGGCCTTGAAGGTACTGCTGATGCGCCTCTAAATAATGTGAGGTGGCACCTGCTGTGGACTATGGTCCTCCTCCTTCTTGTGCTAAAAGTTCTAAGATGCTGAGCAAAATCATAAACGTGCAATTGTAGCTAAAACCAAGTGGGAAGGTGAACAGGAATAATCTATGTGGTTTTCATAGATTTTTCCATGGTCCTTGACGTATTTAATGATGTCACAACACTTTATGTTAGGCCAGAGAAATATGTCAAGGGGAGAAGAATGAGTGGAAATGGTTGAAGGTGAGAAGCTGTATTATCCTCTCTGGGCAGCTACTCAGAACTAACCACAGACATGAGGCAGCTGTTTCAGCTGGGCAGGTAAGAGCAAAACTATGGCAAAGTTGCCTCTAATCTACCTGGAAGGAAGGTGAGAAAACATTGCTTGCCATACTTATCCTACAATTGCTTCTCATTAATTCCTGAGGGGTATGAGAAGTGCCCTGCTCTGGGAGAGAATCCCCAAACCCAGTCTCTTATCCATGTTAAGCTCTGGTCTGCAGGCGCAGCCCTGCATTGCACCTCATGAAGAGATTTTGACACCTGGAGGCTGCCAGTGTGTGCTTGATACCTAAGAAGTAAAACATGTAGCATTGTTCTTTATTTAGTAGCTTCATATACAATTTGCAGCAATGGTTTTCTTTTTTTTTTTTTCCTGGAGAGGGGCAAGTTCCTTGAATTCCTCTCAATACCAGCTCATGTCAAGATGCAGACCCTTTCTCAAGCAGAAAAACTCAAACTTCTTTCTTTTCTCCCAGGCTGTAGTAACATACTTTCTCCTGGTCAACAATTTTTCTCTTGGTGTGCAGTCAAGAAGGGACAGGAACTGTCCACCAGAGGAACCTAATGGTGGTGATGCCCTTCTCTGCTTGCTGAAGGCAGTGACTGTGTTCACCAACAAGCAGAATCAAGCAGAGCTTTGGGTACCATTCAGTTCATTTCAACGGTTCTGCACTGCTTTTCATCACATCTTACTGCTGCTTTTCATAGCACCTTGGAACTGCCTTCTGGAGGACAACCTCTTTCCGCAGAGATTTAAGGGAATATTCCAACCCAAGCATGCAGGATGGGAGACTGTAGGCACTGGGAGGTAGAATGTTATGGATGTATTCAGGATCTGGAGAAAGGAAAGTCAAAGGGGTTGGCCATCCAGGACATGGAGGTGGGACCCAGGCAGGCAACTGGTAAGGGGAGGTGTTGTGGGACATGCCTGCCATCTTGTGTTCCCGGAATAGCTACTGCCAGGAGTGCACACACGGTCATTCCCATCACGTCTACTGGTTGTCCCTTCGTCACTGTGGTAATGGTGAAAACTCTCCACTAACTGTGTTGAGAGACACTGCTTTTTCCAAGCTGGAATGGCTTGTCCACTCAGCCAACCCATCCTCCCACAACAGCTCAGATGCATTTGCCTTTCAGAGACGTTAGTGATCTAATTGAGGACAACTTTATGTAATCTTCTTAGCCAATAATTTTCCTCTGGAAAAAAACCAATTCCTTTCTGGAAAACACTAGAATTAAGCACATACTGCTCCAGTGAGGTATGAGCAGTCTGCAGGGTGGAAGGAAGGTTTCTCCTGTGAGCACGGCTCAGCTCACAGCACACACCAGTGCAACACAGCTGGCAATGCCTGCCCTTTTTCCTTGGCCCCTGCACCACCCAGGACAGTTTGCTTGTGTCAAGTTTTTTAGTAAAGATTGTCTCATTTTTCCTCACAATTCCCCCCAGGGATTCACTTATCACATGCTTAGCTGATGTTTTTGTCACTTGTTTGCACAAAGGTGGAGTGTACATAGACACTCAAATCATAGTTAGTAAGTAAAACTATTCCTTCCAAAACAGAAACTCATTCTTGTCAAGATTCCCATCTATAAATATCTCTGAAAAGGACAAGAAAGTTTAGCTTGGCATGAAAATGTGGGTACCATGAGGAATGCCAGTTTTCAGTGCTACCAGAATGGGCCCCACAATAGATGCATACCATGGATACACACGTCATGCCCGGAATACGTGCCTCTCCTGTCACTGACTGTGCGCAGTGACCTATAGATTGGGCATGGCTGGCAAGAAAAAGCCTGTGGAAAGCTGCAGGGTGCTTCAGGCAATCTGACTGGCAGAGCAACAGTCCACAAATTCCAGAAAAAAATGCCATCTACAATGAGGTAACAAGAATATGAGGCACTTGGATAAAGCTGTACAGACCATGATAAGGGACACCCCCTATCCAGAGGAATTTAGCATCTCAGTAAAGCCCATGTGGGAAGGGAAGCAGGCCAAGAAGTGACTTGCTGGAGAGGGACTTCCCTGAGCTGGTGGGTGACAAAGGCAGGTTCCCTGAGCATTGGTGCCAACCAGTGCTCTGTCTCCTAAACTAGTTTTTCCAACTTGACGTGCACCCACCACGCCCAGAAACGGGTGGCCCTACACATCTTCAATAAGCATGTTGCATTCTTGGCTACTTCTTGGTCTCTCCCTTGAGTCGTCCTGGCTTTCTCCACGGCAGCCTGCCCCATCACTGGGAGAACCTGCTCTCCACACACTGATTCCTTTCTTCCTGCATGTAGGAGTAGGCAGGAGGCTTCAGGGCAGGGCTAACGTCCATGTCTGTGTTTGTGCAGTGGAAGTGTCTGTTTCTCTGGCTGATATAACTTCCAGAGGCATGTGGATATCCCACAAATCAGGTGTCCTTTCAGTAACACATATAGATGAGTTCACTCAACTTTACTTCTCCAAGGGATGGCCACTTTCCAAGTGGGTTCTCTGATGCAGCTGTGTCTCTGGCATGCCTTGGGGATCAGAAAGCAGAATGCCAAGGACATTCTCATGCCCTGCACACTAGACACTAAATTGGGGTCTGTGATGGGAGAACAGCCCCTCCTCCCTGTTATCAACTAGACCCCTCTCGGGAAGAACCCCATCTGTAATGACTTCTGGGGCTACTGATAAAGAGGTCCTTAGGTCAGACTATTTTTGAATAAAGCCCCCTATCTCAGCTCAAAACCCTTTCCCATTCTGAGTTTTAAAACAATGCCTGCAGAGCCCCAGCACTCTGGGCAGGAGACACATTTGGCTAATCTGCGTCTGGCTGCCTGAAGCGCAACTGACAACTGTCAAAGCGATAGCAGAGGTGACTTCCCAAAGAGGTGTCTCCTTGAAATCCTTCAAGGTTCACAGCAAGTAGGAGCCAGCGTCCATTGGCCCTTATCTCCCAGCTGCGCTTAGAGGAACCTGAGGTGTGTGAAGGCAGCTTTATCTCCCCAAGTGACAAAAAGTCTCGAGTAAATAAGCTACTGGGTTGGGGAAGGTCCCGTATATGTTTCTGGGCCACCACAGCTCACTGCTGAAGAGCGCGTGGAGGAGTGGTGTGTACTGCCAGCACAAGCCTTCTGCCTATGGAGAACAACAGGACCAGGGCACAGAGCAGACCCCTAAGCTGCCCATAGCAATCAGCACATCTGACGCCCATGGTGAAGAGAGCAGTCAGAGGAAGTGTCTCCCTCCATTGGACCTAGGTGAGGGTTGGATGACACAGCCTCATCCAGAAGCAGGTCCCTTGGGACTGTGATGTGAGCTGTCATAAGGATGTTGGTCACCTGCAATGATACAACCACTTGGAAAATGAGCCAGGTCCCCCTGGGGTGGAAACCTTCATGAAGAATCACTCTGGCTGTCACCAGGAGAACTCTCCCATATTTCCTTTCAGGTCAAAACCTGTCTGTCCCTCCTTTCCTAACCATGAAAACCAAGCAGGTGTCCCATCAGAGAGCAACAGCTCTACCACGCACCTCCAGACGGAGCTATGGATGCTTGCTGGCCTACTCACCAGGTTATGCACTCCAAGGCTGATGAACATCAGCCCACAGAGTATTACAGCCGAGCAGGACAGGCAGTGCTGTACCAGAGCAGTCATCTCCCTCTTTTAGCTCTCTCCCAGCTGCTTCCCTCCTTCTCCCATATGAGGGAAACTGGTGACCAGAGCCCTGGGGTCAGGGCCATGCTCAGAGGAGCAGGCAGTCCTGCCGTGTCCTGATTATGTCATTGGAAGCCAGAAAGAAAACCATTTTTTTTTTACGTTTTTTCCCCAAATGTCATTTGCATTAGGTCGTCTGTTTTGGCCAATTTAAGCTCTCAGCAGAATTCCCACCAAATTTTATATCAACTATTTTAGGGAAGGGTTTAAAAAAGTGAAAGAGTTTGACTAATTTTAAAACCAGCTTTCCCAAGGGACACTTATAAAACATACAATGTCTAAAAACCTTTGCTGTTTTGAGGAGTTCAAAATAACATTCCAGAAGGGATCTTTAGAAAAATGTTCCTGTACCGGTCCCATTCCTGCCGCTGGGCCAGGCCACCTCCCTTTAATGCACCACATTTGTTTTCCATTTAGTTATCAAACCTACATATTAAAATAAAATCTCAGAGTAAACAAAATCAAACTAACCTTCCTCCTTTCTTTTTCAGAATATTTAAGGTATATTAAAGGAGCAGAGCCTGCCTGTTTTCATTTCCAATGGGGCCAGGTACCAGAGCTTGTCCCTCAGCACCCGTGTGCCGTGGTCAGGGCTGAGCACACCTTTGTTGTCCCCCATCCCACACTGCTGAGCGCTGCACCGAGAGCCACTTCATAGACAGGCTGTCCCTGGCACCCCCACTTTGATATGGAGGCACCCTAGCTACCACTTGCAGGCAATACAGTAAATCTCATTTTACACTAATCCAAGGACTCTGTGAAACTCCCTCTGCAGCTTTTGTCTGGAGAAACCGGACGGGTTCAGAGATGGTTTTATTAAAAGAGGGTAGGAAAGAGGTATTTAAATCACCCGGCTTGGCAGCCTGATGAAATTACCTGTGCTTAGCTGAAAGAAAAATCACTGAATTGCTTGTAGAATCCCCTTACTTACATAAAAGTTAAAATCTTTCCTCACAAAAGATGTGACTGCTTCTTCCTGCTGTGATTTGTTGTTTTTAACAAGCTGCCTTCACTCTCCCCTGTCCCTCTGTCACTGCTGTGCTCTAGCGACCTGCTGGCCCGTTGAGGGCTGCTGGTCCCCGGCTCAGTGGCAAGTTGCTTGTTGAGGGTTTAATGGCTGAAGCCGGGGGTGGGAACCCCATGGGTGGTCTCACTGGTTGGGCAGCTCGTTCTTGTACCCATCACCTTCCTGCTCCAGCACAAGCCACCTGGGAGATGGCAGGCGTTTGAAAGCCATTTTATATTTGTATTGATCTACATGGTGGGGAATGTTAGTGACAATACTTGGACAATATTTTGTCTGGTTTATTCCTAGTTTTCATCACATGGATAATCTTCATGGTGTGAATTAAATTCATTTAATTCATACATTTTAACTTTTTAAAAAGAAATAAAAATTAAGAAATAATATATATGAGTCAACATCTGCCTAGGGAGCATTCACTAAAATATTAACTGTGCAAGTAATTCAATACCATGATTACCTTCTTTTCATTAATAGCAGACAATAATTCTTTTTGTCAACAAAGATATTTCAGATTTATTGAAGCATAGTGGGATACGTCTAGGTCCCAAACATACAAACAAAACTATAAATAGTTAGAGAAGATAAGAAAAGCATCTTACGTAAATACTCAGCCTGAAATGAATACAGAACCCAGGAATCCTTCCTTGCTCCACACTATATTTAACATTTCCAGATGTGCCTGCATGACCAGTTTGGGATTAGGGGCCTGAAGCTGTGTGACATGAGGCCCACTCTTCAGACAGAATAAATCAAAATAAGTGTCCTACAGCGCATCCACTTTTCTACAGTTCTTGCTGACCTGAACAAGTACTTTGATATTTCATGGAAGAGACATCTCTCACTTGATGTTTTCTGTCCTGCAGATCGTTGTCAGGCAGTTTTTTTTTTCTTACTGTAGCTTCAAATTCTTTTGTCCCTTTGGACCATCTGGTCTTTTGGTCATCAACGCTGAACAGACTTAGACGTTGCAGTGGACCAAGAACCTCACTGTCCTCAGTGACCTTCACATTATTTTGCTTGTGAGCTTGGTCAAGGAAAAAGGTGTCATGTCTTGCAGTCTGTGACATCTCCCTGTAGGAACCCTCTGACTGTACCTGGATACACTGTACAAAGGCTTGGATGTGAACAGCCCCAGTGTTGTATTAGTATTATCCCATGCAAAGAGCCCCAGGGATTGTTTTCCGAGGCCTTTTCCACAGAGACCCAGATTCATTAGACAACCAACAGCATGTTACTTGGGACAGGACACTCCACATTTACTGTAAGCTAGCTCAGACTGAGGGAGATGTGCTGGGCCCACAGCACCACAAAGGACACGAGCAAGATCCGAGATAGATAGTTAGGCATTTGCTGGAAGCCATTCTGTTTTCAATAACTTGGTACCTATTCAACCAGTTCACATCCACCTCAACCATATCATTGCCATGTAAAGACCACTAATGTTGTGCTCTCTGTGCCAGGCCCACAATGGGACACTGACATTAGATGGCACCATTTAGGTTGTAATTGTACAGTAAACAGTAAGTGCTTCTGCCAGCGGTAAGATCAGACTGAGCCACAACCAAGGAACCCATCCCTCACACAGCTGTAAAAAGATGGTATTTGCCATCTTGTCCCAGCCAACAGGCTATGGGCTGGTGAGAGCTCCACATCTGAAGGGGTTTAGGAGGGGACTGGAGAGAAGGTGAGGGCAGGGCACAACAGGGTTGGCTCTAGTGTTCAGCCCAGGTGCTTGCTAAGTTGTTTTGTCCTGCCAGGTTTTCCCAGCCTGTCTCCTGTGCTTTCTAGTCACTGTTCAGTACTTCTTTCCTCTCTGTCTCCCATGAATTCAGGTCTGCTCTTTTCCTGCCATACCACTGTGCTGCTCTCACTTCACCACGAACCCCTCAGGCCCTCACCAGTCCATTCCCACTACACGCATCTTTCCATTCCTCTCTGCTTGATGGAAAGAGAGACTTTCCTCCAAAGCCCAGTTCCTCCCATTTGAGTTCAGTGTGGAAGATAAGCAGAGCAGATGGCCCTCTGCCAGCACCTGCTTTTGTCCTTTGCCTATGCAGGGCACCTAAAAGTTGAATTCTGAATCTAATCTTTAGACAGTCGAGTTGGCAAGGATGAGTGTGGGGGTCTCAGAACAGCAGCCTCGCTACTGACAATGGAGCAGGGGATTAAAGGCAGCCCCTGCTTGTCCCAGTTGTGCCACCTCCCAGGAGTGCAGGGAGCAGCCAGCATGGGTCAGGCGTGGGTTTCTCACAGTGTCCTGTCTTAGCTCTGAAATATCCCTCAATATTTTCAAGGGGGGTGAGGGGGTGGGGAAGAAGGGGGACAGGATGGACACATTAATTTCTAAAAAAATATTTCTAAGAAATAGGATATTGTCAAGAACAAGGACAGACACCCTATGGTTCATTTTCCCTCAGAATGGACAGGAAAATGCTTTTTAGAGCAGTGTGTGAAATTATTTTATTTCCAAGAGTTTCCTCTTCACGGGCATTACAGCATTAGGTCTATGTTTATACAGCATTTCGAACCCCTCTCCAAACAACTCCCCTGTTTGTTTATAAGTCCACAGTAGGAAGCTCCCCAGCACCATCACTGTAGTGTTTCCCACAGAGGTGTGACCCAGGGACGCGCAGCGCAGCTCTGCCTCCGCAGCTGCTCCACCCCTCAGCATCCAGGAAAAACTAACATGTACTTAAATGTTAAGAGGCTATGCCTAGCATTGATTTCTACCTTCAAAATCTTTAAATGGTAGGTAACTCCCATGGTTATATCAAACTTGCCCCAATTTCTCTTTTTATTTGGGTTTTGTTATCTTGGAGGAAAATTTTCTGGAAGTTCTGGGTCCCTGCCACAGCGCTGTAGCGATGTCTTTGCTCAGGTTATTCATCTCTAAATCTGTGTTTTGCATACCTTGGCACCTCCATACATATGCCTCCACAGCTGGTAGAATTTCAAAGCCTCTGCATTCTCTCCTGCTTGAGTAGCCTAAACCGATTGAAGCGGGGGACTTGGGGGGGGGGGGCATTGCTGTAAGCGGGATCAACCACCAGCCCTCCCAACTTCTCAACAACACAGCTCCCAATTCCCCCTAGACGGTGACTGGTGGGGAAACGTCTCCAATGCTGCAGGTGAAGGGCAGGCGTGGGGGCGTTTCTGCAGCAGGAGAGGTGCCCCTTGGGGGGCTGTGGCGAAGGGAAATTCTTGGGAAGCTGCAGTCCCTGCCCGGACAAGGAACAGATCCCAGCATGGACAGAGAACTCCCCAGAGAGTAGAGCAGGCGCTGCCAAGCTGCCAGCCAAGGTGCAAGACAGTAGTAGCCTGACATCATATAAATAAACAACAGGAGAGGGTTCCTGCTCTTGCCTTGGGTCTCTGCGGCAGTGCAGGACTAGCTGCTCCTTGAAGGTGGCCAGCGAGAGGCCACAGTCCCACACCAGTCCCAGGGACCCCAACAGCATCTATATCCCAGGCAGCTCTGCTGGGTGTAGACCATGCCCTCACCACATCTCCCAGTGCTTTGGGGGAGGCAAAGACCTGCAGATCTCACAGATTCTCTGTTTTTAAGCATTGTCTAAGCTCGGGAGCAGAGGTGGGAGAACTGGGCTGGAGAAGGTCCATGCATGAGGGAGCTGGGGTAAATGATGCCTGGGGACTGGACGATGTTGCTGAGGAGGTGAGGGAGCTCAGAGGGTTGGGAGCAGGGTGCTGAGCACCTGAGACAAACACCATCATCCATAGGTTCCTTCTCTGCCCCAAACCACCATGTGTATTTCTGCCTGATACTCTGGGCTGAGGGGACACTGAGGACCCTCCCCTGCACCAGTGAAGGGTTCAGGCTCAGGTGTGAGGGGAAAGCAGGGGTAGGGCAGGGCACTTGAAGCATCTGTGGCGTGGCTGGCACCTCCATGAGGGAAAGAACCGTTAGCCAAGGGAGACCAGAGGAAAGCCCTGTTCTGAGGGGCTCAGGTGGGATCAGGGTCTGTGCATCCCTGTGCCTAAGGACTCCTCTGAGCCCAGAGGTCACCTGGGTGGGGAGGGCTGATGATGCTGCAAGGCATGGTCCTCCAGGAATCTGAAAGTTTGAGAGAAATTTGGGATCCATCTGCACTCTCTTCCATGGCCAAGGCAGGCAAGCCATGGCACAAGCTTCAGTGAAATAATGCATCTAATCCGCCTGAGTAATGCTAAAGCAAGCCTCTTGATTAGTGTTTAGAAACCAGGCAAACAATTGATTTAAAATAATTGGTAAATTATGATTAAATAAAAACATTTATACAAAAGAGTTTGTCATTGATATGGTTAAATAAATATTTGTAGAAGTAACTTATACTTGGCCCCGTGCCTGGGCGATGAGCTCTGTTGGGCTGGCTGTGGTTTAATTTTAATAAAGACCAGAAGGCATTCCAGAAATACATAATGCTCCCAGCCCATCCAATGTATATCTGGGGCTTCAGCTCTGCTCGCCACTAACCCGGGCCCAGTTTTGCTTCATATCACCTGCTGGTGCCTGTCACGCCCTCTCCCCAAAAACATGCTCCTTATTTAGGGCTGAACCACAAAACAAGTGGCCGCGTCGAGACAGTCGAGTGGGCAGGAGGGAGGGATGTGGATGGAAATGTTCAATACGTTGCCACTCTCCGGCAGCGTTGGAGCAGAGGTAGGGCTGGGTAGGCTGCTTTGTAGTGAAACCTCAAGCTCTGGAACTGCTTCAGGGCTTACAACAATAGAGCTCTTATCTGGCCCAGCTCGGTGGGCTTTCCAAGAGCTTTAGGAAGGGGTTAGCCTCATTACCGCTGGCTAGAGATAAGGAAACCGAAAGGAGACGTGACTTGCCCAAAGTCCAGCTGCAGAGGGAACAGAAGCCAGGACGCTCCGCTGGCCAGAGCCCAGGGTGCAGTGCCCTGCTCAGGCACATCCTCCTCAGCTCTCTTAGCCTGATGGTTGCTGCACTGCCTGGCCACTGAGTCACCCTCATGGACTAACAGGATTTGTGCAGCCCCTTGGCCACCTGTGTGCTGCCGAGTGTCCCTGCACTCAGAGAGCAGAGGGTGTGGGGGGACACAGGTCAGCAAAGCGTGTCATCTGGGGGCTCTGCAGATGATGCTGACTCTGCCATTGCTTCACTCCCTCGTTTCCAGCCAGCCACTAAGCCACCAGAGCTTGGAGCAGCCAGGCCAGGCACAAAAGCTCCTTCACACCTGCACTGGTCATCAAGCAAACAGCCAAAGGCTACAAAATGCACTAGCTTGGGCTGGAGGCTCACGGATCCTTAATGCTTCTAGTACTGGTCCCAGAGCTGCTCGCACAGGACTGGCTGGATGGGAAGCCCTGCTTGGAGACACATCATCCTCCCTTCCCCTTCTCATGCTGTGGTAGAGGCTCCTGAGCACCAATGTTTCTGTGGCGTGTCCTGCCCTGGTGGGGCAGGGTGGGGGCTGCCCAATGTGGGGGCACATTTGGCTGGCACTAAAGGCAGGAGGGGCAAGCAGGCACATGCAGCAACTGTCTCACTCACCGTGACATCCTTTCAGGAGCACACAGTCAACCTGCAGCCCAGGCAGCATGCAGAGCATATCTGCAGCATGGTCTGGGGATGTAAAGATGTGTGTGGAGTCACACCTGTGGTGACCTGTGTGGCTGGATGCTAAAAGGAGGGGGAGAAGGAAAAAAAGCTTGAGGGGTACAGGAAGAAGGACACAGCAGCCAACTGCAGGCTTGGTTTACACCATGCAGGAGGCTCTTGCGGGACAGATGGATGAAGTCACTGCTTTTCTGAGGTGCAACGTTTGAGGTTTTCCCCAGGTCCTGCTCCAAGGGGATCTCAGCACCTGCTTGTGGCCCGAGACATCAGAGCAGCCCTGGGTGCTATAGAAGTCCCCTGAGGGCAGCAAGTCACTAGACTCTGCCATCCCTGCCCAACCCCATTAGGAAACCATCCCCAAAATGTCATCTCCAGTGGATTAAAATAGAAATTCACTTGCCCCAGCTGTGAAACACAGAAATACACAGTCCCACTCAGCGTACACCTCCCTCAGTTATGCCCGCAGGGACTCAGCAAAGCCCGTCTCCAGTGCCCCTCCCCACAGGGACATGGGGGACAAGACCATCCACCACCCATGGGTCCATACCAGGGGTGTGCTCAGGGCACACAGTGCTACTGGGTTGCCTTCCTGCCAAGGGAAGCCCCTTGATCTTGGTGTCCCCCCACTATCACGAGTCACGAGGCAGCTCTTGGCATCCTCCATCCCACAGACCAGAGCAGTGCTGCCTCTGGAAAATATGGGTCATGTCTGGCCTGGCCCTTCCACCTGCTCTGCATGGACACAGGAGGTCCCCAAGTGCCTTGAACTCCTACCACCGCAGCCCGCTTGACCTGAGAGTTGTGCTCAGGCCAGTGTCCCTATTGCAAATGTCACCCCTCTTGCTGACCTCCTGGCCTCAAACCAGTCTGAGACTTTGAGCCTTTAACTCTTCCTTCATCCCCTCTGATCCATCCTGCTCCTGACTCCTGAAGAAGATGGAGTGGTTGCAGCCACTGCTGCCCAAGGACGAGTCGGTGCGTCAGGAGTGATCTCCCCACTTCCTGGAGCAGGGAGAAAAGGACAACTGTCACCATCACCGTCCCCGCAGCCTGGGCTGCATGAGAAGGTCTGGGCAGAGATGTGGGGCAGCTCCACCACGGTGCCCGGCAGCTCTCTGCACTCACTGCACATCCCTGCTTGGTAAACACAACAGAGAGTTTTACAATCAAATATTTATGCTAATAAAAAACATTTTACATAATCTTTAAACAGCTATGTCATCTCCCTATATTCATTCTCTGATGTCTATGTTTTGAACTGGGATTGGAAAATTTAGCATATTTACAAAGAAGTAAATATTATGATGAAAACATCAGGCAGCTTAATAGTAGCTTTAGTGAAGTGCAGAAGAATTTTGTGTTCGTGTTGTCAATTGCATAATATCTTCTGGACCTTCATAAATTAAGGGACCTTGTTGGATGCTTGCAGTACTCTGATAAATAGTTCACAGCTTGAATTCAGTAAGGCCTGTCTGCTGTCAGAACGGGAAGAGTTCATGACATCTCCACCATAAATTCCTGCCCTCAAGCTCCATGAGGAGATAGGGAGGTGACAGATCAGTTTAATGCCTGGCAGACAGCAGTCAGTTCAAGGCAGAGAAATGCCACTATGATGGTGCTTACCTGATGCAATCAAAAGGTAATGACTGGGTTGTGTTGAACCATTGATGCTCACAGCTTCCTGACCAGAGAAAGTCTGGGCTAAGTGCTCAGCTAGGACCAGACTAGGATCATTCTGAGGTGTTCCTCAGAGACCAACTCTGCTTCACACTGATGGAGACACTGCTGCTTTATTAGCTCCAGCTCAGAAAATCTCTGTCTGTCCCAGGTCAGGGAGAGGAATATCCTGACTGTTTGCCATGTGACAGCCAGAGGACCTCTTTTCTTTGCTATTCACCCCTGGGCTGAGTCCAGACTAGACATCTTCAAAGGATGTCCAGAGCTCCTTGTGAGCCTTGGCTACTGTGATGCCTGCCCTCAGTTTATCACAGCAGTGTTGGTTATGACTGGAAGAATATAGCCCTCCAGAGCAACATAACTGTAAAGGCAAATCTCTCTCCGGTCTTCCTCCTCCTTCAGATTCAGAGTTGTACCAGCCGGGGGATGTTCAGCACACAGCTCTGTGCCAGTACAGCTGTATCTCCCCATGGGACCTTCCCTGGCACAGCTACACAAGCACGCAGCAAATTACCACTAGCCTATGACTTCAGCCTATCAGATTTGTCTTCCCGGAGCACACTGTAGAGATGCAAGAAATCAGGCCATGGTAGGAGGGCTTTGTTCCAAATGGAGCTGCCAGGTGCCCTCAGGAGAGGGCAGTCTGAGCAGATGTAACTGGCAGGATACCGGGTTTGTGGAAAAAATGTTTGCTTGGACAGTTGCAAACTGTTTATGAGAACTTTACTTGGCATTACATCCAACCCTAAGTCTTGCAGTGAATTCAGTTGGCTAAATTCAGGGGTCCGCTGTTGACAATGCTGATAAATGCACTCTGTGTTGCCATCAACACCAGCAGAAGCTGGGTCACATGGGTGAAATGGCAGACCTGGATCTCCTGTGCAAGGAGAAAGCAAACGGCAGAGCAGGGGGCCAGGCAAAGTGAATCCCCTGCAGGACAGTGAGAGGGCAGGAGACACTCCATCCTCACCTGGCAGTGCAGCCCTGGTGGATGTCCCTCCCTTGGGTTGTGACTCCACAGCCCTGAGACCTGCTGTAGTCTGGCCTTCTGTGGCACAGATACCGTCTCACACGCTGACCCCTCCAAGTCCCCAGAGGAATCTCACAGAAACGTCAGCTCATTTGGGTCTTTTTCCCACAGATGCAAATCTACATAGAAACAAACAATCTGCTTTAAAATAAATCAGTACCATAAACAATAGAGTGTGCTGGAAGATTAGAAGGGACTGCTTCCGGGTATCTGGTGAGCAACACAGAGCTGATATCCTTAGGACTCTGGGGTGTGACTCCTCAGTTCAAAGGAATTCCCTACCATGGGTAATTTATTCTGGTATTTCAGGCTCACTCCTTCACTCACTGCAATCAATATGACCCTATTTACAGCAGAGATGCCTGTAGCAATGCTGGAAACAGGAGAACAGGGAGCAGTACTGGTCTTTGCAGTCTTTGGTACCTACCTGCCTGTTTCATCTTCCAACAAAAGGTGGCAGCTGGTGGTGATGCCTGCCCTTTTCAGAGCTGAACAGTGACTGTGGTGCAGCACAGTGCTTGGTGGCAGACGTCCAGGACATGTGAGGGCTGGGCAGTGTGAACTCTGGAAATAGATGAGGCATTTGTGGAGGGTTTTACTATTTCTGGGCTATCTAAGGCAGATAGTCTCCAGGCAAATGGACCAGTATCTGTGGTGTCATCTCAGTGCCTGTCCTCCTTGCCTCTAGTCTGAGGTTTGTGGAAGACAGCTCAGAAGTTTCCTGAGGACATCAAGAATACATGTGGTCAGGGATGACTCTCATGTAATGACCACCACAGGGAAACACCAGTTCTGAACTGTGAATTCAGCAGTTGAGTCATTTGTGGAGAGTCCTCTCTTAGAGGTTGCATCACCTCCTAAGAAACAAGCATGGCCACCAAACTGAGTGCTTGCAAGGTTTGGACACTGGCATTCCCTGGAGGATGGAAGGGAGAAAGTGGGACAGAGGGAGAGGAGGAAAAGAAAATGTCTTTCACCACTCTCAGCCTTTGTCAGTAGCATGGTTTTATAGGGTATAGTTTATGGCTGTTCCGTTTTGGAAAGGAGAGAAAGGATTTCTGAGAGCATGTCCTGGAACCAGCATCAGAATCTTCACCATCTCAGAAGCCTGGGGTCAACTATTAGGCTCCCACCAGAGTCCATGTGTGCCTGGCCCCTTCCCACCCTTCCACTAGCAGGGAGAGGCAGCAGTTTGCAAGAACCTGGGCCAGACCTGTGGGATTGCTCCCCATGGAGGTACCTCAGTGGGCACAGCATGTGTGCAGTGTTCACAAGGTGGCAGGAGAAGTTTCTCCTGGCCCAACCAGGCTCAGACACTGAACAATTTGACTAACTGTCTTTCTTCATTATCACTTAATTCCATCACAGGCTTATGTCCGCATTAAATGGAGTGGTAAATTGCACTGTAATTGGGTGCAACTGTAACCGGTGTTAATTGGGTGTTTGTTCATTCTGTAAGAGGTTGCCACGTGGAAAGGTGGCAGTGGAGATCTAAGTAGGTTGTCCAGTGGAGCTCATGAACTGGTTTGGTTCTCCCTTAAGCACCCCTGCCTTTTCCTTACTGACCCGGCTCAATAAGGGCAGGGCATTGCCCTCATCTGGAATAAACAACTGGCATTCTGTGTAAGGCATCCTGTGTAAGGCATCCCAAGGAGAAAGTAACAGCCATTGCAGGCACCAGCAGAAGAGCAAGAGGTGGAAAGGATGGTGGTCAGGTATTAACACCTCCAGAGCCAGTAGTATGCCGGGCTCTGTCTTTCTTACGACTGTGATTAAGAAGCTGTTGAAGTAGCATCAGAAGTGATTTTAGAAGAAATTTTCCAAATCGAGTAGTAACAAACCTCTGGGACCTGGCAGTTTCAGAAGACTGCAGAACTCTGAATATTCAAAGAAACACGTCTCTGCTGCTAAGCACGATGTGCAACCAACCATCCTTACCTGCCATGGGTGGAGAAGAGTGGTCAATCTGATGGTCATTTTCACAAAAGGCTCCAGTGAGGACCCAAGGAAATAAAAACAAGTTCATTCCAGTTGGCGAATTTGTTGAATAGATATAGCAGAAATATGGAGGAATTCTATGTATGACGGTATGTATCATGCCCACCATTCACTCAAAACTCTTTGAAAATGTTTACTGACAGTACAGTTAAGAGTGGGTCAAAGAACACAGTGGCTGTGGGTTTCCAGCAGCCTTTCAATGAGATTTCTCCTCTAGCTCCAAGCTTGTAGGTGGGAAGAGAAAGAGCCTTCCAGGGACTAAGGACTTGTTAAAGATGGGAATAAATGGCCATTTTTGACACCTGAGTGAGGTAGTTTGTGGAGTACCAAAGGAACGTTTGCTGGGAGAGTGCTCCTCAGCAGAAAAGTTAGGGAAAAGGGCTGATGATTCAAAATGACTAAAGCAGTTAGAAGTAAAACTTCCTGCAGAGAGCTGCAGAATGCTCTCTCCATGCTGGATGCCTGAAAGATGAAACATCAAATGAGATTCGACATCAAAAAATGTAAATAAAGCACAGAATGGGGAAGAGAAATGGCCAGTTGTTGCATCTCCATGGCCAAGAGCCCAGCTTTAGCAATTACCACTCAAGGAAGAGAGACTGGGGTGGCTTCAGGTCTGGAGAACAAGTCCTGTGAGGAGAGGCTGAGGGAACTGGGCATGTTTAGTTTGGAGAAGAGGAGGCTGAGGGG
>JAOQGH010000003.1:24435714-24472706 GCA_025769975.1 Gallinago jamesoni | reverse complement strand
GTTTGTTTGTTTGTTTGTTTAATGTGGTTGGACTCGATGATCTCAAAGGTCCCTTCCAACCACTAAGATTCTGTGATACTGTGATACTGTGATACTGTGAGACATGACAGCCCCGTGTATAGTGGCTTCCAAAGTGACCAGTGCAGTTTCTATAGCCTTCTCAGAAGAGCACCTCTGTGCTCTCGGATTGGTGGCTCCAGCACCACCTGGACAGGGAACTGCATGGAGAGAAATGCCAGATAAGCAAGATCATCTTAAGATGTGGTTTGCATTGGCACAGAGTTTCCCCTCAGCCTCCCTAAGAAAATTCTGAGTTTTTAGATGAGATCGTTGCATCAGTTTGAGCCCCTTGGTTGACACTTCAATCTTCCTGTTCTTCCCTTTCATTTTTGATGTCATTCAGGAGAGTACCAATGCGGATTTTTGGGATCTGGGTGTTCAGGGAAAGGAGTATCAGTGGCCAACTGGTTGTAGGTGACAAGAAAAAGGAATTAAAGAAAGCTGCAATAGTCTCATCCATTCCTTCATGGGCTTGTAATGCTAGGGAAGAGAGAGCAAAGCTGTAACACCAGCAGTCCTGCACAAGCACTGGAGTTCAGGACAAGCTCTGACATCTCTTGTGAGCAAACCCTGAGAAACTCACACTGTGTGAGGGGATGCTTGGGTGCCTCCCATACTGTGAGATATCTGGTGTAAATGTGCTCAGACAGAAGCAGGCTCCCTCCTCTAGTGGAGAACTACCTACACACCCTGAGATACGTGGCCAGTACAACCTCCCATACGCAGCGCTAGTTTGACATGTGCCCTCCGGGGAACTGCTCAGGAATTATCTGCTGGTTAATAAAAAGTCCTGAGAAAAGAGTAGGGAGGAATAAAGGCATCCCATTAAAATGGAGGTCACCCAGGTGGGACACCATGTACATCCCTAGCAAATCACCAGCCAGGATGTGCCTACTAAATCACACCACGCTTTGCATTTATCTGGGTGAAGAGTCACCAAACAAGAAAGGCGAAAGATTTATTCTGAAGACTAAATACCATCTTGTCCACTTGGTCTATGTACACTCTCACAGTGACTAAGCTCAAGGAACCTGTGGTCTTTGCATGACTCCAACTCCCAGGTTTCTGTGCTTGGGGAGTTTGCAGGCTTCATCCTCCATTCTTACACGAAAGTAAGGAATTTATCCACATCAAATAAACTCCATCTGCCACTGTCTGGCCACCCTCCCCAGTTAAGGCAGATCACACACCAATTTCTTGATAATTCTGGGATTTTAAAAATGTGTTTACTTTTTCAGCTGCACATTTTGCAGCCCCTACCCCATCTAAATAGTGCTTGCCCTTTTCCCCTGTTGATCATTGCCCGACATTTCTACTTCTTTCCTGTGTATTCCTGATTGTGACTCATCATAATACTTTGCTTCCTTCCTTGCAACAATTCTGAGGTTTCACTGCACTTGTGTGGGACTGTGTGAAAAATTTTCTGGAAGTCAAAACCTGAATTTTTTAATTGGTTCTGTTTTAATCAGATGCTTTAGAGGCACCTCCAGACTGCCTAGAAACATTATGAGGCCACAGCCTGTATCCATCTCCCACTAATCATTTCAGTAATCCATGCCAGGAAAAAAAAAAAAACAGAGTCCATTGTTTTCATTTGTCATCTAGATGTGCAATGCTTTACCAGGAAAGAAGTAAGACTATGATACTCAAGGGCTTTTGAGGCCCAGGAGGCTCCTACACTGTCTACATCCTTGATGTGGGGTATTTCAACAAGTCCTCTTCTCTGCACGAGACAATGTCCTGGTGGTGGAGGAGATGGGAGAAGCGCATCGAGCAGGGTGCCTGGCAGCAGGGACTAGACCTATTCTCCCAGCTTCCACCAAGCATTTGGTATCAGACCTGGAGCTCATGTGCCCATCCATCACATCTGCAGATAATCCTGAAGGGGTAGAGGGACCCAGGATGAGATCAGCACATGAGGTGCTGTGTACATTGGGCAGCTCGCCTCTCCTTGCTGGTCCTAAGCCATGCCCTCTGATGGCCTTATACTGCCACAGGGAGATTGACCCCAAATAGGATTACACTGTGCAGTGTGTCCCTTGCCCTCCATTCCTCTTCCACTGAACTCGAAAGACTGAAGATGGCAATTTGCAGACAGAAAAGGACCAGTCTGGGAGCAAGAGGGGACTGAGGAAGCAGCATTCATCCTCATGGGAAGATGTAGCACTGGAGTGAAAAAGTCCTGGAGACCCTTACTTTGGGCTGCATGACAAATGAACTGTCATGGCTGATGTGGAACCAGGGACTCATCCACCGTATCTGCAGATAGTCCTGAAGGGGTAGAGGGACAGATCCAGGGTGAGATCAGCACATGAAATATGGCCAGAATCTCTGCAGGTGGGTATCACTAATGCACGATGGAAAAGACAATATGAACCTGCAGGCTCCAGAGGGAGAGGACACCTGCCATCAGGGGCAGTAAATCACACTGGAGTTTGCAAAGTACAAGAAACTGCAGTTTGAGACTGTGAGGGTTGTTGAGTTCTTTCTTGTCCTAGAGCTGCTCATGGTTTGGTTCTGCTAAATGGTGGCATTTGTTTCAGGACAGGACTACTTATGAGAAGACCATTAGATGGGACACTTCAAACACAGTAGGCTAAACATTAGGAAAAAATAGTAAGGAACAAGTCTCCTGGCCACCTTGCTGGACACTGCAGTAGGGCTGTGTTTACCGATTCAGATCAATGCTTGGAGATTAATTTATTTCAATAAACTCTTCCTCATCAGACTTTAAGGAATATCCACTTCATTAGTGGATATCAGGAAATCAAAAATCTGCCTATGACTGGTAGAGGCCTCAGGTCAAGACAGCCTCCTGGCATGGGCTACATGAAGGTGAGGGACACTAGCACATTCAGTTGTAAGTGGGGCACTGCAGGAACAAGAGCTTCTGAGGCTACTGGCTTTCTAAGGTCTCTGGCAACATGGGCCTACAAGTTCAGAATCCCTATCACCAACTCAAAATGTTTAAAAGGACTTCCCAGAAACCACAGGATTTAAAAAAAAATTTAAAAAAAAAAAAAAAGAAAAACAACAAAGCAACAAAAACCACAAAAAAAAAACACCAACAAACCAACCAACCAAAAAACCCACTAAAATTCCAAACCAGGTCCGAGGGAGTTTTCAGGTGGCAGAAATTTAGGCAGTTTCCCAGATGAGAGCCATATGTCAGGAAAGCTGAGACCTGCCCTTGACTTACCTTGCCTTCTTAGAAAGTAAAAGGTGCCATCAGTTCATTTCCTTCCACTTACCTGAAGTGAACCAGGTGTGGGCTTGGGGTGGGAGGACCAGCAAAGCATCTGTATCTCTTTACTTTGCATGTTTGCAAAAATTTTTTCTTCTCTGAGAGAAGATTTGGTAGGTAGAGAAGTGTCCTCCATTGCAGCTACATCCACCATGCGGCTGATCCTAACCTCCTTGTGCTCGTCTGCAGCACAGGAAGCTTTAAGTCAAGATTTAGCCCTTCCTGGTGTATTCAGCGTTATTCTGAGTGTCTGTGTGTAACAGAACAAGAGGGTGTGTTCTCAGTGCCTGCAGCATATCCTACCTGGACCACAACACACGTGAGCATCTCAAGCAGATAATGCTATGGATGCAGCCACATGCTGACAAAGGTGTTCAGGGAGCAGCCCAGCTCTGGGCACACCTGGAAGGACGTGCAGACGAGACACCTGAGCATCCCTGGGCTCATCTTTGGCTTCCCAGCAGGGTTGGGATCTGCGCAGCCCAAAGCACTGCTGCCTCTGTGCACCCAGGGGCCGCAGCGGCTGCAGGCACAGCTCCGTCTCCTGAGTAGCCGCATGCTTCGGCTCCCCGATGGGATGGGCATCCAACACAGCACTCAAACCCACCCCCAGCCGTCCCCTGGCCTGGGACACTCGCTCTGACCCCAGCCCTTCCTTCATCTTAGGGTCACACAGACCCCGAAGCCATACTGGTGGCCCCGGGGTGGGAGCTGGAGCCCAGGGGCCATCCTCGCACCATGCTGCAAAGAGTTAAGCCCTGGCTCTGTTGATATTTCCAAGCAGCTCCCAAAGTCAGCCCAGCCGGGGAGCGTCCTGATTGGCTGCATACCGGTGGTAGTAATTAGTATCAGATATCAAACTTCTGTCTTTGCTAAGACCCTTTCCGATAGATAGTCGCTGCTCCCCGCTAGACGATGACATCAGCCAGAACACCCAGCTGCTGGTAGTAAACGCCGGGCAGTTAATTAGTTCAACACAGCACAGGGGGAGCAGTTGGTGTCCGTGGAGGGTCAGTGCTGGATGGGACCAAATCTTTCAAAGCCACTTGCTGCTTCTTGCCAGACAGCCGTAAAAGCACCCAGAGGGTCCGGGAGAGGTGGACGAATGCTGAGCTCCAGCCGTGGTCTGGGCAGCTTCTCTCTGTGGAGGAAGTTAATGGTTTAAGTGAGGGGCATCTGGATCTGGTCCCCGAGTCACCATGACACTCCTGGGGTCTGAGCACTCCTTGCTGATTCGGAGCAAGTTCAGATCAGGTAGGGGAAACCTTGAGATTTCTCTTAAAACTTCTCTCTTCAGCAAGCTGTAGCCACAGACTGTTTTGCACTAAATGTTTGGAAGAAGCATGTGAGCCAAATATTCAGAGGGTCGTAGAGTTGTCACGGCTTTGCTCTTTCAGAGGCTGTTCCTCAAGTAGAGAAACGCATCTTCCTTCCTCTCCCTTCCTTTTTTTTTTCTTTTTTTTTTTCCTGGTTTTCCATTGTCTTTGATTTATGTCTGTGGTTTCTTTTGGTAAAACTGCAGTTCCCGGGTCTCTTGCCCTGGCCCTGCTGTGAAGGATTCAGGCAGGAAGCCAAAAGGGCATCTGGGATAAATAAGGTACCTGATGCCACCTGTATATTCCAGGTGCTCTTGTGGGTCCCTCTGTAACAACAGCAGTGAGGATGGGCCGGACGCTCTCCCTGACATGCAGGCAGCTGACTTTGTTCCATTAAGTTGTGACTAATTGGAGAAAAATGAATTTGAAGAAATGCGTCATTTTTAGAAGTAAAAATAACAAATGGAACATGAAAAGTATTTAAAGTGACATCATCACAGAAATAAAACCAGAGCCACACAATTGATTGCCGTTCTCGGAGGGTTTGCAAGTAAAACATGCCTCTGTCTCTTAAGTTAGGGGAAGCACCGGTAAGGGGTTTCTCGGAGGACATTCAGCGTGAGTGAAGGTGAGTGAAGGTGAACTATGGGATGGTCACTTCTAAATCAGACCCTCTGCTGGATGTTCATGCCTTTATTCACTGGCTTTATTTATAGTAAGTATGCCGTGCTTATGAGTGGGTGTCTTTACTTGTAATTTTTTAAATGAGCATAACATACTGTAATATTAATGGTAATGTCAAAAAATGTTATTGAGGAGCTTTCTCTGACCTTCCCAGAGGTGAAGTTCTCCCCAGGAGTATTATCTGTGAGGATGTTCAGTGAAAGCAGCTCCATGTGCCGTACGGGACGCTGTAAAACCGGACTGGGTAGTCACGTTGGAACACGCACCTGGTCTGGCATGTCACCCATGCCGTGTGTGTTTTTGCCTCCTCATACAATGTAGATAATGAAATTAGAGATTTATGATACTGATGGTTGACATGAGTGGTGTTGTCAGGATCTCTTAGATAGCTGGGTGGTCAACTTAAACTTTGTTTTCTCAGCAAATACAGATTTGGCAGTTGGTTGAAAACCCAAGAGTGTGTGTGCAAACACAAGTGTTCTAGTCTGGCTGAATTATACAAAACTGGGGTCCAGGGCTTTGGTGTGGTTTCCATATCGCTCTGATCTTACATTTCATTAGATTAAGTCATTCCTTAGATTTTGTTGGTATATTATGGTACATTGCTGTTCATTTGAGAAAAATCTTGGTCTGCAACAATTCCTCCAGCAATTACAAAGCAACACTGCCACCTTTCTGACAGAGGAGGATGGGCTGCATTCTTTTCAAATGAACCAGTATTGTTTTTAAGGCTCATTTCTGGTTTATTTGTAAGCTGGCTTTATTATAGAACCAACAGTGGGCTTTATTATAGAACCAACATATTTTTCAAATGATTCTCCAGTAAAAGTAAACTTTGTGGGTCTTTGCATCCATTAATTCTTGTGCCTTTCAGCATTTCTAGGGCAGTCAATTTGTGAGGCATTCTTTGGTCCATGACTTATTCCCACAACCACCATCCCTCACTATTGCCTGGCAAAAGATAAGTTTCTCATTTGACAAGATTTCTCTGCCTATTTATTATGTTTGAGGCAGGGCTGCCAAAACCCCAGATGCGTGTCTGCCCCTCGCTCTCCCCGCTGCTGGGAGCACTTCAGGTAACACAGGACACGGCCACCGCACAGCCCTGGTCATCACCGTCTGTGGGATGGGGTAGGAAAGAGGGATGATGAGGAATACAAATAAATCAATATTGCTGCTTTCAATCTGTGCTGCATATTTAGTAACATGGGGAAGAGAAGAAAAGCTAACATGTAATGGTTCAAGTGGTCTCTATGGGACAGTTTCCTCCAGTGTCCCCGCTCCATGGGCAGGCTTTGGCAGCTATAGAGCCACACAAGGATGGCAGGAGTTCTCATTTATTGTCCTGTGCACACTGCGCAGAGGGATGAACAACCCATCGCCTCACACCACTCACAGCTCCGGGGCTGTAGCCTCCCCACAGACAGCAGCAGTTTACACGGAAAGCTCTGTCTCTTGCACAGAGCGAGTGAAAGACCAGCCAGGAGGGGTCAGGTCCTGAAATGCCAAGCCCTGAGCAGCCCTGAGGCTTCCCCCTGCACCCTTGCTTTGGGAATGGCCTTGGGCTGGCAGGTGTGAGGCTCTGCTTGCACCCAGGTTTGGGAAGGATTAGTTCTGCTCTGTCACTCATGATGAGTCTGAATCCCTTTCGAAGGATTCCAGGCCAGTGTCAATGAGGGCTGAGGTAAATCTTAATAACTAAACTTTTGCTGTCTCTCCATGGCCTGCACACACGGAGCAGCTGGAAGAGCTGTGTGTGTGTGCATGTTAAAGGATGCTAGACATACATTATTTACTTGTGGTTTCCTCATCCCAGAATCCCTTTAATCTCTGTGGCACACAGCAGGCAGAAAGTGGGGCAAGGAGGTGGCAACTAGAGGATGATGGCAGGTAGGTGTCCCTCCTGGAGTGACTCGAGGGTCAGCTGACTCACAGGCTGTCTCTTGCTTCCATCTGGCAGCATCAGTAACAAGAAAAAGAAAGAGTTTGTCCAGGAAAGGCTGATGCGGTGGAGGCAGCGTCTTTTTCACATAGTGCCTGGCAATCCTCCCTCGACTCCCACAGTGTCTTCTGCTCTTCTTCCAGTGGTCCATAGCAAAGGACCAGCATAGCCATGCAGTGTAGAGAGATGGTGGCTACTCCAGTGCAGGGCACCAGTAACCGCTCCAGAGAAGACACATCAAATCACCAACATGCTACAGGCCTTGAGTTGTCTTCCCCCCCTTCCTGGAGGATTTGTGAGCATATTTATTTTGTCTGTTTTGCCAAAGATAAATATACTGATCTGAGGTCATCCTGACAAATTTTGCAGGAATGATGGTTCTTCAAGCCTGCCATGCTATCCCATGTGCTCCAATTATCAATGGGATGGCACTAAATCAACTGGGACATCTAAACCCTGTTCTAGAAACATATTTAACTCTTCCCAGAGATGATCATTTATGTGAAGTGATCTCCTGCTTTGAATACAAACCAATTGTACTCCAGCAGTGAAGAAGCATTGCCACCAGGCAGAGCAAACAAAGCTGGCAAATGCAGACTTAACCTTAACTCTATCCTTTTCTGTCCAGCAATATGGAAAGAGAGTTTACAAGGCCAACATCTGCATAACATCAGTGATAGTTCAGATAACTGGTGAGAAGTAAAAGTTTAACACTATAAATATGGCTCTGCATGGCTTGGCATGAGGGTAATATCCAAGCCTAATCGTGGACACGTGGGTGTGAATTTGAGGAGGTGGTGGCTCTCTAGAGGAAAGGATTCATGCTTGCACATAGGACTTGAATGGAGCTGGCTGAGATGGGAGAGGAATTTATTCTGTCTACCTGTGATGGACAGAGGGTTTTGGACCAAAGTGAGCACGTTAATAAAGGCAAAAGAGGTCTTGGTAGGGTGTTAGGCCAGGCAATTTGGCAGAATCTTTATTTTCCTTTTCCCAGTGTCCAAAGATAAGGCATGTGCATGTGTTTCCTCTCAGATCATGAACTCATGCAGTTCACGATTGGTGTGTGCATTCAAACCATGGCCTCTGGAACTGGTGATACTGTTTTGTGATTTCACAGAGTTTTTGTAAAACACTGCCTTGATATAGATCAGTTTGTGCTTGGTTTTGTTTTTCCAGCATCTTATACCTTGGTGTTTTACCTGACAGACATACATTTCTCTGTCAGTCAGGCACGTGTTACGGCACAGATTGAAATGTACCTCGCTGCTTGAGGGCAGGATGGATAAGCTGCTCACAGGGATGCTAAAGGGATGACTCAGAGGAGGGCTGGTGACAGCCTGTTCTCAAGACCCTGGTGAGGTTAGGGTTGCACATTATGATAGACACAGGCCTCGGAGGGATGTCACAGCTGGTTGTTCCTTAGTGACACCTGCACCCGTTTGGCGGTCTGTGCCCCTTGCTATCCAGGGGTGGTCCTACATTCCTTCCAAGGCACCTGCAGGCCTGGAGGTGGGTGTGAAGGTGTCATTCTCACCAATGTACATGAGATTTTCAGTGCATGGCAGCCTCCTGGGTAACACACAAAGCTGTAGCACATCTGTCTGGAAAAGGTACAATACTCCCACCTCTGAGGTGGTGAGCATCAGGCTGGTGTTGCTGGGCCCTGCTCTGAGGAATGCCCAGTGGGAGAGGACTGACCAGGGCTTTCCATGGCTGTTCCGGCTGAGAAGTGCCATCTTCCGCTGGGCTATGTCTGGCTCAGCTTCATCTCTGCTCACATGGGTCCCACAAGGGCTGTGTTGTCAGAAGATAACATGGGCCTGGAGACATGATGCTATGGAGAAATCACTTTGTGGCACCTGGCTATTGGCAGAGTAGGTGGGCTGAGAGCCATGGAGGGGTTTAGGAGATAGCCTGGCCAAGGTGTTTTTGCAAAGCAGCAGCTCCAGAAAAGCATGTCCTACAATGCTCTGCTGGAGCAGTGCTTCACCCTGCCAGTGGTAGCAGCCGGGACTTTGGCTGGCTTGTCACCCACCTCAGGGTGACTCCATGTTCATTCACCCAAGTACAGTCCCCACATCAGGAACTTGGTGTCCGCCTGTTGCCCAGCTGGGACAGAGCACCATGGCTCCCACTGCCCTGCCCTTGTGAGCATCCTGCTTTGACAATGCTGCAAGAAACAGCCACAACCCCAAGAAGCAACATGAGTGCACCCTGCCACAGAGCCTGCCCTGTTCCTGCCCTTGGGACCTTGGGAATGTCAAAGGATCCCATGTGCATCTCCCACTGGGCAGCTTCTCTCCTGCTGGGACGCTGGAGTGAGAAAGCTTCAGGCACCATCTATATAGATGGTCCCAAAGCCGGCAGCAATTCTGCTTTTCAAGGGAGGCTGGGTCCAAAGCTGGGCCATTTTCTGCTAGCCAGAGTGTGAGCAGGAGTGAGTCCCCAGGTTCCTCTGGTACACACCATGGCCATGGACAAACTCGTGTTTCACATTCTCTCAGCTGCTTTTTGACATGCAACAAAGCTGATGCTGTCAAAAACAGGAGTTCCTACTCCTCATCAGTCCATCCCCCGTTTGCAGCCACCTCCCCCCTGGCCCCAGCATAGCAGTCCCCATCCTGTGCACTGTTCACCTGCCCTCATGCTCCTGAAACCCCAACTCTGGGCCACAGAGGGCAGGAATGCACTGCTGGGGGTGCTGGCAGAGGGGACAGTGACTGCCTGCCACTCTTCTAAGTGGCAGTGACAGCTTCAGTTGTTTGTCAAACTGCTGAGTCCCATTTTGGCCATGCACTTGTGTCAAACTTGCCCAACATGGTGCTCCTGCTGGTCCCCTTGACTGCCAGCCCGGAAGAACTGTCTGTGGGAAGCAGCACAGGGTACGGGGATCAGCAGGCGACTGCCCGGCCATCAGTTCTGGTGGCAGCAGTGGCTGATTTCAGAGGCGGATGAGAGCACAGTAACTGCACTGGTGGTGAATGTGGCACCCTACCAAAAGCAAAGATGCTGGCACAGCCCCAGGCAGGCGGGGAACCAGCAATTACTGGAATTTCACCTGAAACCACATAAGAGAGCTGGGAAGAGCTGAAGCAGTAGAGCCTCTGCCTCAGTCACTCCCTCTCCCAAAGCATCTGTCAGAGACAGAGACAGATGCTGGGTCAGAAGGCAAGAAGCAGCAGTGAATCTGCAGCTCCATCTGGGCAGCTCCTCTCGGCTGAGAGCTGAGATGAATGCCGAGAAAGCCTCACACAGCCTCAGAGTTTCCAGGGAACCCGCTCTGGCCACTACGTAAGTGTTGGTGGGAAGCAACGGGCTCTGATCCAGCCAGTGTCTAGGAGACAGACCATCACCAACACTAGGTGAGCTCAGCCATGGCTTTGCCTGCCTGCCCTGGTCCTGAACCCAGCAAGAAGGGCAGCTTCCCCACCTCCCTGGACAATGTGCCTCAGTGCTGCTCCACCGCCTGTGCTGTTAAAGCCCATTCCCCAAAGAAAGAGGGCACTATGAGTGCTTTGTCGATGCCTGAGAATGGGGGATGCTGTGATGCAGGTGACAAAAGTCCCATCCTGGCCAGCTCCTGAGCACTGGGCCCAACGAGCCCCTGCAGATTGAAGCAGAAGGCCAGGGCTGCCAGCTTCTGGGGTGGAGGGAGGATTCCATCACGTCTTTTCCAGTGCATCACTCCAGGGTATCACCAGGCCGGGCAAGGCCCAGGCTATCCTCCTAGCTTCCTGAAGCCCCGAGGTCAACTCCTAGGGAGGACAATGAGTCATGACCGGGAGTCATAGCCAGCGCTCAGAACTCAGGCTACCAGGGCTAGTTATGACTGACACCAGGAGCTCATCACTGCACTGATGACACAGCCCCATTTCAGTAATGTTTCTGGAAGTTGTATCACCAAAGGAGACTTGGTGTTAGCATAGAGGAGAGGATTATTTCTAACAGGAAAAAGTCCACAAGCAAAATTGCTGGAATAGTTCTGACATGCCTGGCATCATGGAGGGAGGGGTTTGTCATCATGGGGTGCCGTAGGAGGGAGCAGGTTTGCTGAGGACAAGGCTGTCCCTCAGCTGATGGCAGTTGATGGTGCTAGCATAGCTTGGCACCGCAAGGTGACCACTATGCATGACTGCTCCCTTGGGGGGACTTAGAATAGTTTGGGTCTTCTCACCATCCAAGCTGGTGCAGACAGGAAACAAAGATGCTGGGGTGTAGGTCCAAGATTGTCTCACCAGTGGTACTCCAGCCATCAATTTTTTTATTAAAACTGTTCCTCTGAAGTGTAAGCAAAGCAGTTTCCTTGAAAAATAAGGATGTTCCATAAAAAAGCAATTCCTGTATGTGGTGGATAACAGCACCCTCAAAGTGAGTCAATGCCAGCGCTCAGAGCTCAGGCTTCCAGACAGGCAGCAAAGGAATAGAACAGGAATGCAGCTGGGATCAGATACAACTTCAACAGATTTCAAGTCCCCTTCAAGTTCCACCTATGTGGTGGTTGTTTGGATGGTGCTGGAGGCTCCTCCAGCCTTGTTTTTAAGCATCTTTGGTTGTGGGGGAAAGACTTGAGCTGAGCTGTAGGCTGTAGCACTGACTCGGAGAGTGCCAAAAGTAGTGGCTGTTTTACCTCTTCCTGCAGGGATGTTCAGACTTATTGTCTGACGCTGTCCATAGGTACATTTCTTTAGATAATTTGCAACAGGATTTGGAAGTTCATAGAGGTGATATCTGGAGTCAAAGCATGAGGGGGGTCCAGATCTGGATGAAAATTCAGTGGTTGAAATCACTGCTTCAACCATTGATCTTGGGTTGCTCCTGGAAATGGCCACCATCTGCACGTGCCTGTTCTCATGTTTCCTGTCGGCTTGCCCTGAACAGACAAGGCTGGATAAACCTTTCCTCTTTGCCCCATGGCTTAGGAAAGGGCCAGGAAGCTTGTAAGCTCCTCATGAACCAAGAAGAACCATGCGTCTGGGACAGGTTGCATGGCCTGCCCATAGCCACTCACCCATGGCAGAGCTTAACTCTCACACTCAGAACAGCTCATGTCACTGATGGGTCACAGTCTTTGTGCCTGTCAGCATCAAAACCAATTTGGAGACCTTTTCTCCTTGCACAAAATTATCATTAAATAATATCAGGTGCCCTCTGTGGCGCTCTATCAGCAGCACTTAGCACAGGAGACAAAGGAGAGGCTGGCAGCTGGAGCATGGACCAGCTGGGGCAGGACAGGTCCCTGGATTGTGCACTGTTTGCTGGAAGGCAGTTTGGTCTGGGAAATCTGGGGTCCTGAGTGTTGCTCCTGCACCCAAGCAAAGGGAGAACTATGGCAGTGAAACCTACACATTTTCAGCACTTCTTGCCTCAAGGCAGATGCTCTCCTATAGCCACCGCACTGGACATCGTCATCAACTTCCAAGATATGCTTCAAGGGAATTTGAACTATCTTTTTCTCTAAACAGGCCTGGCTGACAGCTGACTGCACCCTGAGGCTGTTAAAATATTTGTCTGTTAGGAAGGGCTACGAAATAAGCAGAGGAAGCAGAGATTGTGGGCTTTGAATGCAGTCATCTGATGGAGAGTATCCCCCCTGCTCATGTGGATGTGATGTATCACTTGGCCTGGCTGTGTCGAACTCAGAATGAAATGGTGCAAATAATTTGGCACATGTGGGAGCTGTGAAGGGAAGTGATGGATTTTCCTCACTCGGGATATGTTACAAGACAGGGCTGTTGTGTCCTTGGCAGGGCATTCTATGTGATGCTAGAAGTCTTTGCTGTCTCTAATTCCTGTTTGATGATGGGACGTTGTGCGTAAATTGCCTCAGTTTAAGGCAAGATGCTCTGATGGCTGGGACACTGGACCAGGACTTAGGAGAGCAGAAAACTATTCCTGGATGAGCTACAGAGCTTTTTCATTCTTGGTCAATCTCCAACCTCCCCTTACTCACCTGTGCCATAAAGATACATCCCTTCCTCAGAGAAAGGGCAAAGCTCTGCATGGTTGTTCAATATTGTGACCAGTCACAGAGAAGGTTCTACACAGGGAAACTGGGGTCCACCTCACTCTGTGCAAGATACCTAGCACGAACTGATTCCCATTAAACTGCCTCTACAGTCAAGGAGGAAAGACTGGCATTCCTAAAGCATGGAGTGCCCATTTTGGCTTTGAGGTCCCCTGAGGGGTATGGCTCCTGTGAAGGAGATGTAGAGAACTGGGTCCGATGTAGACACCTAGAGTGCAAGAGTCCAAATCCAAGTCCATGGGCAGAAACAGCACTTACTGGGGGTGGTGCCATGGGGCAATGGAGAGCCACAGACTTCCCTGGCAGCCAGTCATTTCTAGTCACTCTGGCAAAAGGGCAACATCACGCGTGCAGACTTTACCAGGCACTGAAGGCCAGATTTTTCCCTCATAGCAAGAATCTATCTTTGGAGTCCTAAGAAGAGCTGGAATCTGTCAGGAGATTATTGTCTCACATGAGGTCTTCCCTAAACATTTGCTCTGAATGTGAGACATGGTTTGTGCAGAGGACATGGAAATGTCTCAGGGAGCCTTGTGCTTTGGGGACTCATCTGAAAAGGATTATTATTCAGCTCTATCCCAGGTCCCAGAGAAGCCACATTGTAGATGTGAGCTGTTGGCAGAGCTCAGCAGGTTGACCCCAGGACAAAAAAATTGGTTCTTCCCCCTCTTCCCCTTCTACTACTGGCTCTTTTGGGGCAGAGAAGGGCATGCAGCCTGGGACTGTGCTGGCACAGAGGGGATATGCGTGCAGTTGTATTGTCATCACTGAAAGATATATATCCTCGCAGCGAGCTGTACTGAGCATCCAGCAGGAAAATATGGAAATGAGTTTTACGTTTCACCTTGTGATACAAGTGTCTTTCTTCTTGAAGACAAATTTGCAAAACCAAAGGTGTAGAATATGTTACTAGCTCAAAGTACAGGCAGGGTACATCCCCGAGTGATGGGATGAACAATCTTGTGCAGCCCTGGGCCATGTGGGTATCTGTAGCCTCTCACACTGCAGGTGTATGATAGGTTCTCATCGCATGCTGTAAATATTGAGGGATGCTTCTCTGTTAGATGTCTAATTGACTCTCTGTAGCTGAGGCCATGTCACTAAGCCACTAAGTGACCCTGATCAGTGGTTCGTTCCCATCTGTCAGTGTATGGTTTCCAAAACGAAGGTAACCTGGAGATTGCAGGTCCTTGGAGTAGTGGTTTCATACAGAGGTGGCACTATGCTCTCCACACCACATTATCTACATTCCCCCTTGGTAGCATAACCATATACACACCCAGTGCTGAGCCTTGCAGGGTGGGAAATGTGCTGCCAGACCTTCAGGAGGGTGATGGTGCTGGAAAGCTCTACTCAACCCACAGTGCTGGGGTGAGAGAGGACCTCCCAGCTTCCAAGTTCAGAGCTGAGCAACTATTTGAGCTGAAGGCATGGTCACCTGAGGCTGCTATTACAGGTGCCAGGCAGGGATCAGTCTGTCCCAGGCAGGAGGGTGCTGCTGGCTCCTGCCTGGCTCATCCCTCCACAAAGGTGAGGACTGGGTAGGTGCTGGCTGCACAACTCCTCCATGGCTGTTCTCCTTGGCTTGGGGCACTCTCTGCATCACGGCTGGTCCAGCAGCAGCAGCAGCAGGGATCAGTGCCTGTCTTCTATGCCACTCATAGACCCCCCAAAATATTGTCTCTGATAGATGTACTAGTACCTCAGTAAAATCCTGCAGCTTTTCCTGACACTCTCTCTCTCACAGTTTTACAGCTTCGGCTTCAGCAGAGAAGGACACGGGAGCAGCTAGCAGACCAAGGCATCATGCCTCGTGAGTACCTTTTTCTGCCTTTTTCACCCACTTCTGGCCCAGCGGGGCCGTATCCATCCTGGGCACTGCTGGGGCGCTGCGTGGCACCAGCTGCCAGCTCAGACCACCGGGCTCTGAGCACATTGCCGCCAGGGGGGGATTTGCTTCCTGCCCTGAAGAAATATGATGGTCCCTCGTGCTGTACAACGGTGCCCAGCATTTGCCGCACAGATTATAATGCTGCTGCTCAACTGAAGTCAGGAGAGATGCTTACCTTACACCATGCAAAAATTCAGCTGCATAGCTCCCTGTCCTGGAGGTAGCATACACAAGGAGTGCACCCAACTCCAACCAGAAGACTCACACAGCTCTTCAGAGCATCCCACGCCCTCCTGTCGAATCCAGGAACCTCTGTGGCAGGATCAGACCCAGAGAACAAGGATGAGGTAGAGAAGGCCCATTCCAGGAGGCTACAGAAGAAGGGAGCAGTGGGTAACAGCTTTCACCACAGTGTGGAGGGCAGCCTCTGGAAGAGTGAGACATATACAGATCTGTGCCTGTGTCCAGCCAGAACCCCACAGGGCAGAGCTGTGAGTGCACACTTGAGGCCAGTGAAACCCCACCTGGGCCAGCAGACTGGCAAATGATGTCCAAGCATTAAGAAAACTTGAACAGGACAGCAAAAGTCATGCCTGTAAAAATGATCAAATGGGTTTAAATTATAATGGTTTTAAAGAACCTGATACATGCAGGTTCTTTCTTTTTTCTTCTGTTTATTTTTTAAATGATCATATTTTATGCTGCCTGCCACCAAAGGGCAAGGCCCAGAGAAGGGCAACGAAGCTGGTGAGGGGTCTGGAGCACAAGTCTTATGAGGAGAGGCTGAGGGAGCTGGGGTTGTTCAGTCTGGGGAAGAGGAGACTGAGGGGAGACCTTCTGGCTCTCTCCAACTCCCTGAAAGGAGGGTGTAGCCAGGGAGGGTCAGTCTCTTCTCCCATGGAACAGATGATGGGACAAGGGGCAAGGCTTCAAGTTGCATCAGGGGAGGTTCAGGTTAGATATTAGGAAATATTTCTTTACTGAAAGGGTTGTCAGGCATTGGAATGAGCTGCTCAGGGAGGTGGTTGAGGCACCATCCCTGGAGGTGTTCAAGAGACAAGCTGACATGGTGCTTGGGGATATGCATTAGTAGTGGATTGGTGTCGGTTTTGGGTGTGGTGTGGGGTGTGTGGGGTTTTTTTGTTCGTTTGTGGTTTGGTTTTGGTGTTTGTTTGTGTTTTTTTTTTTCTTTTTTCTTCATTGGTTGGACTAGATGATCTTAAAAGGTCCCTTCCAACCTAGGTGATTTTGTGATTCTGTGGTTTTCACCACAGGGCTCCAGGAGTTGGAGCTTTAAGCAAGACATTGTCACATTTGTTACAGTATTGAAAGCCCTGGAAATACAGTGGCCAAAAAAGATGTTTGACATCTGAACTGCTAAGTCCACATGGTAGAAGTGGGCACACTCAGAGAAGGTCCAGGACACCCCACCGCACCATATCTTCCCGTACCCTGTTGGCTCTAAGGACCAGCAGGTGAGGTGGGCTCTAGGAGGTGCACCTGGACGGGATCTGAGCTCACATGCATTGCAGGAGGGCAAGAAATGAACCCATATGGCTGTAACGCACAGTGATTGAGAATAGCCCTTCTAGAAAGAGAAAAGATGAGAATTTCTAGTCTCCATGGTGAGTCAGGTTTGGTACCAGGTTTGGAGCATGCACTTGATCCCACATTCCACATCAGATTTTGCACAAGGATTGTTTTCAACCCATTGCATACATTTTCTGCTGATATAATCCCAGGCCAGAGAAACTCTGTTTTTTTAACTGATCCACTTTATACACAAACCAGAAAGAGAGATGGAAGGTCAGAGTAACAGAACAGCTTTGGATAAAAGCTTTGAGGGCTTGTAGAAACCCTTGTAGGAAGGGGGTTGATGACTATACGCAGGGCCTGCTGAGCTGCTCAGCAGTGCAGCGATAGCATATGAAACATGCTATAAGGTAAGCACGAAACACTGGAGTAAGTCCTAGGAAGCTGGCTGGTTTTTGGTATCCAAGAGAATAGTGCAAGAAGTGCCAGAGTTAATTGAGCAAAGTGGAGTGAGATGAATACCCTTACCAAATCCCAGTCTGTGATTGGTGACACTGGAAAAGATTAATACCATTGCAAATGTGAGCTTTGTTCATGCTCCCTTTTGTGTCCCTCTAAGAAATGCGAAACCTTCAATGGCCCCATCACTGTAGCAGGCAGCAAACTGCCTAAAGGAGGATGCTCAGGCAGTAGTATTGCACAAGACTTCAGGTTCAAAGCTGGACTCTGATTGTCAGATGTTTTCTGGTTGTAAATTGAACAACTGGCTAGCAAAACAATCAACACTACTGAAAAAGGCTCTACAAATAGACAGGCACAGACTGGTAGGCAAGGGCAGCCTGTGGGTCCCTTCAGTCCTATGACTCTGTGTATGGAGGGTCCTCTGAAAGTAAGGGGAGATGCAGGTTCATTGAGACCCAGCCACACTCCCGATGCACAGGATGGGGGTTGGGGTGTGTGTGTGTGTGTGTGTGTGCAGAGTCTGCCCCATTTTTCAGGCTCACTAAGTAGGAAGTCTCCTGTTCATGCACCTACATGAGCAGTTTTATTTTCCAAGTGAAACTGGTAGAGACCCAGCAAAAGCATTTTAAATCAAGAGCATGTGGGGGCTACTTGCAGAAAGGCAGGCTGTAAGGTTGAGCATGGATGAACCCTTCCTCTAGACCTGCACAGATGCCTGCCCCAGACCCCAGCAGATCCTGTGCACCCACCCAAAGGGAGAGGGAGGCAGCTCACAGGACCATGGATTCCTCCAGGCAAGGTTCCCTCTGCTGTGATGGGCTGTAGAAATATCTGCACTTGAAGTAAAGACCTTCTTGCAGTATGCAGCCACCAAAGGACCACATCCCCTAGCGCAAACCTTAGAGGCAATAGTTCCAAGGTTATCAACACCAAGCACAGCAGCTCTGCCCTGTTGCCTCCAGACCCGCAGCCATTTCAAGCTGACATGTCATCCCCTGGCAAGTTGTCTGAATAAGCAGTGCTAGCGATGTCTTCATTTGTTTTGCAGACTAATACAAGCTGCAGCATCCACATAATTCCTCCAAAAATCTTGGTAAATTACTAAATTCTGCAACATTTTCCCTCTTGAATAGCACAACGTTTGGTCAATGCCCATAGCACAGTCCCCATGTCAGCTCTTCACAGTGAGCAGGGCTGTAAAAGTCATCTCTCTTGCTAACTTCATTTTCTTGTGTGTACCATTTTGTTTTGCTTCTGATTAAACCAGCTGTCAACCATCCACATGGCTGCTCACCAAAGCATGGCACGGTAACGCTGCCTTGTCTGTATGTCTGCTTTCCAGATGTTGGGGTCAGGGATGAGCCTTCTGTGTTTTGCTGTGATTCACAGGAGGTTAGGAAGGTGACCCTGGGTGGTACCTACCAAAAGGCAGTTCAGACGGTTCCCCAAACATTTCCCAGCTGCCCCCAGTGTTCTCTTCGTCCTCCTCTAGATTTATGGAGGATAACACATCCTGTGTGGAAATAATTTCTGTCCTTATCGGATCCCATTCAGAAGGTGGAAAGGGAATTCCTGTCACCAAACAAAGTTGTAGCAGATTGGTTTTGTGGGTCCTTCCCCTTCCCTGTCCCAAGGGGAACAGTTAATTTTTTTTGCTTACACAGCCAGAAAAGAATTTTTGCAGGATCTGAGAAATATTAACCCCTTCACCATCCAAGCTCTGCTCCAATGTCTACTGAACCAGAGTAAACAAGGAAATGTGCAAGGTTCCCCATGACTCCAGTACAGACTGCTCCATGGAACTGGTGTTCATTGGTCCGAGCCAGGGGTTATTGGCTTTCCTTCAGGAGCCCCTCTGGACTAATCCTTTTTGGTGTCAGGAGATGCTGAAAGCATGATCTGCTGCCTGGTAGTTGGCTGGGCAGGTGCCCAGGAAAGCACCATGTCACACAGACACTCTTGGGCAGAGGACAGGACAAATATCCAGTGAGAGGGAAGCTCAAGGAGATGGAGGGATAGTCAGTGATGGAAGAGGGGCAAAGGACCACAGCTCAGTGGTCTTGCCTTGAAATACTGTTGCAGGAAGCTGCACCCACATGGCCCCACAAGGCGAGGCAGGTCTTTTTGGTTTTCCCTGTGGCCTTAAGCCTCAGTCACCTACAAGTTTTACTTGTGGGTGAAGTCCTCTCAGGTTGTTTCTCTTCCCAGGTCTGTCCTGTGGGGCTGTGGTGCCTCCCATGATCTGCAGAAAGCACTCCAGGGAAAAACCGCATCTGCTCTCTGACGTGTCCCATGGAGAACTAAGTTTCAAAGCCTGCACCCCCTCCCTGTCCATGTGCCTCCTGTGCTCCCCATGCTCTTTGTCCCCCCTGTCTCTTGGCGTTGGCTGGCTGAGAGCATGGGATTTCCCAGAGCTTTCCTGAGTTATTTTTAGCCAGCTCAATAAAGAGAATGGCTAGTTTGTGTTGCTATTTTTATAGCACTCATTAAAATGCTGTTGCTGAATATCCTGGTGGCTGCTTGCTTCTGCTCCTGTGCTGACTGCTCCTCTTTCTTTCCTGTTGCAGCACTGAAAAGCCCACCTGCATTCCATGAACAGCGAAAAAGTCTGGAGCGAGCCAAGGTAACTCCTGCAGCCATTGCAATGAGGGAACATGTGGGCTTGCTTTGCATGCATTGGGGGTTTGAAAGCACCTTCCACCACTGTCCTCTCCTCCAGCATCCTTCATCCAGGCCCTGTGGCCAAGGATGAAGGTCAGGACCTCTCCCTTACTTTCAGACATGGTGGGGCCAATCCAGGGTTCACAAATGCTCTGGAGCATCCTTCTCCAAGCAGGGGAGGTTTAAAGGGGCAGGGGGTCCATCTGTGCCCTGAGCTATGGGGTTTCACAACAGCCCCTGGGGTTTACAAGAGGCAGTGGCCAGGTCACAGTTCAGTGTGGCATTGGCCACCCTTCCAGTAAATGTCCAACCAGCTGAAGTGCCATGTTCCTCCCCAGGCCAGGTCCACAGCCCACTCCTCGCTGTGCTGGCTGCTCTCTTGCTCAGGTCAGCGGGGCTAGAGCAGGGCCAGCAGCAGACAGGACATACGGAGCTCAACCATTTAGCAAGTGTGCAGGGGGAACACAGATGCCCTTCGTCACCTGGAGCGAGTCCCCAGGGAGCTCACACTTGTCATCAGAGCAGAGCCTGGCTTTTAGCTCGGCAGTGCAGCTTGGCTGTTAGGACACACAACATCCAAGGGGCTAAGTGGGCCAGGCTCCCTCCAGACCCATTATCTAACTGCATTCAGGCTTCCCTAAATATTGCTGAAGGCAGAGATAAGATAAGTAGCCATTTCCAGAACACATCAAAACTTTTGTGATGTGATCGCTTTTTGGGAAATCACACTGGTTTCCGAGCACCCGCCATCCAGCCTTGACCGAGCTGGAGGGATGTCCACAGAAAAGGGAAAAATCAGTCATGCAGGTTTTGCTTGAACACAGAGTTTGTCCATTAATCTGCAAAACGTGCTTGCAGTCACGTGGAAAAGGAGTCTTGCAAGGAAGAATGATTGTGAAATATGGAGAAGTGCTCTTCTGAACTTAAACACACTCAGAATCTCTTGCCCTGAGTGTCCCATGGTAATAAACGACTAGCAGAAGAAACATAATATGACTCTGAAAAATTAGTATGCTTTAAAAATTTCAAGCAATCCAAAGTATCCTTGAAGTGTCATATATTTTACAGTTTAAGTATACATCTGTGTCTCTTTGTCTTTCTCTTCAAAGGATTTTACTGGCTAGTTGCCTGGGGAAAAGGGAAGGATGGTCTAGTCTATCCCAAAATGCATGCATTTCTTTCTTCCAGAGAAACTAACAAAGACCCTAATGAGCACAGCCCATAACAAACATATATTCTTTTGCAAGGATGCTCTGCTTAGAGCTGTGACAGGGAAGGAGCAGTGGCTGTTTCTGCATAATTACTCAATGGCACTTGTTTAGCTGATATTCCTCCGAACTGATGCTCTGCAAACAGAAAGCAGATAACAATAACCACTTCCATGTGTTTTGAAAGCTTTTCTCCTTGAGCTGATGCTAAAAAAAAAATCTGAGTTCTTTCTCCTCCATTTGCACCCCAGTGACACAAGCACAGCTTATAAACAGCAGACGTCGAAAGAAACAGTGATCACAGCAGACAGTCAGGCTAACGCAGTGTGAATGCTGGGTTCAACACAAACGATGCCACATCTGCAGGACAGCAATTCAAGCTTAGTCCAAGTCAGGATCTGATCTCAGGGTCAGCTGGAAACGCATTAGGTGAATTTAATTGCACCCAGGTGCAGACACCAGCTTGCTCTGACCTGGCACAAGAACCAGGCAAACTTTCACATGGTTCAAATAAGGGATTACATTGGTGAAAATAAGCTGGAGAAAAAATAGGGGAGGGGGAAGGGTAAGAAATTGTAAAGACTTCAGTAAATAAAATGTCTATTATTTGTTTAAACATGTCACTCGCTATGGCAACAGGCCAGCGCAGCAGACTTTGAAGTCAATGTCCTGCGATGGATTGCTGAACTGGAGGACAGAGAGCAGGCTGACTTTTCTGGGGCAGTCAGGCTCAGCAGGGCTTTAGCACTTACCCCAGCAGCCCAGCAAGCATGGCAGACAGGGACTGTGGGGACAGCCAGCGTGCTCTGCCCTGAGCAGAACAGCCCCATCTGGGTAGTTCCTGACAGATGTGTGATGACCGACAGACATCCTACCCCAGCACCCTCTCCAGAGCTCTCTAACCTGTGCTGTTAGCAAATGTCCCCTGATGCCCAACCCAAGCTTGCCTGTTGCAGTTTAAACCCGTCACTTTTTTTCCTACACACATGCACATGTAGAACTGTTTATCTTTTTTTCTTGGAGCAGTTTTTAAAAGTATTTTGCATCCTGTTTCCCTGTAGCCATCCCATCTCCAGACTGACCACCCTCTTCTCCCTTCAGCCTGTCCTCGCTGATCCCCTTTCTGGCTCAGGAATGATTTCTGTAGCTGCTCCAGACCCTTGCCACAGATCCTTTCAGATGTAGAGCACAGGATAGATCTTGCTGTTCCTATGGTTGGTCTGACGTTCTTCACTGTGTCTCCTAGAAAGCTGCATGCTGCTTGGGGGATGTGGTTCAGTTGCTGATCACAAGATTCTCCAGAGCCTTTTATATTTTTTTCTCTGTTTATGCCATAACTAATTTCTGCCTAAGGCCACAGTCCAATGACCACTGGAGAAGCATCTCTGGCAGATTAAGTCTTCATCCAACCCAGTGCTTAATCGGCTGGCTTAGCCGTGACTGGGACCTGATTGCAGTCCTGTCCAAACGTCCTTCTTTAAATTGTACCAAAAGTATTCCAGGTCATTTCTTCAATTATTGTGAATCATATTGCATTGTAATCTGCTAGCCTTGAATGATTCAGATTTAAAGAGTATGTCTTCTGTCACCCAAGGCATTAATGAATATATTGACTGGTAGGAAAAATTGCCGTGTAACACAATTTGATATATTCTTCTGTTTAGACTGTGAGCCATTCCTAATTCCTCTGCTGACCCACAGCTATGCTCCTTTTTTACGTTAGTTTTATCCAGACCAAATTTCTCTGGCTTGCATATGAGAAAGCCATGTGAGATAATGTCAAAACATGCTTAAATTCAAGCTACATGACATGCATTGTTTATTCCTGTAACAGAAATCTGTCAACTCTGCATAGAAGGAAATTAGGCTGGTGTGATATGGTTTGTTCTTGATTTATCCATCCTGGCTGTTACTCAACTCCTTGCTATCTATATGGATTGTTTGATTACTTGGTCCAATATCTTCCTGACTGGTTTATAATTTCCTGTTTTCTTCTCTCCATCTCTTTTAAAGCAAGAAGTAACACTCTCCCTTGCCGTTTCCTGGAGCCCCACAGATAGTTGCTATTACTCTAGCCTTGTGTATCTCAAACTGTTTGGCAACATTTAACTCATCTCAGTATTCTCCAACCTGTTCTCCAACCTGACAACTGGAGCTTCTTCTCTTTTGTTGTGGTGGTTCTTGGCTTAGCCATCTGATTGATAATAGCCATTTATCTTTTGAGTGAAGATGGTTTGAAAAGGCATTAAATCCCATAGCCATCTCAGCAGCATCCACAATTTTATTTCCCCTGTTTATGGAACACAGACAGCACTTTTCATTGCCTTCTCCTGACTACAGAAATGCTTATAAAACCTTTTTCTCATGATCCTGTACATTTTGTACTGTGGGTTTTCCAGTTTTGTTACAGCTGATTGTGGTATTCTTTTCTATTTATCCTTAAGACTTTAACCTCTTTGAACTATGTACATTTTTTGTACTCTTTTTTCTTGCATCTCAGCTTAGCAAACAGCTAATAATTTGTCCAAGCAATTCTCTAGCATTTCTCTACCAGGGCATAAGCATTTATTTGTATTCTTGAGGTCAGTTGACCTCAACACTGACTTTCTTGGCCCTAATGGAAGGTGTTACTGTACCTCTGTGTGCCTTTCTGCTCCTAAAGCCATGAGGAAGTTGGTATAAGTCTCCAGGACCATGTTCATCAAAACCTCTGATGGAGTGATCTGCAAAGTGGATTTTCCCAACTCTACATCATAACTGGGCTGGGGAACCACAGAGCAAAGGAACTGCAGGACTGCAGGAAGGCTGCCTGGGGTAGAGAGCCTGAGTATCTTCATGACTTGCTCAGCCCATTGCTAACTGTACACAGTGACATGGTGTAGAGCAGATCCACCTCTCCCAGTGAATGGGCCTCATCCTTCCTATAAATCTCATAATACTTCAGGCATCAGAATCCCAAAGGAATTTGGAAGTGACACAGCTTAGGAGCAGGGATAGTGAACCATCAGCAGCTCTATGTATGTTGTCCCCTTTTTGAAGAACTCCTGCCCAACAACAAACCAGTGTCTGAGTGAAACTAATAATAATAATAAAAAAAAAAAAGCCATTTAGGAGCTCACTCAACACAGCTTGTAATAAATCCAAAAGAACCATGGGAAGGCACTGGGCAGACACTCTGTACTTTATTGCTGCTCTAGCCAGGTAACACTCTGCATTTGTGTTCTGCAGACTGAAGATTATCTCAAGCACAAGATCAGAAGCAGGCCTGAGCGATCAGACCTGGTCAATATGCACATTTTACAAGGTAAGACTGCTGGAGTTTCTCCCACATAGTCCTTGTGTCTCCTGCCTTGTGACTTACGTCTCTCCTGCCCCGCTTGCATTTCCTTCTGGACTCTCATCATGATTAACTTTTCCCCAGCTGCTCATGAGAAGCAGATTCCCATGGGACACATGTTGTATGGAATTCAGTCCAGACTTGGTCTTCAGGAGGCAGCACACACATTTCTTCCATGACAGAAGCAAACCCAAGGCCATCTAATCTTTGTTCCACCTCTGGCAGGGACCAGTATAAGATGCTCTAGAGGACAGTGGGGCAGAGAACAGCTCCCAGAAAGGACTCTGTTAGACAAAAGTGCCAAGGTCTGATCCTTGTGAAAAGCACATCTGGGGCACTTATTGTCCAGGGCACTGAAATCCCTGTAGCAGGTGATTGCAATACCCTCCTAAAGGGGTATTTTTTTTATTTTGCCTTAATTCTGGATATTTTATGTGACAATCCATGGCAATGCAGTCAATGATGCAAGCACAGCCATATGAAAAGGGTAAGCCCTGCTCTCAGCCTGTGAGCCACAGCAGCTCTCACCTCTCCCATCCCAGTGTCCCCTCCCAGCCAGAGAGCTGGTATGGCTCCGCTGCATCCCATCACTGCAGAACACTGCAGTGTCCCTCGTTGTCTCCAGAGATAACAAGCTCCTTAGAGACAGCGAGGATGTGCCGCCTCTATCCTTGAGTTCTGTCAGTTCCCTGGAAGAAGCAGACCACTCTCTGGCAACTGTAAATGCTGGCCTCTGCTCTCAGCATGGATGAAGCCCGTATTTCTCTTTCCTTGGCATGCAGGAGGGCTGAGCCAGGGGCCCATGCCAGATCAGTGCCACTGCTTTGTTTTTCCCTTGGGTCTTCATCCCTAAAATAAGCCAGCACCACTGCTTATTTAACAAGTGAAAAGTGTGTTCCCCTTAGATTAAATAACAGAAGCAATACGGACTGGCATTGGAGCCTGGGGGCTGTAAACCAGATGTGGAGGCAGCTGCAGTCCCCAGTCATGGAGAGGGCCAGTGAGACACAGCTGGAGGAGCGGTGGAGCAGAGACTGCCTGGCTGCATGTTGAGCAGGACGGCTGTGCTGCCTGACACACACCTCCCAGCCAGAGTCCCACTCACACCTCTGCCTGACGCGCTCTGTGTTTCATGGAGGTATGCCCAGGCGTATCATGGACTTACATGTCCATTTGGTTCATAACAAGTCCCAGAGATGATTGAAATTGGCCAGCTGAGACACCTTCTGTCATCTAATTAACTTCCAAGCACACTTTCTGTTACTGTGCACCCTGAAGAACTCACATGTGTTCAGGGCCCTGTGCAGCCTGAGGCCAGCAGTGACGCTGGACCAGCTCTTCTGACCTCCTGCAGAGCATTTTCCCCTGGTATCAAGCTCTGTAGCTTGTATTGCCTACAGCATCTCTTCTACAAGAGTGTCCAGTCTTTGAAGATAGCACAACCCAGATGCAATCCTTCTTACTTCAGACCTTCAAGAGTATAGGCCTGGTCTAGTTTAGGATCCTGTTCCTTCACTACTTATGCCTGTGCCACCAGAGGAGCCAGATCACCTTTGTTCAGGAAATCACCGCTTTCTCTTGTCTTCTATAACCACTCAGTAATTGGGAACTTCTCAGCTGAGTTTGGTAGGGCTGTAGTTTCCAGATCTCACTGCTTTTGTCATCTCCACCACCTTTTTTTTCTCTGAAGGCCTAGAGCTCTGCAGTCATGCCACTTTCAAACGTCCATTCTCAGACAGCCTTTGATCTTCCAGTGTAAGGCATTAACTCCAGTTGTCAAACAGTGTTAATGGTTCTTTTCTCCAGCTGTTCCCCAGAAGTAGGGAATTACAAACACCAGTGGGCTCCTGGTGGGCGGGAGCTGGAGTCCACTTTGGCCTTCGTGTTAGTCAGAGTTTGTTAATGAAGTTTCCATTCCTGGGCCTTGGAGAGGATGCTCCAGCTTGCATTTGCAAGCCCAGGCTGGTAAACAGAGGCTCCTACTTGGGGATGGAGAAGCTGAACCTAAAGCTCAGAGGAGAACCCATGTCCCAAACCCCACCTAGCCCCATCTTATCCAGCACCCTGCCTCCCAGCCTCAGAGCAGCTCCTGCTGTGCAAAGCTATGCTTAGGTTTTGGCCACAGCCCAGAAAGGCTGGGGTGAAGGGGGAGCACATTCTTGCCGAGCTGTGCTTACAGATGCCCCAGGTCATCAACTGACACCTTCCCTTTGGCCTTTTAGACTCAGCTGCAGAGGGGTCCATTCAGTCTACGCAAATGAAGCTGAAAAGAGCCCGACTGGCAGATGATCTCAATGAAAAGATTGCTCTCAGGCCGGGTCCTTTGGAGCTGGTGGAGAAGAATATTATTCCTGTCGACTCAGCTGTGAAAGAGGCCATAAAAGGTAGTGGAAGTGAAGGAGCACGTTGTGTTGTGTGCTTGGCATGGGGCAGGGGCTGGCGAGACTGTGCAGATGCACTGCAGCAACTGCAGGAAGTGACAGACCTGGAGTTAAAAGCTGCATTTATTGCTTAAATGTTATTATTTTCACAGTAAGCAGCCCAGTCCAGCACAGCCTATGCTTTCTTATCCAGGCCTATGAAAAGAGAGCTCTTAGAGCAATGACCATGGCAACATGCCTGATTGTTTGGCCGTGTCTCCTCAGAAAGAACCTCCTTTCTTAAAACCCTTCCTTCCCCAGGACTTTGAGCGCATAAATGATACTGCTGGAGACAGGACATTCCTTACTCCCCAACATGGCGGAGGACCTGGATGCACACGTGTGGCTGTGAGGCCAGCCTGGATTCTCCCACCTGTGCCCTGAACAAGCTTTTACATCCCAGTAGGTAGAGGTGAAGTGGCCCCAGTTCAGACAGGCTCCTTTTTTCCCACTGATGCTAGTGGCATGCACAGCCCAACAGAGCAGGGTGCTGCATGGCTGGGCAAGGGAAATCATCGCTGGGGTGCTCAGCTGCTGGGGAACACAAGGAGCAGCCCAGAGCAGGGGTACCCCAGAGCAGGGTACACTCCTGGCAACCAGTGCCCAGCGTGTGGCTTATGCCTAAGACTGGTTTTCCTCCATCGCCTACCCCCAGCTGGAGGAGGGAGGCAGAATCCTCTGCAATTATTTCCCCTGTGCAGGAAGGTTAGTGTGGGAGCCAACACAAAGCAAAAAGGTGACTCAGATTTTGACTCAGGCCCCAGTGGCAGGACAGGGAGGTCCAAAAGAAGAGAAAGGAGCAGAAAAGCCAGCAGGGCCAGGACAGCAGCCTGTAATTTTGAAGCCTGCAAAAAAGGACATCTCTGCACGTCCTGCCCTAGGGTCTCAAGTGAGGCCCAGAGAGGTGCCCTGCTCCCTGGGAACACCTTCTTCTTGTTGCTCCTGGTTCCTGAATTCATGGGATTATTTCTACTGGCATAATCCCATGTTAAGTGCCTGTTCTGGGGCTCAGAACAAACTAGAGACAGTGGCAGGGCTCTGGGATGGGGGGGGAGTAGTCTTTGAATGACAGCAGTGATGCCAAAAATCGGAATTGAAACAGGAAACACTTTGACTTTCATTTCATCTCAGAAATCAGTGTAAATGACAAGAAATATTCCAGGCTCTGTCCTGCCCTGCAATTGTTTCTGCTCTTGGTTTTCCCACTGCAAAGTGCACGCAGTGTTCCTATAGTGGTTTCTCTAGGCTGGTCCCTGAGCTGCTCCTTTTCCAGCCTTTCACAGCTCTTGCCTTTGAAGGTGAAATGTTCCAGGACTCTGCCTGAAGAGGAATTTTTAAGGAGAGTTCAAGTAAAATCTCCCCAGACACTTATCAAAGGAGAGAAGAGCAGAAAAAAAAAAAAAGTTTTAAAAAAATTTCCCCTTTATAAACATTCAAGGTAGTTTGAGCATGATTTTATCCACTGGAGCTGAGGCTTGGAGGCTGGGCAAGTGTGCTTGAAGTCTGAGCAGCATTTCTCTCCAGCTGCCTTGACAGAAGCTTGTTGTAAACAGAGATTTATGAAACAAAATTGTTAAAAACAAAAAGCCTGGCTTAAGATGATTTGCTTAATTTTAAATGTCTCCCTTTTGCAATGCCCTTCTATCACATTCATGGGGAAAAAATGTGTCTAGTAAACCAGTTTTATCCCATTTAGGGTGAAATACACACACATTAGGGTCAAACATGAATACTTGGTACTGCTTGGTGCCATGAGAAGGAGGTGGTGCACCTGCACCAGGAACACAAACCGAGCCCTCAGGTTTCTGCAGAAGGAAGCCCCAGACTGAATGATCCTCAAGCTGATTTTCAGAGTCACAGGCGCCCTGTGGTGCTTACGGTTTGGGGTGAAGGGCTGAATACAGAGCAGAGATGAGCACTGGCACTTCTGAACATTAAGCCTTTTGTTTTTGCAATACCAGAAAGATGACAGGGTTTAAAATCTTTTTACTTTAACCTTGGAATCTCAACTGTTTATACAGTGGAAAATTTAGCTGATGTGTTCCTCTAATCACCTCTGGCAGGGAGAGCAGAAAGTGCCAGACCCTAACTGAAAGCCTTAATGTCCCAGTGACAGGAGGCCACCAGTGCCCTACATAGCTGAGCAGTGATATAAGAACCCTTTTTAACCAGGTCCTTGTCATCACTTTGTCCAATACGCTTGAGAGGACAATACCCAGTGCATTAGAAACAGCCCCGAGCAAACACCATTCTGCTTGAGATTACAGCAGAGACATGGGATCACGAAAAAATACGGTCAGCCCTGGGCTGGGTGAGAGCAGGACAGATAAGGGCAGCATTCCCTACCCAGCACAGGGCCCCAGTATCAAGCAGCAGGATGCGGCACATTCCTCTCATGCTCTGGGCTGCCACTGTGTCCTGAAGGTCCCTTGGGCTCCTGGCTTTGGCACCACTTCTCAATGCGTGTTTACTAAATGCCAGCCTGGCAGGAGTCTTGCAGACCCACAAGTCTTGCTTAGTGTCGTTTCTCCCAAGAGAGGATGCCCACGCTTGTCCACAGGTACGAGCATCTCCCACCCGGCCCAGGGCTCTGACTACGCAGCGTTCAGCTCCTCGGGGAAGCGGGTGCTGCCTCAGCGGGAGAGGGGACAAGGCCCTGCTTCCAGGGACACAGGAGGAGCCCCAGGGAGCGGGGAGGAGAGGCTCTCCACAGCAGGCTGTTGACCACACAGGGCTGGGCAGCAACTCGAGGCGTGGAGCCAGGGCTCCCTGCTCCCTTCCCCACCCTGGCACCACCAGCTGGAGCAGGATGAGATAACCCTTATCTCTCAGATAGGGAGGGGGGTCAGCACAGCAGGGTGCGTGTCACTGAGAAGGTGCACATTGCTGGACCAGCAGCAGGGACAGGTGGAAGCTTGTCCCTGGGCCCTTCCTATTTCCCTATTTGTCACCTTGCTATCGGCGTGCCAAGCTGCATGACAAATGCCAGACGCAAGCACCAGGAGATTGAGTGTGGCCGCGCTGCTCCTTCCTCTACCCCCACCTGCAGCCCTCCCCGGGCTCACATGAGACCTTTTCTTTTTCAGCATTTTATTTATCAGCAAAAGCCAGGGGTCAAGAGCTCTTGCCCATCTGACTGGGAGATAGCGTGCTGAGAGCAGGGGGTGGGGGGCAGAAGTGATGTCTGGGGCAGTCAGGAGGCAGTGGCAGTGCTCTGAAGCATGTTGTGTGGGTGAAGCTTGTGAACACAGAACCCAGAAGCCTGTGTTCAGCTGCAGCCAGGTGTTGGCTCTTGTGCCATGAACAGATGGGTCACCCTCTGGGTGGATTTCAACCTCAGTTCTTCTGCAGAGGTCAGGGTCCTGCGCGTGCTGCGGGGATGCTCAGCTGATGGGGAGGGTGGATCTGACAACCCCTCTGCCCGTCTCAGATGGGGTAGGATGGCACAGCCCTTCCTGCCCCAGCCCCACATGCCTGCAAAAAGCTTACTGCTCTCGGCGGGCCAGGCTCCTCGGTGGTCTCCTTCCTGAGCAACATGGTCCACGGCATGGACCAGGAGCCGATGGCAGATGCCACCTCCTCTCCACCAGCCCCGGCTGCAGGGGCACACCCAGGAGCTGCCCTTGCACCCGGCTGGGGGAGGCAGGAGGTGTCCGAGCTCTCACCACGACCTTCCCCCGCGGCCGGGTCCAGCGGAGGTGGGCGCAGGCAGGGAGGTGTGCCTCAGGGCTCGCCCCGTCCTTCCCGCCGCCGCCGCCTTCGTCCCCTTTCAGCGGAGCCGGGCCCTGACCGCCGCCCCGTCTCCCCCGGCAGGCACCCAGGTCAGCTTCCCCAAGCCGGTCGACGCCTTCGCCTTCGAGGAGGACAGCAGCAATGACGGGCTGTCTCCAGAGCAGGCCAGGAGCGAGGACTCCCCGGGCTCCACCGAGACGGCAGCCGGCACCAAGGCCCCAGAGCCCGCCACCGCCGCTCCCGCCGGGCCGCCACAGGTAGGACCGGGGGGACCCGCCCCACAGGCCCGCGGGGCTGCACGGGGACGGGGCGGCCCCTACTGACGGGCCTGGGGACTGCAGCGCCGGCGTAACGGGAGGGCCTGGGGGGAGAGGGAGGAGTGGGGTGAACCGGGCACTGAGTAGGGAAAGTGGCCTCACCTTGGGGGCACTGGGAGGGCCGGAAGTGAACTGAAGCAGAGTGGGGTGGGAGCAGCTGTAGGGACTGGGAGAGACCAGAGGTGGACTTTGGGGACTGGGCTAGTCTGGGGCGGGCTGTGGGTCCAACAATGTAACGGGGGGGAATGATACAGGGTGGAACAGAGGGCTTGGAGATTTGGGTGGACTGGGGAGACAGCTGGGATGGACTGGGGAGACAGAGGGACTGGAAGGCGACTGGGATAGCCTGGGAGAATGGGGGGATGGTGGGCTGGAATAGACCTGGGAGGCTGGGATTGACTGAGGTGTCTGAAATGGACTAGGGACACTGTGGGGCAGGGGCAATAGGGCCAGCAGGTGTCCCTTGTGGGCAGAGGCCATGGGGCTGCCTTGGTACCAGCCCCGCAGGCCCTCTGCAACCACACGGCTCACCTCTCCCTTGCAGGATCATTCCCACGGCACCGAGGGCCATGCACCGGACCCAGCCGCGGGGCAGGGCAACCAGTGCGACAGCCCCAAGCAGGCAGCAGGGCAGGAGAGTCCATCCCTCCTGGTGACCTCCACCGTGAAGGTAATGCCCATGCCCCCAGGTTCCCTGGCAGTGGGAGCAAGCCCAGGGCACCTGGCTGCCTCCAAGTGTGAAATGCCTGCCTGCTGTACCCCACATGTGGGGGAGGTCTGGGGGTTTGGCTTTAAGACATTGGCATCAAAAACTGCAATTTGACTCATTTTGTAATGATATAAGGTTTGCACCCCATGAGAGTGATTGCTTAGGTCCCACATTGGAAACTACCCTTGAGGCTAGGAGCAGAAGGCGATACAAGGCAACACTGAAATACCTTCAAGGCAAGAAGGGTCATTCTCTATCTCATGTGCTCTCAAGGACAACTGAGATGAGATATGGCTCTGAGGGAGTCCCTCACTTGTGATCTCATCAGTTCTTGGAGCTGGAGTGTCAGGAGCTAGCAGCTAGCAGGAGCTGCCCTTTCTCTGTCCTAGGCCTCTGAGTTCTCACAGGGGTGGCAAGAGCTTTTCTTTTCTCTTAGCTAATTCCTTTCTTTCTTGGACCAACAGTCTAAATCATCCAGTGACAGCAAGAACCGTCACAAAAAGCCCAAGGACACCAAGCCCAAGGTGAAGAAGCTGAAGTATCACCAGTACATCCCTCCGGACCAGAAGGCAGAGAAGTCCCCTCCACCCATGGACTCTGCATATGCCAGACTCCTCCAGCAGCAGCAGCTCTTTCTGCAGCTCCAGATCCTCAGCCAGCAGCAGCAACAGCAACAGCAGCAGCAGCAGCAGCAGCAGCATTTCAGTTTCCCAGGGATGCACCAAGGCCAGCTAAAGTGAGTGGTAACATGCCAATAACAGGGTTTAGCCCTGTCTCTGTCCAGACTTTCCCCTCTCATACCCATTTGGGCCAGTACAAGGCGGGTGGATGCATGCAAGTGAAACATAAAAGCTCAGGAACATAGTACAGTCTTCTGCAAGGCTGCTCCAGCTTTGTGCACTGTCTGGGGCTCCTGTGACCTGCTGATGGGTCACTGGCAATCTCATTACAGCCCAGTCTAGTTTTCCTTGGGGTTGCTGGTCCTTCATGTCTTATACAGGAGATAGCAGCCCCAGGGAGGCAGAGAGGTGGTACATTGGGCACAGAGACCCCAGGCAGGCAGAGAATTAACCCCAAGTCTCCTTTGTTATTTCAGGCAATCTAATGAGCAAATGGTCAAAAGTTCAAATTCTTCATCAACTTCTGTCAACAACACCCCTCTTTCTCCTGTGAAAACCACCTTTTCAGGCCAAACTTGTGTTTCATCTATCAAGCCAGGCCCTCTGCCATCTAACCTGGATGATCTCAAAGTGAGTACAAACTTTGCCACCACAGGAGCAGAATCTTAGAGCCTGAATGTATTTTGCTACCCCTGAAGCATGCATTGTAGGATGAGGCTACAGGCTGAGCTGGCTGCGAGTGATTGTGTGTGATCAGCAAACCAGACCCACCGTGCTGCGAGCAAACCCAGGAGTCTGTGGCACTGGGTCAGCAGGTGGTCACCATGACAGTAACTGGAAATGTGAGTTTGCTGCTCTGCAGGTGGCACATGCTCCAGTGCATGTATCAGCAACCTTTCGGTATATCTTGAGATAGCTGGAGGCCAGGCCATCAGATTGAGGACAAAAGGATGTCCTGCTTGCTCCTGCAGCTCATGGTTCCGTACCTTCTGTGGCTTTATGGTGGATTTCTTGGATGCTTCTAGCAGAGCAGCCAGAAGCTAGGAGGGCAGCACGGCCTCCACTTAGTGACCCAGCTTCTCAGTGGCCATTGCGGCCAGGCCAGCACAACTCTTTGCACAAGCACATGTCTCCTGGAGTCTGCAGCTATGAACATTGCTTTGAGCAGGACCTAAACCTCCGTAGGCAAGACGGGAGAATCACTCAACATCAATGGTTCTTTTGTACTTTGCTAATAGAGCCTCATCCATGGGAAAGGCCAAGTCTTATTTCGGAGAACCCTGGGGGCAATGCTTGTTATTAGAGAAAGAAATAAGGTGAGATAGAAATTAGTTGAGTTTGGGCATAGCAATGCCCCAGCTTAGATACCTGAACTGTGTGCCTGTACGTGGAGTATCTGGCTCCAAGGTATGTGGTTGCATTCTCTGAACTAGAGGATGCCATCAGCTAGTTCCCGGTCTGTTTGAAAGTCCTCTGCTCATGCGGAGCCCTACTGCTAGGAAGGGAATCTTGAGATACCTTTGTGGCCCAAGGACCACTGCTGGTTCATGAAGTGCAGTCACGGTTCCTGGAGGAAGAAGGAAGGTTTTCCTGTTAGGAAAGGTCAAGGTCCTGCAGGACATGCAGTGGTCGAGGCTGTGCATGGAGACCCTGGTGACTGCAGGTGAGACAATGAACACTTAGGGGGCAGACCTTCAAAGCAGGAAGCTGGGAGCCTGTGATCTGAGACTGCTTGCTAGTAATGTTGGGTTTCTAAAGGGCTCATCTGCCATTGGGACTGATCATTGGTGACTTTCCTTCCAGGTGTCAGAACTGAGACAGCAGCTCCGAATACGAGGCCTGCCGGTGTCAGGTACCAAAACAGCACTGATGGAACGGCTGCGTCCCTTCCAGGAGTGCAGCAGCAACGCAGTGCCAAACTTCAATGAGATCACCACTGTCACCTTCCCAGTCACTCCAACAAGCACGCTGTCGAGTTACCAGTCACAGTCTTCCACCAGCATGTTATCAAATGGCTTCTACCACTTTGGCAGCACCAGCTCCACCCCACCCATCTCTCCAGCCTCCTCTGACCTCTCTGTGAGCGGCTCCTTGCCAGACACATTCAATGACGGGCCCATGTCTTCTCCGCAGTTTGGTCTCCAGCCATCTCCTGTTCATGGCAGTGCCGAAGAAAGCCTCATGGGCAGCATGAATGGAGGGAGCATCCAGCTGGAGCTGGAAGGAATCGACACAGAGAAAGACAAGATGCTGGTGGAGAAACAGAAGGTCATCAATGAACTGACATGGAAACTGCAGCAAGAGCAGAGGCAGGTGGAAGAGCTACGGATGCAGCTCCAGAAGCGAAAGAGAAGCAATGGCCTTGAGGAGAAGCAGCAGCCTGCTCAGCATTTCTTTGGTGTCCCCATCAAGCAAGAAAATGTGGTGTCCAGCTGTCCATTTGCATCCAAACAAACTGCCTTGAAAGGCCAAGACAGCAGCTCAGATAAGTTAAGTAACTGTGGGGTGCCGCAGCTGCCTCACATAGTAAATAGCCACTGCTTGGAGCCTGCAGGGCAAAGCACTATCCCCTCCTCAACATTCTTGAGCCCACAGTGCTCTCCCCAGCACTCTCCACTCGGGGCTGCAAAGAGCCCCCAGCACATCAGCCTGCCACCGTCCCCCAACAGCCACTATCTCCTCTCGGTGTCTCCCGGCTCGCAGGCAGAAGGGCGCAGCGGGTCCCCCCAGACCAACAGTTGCCTTCGCACAGCATCGGTAAGTGGAGAGCACCCCTAATGGCATGGTAGTGGTGAATGCGCTGGTGTCTATGGGCAGCCAGTCAAACATCCCAATTTGAGTCCTTTTCTATTGGAGTGGGACTGCTGGCACTGAGGGTGGGTAGCCAGGGGGCTGCAGCAGCATGTGAGCAGCCTGAAAAGGCAGAGAATAGCCCAGGTGGACAACAGGTTAGGAGCTGATGGCACCTCAGGTCCTTTGCAGGGCATCTCCTGGGGTTCCCTGCTGCCATCACATCTAATTGCTTTGGGGGGCCGACATCAGCGCTCCCATGCCTCCTGAAGCTATGGCGCAGCTCCTTCTGCCCTGGGGGATCCCTTGCACCACACCCATCTTTCCCAGAGGACCCCAGCATAGCTTGCTCTGCTCCTGGGTGAGCACTGGCAAAGCTTCCTATATCCTGGGAGAGCCCTGTTACAGCATCCTCTGCCCCATGGAGGCCTGGCACAGCTCCCTCTGCCCTGGGGAGACCTAACCCAGCTCCATCTGCCCCTGGTTAAGCACTGGCACAGCTCCCTCTGACCCTGGAGGAGTTCTGGCACAACTCCCTCTGCCCTGGGTGAGCATTGGCACAGCTTCTGCCCTAAAGGAGCCCTAACTTGGCTGCCTCTCCCCTCAGGGGGAGGCCCTGGCACAGCTTTCTGTGCCCCTGGGGTAGTCCTGGCACAGCTCTCCCTGCCCAATTGAGCTGGCCCAGCTCCCACCACCATGGGGTAGCCCTGGCACAGATCCCTCTGCCCCATGGAGTCCTGGCAAAGCTCTGTCCACAGCAGGGAAGCACCGACACAGATCCCTCATCCCCTGGGAGAGCCCTGGCACAGCTTCCTACACCCCTGGGAGAGTTCTGCTGCAGTGTTGCAGGGCTTTTCAGCTTCTGGTACCTAAAGGGGTGACAGGAAAGCTGGGAATGGACTCTTGCTCAGGGAGTGGGCTGATGCGACAAGGGGTAATGGTTTAAACTGAAAGATAGAAGGTTTAGATTAGATATTAGAAAGACATTTTTCACTGTGAGGGTGGTGAGAGCCTGGCCCAGGTTGCCCAGAGAAGCTGTGGCTGCCCCATCCCTGGAGGGGTTCAAGGCCAGGTTGGAGGGGGCTTTGAGCAACCTGGTGTGGTGGGAGGTGTCCCTGCCCAGGGCAGGAAGTGGGACTGGACGGGCTTTAAGGTCTCTTCCAACCCAAACCATTCTATTATTCTAAGATCTTGCTGCGCCATTGTGGCTTCTAGAAGTGTGGGGGGGAATTTGACCACCGGGTTGAAGGAGGGCAGTTACCTCCATCATATGGCAAGTCTTTTCTTGGGAAGATGGAGCAGGGCTTGCAACTGGGGTCTGCAGTAAGATAGAGCTTGTGCCTCCCCACCAGGAATCCAGCACAGCAGAGCATTGTCCCTTCAACATCCACCTCTCCTCACTCACCGTCTGGAGAGGTGCAAGAGCTTGGAGAGGGCAGATGCTGCCAACACACAAAACCAGCACAAGGTGCTGCTGATCACAGCCCCGATTCATCCCAGCACCCTCCCAGTGTTTCCCAGGCAGCAGCAACACTGATCACACAGTCTGTAAAACACAGACAGTGGTACAGGGCATGCACTCTGCATTCAGGGACAATGTACCACAAGTGCTTGCTGAGCGCACAGCAGCTGCACAGCAGAGCAACAGCCACTGCCAAACACCCAGCACTCAAGCTCACAAATCATAGAATCATAAAATTGTCTCAGTTTGAAGGGACCTTTCAGATCATCGAGTCCAACCATCAACCTAACACTGACAAAACCACCACTAACCCATGTCCCTCAGCACCACGTCTGCCCAGCTTTTAAATACCCCCAGGGATGGTGACTCCACCACTGCTCTGCACAGCCTGGTCCAAGGCTTGACAACCCTTTTGGTGAAGAAATTGTTCCCAATATCCATCCTAAACCTCCCCTGGTGCAACCTGAGGTCATTTCCTCTTGTCCCATGGCCTATTCCATGGGAGAAGAGACCAACCCCCCCCTGGCTACACCCTCCTTTCAGGGAGTTGGAGAGAGCCAGAAGGTCTCCCCTCAG
>JAOQGH010000003.1:24399408-24435614 GCA_025769975.1 Gallinago jamesoni | reverse complement strand
CAGCCTCCTTTTCTCCAGGCTGAACACCCCCAGCTCCCTCAGCCGCTCCTCACAAGACTTGTGCTCCAGACCCCTCATCAGCTCCATTGCCCTTCTCTGGACCTGCTCCAGCCCCTCAATGTCTTTCTTGGCATGAGGGGCCCAGAACTGGAGACAGTCCTTGAAGTAGGGACTCACCAGTGCCCAGTACAGGGGGACGGTCACTGCCCCAGTCCTGCTGGTCACACTATTGCTGATACAGGCCAGGATGCTGTTGAACTTCTTGGCCACCCAGGCACACTGCTGGCTCATATTCGGCCCCTGTTGACCAACACCCCCATGTCCTTTTCTGCCAGGCAGCTCCAGCCACTTTGCCCCCAGCCTGGAGCGCTGCAGGAGGTTTCTTCCAAGACGAAATGTGGTTTTCCATGTGGGAATTGCATTCCCGCAGTTAGCACACTATGTGCAGTGGGAGCCGGGCAGTGGGGTGCAGTGTTGCAAGGTCGTAGAAGGTGGTACTCAGTGCTGTCTCTAAGCCATTCATAGAACGGTGGGATAGGTGACACGTGCAGTTGGCACACAGCACTGCCAGTGAGGTGGGCAATGGGGACCAACTTAGTGTGAGAGGGGCAGAGGGACAGAGTGCTGCCAGAGGGATGGTCAGTGCTGTCAGAGGGAGGTAGACAGTGGTGCTTGCTACTGTGGTGAAATGGGAATGGGGAGCCATGCTGTGGGTGAGCTGGGCAGTGGGGAGCAGTGCTGTGGGTGAAATGGGCAGTGGGGCAGAGAGCAGGGGATGCGATGGGCAGTAGGATGCAGTGGGTGACCTCAGCACAGAGCTGTAGAGGTGAGCAGAGTGATGGGGCAGAACTGTGGGTACAACAGGCAGTGGGACACAGGCAATACTCCAAGAGAGGCAGTGGGGCTGGAGCTGCTCTGGGCGACCAGGCACCAGTCTGCCTGCCAGGACTGCATCCATGCTGCATCCCCTGGTGCTGGCTCTCATGGGACAAGACAGCTGCAGCCAGGTGGTGGGGAAGGGCTCGAGGGCCTAGAGGCAATGGGAACAGCAGCTGGCAGGCACTGGACCATCAGGTGAGGTCCCTCCTGGAAGGGAGGACTGGCAGAAGGCTGGCACTGATACGCAGATGTTTGGCACTAGCACAGGGAAGCCTAGGTGCTGAGCTGCAGTGGCTCTTCTGAGTGGTCTTCCCTGGGCTGGGGGCTGTGAGATGTCCCCGGCGAGGTGGTGATGGAGAGGGTCCCCTGAAGGGGGGCTGGCAGGCAGCTAGCAGTGCTGCATCACAGCTGGCTGTAGCTGACTGCCGGCAAACCATTTCCCTTTGCCCCTTGCTCTGCACGTTCATGGCTGGACCGAGCACTGGGGTGCTCTGTGGCATCATGCCCGTGCTCCGGCAGCAGCCAGAGGCCAGAATGGCCCGGGGTCTCAGAGCTGTGCTGACAGAGCTCTTTAACCTCCCTCTCTCCTGCCTAGAGGCCAGGAACTTTGAGCTAATTTGACCCACAAAATCATTAGTTTCCCTGGCACTACTCTGGCTTCAACAGGGATGAGAGGGCTGAGCCTCCCACCGTGCCTCCCTGTGCATTGACTCCATTTCCCTGTATCTCCCCCCCACAGATGGCTACGCAGGCAGGTCAAAAGTTTTCTATTCCATCCCCAAGTTTTTCTAAGTCAAGCCCAGCCCTCTCAGAGGGAAAGCAGCCTCCACCCTATGAGGATGCAGTAAAGCAGGTAACTGCATGGTTTTTATTTTCTATAGGGCTAGTGCTGTGCAGAGTGTTCTTTTGTGGTTACTGGAACTCATCTGCAGGACTTACAAGCCATTATGGGGGTTTCTGGGTAGAACCAGCCCTGTTTTCATAAGGAATGGGCTTTTGTTGAAGAGTTATTTGCTGAAAGTGCCACAAAGCCATCAGAAAACATACTGGATAGGATTGCATCTTGTGCTGGTGCTGATGAAAGGCACCTGTCCACCCTGGGGTCCTGACCCCACACACAAATACCCCAGGGCTTGGGTGTACTCCTGTTTGGGGTGCTCAGTGCTATGTGAGAAACAGACTCTTGAGCATTCGCACATCACCAGGAAACCTCATCTTCCTTCCTTCTTCCGTGAGAAAAGTGACCTGCTCCATGATATCTGCTGCCTGTAACCTTACCCTGGAGTGACCTTCCCATGGAGGGGGCTGTCTCCATCACCCATGAACCCCTTACTTCTTGTCAGATTCCATCAGCAGCCTCAGTGCTAGTCGTGATGGTGCCTTTAGGAAAACAGAGTGATGCTGTTGGCAGTGATAAAAATGGGCTTATGTTAGCTGTCAGGAAGGCATGCAAAAAGTACTTCCAGTCTCCAGTTGCAGAGAGGAGGATGACAATGCATTGCCCCCAGGGAGCTGCAAGGAGTGCAAGGAGACACATGCCAGGGCAAGGTGCTGGGTCCAAAAAGTCACTGTGTCCTGATGGCCCTGGAAAGACCACTCCCAGGTGGCCACTGAGCAGCAGTTTGGCAGCAGGGCAGGGGGAACCTGGTGCCATGCTCCCCAGATTCTCTGTGCTCATCCCAGGGCTCTGCAGTGCTCAGCTGAAAGCCGCTGCCAGCCCCATGTTGGAGTGGCATCTCTCCTGCATGGGAGAAAGCCACTTGTGGGTCTAGAGCCACCTACCTGGCTTGTGGCCGGAGGGACTGTCCTCCTAACGCCCTCTTACTCTCCTCTTTGTCGTTTGCTGCAGCAGATGACACGAAGTCAGCAGATGGATGAGCTCCTGGACGTGCTGATTGAGAGTGGAGGTATGCACTGCTTCCCTGTTCCCCTCCAGGGCTTCCCCTCCATGCCAGTGTTGGTCCGTGGGGCTTGGTTCACTCTGTGCAGCCCAGCAGAGCTGCCTGAGTTGAGGGTAGCTTTCATTTGCCCTCCCTGTGCCAGCAGCCACTGAGATTGAATCAGAAGCATATTTGCCCTCCTGGAGCCTGCTCCTGCACAGGCAGCCCTGGTGGGGTGGTCCAGGCTGGGTTATCACCTCTGCAGACTGTGCAGAGAGAAGGATGGCAGGTTAGCAGCCCTTTGCACAACACTGCCACCGCCTCCCGACACAGAGTCCCCTGTGTCCCCCACCATCCTCAGTGCCACCTCCCAACTAGAGCACTGCTGGTGCCCTCCCCTGCACAAACTGCTGCTTGTGCCCTTGCCCATGCCTAGCCCGTGGGGACAGTGCTAGTGCCCTGGGGACTGTGTCCAAAACCAGGGAACTCGAGGTCAGAAAGCAGGAACTTGTGCGACTTCCTACAGGGAGGGTGGGCAAGCAATGCCAAGGGGATTGGGCAGGGAGCAGGTCTATGTAAGCATGCCCCAGAGCCCAGTGCGGGGACTGTGGTGGTGCCTCTGTGCCCAGCAATGGTGGGCACTGCCAGAGCACCTCAAACCCCTTTCATTTGTTGACAGAAATGCCAGCCAATGCCAAGGAAGATCGGTCCTGCCTCCAGAAAGTACCTCATATAACAGTGTCTACGGGAAACTCCAGTGCTCCTCTCCCAAAGTCATCTGCCCACTTCGAGCAGGTCTCCTCGGCCCAGCTCTCCTTTGAGCACTGTCCGGGCAGCAGTGATGCCCACCTTGAGGTCCTGCTCAACGCCCACAGTCCCCTGGGGAGGGTCAGTGAAATCGCCCTCCTGAAGATGGGGGGAGAAGAGTCCCACTTTGAAGGGATGATGGAGGGGTTCTCTGGCAAAGCCGCAGATGAACTGCTCACCTCCCAGGAGATTTTACAGACTCCCCTCTCGCCCATGGAAACCCAGCTCTCCCCTTCCCCTGCCGACGGCTCCGGTTTACAAATGAGTTTCACTGAATCTCCATGGGAAACGATGGAGTGGCTGGACCTCACCCCTCCCAGCTCTGCCACTGGCTTTGGCTCGCTCACCCCCGCGGGTCCCAGCATCTTCAACATCGATTTCCTAGATGTTACTGATCTCAATCTAAACACCAGCATGGACCTGCACCTTCAGCAGTGGTGAAAGGGTGGGTGGTGGAGGCAGGGTACTATAACCCCTCAGCAGCCAGCAGTGTTTCTGTCATGCCAGAGGACACGCAGGGCTAATGTGCCACGTCCAGGAAAAAGTGGAGCCATTTTCCCAGGATATAAACTTCTTTGATAGCACAACAGCTCTGGTACTTTGGTTTTCCTCCATTGACACATCCCCACAGACAACACCAGTGCCTTTAGCGACACTTCTTTAGATTGACAAGAACTTCAGTTTTGTTTCTTTTCTCTTCCCCCCCACCCTAAGTTTTAGCAATCACTCTCGTGAGAACTGGAGCAGCTCATAACAAAACTGTGTGGTGAGGAGACATCACCTGGGTAGCAAAGGGAAATAATGGAGCGGGGAGCCTGTTGCTGCCCTCCTGCCTATCCAGCCCTGGGCACATCTTGGCCATGCCCAGGTCAGGCCATGGGAGCCAGAAGGCTGTGCCTGGCCAGGGTGACAAGCACACTTCATACAGCCCTCACCGGGCGTCCTTCCTCCTGCCCCCAAAGCTGTGTTGCCCAGTCCCTGCCCAACTCTGCTCCAGGTGGATGAGAGATGGAGACCACCACATTTGTGGTGGCACCTTGTGTCCTCACTGTGCCTGGAGGCCTGAAAGCCCAGGAGCTCTCCTGGCTGCAGTCTGAACTGAGTTAGACTGAAGCCTGTCACCTGGGAGCAGAGAGCTCTGGATGTTGGAGGCAGCTGCTCAGGCTGTAGGCTCAGGTAGTGAAGGGACATGGCATCCTGGTGGAGCTGCCATGTTCCAGCTACAGAGGAAGAGATGTGTAATGTGTTTTGGTCCAAGGTAGGAGCAAGTCATATGGAAAATGCAGCCAGGCTTTGGCAGAGGCTGTCCTTTGCACAGCCAGAAGTCAGGATGGATCTCCACCACCTTGCATGACCTGGAGGCAGAGGGAGCACTCGGAGGGGCACTCAGTGACCTGCCCCTGGGGCAGGGCCAAGTGGGCCCTTGAGTGGCTGTGGTTTTGTGCAGGTGTCTGCTTTTGTTGCCTCCAATTCTCTGCTGTCCATCCCTCCATCCTTCCCATGCCTCCTCTATCCCCAGCAGTCATCCTCTGCTTCCCAAGTTTACTCCAGCATCACTGTTTGCTCAGCCCAGAGCAAGGCCATTGGAGAACCGCTGTGAATCACTGAGCCTGGAGGAGCTAGTTCTCCCGAAGCCAGCAGAGATGGATGCTCTCCTGCAGTGATGCCTCTTGTCTGAAGTCACCAGCATTTCTCCTGTGAGCCTCTGTGCAATATACTTCCTTGGGCTCTAGCAAAAAGGAGCCTTTGCTTCACTTCTTGGCTTCCACCAAAGAACTTGCTGCAGACTGACAGACACGTCTACTTCTTTGCAATCCTGGTTTTGCCAAAGTAAATATTGTTGCTGACAAAGATTGTTAGACTATTTACAGACTGAGCATATTTAATATTTGTGTTACTGGAAGCACAGCACATGGAGAGGCAGTGGCTGGGGAGGGGGTGCAGTGCGAGGGGCAGCCCGGCCCTTGGGGACCCCCCGGGATGCTCTGCAGCCCCAGCCGCGTCTCCCGCTCCTGGCGTTGTTGCATGCTGTATAAAACACATGGCAGGAGCTTTCAACTCACTATTTAAAGCACCACTTTTCTATTGTACAAATGGTCACCGTGCACTGCTAGGATAGATGATCACAGGTTGCATTTTTTTTTAAAGGATTTCTTTTTCTAAGTGAGAGATTTTTTGAAGCTGGTCTGTGGAGAATATTATTAGCACTTGAAACAGAGTAGTGTTAACTGCTACACTGCGTTGTGTACAGGGCTTTCCAGATAACTTTCTCCTCTCAGCAAATGTATTTCCTTATTTAAAGGGATGCTGTCAGCTTCAAAACTGTAAGCAAGCACATTTCCTTACCTATGTTACCATCAACACCTTGATAATTAAAAACCCCGTTGTCTTGCCACTCGTCTGCTGGAACTTTGCTGTTTGACTTTTCCAGCTGGGGTACTCTCAGCTGTCCCAGCTGCCACCATTTGGAACCAGCTCCATCCCCTGAGACAGCCACAGTCCTTGCAAGAGCAGCATTATTTCTTTCACAAATTCTCCTGGAGGATTTCTAAACCAGCCAGTCAGAGTCTCCTCTTCCTGAAGGCTTTTTCTTCTGTTGGCTTTGGTTTCACTTTGTTCTCCTGCAAGCCCTGTCCCTCAGGTCAGTGTCCCCTCCAAAGGTGCCCTGCATTTTCCAGGGCCAAGCTCCTGGCAGCGGTGGCTGCCAGACATGGGGCTGTATGTGGGGGGGCACCTCCCCTTGCCCACTGGCAAGTGGCAGAGGGGGATGGAGAGCTCTCCCCAGGGGGACCCTGGGTCCTGCTCCCTTGTACCTATCGGTGCCAGTTTCTGGGTTTGTCCCATCTTTCCTTTGATTAAAAAAAGGTTCCCAGGACATTCACCCATGGGTGTGCAGGGAGGGACTCCCTGTGTGGCCGCAATGGCTTAAAAGGTAAAGCAGCCCTGAGACATCACAGAAGTGACTTTGAAAAAGTGTAGATGAAAAAAATAGTTCCTGCAATCATCCTTTTAATCTCTAAACTATGCTGCAGCCAAATGTGTTGTGATAAATGCCTGGACTGAGACAAGTTACAGTTACTCAGAGGATGAGAAGAGAAGCCTGAGTCTGGGATTACAGGAATGCTGATGGAGGAGCACTTGCCTGTCCCACTTCCTGCTGAGGAGAGCCTGCTGGTGGTGTCCCACCTGCAGAGGAGCTGGGGGGACGTGCTGCTGGTCTCCCAGTACAAAAGGCGAAGAGCAGGGGGAGGGCTACAGGGAGTCACAGCTCTGATGTGCAGAAAAGATGTTTGTCAGGTGCCAAGGTTTGGACGAGAGCTTTTGGGGAGGCTGAGTCCAGACCAAGGACCTGCTGTTGGGCAGAGGGATGGATTGGGGAGGGTCTCCTGAGGTCTCCTTCCAGACCCCAAAAGGTACCTGGAGAAGAGCTCAGCTCAGCTCTGCCCCAGCCATTGGTTTTCCAGCTCCCCAGAGCGGGCAGCAGGACAGGACCTGCTCTTCCGTCCCACCACCTCAGCCAGAGAAGCACCTGCAAAGCCCCATCCACCCTCAGCCACAGCAGCTTCCTGGCCAGGCACCACCCATGGGTCCCGTCTGGGAGGTGTTTCAGTTTCCTGACCTCAGAGGCAGGGCCGCCAGAGCCTGGCCCCGCCAGGCACTGCAAGGTCTTCACATTTAGAGCTTCAGGATTGTTCCCTCCAGCTTTGTATCCCTGTCACCATGCCATGGTGTCCTGCATCTCCAACAACTCGTCCTTCATGGTACCCTGTATCAGAGCAAGGCCATGGATGTTCTACTGCCTTCTGCCCAGTGCCTCCTGGTGAGCTGGACTCTCCATCCACAAAGGAGGCAGTGCCTTCAAGGAAAGGGTGATTTTCCCACACAGGCTGTCCCACAGGATTTAGGTTCTTGGGGTTTTTCTTCCCATTTGTCGCGGTTTGGCCTCAGATGGCAATAAAGAACCAGGTGGCAGCCGCTCTCTCAGACCTCTCCCGCCCCCGCAGTTAGGGGAGAATGGGAAGAAAAAGGCAAAACTCACGACCCAAGACAAAGGCAATTTAACGGAACAGCAAAGGGAACAAGAAAACAACACTGAGAGAGGAATATGCAACCACGATTACGATGCTACCACTTACCGACTGGACCGGACCCGGGACACCCCAGCCCACTCCCTTCCCCCAGTGACTCCCTGTCCCTCCCCTTCCCCAGCAGCTCCGGGTACCCCTGGCTCCCACGGTATGGGGTACCTGTGTCCCTGCTAGAGCCTGGGGAGAATTAACCCTATCCCCACCAGACCCAGGACAACATTAAACCCTGGATTAGACGAAGGAAAAAAAACCTCCACCTCAGTGTGAGAAACACCGGCTCACACCTAGAATTTAAAGAGGACAAAGTCGCCAAAGCAAAGATGTAAAAAAATTTATTGTATGAAACAGTGCTGAATCGGGTACATCTCAAAGTAGAGGCACACCAGTCTTTTAGCTTTAGGCATTTTTATACTTTTTTTATCCCAGCCACCTGAGTTACTGTCTCTCTTCTCATTGGCTGAGAAGCTGGAGCTCCCATTCTTCCCAATCACCTGACCGATTACCGGTTTAGTTTACACCTTTTTACCTCATAAGGCACACACACACCTACTATACAAAGTCATTATCCTAAAACCACCTTTGATTAGTTGATTACGCTACATGTTATTTCACAGTCTTTGCTATCATCTACTGCCCAATGTTAGTAGTTACAAGCACCCTGGTGGTTGTTTACTTCATCAGGTACTCATATCCTCATCTTCATCAGTCACTTTCTAGGTGACCTTCATCCACTTATCAGTCTTCACAGTCTTTAGTCAGCCTTCACTGTCCTTTGTCCACTTATCAGTCTGCCATCAGTCTGGCTCTCTTCACCTAGGTAACTTCCCTTAAACAAGGATCCCTGGACAGCCCCAGGGCACTTCCAAGGATGAGTTGGGTACAATGGAGGAGACTCCACTATCACCAAGCCTCCTCCGTCAACACAGACACACCAACAAAAAATATATCAATTAGCTGAAGCAAAACTCAGCCCGTTTCTCACATCAGTGATGTCCCACTCTCCCTGGGCCTTCCTACCTGAAAAAATACAGGAAAAATATAAAGAATAATAAAAAGTTCCAAGAGTCAAATAACATTTTTCATGCCTTTGATGAGGTTTGTCAGTGTGAGATGCCTGTCTCAGTGCACCACCCGATGCTTCCTCCACAGGAGGCACTGAGGCATCAGCAACATCTTTCCACCAGGCCCAGATCAAGACACACCATGTTTTAGGCACAGTTTCCCCTCCCAAGTGACATCTCTCCCTCTTGGTCTGAGCCGGGGGAGGGGGCTCTGTGCCCACAGGGGATGAGATGGGGAGGCAGCAGAGGCAGGAACATGCCTGTGCCTGTCGTGGGGGAAGCCAGGAGCCTCTGAGCCCAGAACCATGGGTGCCAGTGCCCTCCACTGCCTCCCTGTCCACCTGCGATGCGTACACCTGCACCCTCACATCCCTCTCTGCACCCCAATGCCACCCCTGCACCCACAGCACCCACAGCACTCTCCAAGGGCCGCTTGGCTGCTCAGAGCACAGCAGCCCAAACATCATTACCCCAGCAGAGCCCCCCCAGCAGCACATTCAGCTCCGCCCCCCCCCCTCCCCCCCCCCGCAGCCTGCTCTGACCCCTCTCTGCCACCCACCACCCATCCTGATCCCTCTGCTCATCTCTGGCCAGTTCTCCACAGCCTCTACACCCCTCTCTCATCCAAATTCATTGGGAAGGCGGGGAGCAGGGCCACCCACACATAGACCTTCTGCACCCCATTGACCTGCTGTCGCCCCCATATCTGCAACACCTAAAAGGAAGCCACCAAGGAAGAAAGGAGAGCTTCTTCTGGCTGTGCAGGATGCACTGAGGGTCTTGGGGGACTTCAGCATAGTTGACATCTGGTTTTAAAGCCCAAACACTTGTTCACTCTGGAGCATGGACAGTGACACAACTCAATGGGGAGGGGTATTCAAGACCACCAATGCTATCTGCCCACCTTGGCTGACCCGCAGGAGGACAAGACAGTCTTCAGTCCCTGGTTTATAACTCCATGTTACATCTGGATTTACTGTACTTGGTGGGATTTACGGATGCAGGAGGCTTATTCTTTGTTCTCTTTCTTTAAGGCTGGTTATACCCAACACTGCCCCCACACCCAAGTCACATTCCTTTGATGACTAGTGGGTGACCACTGATGAGAGACTCACAGCCCCAGGGCCCCTGATGTCACCCTGTGCCTCCTCCCTCAGTCCCCACTTCCATCCTATGACTCCAGCCCTCAAGGTGCATTCTGCTATAGAAGCACAGATAGTTGTGGACACACAGAACTGCTCACTATCACTAGCTGTTAGTTACAAAATATACATAAGCCTATTACAGCACGCAACTGAGGAGAGCTAAACCAGAGCAAGAGGCAATCAAGTTGTCATTAGGTAATTGTGGTTACAGCTGAAGAAGCCAAAGCAAAGCTCCAGGCAGGCGAAGGCGAGTTCAGAGAAGGTCTGGTGAGTCCTGAGACGCTTCCGCTGGCTCAGCACAAGGGTATGGCCTTGCAGCAGCAGCAGCACCATGTTCACTGAGTTTCAACGCTATGAAAAGCGTGGGACCTCAGCAGAGGACACAGAGCATCTCCTGCATTGCTCATCAGAAAACCCGTTCACCAGGGATACTTGAACCTCTCCTGTCCAAGTAAACCCCTTCCTGGTGCAGCCTCAGCTAGCACCCTGCAGAGGGGTGGCCCTGGCACCCCCTGTTGGAAATGCCCCTGCATTCAAACCTATGCTGGTGGGAGTCATCCAATCAAAAATGCAGCTTCAGCTACTTGGACTTTTCTGCAGGAAGCAGGAATTGGCTGGATTTCAAGATGGTTTCCACTGACCTCTTGAAATGGGGATCAGATTCAAATGTCCTTAGGACATCACTATGACATGTAATCCCAGGGCCTGAATCTTTCTGTCCTCCTTTCTCATTTGCTTCCCTCCTGCTTTTCCAGTTCAAACCCAGTTGATGAAGGAGAAAGAAACACAGGATCCTGGTGCAGGAAACCAGGAGCATGGCTGATGGTCTGCACCATACAGAAGGCTGAGCTACAACTTCCAAACATGCAGTCATCACAGTTTCTCCATGTTTTGGGATTTTTCTCTCTTACAGCACCTTCAGCTGGCCAGGGTGTGCTTGCTTGCATGGAGCAGCACTGCTGGATCGTCCTTCTGTGAAGCACTGAGAATTCAGTGTGTCTCCTGGGTCAGCAGGACTGGAGGTGGTCACAAACTGAATGGCTCATGATCCAGTTCTGTAAATGTCTGGTGGGCCTCATATTAAAGCTCTTCTTCTCAGAAACACCCAACAGCTTCTCAAGAGATAGCACTTATAATCAGTCTGTGGACTTACTGGTGTGCTGCAGCATGGGTGTGTTGAACCTGTCCATCTTGAACCTGGTGAGAAACCTGCTTTCCTTAGAAGATTATGCAGGATTTCCTCCTCTTCTCAGAATAGTCTGGCTGAACGCAACCCAGGTTGCTGGTTGGCTCCGTATCCAACAGCTGCACTCCTGTCTGGCCACGGGAGAGAATTGCGCCTATGGTTGGCCACTAAAGTAAACTTTCTTCTCAGAGGCATAGAAAGAATTCAAGCATCCAAATTTTGCATCTTGTCTCTCTGTCTGAGGTGTCTGATTCAGGTCAAGTACAGACCAACTCTGGGACAAGAAAGGACAGAGAAGTGCTCTGGGCAGAACAATGGGGGATGGTTGCCAATAAGCACGTGTCTGGTGTCCTAACAAGATGTGAGGCTCACACAAAGCACTTTCTCCAAAGGTTTTCAACATCGCTCTGGTGTCTGCTCTCACACAAGCACATGTGCGGTCACACACACAGACACCATATGGCCTTGCAAGCAAGAAGTGTGTCTCCTATAGCGTGAGCAGGAGGGCTTTCTGTAGACACCAAACCCTCCCACCCGCCTCACTTTCTGAGCCTTTCTCTGCTTTTGGGGGGGGGTGGGGGGTGTGTGAGCCCAGCTGCACCCGCAGGTACCATCCCTGCAGAGATTTGCTGTCGCAAGCGGCAAGTACTTAGAGATGCCGACTTTCTCCTGGCAGTGAGGCCTGCCCAGCCCTTCCACCTGGGATTTATCCAAAGATAACAGCTTTTAGTCACACACATCCTGGCTGTCACCCACGGCCCAGACATCCTGCTCTGCTGGTACTCCCAAGACAGCGGTGGCCCCATCTGTCTCCAGAAGAGGGAGTTTGTGTTTCATCCTCTTCTCCGAGCATTGCACAGCTTGAAACGCAATGTGAAAAATTCAAGAGCTGCTTTCTTTTCTTATTCATCACAGCAGCCACTCTGCTTTTCCCTGGACCCCTAAAGCAATGACCACACGTGATTTGTATCAGGAGTCAAAGTGAAAAAAGAAGCTTTCTTTTTCTAAGCAGCATGCAGTACCCAGGCCTGAGCACTTCATTTATACATACCTGGCCACCAAAGGAGACAAAAGGCTGGGATGAAGGCTAGGGGAAGCCAAGCAGAAGATTAGTGGACATACATACAGACCACACAACTCAAAAAGTGCTCCTGATGGGAAGATGTGGTGGTGTACATGCAGTCATAGCGCTTGGGTCCAGTCAAGTATGTTTTTGAACTCATCCAAATCTCAGAGCTGGTCTTGGAGTCCCACAAACACATGATAATCATAATAGATCCTAGTATGATTTTTTGGATGCTATGTAATGGTGCAGATCTGAGAAGTGCCTCAGCCATGCAAGTGGGCATAAAGGTGTGAGGAATTGATATGAGGTACCAGCCTGGACCACTGGACACAAAGAGGATGGTCAATGGCTCAAAGTCTACCTTGGAGGCTGGCTCAAACTGCCTCTGATATGGCTCAGAGATTTTCTGTAGCACGCTCAGCAGCGACACAATGACAACAAAGGTCCACAGCAAAGGCAGAGAAGTCAAAATGGGTAAAGGAAAAGAGCACACAGGCGAAAAAAACTCAGCATGAGTTCAACAAGGGGCAACTCAGGAGCTGAAGTGGCCACAATAACACACATGCAATGGTCACAGGAGAAAAGAGATGAGAGGGATCATCTGCCTCCTGCAGAGCATGGAAACACCCAGTGCAGGGTATGTGCAGGTGGACTCATATCAATCTACCAGCTTCTTTCAGCTTCTTCAGCTGTGACAGCTTCCTCCAGAAAAATCTTGGGACGCAAAGGCAAGTTGCAGTGCAAAATGGAGAGAATCCCAGAGCAGCTCCTATTCATGGAAAAAGGACCCATAAAGTGAAGAGCTGGGTCCTCCACCGCCTGCCCAGCAAGGAAGGACTCTCCCAGGTGTGTGGTTGGATTTTGTCTTCTACCTGGAGATCACCACGTCAGAGATCCTGGGCTCTGGCTGAAGAGTGGGGTCAGCAGGTGGTCCAAAGTACCCCAAGCATGTGCTGGCAACAGGAACCTTCCAGAAAAAGCTTCCTGCAGTGGAAATGCTGAATTATGCAAACTGACAGGCTTCAACCACCACTACCCTTTCACACTGTGTTTCTCTACACAGCAAGAGTAGCTTTTGTTTGTTGTCAGCTCCCTTTTCTGCCCTTCATGAAAGTCTCACCCTTCATGTGAAGAGATGCTGCGAGAGCCAGTACCAGCTTACTCCATCCGTTCAGAAGTCCACAATCAACGATCCCTGCCAGTACACTGACTCTCCCCGCACTGGACTGGGAACTACTGGGGAGATCCATCAAACCAGTCTGAGCACTTCAAGGAATGCCCCTTGCCCCCGACACTATCTTCTTTCCAGTGGGGCTGCCCACCCACCTGGACAGCCTCCAAGCCCTCTGTGGCTTCCAGACAGGACACTTGTCCCAGCAGCAGGAGGTTTGGCAGCAGGAATGGCCAGGGCTCAGTACTCTTAGATCATGGGGACTTTGCAGACATGGACTGCTCCTTCCAAAACAAAGCAGTCCACAAGGCATCAGCTGCCCTTCCCCAGAGCATGGGCATGGCCACCTCCCCTGGCTGGGACAGTGTCCTGAGCCACCAGAACCTCCCTCTGCAGCCAACGGTGCTCACCTGAGGCAGCCACAAGAGCAGAGGCCTCAGCAATCCTCCAGAGAAAGAAAAGCTATCTAGGTCTCCCTACACCTTTTTAAAAAAAAAAAAAAAAATCAACCTTAGCATAAGCCATTTGGACAACTGCTTTTCCCCACAGAGCTGCCTCTTCCTGGAGGAAGGGCCTGGAAGCCATGAATTTCAACAGCTTTTAATGAGTCTTCCCATTCACGTCTGACCTTACAAAATGAAAATAACAAGGTCACAGTTGCATCCTAGTTTTATTACAACTGACCTGCAGGCAAAAGGATAGAACTCTTACATATCTTAAGTAGAGGAGGAAGTCAAACCAGGGTACCAGATAAAATATTCTGAAGCTCTTTGAAGTGGCTATGTTCCTGAGCCCCGTTTTACAGACAATAATGCAACATCCCTGCACATGAGCTTTTTGATAATTTTTATGCATTTTTCTATGTTACAAAACAACAAAAAAATAACCAGAGTTCACAATGTACAGTTCTTACATTATTTTCACAGCTTGTGAACACTAGACACGTTTTTTTTAATTTAAACTTTTAATAAAGTTACATTGTAATAAATGGTGCACCCCTTATAATAATCTGTATTTTATATGCTACACCTGCCGCAGCCCCTCAGCCCTGACCTGGCCACTTCAGTTTTCCATTTCCTGTTCACCAGCAGCAAACTGGTGGGACTGCTGACAAGGAGCTCTGGAGGGTGGGCAGCAGGGACAGGACCCCTGCAGTGCCCAGGGCCCAACTGGGCAAGCGTCACCTTCGAGGGGCACCGGTTTGTGGTGGTCTCCATCTCAGTGCCAGCCGTCTCAGCTCTGGGGGCGTGAACTGGACTGCAATGACTGGGAGGTGGGGGCAGAGGCAGAGCATCCGTTCTTACTGGCCCTGGCTCGCTCTGGTCCCCCACAGCTTCCCACCTGAGAGACTTGGGGTCCTGCTACAGGTGATTGAAGGCTGGTGAGATGAATTTGGATTTGCCAAGCCTGAGAAAAGCTGTGTTTTTTGAGGCTGCAGGGCTGGGGGAAGAATTACCTCTTTGGATATGCTACGCTTCTTGTTCAATGGATCCTTCCACATGATTCTCCAGAGCTGTTGGGAATGACCAGTTCTTTCAAAAAGCTCTGCCCTGTCCATTTTGGAAAGACTTCAGTCTTGGCCTGAGGAGTAGCCCTGGAGGAAGATCACCCCAGGAGGGCAGGAGGCCTCACCTCCCTGTCCAGCCAGGAACCCTGCACCCCAGGGGAACCCCTCGGCATCAGCGTCGGAGCCGGGGACCAGCTGTCGCCAGCAGTGGGAGATGCCGGGTATCACAGCATGGGCCAGGGTGTCACCTCCGGGTCAGGGAACCCCCGGTGTCAATCCACACGAACGTGGCCTTGGCACTCTCCTTCCCCTGGTCTCCAGTGCTCCCACACCTGCCCCGTTTGTGCTGGGCAGCACTGGTTTGAGGTGAGGAGCCTGTTCCCCAGTGCTGCTGTTCTCATTCCCAACATCCCCAGCCCTCTGCCTCCCGGGTCCAGTTTTGCGGCAGAGCTGTGATGGCAGTCACTATAAGAGTGATGAATTCCTACCAAGTGCCTACACTAGACAATTCAAAATGGATATCAGAGACCCTGCAGCCTCCATTGTACCCTGGTATGCTCCTAAACGCCTGAAAACTGCAATGTTTCGGAAAAAAAAAATATAGGAACAACTAATCTTTGAAAAAAATATGTCAATTTAAAAAAAAAATAAAATGTCTGATGCACTTTTTTAGTCAGCAGAGGGTAAGAAGATGACATTTGCCTGGCCTTGCCAGGTCAGCTCAAAGCCCACAAGGCATGAGACATTCCCTCCTCTCCATCTGCAGCAAACAGTCTCAGGGAGTTTCGCTGCAGGGTGCAGTAACAACAATCACAGAGGGTCACAAAACAGGTTAAATGCACCCGGAAGGTGGTGAATAAGGTCTCCAGCAAAGTTAAGCAGAGTGTGGCACTGACAGACGTGGGCAGCACAGAGCCTCGGGGCAGTGGTAACATCGCAGGGGGGACATCCCAGGTAGGGGACATCCCCACCATCCTGCTTGCTGCGAGGAGGACACTCTGAGGTTTGCTCTTGTGAGGGACTCTGGGCTGGGAAGTGGCAGCAGAGCCGGGCCAGTCTGGGGACAGTGAAAATACACCAGCATCAGGGCTGGGGACAGGAAAGAAAAGGAGAAACACGGGGTAGAAATGACAGATATTGGTTTGCGGCTCATTAAAGCAGCTGCAGACTCTGTGAACGGCACTCACCGAGGTCAAAGCAAAGCCGGCTGGTGGTGAGTGCTGTGCAGCTACAAATCAAGTCACAAGCAGGTTAAATTCAATTGAGTAGTTTAATAATTCTTCGGGTCAAAGGTCTTATCTTACCAGGTAACAATTTACAGGACTCCTAGTTAAGAGTGAAGAGTGGCTGGCTTGGTAAAAGGAGAACGAGTACATTATGTCCCATCTCTGAATAATGTTAGCCTCTTTCAATGCAAAATATTTTTGGTAAAGACATATTCACTATATTTAACATGATCTCTCTTTAACAGGAAGTTCAGCTGAGCACACTGTCCCCAGAAAGTACACTGTGACTGTAAAGCAACAGAATTTCATAGCAGTAAATCTATTGCACTTTGTGAAGAATAAAATTCTCCTTTGCCTTTCCAGCTCCAGAAGGCAAAGCATCTCGTTGGTTAAGCAAGTTCTTCTCCCTCCAGGCAAAGTCTCTTAATGTTCAGACAGACAACGCCTAACTTTTGTTTGTTTGCTTTTTATTATTACTTGAAACAACAATTGGAAGAGTTTGAGAGAAAAATCTTTCCAGTAGCTGCTGAGAAGTCTCCAAGTTTTGAGTCTAGAAATGAATTTTTAGGTGCTATCCAATCACGGTCAACAAATAAATGTCCACATTTCATGAATATTTCCACAAAAGAGCAAGATGAGGTCTCTCTTTGACCAACACTAACACTGTGTGATCAGGTATTACAGGGATGCACTTTATATGTGACAACAGTATACAGACAGGATGGAAATAACACCAATATTATTGCACATGGTGTTTGGGCGAGCATTAAAAACATTGCAGTATGTGATGAAAATTCTTTACAGCTTGTTTTCTCTCAGCCCTTTTTCTAGAGTTTGATGTAGCAGCAATATCAATCGACGTACATTGGAGAGCTGGGAGTTGCTGGCATTTGATCCAGGATTTTACAGACATAGCATGCAACATCCACTGTGCGTTCCTCATACATCAGAATGAAGGGGTGTTTCTGGAACCAGAAAAAGAGACAACAAGGTTACGTTCACCCTTCTGACATGTGCTGGCTATCCCAGAAAAAAGCACAGCATACGGATTTGCCCACGCAGGCCTTGGTGGGCCTAGCGTGGTCATAGCCTGGTCCATGGCTTCTACATATGGGATATCCATAACACACAGCAGGGAGGTGGGACGGGACTCCAGGGGTGTCAGGAACTGCTGGGCAGGAGGGTGCAGTGTCTGCAGCACCTGGCTCCTCCGTAGCACGGGCATGCACCAAAATACTGTCAAGAGAGGTCTCACTGTCAGCCTTGTCAGCAGAGGGGAGACAGGAATGACAGGAAGACACGGCTTGCAGAAGTCAAACAGAAGATCAGGACACAAGCCCAGTTCTCAACCCTGACACTCTGCTCTGCTCAGGGGACCACTCTGGGTGAACCCAGCTCCAAGCAGTGGGGAAGTAATGACAGGGTGACTCTGGGCCAGGACACCAGGAAAATGCCTTTTCTATCACACCACCACCATCAGGGACCTGGTCTGTGGTTTCACACCTCCCCTGAAGAGGTGGCTTCCACATGCCCAGAGCTCCTTGAAGGTGCGTGGTTGTCAAGTGTGACTTAGCCAACCCAAAGGCCTCACTGCGTTCCCTCCTTTAGGAACCCCGTGGCAGACAGACTCTGCTGCTGTCTTACTCCAGAGTCGTGCTATCGGTCTCACTTTTGCCTGAGCCCTCTCATCCTCCTCATGTGGTCCGTGCACTGGAGTCATTTACACCTGACAGCAGTTCATCAAGGCTCCTGCATGGTACTGGGACCTCAAGCACATGGCCACCCGGCCCGCGTCTACCTGCCTCTGGGATAACTAACCCGCTGCCGTAGGGCACATCCCCCCATCTCCTGTCATTATATACAGCCACTAACTATGGTGGCCATTGCCATTTCCACAGGCCAGAGACAGTGGCACGGAGGTAGTGCTCTTCCTCGGGCTGTGGAGCTGAACACCCCACCTTGGTGGCCGAGAAGACGAGAAGTGAGCTCGGGCGTGCAACCCAGCTCTGCTGTGTGATGAGCAGAGCCGCGACGGCCAGTGTAGGCAGCCATGCTTCACACTCACCAGAAGCTCCTTATACTTTGGCCTTTTGGACTCGTCCTTTGTAAGGCTAAAGAAAACAGAAAGAGAATTAGGAGGAGGTGGATTTGAGGGAGTTGTTACAGATGTCAAATGCAAATTTTTACAGGACACAACATGGAATCCGATGCTGTCATGATGGGATTCACCACCTCTCACACCAGGCAATACCAAGAATGTGTTTTCTGGAAAAAATATCCCTGTCATGCTGTGAGTGACCACAGGAACTCCCTTCTTCCCCACATGGGTGAACAGCAAGTGCGGCCACCAACGAATCCTGCTGGGGATGGAGGTCAAAGGACCTGCAAGTGGAAGGCCATCCCGCCTGTTGCTGCCGTAGGGAAACGGGCCTGACTGAGGCATCACCATGAATTCTGGTAAGGACTGGCCTGTCCTCCATCCATGGGGCAGAGGTCAGAGGCAAAGGAGGGGCAGGACGGCCTGTTGGGGCACAGACGGGTGACACGGGCACCCCATGGGCAGATGCTGGGGCTGCAGCACTCAGTGGACCCCCAAACCGCTGTGTGGGTCCAGGTCTTGGCTCCTGGGCCCTTGCAGCTCATCCCCAGCACTGGTGGTACATCCAGCACTGAGAAGGCCACAGCCACCCAGAAGAGACAGGAGAGGTGACATGGCTGCCCAGGAGGTGGCTGGGGAAAGGGAGGCCTGGATGGAAAGTGTCCCCTCCTGTGGGGCTCTACCAACCCGCCAGCCACCCAGTCCCAGCCCAGTGCAGGGGGACGGCAGTGAAGGCCACAGGAGCCCTGCACAGGGGACATGGTGGGGGACAGGAGAAGTGACAGTGACTGGAGGCAGAGGGGCTGCAGGACGGGGCTCGGGCAGCGCCAGACCCGGGAGCCAGAGCTGCTCCGCTGGAAGGAGAGAGTGGGGCTGTAGCATCTTGTCCAAATGAGGGGAGTTAAGGCTCATTCCCAACAGCAGCTTCTCCATCCCCGCCGGCTCTGGCTGTATCTCTCTCAAGCTCCAGCACTACAACTGCGCAGCCTCAAATTAATCAGAGAAGCAGAGGGTAATCAATGCTGCTCCCTGGCACTGCTCAGTCCTGTGACCTGCCTGCAGAGCTGCACAGGGGCAGAGAGGGCTGCGGCAAAAGACATCCTGGCTTCAGGCTTTTGCTACCCAAGAGCAATTCATTTTCTAATCTTAGTGAGTTGGGGGTTCAAATATGCTCCTCACAACACCTTTAAGGCAACTAGTCAGGCCTTCCGATCACAGAGCAAGTGTTGCTCTGAAATTTCTATGCACGCTTTCATAGAATCCCAGAATGATGCAGGTTGGAAGGGACCTTAAAGATCACCCAGTTCCAACCCCCTGCCCTGGGCAGGGACACCTCCCACCAGACCAGAATTCTGTCATTCTATGACTCTATAAAATTGTCTAGAGCTGAGTGTATGTGTCACAAAGCTTTGAGCCAGACACCCTTGTTCGAGGGATGTCCATCACCTGGGTCAGGAGGTCCCAGAAGAGGAAGGCAGGTCACACTGATGGATCTTCTGTGTGCTCTGGTATTGGGTTAACAAAATTATGTTGACCACCTTTCACATTTTGATAGAAAAGTACTCCATCAGAAAATTCACAATGAACCCTTAACCTAAGCAGGACCACACACACGGGGCAGGCTCATGGATGGCCCTGAGCCCCTCCTGCGCAAACCCTGCACACTCCCCATCCAAGGCTGACCATGTCCCATTCCAGGGCCCCACTTTCTCAGAAAAGCACCTCTACTCTTGATCTTGACATAGGATTGACACAAGACATGAAGCCAACAACCAAGCAAGGTCCTGACCCTCACTGTTCTGAGCAGAATGGGGTGGGTAGGCTCATAGCTTTGCCTGGCAAATGGTGGGACCAGTACAGATCCTCTGCCCAACCACAAGACAATACTGCCGGGTGTCTTGGGCTTCTGCCTGCAGAAGAAAAGGCAAACAGCAGGTCTGTCCCAAGGCTGTGTCATACCAAGGAACAGGATGCACAGACCAGGCCCTTACCTGGTCACACAAACCTCCTGCCACGCGTCTTATCAGGCTTCCCCTAAACACAGACTCTCAGCAAAGGTCTGGCCTTCAGCCCCGACCCAGACAAGTCTCCCATCACTCCCAAACAGAGAAATATGAAATGGGAAAAGTCCTCACCCTCACTTTGGTGCAGGAATGTGAAAGTGTTGGTGTGTGACCTTTGCCAAATACCTAGCAATGACAAAACAAGCCAACTCCAAGTGCTTTCAATAGGAAACACTTACCACAAGTTGACGAAGTTGATGAAACTTGGGGAGAACTCCCGTTCCTCCGAGTTGCTCAGCTGTGGGGGGTCTCCTTTTACTACTTGTGTCAACTGGTCAAACACACTGTTCCACTTGGGGTAGGGGAATCGCCCTGTGGCCAGCTCATACTGCAGAGACAGCAACAGCACCAGGCAGGTTACAAAAGGTAAGTACAATTGGGGTAAGAAAATGTCTGCCAGGACCCTGTACCTCCCAAAAGGAAGATTAAGATGAGATTCTTCATCCCATCCTCTACACGAAGCTCAGCTGAGAGGAGGGGAAGTTTTACCCAATAGCAAGTTCCGCTGCTTACGTTAGGAGAACCTCCAGATTTAAGCTGGCTTAACATGAACATATTTCCATGTTGACAATGTATTCTCCCCTACTGACTATAAGATGAACCAGAGCTCTTACTAGGGTGCTCAAAAGTAGGAGAGTGAAATCCTCCAGTCCCTTTCCAAGCATCCAAACAACCACTACAGAAAATGAATAGTGAGAGTCATATAATCATTGAATATCTCAAGTTGGAAGGGACCCATAAGGATCATCGAGTCAAACTCCCCGCTCCTTGCAGGACAGTGAAAACGAGCATTTTAAAATGCTTCTGGGGAAGAGAGAAGTTACTGATTAATACTTGTTGCTTCTGCTTTCCCTTCTACTTTGTTACCTCAAGAAGGGAAGATCTTTTCAACGTATCAGCGTGTGCACCCAGAAGTGCTGTGGTTAAGCCCAAGAGGAATCAGCAACAGGGATCCAGGATTAACTGAATCCCCACACAGCCGAAGTGTGCCAGACACCAGCTGTGAGAAGCTCATTTACACCCACTGGGTGCTCTGCTCCGCACCACCACACTCACCATCCCTTCTCATCTGAGATTTTGAAGACTAAATTCATTTATGATCTGACATGTCTTCCCGGTTCACATCTCTTTCTCTGCAAAACATAGCTGCAGCTAAATGTATCCTCAGGGCTTCAGGAGAGCCATCTGCCTCCAAGAGATATACGCTTATTCTGAGCCAGGAGGTGCCCATGTCAACCTTCACAGCTTCATGCACGTGTTCCACACCAACCACCTCCATCACACTGCAAAGCGCCCCACAGCCACCCCCTAGGACAACACCGTACCGCAGAGGGTCCAAACCCCACTCACTCACCAATGTAATCCCCAAGCTCCAAACGTCTGAGCGGACATCGTAGCCCTGCCTGGATGCGCTGGGATCTATCCTTTCAGGCTGAAACAGGAAGAATGACCAGTCAAACACCGAGCCATGCAGGAAGGAATGAGAAGCATTCTTAGAAGCAAACTTAGAAAAAACTCTAAGCTCATCCCGCTGGGCAGAGCCTGGCACATCCCTAGGGGGAAACTTGTCACCAGGGCACATGTCCAGCCCCAGCAGAGAAACATCTTAAGGAATCAATCACTGATTGTAAGGATGTATAGTGTAAAAGGTGATCTGTAATGCAATTTAGTGCAATTCAATCGTTGTTTTTTATATTTCTACAAGCAGCTTGAGTAATTATTTTGTCCCTAGGGAATTATAAGAATGGGAATTAACATCTTATCCACCAGCCCGGGGAACTGAGGTTTAGCAGCATCTATCAGAACTCTTCTTTCCAGCTGTCTGCTGGTTGCTTAACTTCAGGGGGTATTAAAAGCAATGCATTTTTAAAAAAGCTCTTCTTTCCAAAATTTTGGGCATCCCTTGAAGTCAACAGTGATGTTACAAGTTCTTCAGATATGTTTTCCATAGCAAACAATATCAAGCCAGACATGAGTGATTTGCACCTAAGAGCGAGTTATCCACACAGGTGAACCAGCACAAAATATCTTTATGGTTCGTGTGTCATCTTTATGAGAAACCTCAATTCTGTAATAATGTAATAATGTCAAAAGAAACAGGGTCTCATTCAGTTGTGACTACAACAACAATAAAGGGACCTGAACTGCAATTAAATATTAAATTATCAGGTACAGGAAATACTATGAAAGCCCCTGGTTGCTTTGTAAGCTACATTTTCGCAAAATTTCATGGCAGATGCCACCTGAGGAGTGACACACAATGGATGAAGTCCCTTCATGCAACCTCAACCCTCCAGTGGACCATGACATGAGAAGACTACCATGTTCCTGCAATACCTCCCAGCCCCAAGCCCTGATGGCGTTTGTTGTTGCTCTTCCTTGCTGCCAGCTCTCCTCTTTGCAGCCCACCACCCACATGGGACTGTTCCAGCTGTGACTGCTTCCATACCTCCTCCATCCCCTCCGGCTCCAGGAGCTTCTGCAACAAGGAAACCTGCCCAGGCCACCACCACGCATACCCACACAGAGAAGGGAGAAGTTTCCACCAAGGTTCAGTGGCTTCTCTTACAACTTTCTTGTCTCCATTACTCCTCAAAACACGGTTGGTTGCCTTCCCACTGCCACTGATGTGTTTTATCATCCTTACTTCCAGTTACAGTCTCTGCTTTGAAACAGGCTGGTTTCAAAGGTGATGCCCTGAACACACTCCTTTCTCACCCTACCAGCTCTGCCCTTCCCTTTCTTGTCCTTTGGCTGTGGTTTCCCTTCATCCTAAGCTTTTGGTTATTCCTCTCATGACTTGGATGAACTTTTCAATAATTCTGCTGGGAGGGCAGGAGGGCATGCAAAAAAATGAAATTACTAAAATTCAACTCTCTTAGACCAACCACCAGCCCTTCACATGCTCACCTTGGAGCTCAGTCAAAACCAATCCTGTTTATATTGCAGGCAAACCCCTGCTTGTAACTGCTCCCAACCCAGCATCTCGCCTTGCTGGATGAGTTCAGTCCTGCCATCTCGGAATTAATAGCTAATACAAGCATCCATTTCTTTAGATATGGTGAACAGAAACTCAATGACAATTTCTCCACAATTTTGTAGCTAAGACAGTAGGAAAAGTATGTGAAAACAGCAAGAGGAGTGAGGATCTAAATGGAAAATGTGTATTCCCAGCCCTTGCTACTTGTTTATTTGAGGGAGGAAGGATTGATAAGCAGCGAACATTCAGGATCTGGATACTCTTGGATGTATCAAGCAGTTACTGGACATTTCAGCAAGAAGAAAAAATCTCGAGGAGCTCATGGCTGAGCACTGGCTCACACTCAAGCTCAGGAAGGACAAGAGGAGCTCAGACTTATAAATTGGAGCCGTCCTCCGCTCGGAAGTAACACGTGGAATAACATCACCTGATGGGTACAAAAAAAAGTCAAAAGGCTCTCAGTTATTTATTTCTGTGAACAAAATTTCCAGAGAAAGCAAACGGAAAATGCCAGCAGTAGGAAAGTGGACACAAGAACATGGCATCAATGACAGACCAGCATTAGATGTGGCCCAGCAGGGACCTCCTCTGTGCCCTCGTACAGAAGGTCACAGACTGAAAAGGAGCTTCCAGGGACTCTCATCAACCATGTTCATGAGTGACGCTGTGTCCACCCTGCTCTGCCTCAACGCCATAGGCAGCATGATAGATCTGCCCCCTGCAACAGCCTTGTTTGCCTTTGCCCACCCCCCCAACCTCCTACAGCATCCCCGATTCTCAGGCTCCAGACCAGCCAGACTCCATGGGCCCGACAGCTCCCAGTCCAACACCAGTCCTGCTGTCCCTCTGTGCAACGCTATGCCTGCATCCTCTTGCCTCCAACCCCCCCTGCCAGACACTGGTGGCTCCTCCTGCCCTATTGGTTCCCAGAAGCAAGAGTGGGTGTGAAGCAGACCAAGATGTACCTTCCCTGTCCCTCGGGCACAACATTGTGGCCAGCAGGCTGAGGGAAGTGACTTTCCCCCTCTATTCCACTCCTGTGGGACCCCACCTGGAACACTGCATCCAGCTGTGCAGTCCCCAGCACAAGACACATGGACCTGGTACATGGACCTCTTCTGGGGTCCTTCAGCCTGGAGAAAAAGTTCCAGGAGGCTTCATTGCAGCCTTTCAATAAATAAAGAGGGCTTATAAAAAAGACAGACAAAGACTTTTTACCAGGGCCTGCAGTGACAGGACAAGGGGCAATGGCTTCAAACTGGAGGAGGGTAGGTTTTGATTGGTGAGGGTGGTGAGATACTGGAACAGGTTGCCCAGAGAAGGTGTGGATGCCCCATCGGTGGAAGTGATCCAAGGTCAGGTTATACAGGACTTTTGAGCAACCTGATCTACTGAATAGCAGGGGTTTTGAACTATGACATCTTTGATGGTCCCTTTCAACCCAAACAATTCTGAGATTTGATGATTTGATGATTGTACCAATGCTACCTGTACCACTCTGGATCAGTGCCCCACAGCAAGGCAGCTATCCAGGGACATGGTCGCTATCCATGCCAGGCCGTAAGCATTTTTGCAACAGAAGATGGATTCCCTGGCTGGCATGTACCTTCTCCCCAAGAAAATCAGAGTTCCTTCACAGGAACAAGGACCACCTTGTGACAAGAAACTGTCTTTAGTCCCACACGCACCATCATGGGGCACGCCCCCCATGCAATGGATGCTGGTGTGTGGGAATGGCAGTGGGTGGCTCAACCCTGTGTGCTGGTGGGGACACATCATGACATCTGGTGGCTGCTACCAGGGACCAGCCAGCACAGGACACACAAAATTATGGGGATGCCAACCTTGCCAGTGCCAAGACTCGCACATGGCAGCTCCACAGGGATGTGCCTCAGCAGAGCAGAGCAATTCTCTAACGGCAGGAGAAGGACTCGCTGCAGGTGCAGCCCAGAGAACGACAGGACTGCCTGGAGAGCAGGTATTTTGGGAAGGGTCTGAAGTACTAAAGGTTGTGTGTTACTGGGACAGGTGATGCAGGTGGCAGTGGTGAGACAGAGATCCTCCTCCACAGCACCCACAAGCCTGCTACCACCACCCAGCAGATGGAGCAACAGGGACTTGGCCCTGGATCCTGGTGACACAGTTAAAGGGAAAGCAGGATGGACCAAAATAAATCCTGTCTAAATACAGAGCAGAAAGAATCCTGGGAATTTTTCATGTAGATGACACGGGAGCGATTAACACCAAGGAAGGAAGAGTTGGCATGTCACACTCCAGGCACCTGGAAAGAGAGCTGCAGACAAAGCCCGCCTCCTGCCAGGTATCCTAATGCCAAGCACTAGCGAGGGAAGAAAACAGCTGAGATGGAGACCTTCTACTATGTGCTGACAGTGAGAGGCAGAGTGTGAATAAATCAAAGTGCATCTCAGTCCCCACCTCCCAGTGTCCACCTTGGCACCAGCACCTTGACTGAAAAAAGGAGCAAAGTGGGCAGCACTGATTCTCCCTCACCTCCAAAGACCAGCTAGGCAAACACACACAATTTGGGGTGACACAAGGACAGATGAACACACGACTCCCTGCAGTCCTCATGTTGCTAAAGAGCAAAGTAGCATTCCTGGGAAAACCCTGTTTCTGAAGTTCAGATCTGGATTTTCTCTGGTTATACAATCACAGAATTTTATCCTGCATGTACTGCAAATTCAAAACAGCCTACATGATGTTGAAATGTACATAAATTCTTAGTCACTAGTTAGGCCAGTGCGTCCCTAAACTGGAAGAAAATGAAAGATGACGAGGAGCGAAGAACAACCAGAAAGAGCTCAATTTTTGCAATATGAAAAGCAGAATAAAATCTACATGATACAAACTCTCCCTCTGCTCCAACCATGGGAACAGATGGATGAAAGATGGAAGCTGCCAGCCTCTGTTGGAGACTCTCTTCTCACTCTAAAAATGAGTGAAACAAAGCCTAGGGGCATCCCTGGTGTTGGTTAGTGGTAGAAGCAAGGTAAAGTACTGCACATCTGGAAGTGGGGCTGAGGGGGCTGCAGCTGCAGTGCCAGCTGTGCCAAATCCAGCCGCAAACCCGACAGCGTGATGAGAACCGGGCCAATCAGGGTTAACAGACCTTCACTGCTCCGATACGAGAGTTTCGAGTCTCACAAGAGAGAGTTATGGCTCCCTGGCACACTATTCTGCTGCTGTGTTACCCGAAATGCCACGTATCTTTGTTCAGGGATGCTCAAGACAAAAACACTGTCTCCCCCATGGTGGTGACCCCATTACTGCTGCTTCCTCCTGTGGTGCCCCTCAAGTGCTTGCAGAGAGAAGCATCCGTCGCTGCCCGAGCGACTGGGCTCTCAGGCCCAACTCCAAACTGAAGGAACAGCGAGGAGGGAAGCAATGACTCTGAAGAGCTGCTTGCAGGTTTGTGCAATCATCTTTAGGACCGTAAATAACTAGCTTGGAAAATTCTTCTGCTGTTCAGTAAAGAAAAATGTTGTCACTCACCTTTCCCATTGCTGTATTTCTTAAGCATATTCCTACAGTGAAGATCAAGTTGTTCTTCCTTCAGGGTTCTCCCTGCCCACCCAAGAGGAGCACGGGGCAGTGGCCAGTCATGTGCTGGTGTCACAGCATGGCCTGGGCTGGGACACAAGCCATGGGCACAAAGTAGGGCAGGCAAGGAGGCACCAATTCACTGGGCTCTCCAACCTGCTTCTCCCATCTCCTCCTCCTCCAGTGTTGAGGATGCTGTGTCCAGGTCCCTCTCATCTGCTTGCTGAGACCCCCAAACATTTCATTCCTGCAAGCCCCATCCCTGACTCCACTGCAGGGCTGGGCTGGCAGCTCGGACCCTGTAAGGCTGAGGAAGGGTCTGACTGCTCACCTCCCCAGGAGAAGCTCACCACCAGCCCTGGGGACATGACCACCATCTCCAGAAAAGAGGCAGTCCTGTTCTGTGAGGGGACTGTCCTCGAGGGGACCCACCATGATGGCTCTTGAGCAGACCTCGGTGCCCAAGATGCAGCCCTACAGTAGGTGCTGGAGCTCCAAACAGATGGGAACTTCCATCCACTCCTCTTTGCTGGTGCAACTGCTCTGCTCTACAGGAAGTTTCCGAGGCTCACTTAGGCAGCACTGATCTCCCTTAGATGACAGTGATTTCCCTTTGGTGTCTCATTTCACGTGGATCTCGATTTTTATGTGCAGTGAAGTTTAACAAGCTCTCTGGATCTCCTCCTGGGCACACAGGAGCTCACAGAAGGTGACCTCAGTGTTGCAAAAGTCTCGGTCTAAGAGCACAGACGTGAGTCATTCAGAGGACCAAGTGAGGCATCACAATCACACTGAGCTGAGCAAAGTCTTCTCTCCGTTTATACCCCTCCTCTCCAGGATGACAAAGCTGTTAACACCTCGTTTGCTCTGGACCTGTACCACAGTGCTCATTGCTGCAGGGGCCATGAAGCACCCCATGCAGCAGCCTGCCCTGGATGCAGGAGGAGACACAGTGCCTCGCCCAGTGTGTGATGCAGCAGAGCAAAGGACACACAGTGTGATGGGTGCAAGAGCTGACGTGGAAATGGACAGTTCTTCTGTCTTTGCTGGCTAAGGGCACCTGCTACTTCCCCCTGTTCCTCAGTCTACCACCTCTAGGACAGCAGCAGCAGCACTGTCTCTGCGTGCACCACTTGTAAACCATCTGAAGACAAACACTAAATAGGGAATCAGAATATTATTATTGTCCAAAACCAACTTCAGCCAAAATATCCATCCCTACTTGGACTTTTGCATTCAGACATTCCTTCCAAAATCCCCTCTGTTCTTTAATTTCCTGTCCCTCCCCCTCGCCCAGGTCAGCCATGGAGCCTGTTGCTGCACGGAGATTATCAGCAGAGATCATGTTTCTAGAGAATGGCCTTTCCTCCCCTCCTATTTCCTTTACATATTTACTATGAGAGACTGTTTCATTTAAAAACTTCTCCAGCACCATTTTCCAGGTGGAGACGCTGGTTTCCGTTCACATGGGGTTTACCATCCCCTCCCAGCTGGCTTTCCTCGCAGCATTGGAATTCCTCCTTCTCAATAGCAGGAAGATCCCAGAAAAGTAATGGACTGGTGGATGGGGGACACTTGTGAGGAACACAAAGATTGGTAGGAACGTAACTGAAGCAATGAGGTCCCATTGGGCTTGGCACAGCTTATTCTCAATGACCTTCTTCATCCTCTTAAAAAAAGTAAATGTGTGGCTGTAATAAACTCGGAGCAGTGTGAGGCACGGGCCAGGCTGCCACTACATCAAGCATCAGCCATTGCTTTAGTAAATGGCTTCACTGATAAGAGTTCAGAGTAACTGTTGTTAAAAGGTCTCTGTTGCATGGGAAAAGGATCTATAATGGGACCTCAATGTTGTCTTTCCTTGGCCTTATGGCTAATAATATCCACGAAAATATAAAATTAGTGCTGCTAAATTCTCCATATTATAAAAATATTGCTAGGGTGATAAATAAGGCCTCCTGAAGAACTGGTGTGATGTAAAGGTTTGGCAAGCGGGACTGGATGCTGACTCATTCGACCAGACATAGGAAGAGCAGGACTCCGGAGTGACAGACAGGCTCCTGGACTCAGAGCTCCCCTGAGAACCATCACCGTTAAAGGCTGGGGCAACACATGAGATGAGAGCTGCAGCTCTCATTATATACTCTGCAGGTGAAAGAAACACTCAAAGTTTGCTAAATTTTGGGGTCTACATTTGTAAAAACCAAGGGGGAGATTGTTATAACATAGCCATAAAATACAATCCAATCCGCCTTAAGAGCAAAGCTGCTCAGTCACTAATCTCCTCAAAGGAAAGCTTAAGAGGCGACTCCAGTCAGAAAGTACCTACCAGGGAGAGAAGCTGTGGCCAGCATTAAGTACTCCTTAATTCTGCAAACAAAGCCCTGGCAAGGCAGCAGTTTTGGAGGGCTTGTTTGAAAAGGAGAAGTACTGGGAGTCTTGCACAACAAGTTGAACTGGACCAAGCCTATAACTCAAGGGAAGAACCTTCAAAGAAGAGAGAAACCATTCCATTTGAAGAAAATAGATGAAACACAAGTATAGATAAGATGGGAGGATGATGAAACTGAGTAGGTAAAATACAAAAGACGTTACTCCAACTATCGTAGAGGAGAAGCTGCTATTGTACAAATTGATTTGACAAAAAGTCCATCCATGTCACATGGACAGGACAAAAAATCTGTCCGTGTCACATGGACAGGAGTATGAACACCTTAAAAGGCACAGGAAAACAACCAAGAAGAGTCTTTTTGGAGATTCCCAGCTCGAGCTGCAATAACCCAGCTCTGGCAGAACCTGGGGTCTGAACTCTTCTTTACAGTCAGAGGCTCAGAGTGGATCCAGCTCCCCCCTGGATTCCTCTTTGAGAGGAGTTTAGAAAGCAAGGGGAGCCAGCCTGAACCTCGCACGCAGCGGGAGGGTCTTCTCAGACTCTTCTAGAACAGGCTGGTGCTGCTGAAGAACTGAAGAAAAGCAGATTCAGATTGGATCTTAGGAATAAGTTCTTTACAGTGAGGGTGGTGGAGCACTGGAAGAGGTTGCCCAGGGAGGTGGTTGAGGCCCCTTCCCTGGAGACATTCAAGGTGAGGCTCAACAAGGCCCTGGGCAACCTGGTCTAGTTGGGGGTGTCCCTGTGACTGCGGGGGGGTCAGACTGGATGGCATTTGAAGGTCCTTTCTGGCCCAGATGATTCTATGATTCTAAGCCGCAGTGCTCACAGTGTCCCACACTGTCTGTCTCTGTGGGGAGAGCACGGCTTCTGCTGGGGAATGGGCTGGGTATGGTCCTTGTGTATTTTACATTGGTAGCAGGAGCAATAGTGGTTCTTTAGTGTTATTAATGTTAATTATTTAGTCCTTTTCTCTTAAATCTGTTTATATTTCAACCCTTGGGTTTCCTTGTTTTTTCCTGATTCCCCTTCCTGGATGGGCAGGGGTCATCGGGTGAGAGTAATTGTCTAAACAACAATAAATTTTTGTGGGTTCCTCAAACCGTAACAGCCCCTCATCTCAACAACTCCTCATCAGCATTTGCCCCACAGGGAGTCCAGAGGATGGGGGTCAAAGCAGGGCATGGCCCTAGCACCCAGGCACAGCCACAGCTCGTATCTCCCAGGTGATGTGGGAAAAGGAGCTGAGGGACTGTGGACGCGTGTGACACCATCCATCTCTGCCCCTGGAGAGGTCCCAAAGGAGCAGACCAGGGCAGGACATCCGTCCTCAGGCTGGCTGGATCCTCCTCTCCCTAAACCAGGCACTTCCAGTCTCATCTCTCCTCTCTGATACAGGAACTGGGTTCCTCAAAGCGTTCCGATGGCAGAAGCACTAATGTCACAAGGACCGCCAGCTCCAGCGCAGCATACAACTCCCACCCCAACCAGCAGCACCCACCGCCAAGCGAATCAGCACCAGGATCGCTGGGGAAGGCCAGGGGCCATCTCAGCCCCATCACAGGTTTAAGGCTGCCGTCAGCACACAGTGACCCCTCAGCCAGAGCAAACCCCTGGCGTTGGGCTGGGCAAGGGTCTCAGGGCGCTCACACACAGCCCAGGCTGCTGCCTCGGTCCTTCCTGCCTTTCTCTCAGAGAACACAAAGCACCAACACATGCCTCAATATAACGATCACAGGGGAATTCAAAGCCAAGAGCAAAACATTTTCTCCAGCACTGGCGGCTCCAAGGCTGATATGTGCTTTCTGTGATGGCTCTTACAGTTTTGGTTAAACCCTGCAACGCTGGCTCAGCAGCTGGACGTGGCTCCTGCTGCCTAGTCAGGCTGCTCGCAGTCACACTGGCCAACATCCAATGTTATTGTTGTCAGCAGCTACTTGGGGACCCAGCTCCAGTGAACATGACGTTATCAGGTTCCTTCAGTGGGCAAGTGCTACTAGAATTACTGCAAGTGCCACAGGCCAAGGAGGCTTTGCAGAGCAAGACGCTCCCATTGTCAGGGAGCATCATCCAGCGGTCCCTGGCTGGACACAGTCACATTATTTTGTACCCAAAATAGTTACCTATTTTCACCAAAAAAAGACAAAATCCTTTTGAAAGAATTGTAACTGGCCTAACTCACTCCCAGGTTTGATCACAGCCCCCCCTAGCTTTGAAGAAGAGCTGGCAGATGTGCCTGCGTGCTGGGGACATCCCCCTGTTTCCCAGGCTTCTCAGTACGTGGAAAAGCTCATGTACTTGGAGAGGAGTCACCGAGCCCAGAGAGCAGAAGGGAAGAGGCCAGCCATCTCCCACACTGCCTGCCAGCTGCTGGCTTGTCCCACAAACCCTATACCATGCCAAGGCTCTTAAGATCACAAACTGAACCGAAACACTTTTGTTCACTTAAAAATCCAACAGAGTGTGGAGCTGGTGATGGAGATGCACAGATGGTGGATATGAACAGACAGGGAGGAAAGACAAGGGGCTATCAGAAGCACCCACCCACCCGAGTCCCAGGGAAAATGAAGCAGCACAGCTATTTCCAGACACACTGTTGTGACTAAACCAACAGCCTGTGCAAAGATAACCATCTACCCACGGGTTTAAGGAAAAGTAGGAACATTAATTCCTGTAATTATAGCCCACTGAACTTGGGAGGTGGAAAGGAGTGAGCAATTTTTCAAGAGCCCTATTTACAGACCCAATGCACACCTCAGACGACAGGGAAAAGTCAGCAACAGCCATAACTGCACAGAGTTTGAGGTGCAAACACCCAGGCTGGGGTGAGACAAGCCCAGTCCTCCTGGGCATCCCCTCTGCTGCCCTCAGCACCTCATGTCCCACTGATGGGGCAGCTCTGAACATCCCCTTCCCTGTAGGGACCTCCATGCACTCGCCAGAAGAGCTCAGAGCGAAGACAGCCCCTGCTGGTGTCCAGCCTCACTCACAACGTCTTCATCTAAACCAACTCTCCCTCCGCTCTGCCCCGTTTTACCACCACACGTAGCCAGGGCTCACACCCTGTATCACAGCACTGGGCTCTAGTAACAGACCTCATCTGTACTCTTCTCTCCAGCTTGTTTTGTAACTCGCTCTGCTACAAGGACAGTGAATGGAACAGGCCAAATGCTCTAAACCTCAGAAACTCTGTTTGCGCAGCTCAGGATGGGGACGGGCAGGTTTTGTCTTAGACACCACCATCAGATAAAAGCCACATGAGAGCCATTCCCCAGACCAGATGGGCACTGTACCAAAAAAGAGAGATTTTTCCTTTCTTGTTTCCTTGGTGGTAGGGATGAAAGTTCAAAAAACAGTATTGTTCAGCATATAGAGGCATAACATAAGCAATGACAATTAAACACAGCCACTGAAATTAAAGTTCCATTGACAGCAGCAGAAACAGCCCCTTTCAGGCTCCCCCAGCTCATGTCAAACCAAGAGATGCATTTTCAAAGCAGCCCGATGCACAGAAGTGTTTGAAACCCTCAGACAGCTTTGAAAATCCCCACCACAGCTTTTGTCCCTGGCAGAGGGAGGGAAGCCAAGGGGCAGGACAGACTTCCCGGAGCCGTGGCTCAGCCCCAGCCGTTTCCCCACAGCTCCTCTGCTGCCGCTGCACCGGAATCACATTCTGCTGGATGGAAAGTTATGGCACACTTTGCAATTGAAGGGGTTTGCAAAATTACTATAATTCTGCTCTGCAATAACTCCCGTGACATAATCTTACCATGGCAAAAGGCTTTCTTGCAGACCAAAAAAAACCCCACGGCCAGAGGCACTGCCTGCCCCCTGCCTGTTTGGGCTGCAGCAGGAGCAGGCACTGGTGGCCCAGAGCAGCTCTCTGCCCCAGTGCCACCAGCAGCACAGGGACCCAGCAAAAAAAAGGGAATTTGGTAACTTTGCTGCAGCCTGTATGCCTTTACTGATGCTGCCAGCTGCAGCGCTCAATCCAGAGTTCAGTGTCACCTGGGAAGGGGGTGCTCATCTCATGGGAAGAGGCTGACACTAGAGCCAGGAGAGGCATGGCCACACAGGCAGCGGAAGGAGCCCAGGGCCGCCCCACTCACCGCCATGTACGGCCGGCACCCGGCGTCGCGCGTCTTGGCAATGGAATCCACAAGCTGTCCACTAATGCCGAAGTCACAGAGTTTAATATTCCCATTTCTGTCCAGAAGGATATTGGAAGGTTTGATGTCTGTGAGGGAAAGAAATTTAAACAGGTCACTGCTGGAGGATTCAACTTCCAGAAGAGCAGCTGCGGAGAATGTGCCCTGTGGTGCCCCTGGCAGGGGGGATGGAGGGGATGCCCTCCCTGGTGCTGAGCATCCTGAGCGGGAGTGGGATATGGAGCCAGCCTCAAAGATGCCACATGCCCAGAGGCAGAGGTGGACACCCAACAACCCTGAAACTATGCTTTTATGGAAAAGCACAGACTGAAGTGGCAACACAGCAGCCACTGGGGACACACTTGTGCAAAACCTGCACTCACCCTGGTGGCAGTACCTGTGCTAATTACACTTTGACTTGAAGTAAAGGCCACTTAAAATCCTTGCAAGGGTTTTTGTAGGCAATAAAAAAGACATAAACTCACCTCTGTGAATTATTTTCAAGTTTTCTTTTAAGTGGTTTAGTGCTTTCACAGTCTAGGAAAGAAAAACAGATGGAAAATAAGCAAATGTCATAAGATTCCTGTGATCATTAAACGTTTGGAGCTCCAAGAACAGGTGGAGAACATTTAATATGTTGAGATATCAATCTGTAATATGCCATTAAAGCATTTTTCTCACAATCTTTCCTATAAGCAGAAGGTGATATAAGAGAGGGCATGTGCTTAAGTAAACACACAGCACTTGCTGTAACCTGGGAAGATCACAGTCTGGGAGAGGGGAGAGAGAGGTGAAGTCAAGCAATTTCTGATGTTAATTGTCTTGAGTAGGAAATTATTGAAAGCACCGGGCGGGACTTTTTCAGTAGGTAACGCTCTTCCCATTCACCGCTTCAGCAGCAGCCGCAGCATGAGGAGCCGCAGAGGAGGCTGTTCTGATTTAGCCATTCACCATCAAATGGGAGAGACACTAAGGGAGCCTGATTTCACAGGATAATTTTAAAAAACCCTGAAAATTCACCATTTCAATTCACTTTGCTTCCACTGAAAATATCATTTGAGACTATGGCCAAAAAACTGCCTTGAAGATGATGGTGAGAGGGTGCTCATGCTGTGCTGCAAAGTGCTCTGACACTGTGCCACAGCAAGGATGAAGTCTGGCACCAAGGAAAAACTCCCAAGAGAGAAGGCTCACCCTGCCCCACGTTCAAGCGTTTAGGTAATTAAAAGCTCTGGCAGGTTCTGGGACAGCTGAAGGGCTGTCTCCTCCTTGCCGCCCACCTTGCTCCTCCAGTGCAGGTCTCTGCTCTGGCAGCAGCAGTTGCTACGTCTCTGAACAACAAACCACCAACTGATTCTCAGGCAGGTCTGCAGAGGAATGAGACTGAACAGCCTCCTGGGATCTGAGCTCCAGCAAAAGAAAGCCTGTTGGACACAGTGACTGAATGTTGGGTTCAATCCCAGCTGACCCTGCCAGAAGCTTCTGTCCCAACCCTCACCTGCGTGAAGCAGAAGCTCACAGCTCTTCAACCTAGGGTAAAGGAGTACAAAGATGAATTGAAGGGTGGTTGGGGGAGCTGTGAGCTGCAGCACACACCCTATCTGCACAGGATGGGGCTACCAGTGCAGTGCACACAAGGCCTTCTGGCCCCCAAGGTCTAAGATACTCAGGACATGTTCTCATACCAGAGTTATTAAATGTCATTCCTCATTTGTTTTCTAGGAAAAGTGGGCAGAAACAAACTCCAGAGCACAAGCTCTAGTCAGAACTTGTCTTAGCTCCCAAAGCCAGCCTGTGCAGAGGACCTCCCTCAGGAGCTTCTGGGGCTGGGCTGCCTTCAGGTGCAATGTGAAGGAAGGAGAGCAGCCCCTGACTTCCCACACCGCACATCTAGCCCTTGCATCCTCAGATCTGTTGTGGGTACCAGGTATGGAAAATTTGAGATTACTCACAGTCCATGCATCCCTCACTCCCAGGCTAGAAACAACCAAGGTGGCCACTTCCCTGGCTAGAAGTTAAAGCTTTGGTCTATTTCCACAGAGTGCTGCCTGCACAGAGTAAGAAGAGAAACTTCCCTTGAGAGCTTCAAAACTCACATCAACAACCTGTCCAGAGGTTGCAAGGTCTGTCCAAGCCAAAATGGGCCAGCATGTCACCCTGAACACCCTGAAAACCCTAAAAGGAACTCCTTTTCTTTCCCCACATATAACTCCAAGCAGTGTACTCAGAAAGGACAGACCTTCAACCCATCACTTGTCTATGTCTCAAGTCTTGCTTTGGACAGTAATACACAGCCATCAGCTGCCTTTGATAGGATTTTCAGTCTTGGCCATAAACACCTAAACACGTGACAGTACAGGAGCAGTCAAGGCAGCCTGTTGGCTGTAAGAAGTGGCAGCAGGCCCAGGTATGCTCAACATTTTATAAAGATGCCCCTAAGAAGAGTGAAAATGGCTTTTCCCCAAAATCAGGCACCGAGAAGAATTTGCCCATATCCTTTCAAGAGGTCACGGTTTGTGACTTTGCTAAGCAGCTTCCCTTCTCTCTGAGGGCTCAGGACCAGCTCACCACGGCTTTCACGTGCTGAAGCCACTGCAGAGGCAGTTTCCCCAACTCTCACCAACATGGCATGGCTTCAGTGCTCACTCGCTTTTCCCTCTGTTACTCCAGAACGGTGCTTCACTTCTGCAGCCTTTCATCTTCCAGCAGCCTTGCTGAAATAATTCATTTGGCAAGGCATTGACTTTTTATTGGGCCAGGACTTCCAGTTTCAGTCAAGAAAACATAAACCAGGTTCTCCACCTGTTGAAGATCCATTTGTGCTTTTTGGAGCCTTTGCACAGGGCCACCAGAGGCCTCTCTAGACTGGACTGGCACAGAATCCCCCGCAGAAATCTAATGGACTTGACAGATTTTCACGAGCAGCAGCAAGACAGAGGTTTAGGGACATC
>JAOQGH010000003.1:24356510-24399308 GCA_025769975.1 Gallinago jamesoni | reverse complement strand
TCATCCAAGACACATTCCTCAACAGCCCAAAACAAAACATTTGTTTTGCAGGGTCAAAACATGCCTTTGCATTTAGACAACTAAGAGCTTGTTTTGGCACAGGCAAAGATAATTTTACAGGGCTCCTAAAAGGGAGGCAGCAGGCTCTGTGTAGCAGGGCTGCACTCAGATACCCTGGGTGAGCTTCATCTCACTTCACTTCACCACCTGAGGCACCATGAGATGGGAACTCAGCTCCCACCCAGAGGCACCAACCTCCCCCCACGGACTCCAGAGAGAGGGCCCGCAATTTACTGAGACCAGACCCTTGTTCTTTACTGGTCTGATGGGGTTCACATGTCCTGGCTATAAATGCCCAACCCCTTCTTCCCTTTACAAACAAGTTAACTAACAAGAGGAGTGGAGACAACTGATCTTTTTCAGTCACCTTCCTTGGGATGAGGCAACCTGTGCCCAGCTTCCACTGATGCCACCAACAGCACACATGAAGTTATCCCTGAGGAGAAGCTGGTGTCTACACTGCAGCACCGATGCTCAAGCAGTCAGAGCAGAAAGCTGGTCCTGGGGTGTCTTTATGAACCAATTAAAAACCCCAGGATCTGCTTTTCCATCATGCAATACACTATGGGAAAGTCAGGCTCTACTCCAGGATCATTAAAACCATGGTGCAGCAGAATAGCAGTTCTGCTGCAGGCAGGTCAACCAGATTTCTCACATGCGAGGGGAAGAGATCTGAATTTTTCACATTAGCTTCAAAAACATACAAAGAAAAAAAGTTTAACAAAATACTCACAGCTAAAGTGATTTTGCCTAAGATTTCTTCTGGAATAACATCATCTAATACACTATATACATATTTGTAAAACTTATCAAACGAGGTAGACATGAGCTCCATACAGATCCAACAGTCACCCTGGAAAGAGAAAAGAATTTGTGTTACTGTTACAAGTAACAAATATCCAGAGTGTGTAAAGAGATCATCTGAACCCAGTAACACACGTGAATGGCAACATGCACGGTACAGGAAGGACAGAATTTATCTTGATTAATTTTAGCAGTGGAAGACTCACCCCTACACGTACCTCCCCCCAAACCCTGTTCAACTGCAGAGGAATCTGGCTGACCAGCTCAGACCTGACATTACACTTTAGATGCCTGAACCTAGATGAATCCAAGTCTCAGAAACTACCTGGCTCTCCAGAAAGCTGAAGGCACAGTGAGACATGAGCATGCACAGCAAAACTAAAAAAATCCCTTGCAGTTTATGACAACCATGCAGAGGACAGAGGACATTTCACACCACCTTCAGAAATATCACCTAAGCAAGAGAAAATGAAAAAAAAAAATCAAGTATATGGAAAGTTTTGTTGATTTCCTTCTTGTAGTTAAGCTATTTAAATGCAGAAAATTGTAAAACATTCTAGTATCTGTGTTAAACCAAGCTAACCTCAGCTGTCATAGAAGAATAACACATCTTTTTATCAAATTCTCTCCTGAGATCTGTAAATCTACCCACTCACAATGGATTTGCTGCAGATGAGAAATAGATCCCTACCAAGAGAACCTACAAAAGGACTTCGTCTTTTGTTTTAGCATGTGTTTAGCACGTGCTAACACGATGGTGTTTAGCCATGGACTGACCTTACTTGTTCATTTTTTTTGAACATTCTACAATCAGAAGGCTTTGTGTGAGCTGTAGACTCTCAAGCGCTTCAGGCAACTCTTCAATGCCAGACAGACTGAAATACAAGAACTAGACCTGTCCTCACCAGAAACGATGTACTTGCACCCATCATTGACAGGCTGCATTACACTGAGCTTTAAAACTGCATTAGCTGGCAAAAGTTCCGTGCAGAATGGAGTGGGTTAGCCTGGTTGTCCCATCCTGACCACACAGCACCCAAACCACTGGTGCTGGAGCTGCCCTGGGCTGCTGGGGCAGCTCGGAGCACAGGGTGCCTCTTGGATACCAATAAACTGTATGTTCCTGGGATAGAGAAGAAACTCCCCCAAGTGATTATCTTAAAGAAGGTAGACAGATAAAATGCAAACAAACCAAACTCTATATTCTTGGGAATGAAGTCAGAAAAAACCCTGGGGCAGGGCCAGGCTGGAGGAGTGGGAAAGTGAGGGCTTTTGTTCTGTGCACCCAAGTCATTTCTGTTTGAAACAAGCTCCCAGTGCTCATGAGAGCCAGCACCAGGTCTCAAGTTACATTTAGATGATTAAAAAACTTGAAGAGCCCCAGGTTTTAAGGCTAAAAAGGGCTTTTCTGATTGCTCAGAATCACCTCCTGTGAAACCCAAGCCAAGGCACTGCATCTGCCAAAATGCCCCCAGTCCAAGTGCTTGGTTTAGTGGGAGAGAAAAAGTGCTGTCATGCATTGCAAGCCGGCACCAGCAGAGGCCACAGGGCCACCCAGTATGGTCTGGGGCTCTCACACACCTGCAGGGCTACTCCACAGCACATGGTCAGCAAGTGTCCCAGGTGCCACCAGCTTCATGGGTGCTGGTTTCAGTGAAAGTGAATCCATCAGCGCCTCCTGCCAAAGAAGGGATGTTGCCTCGAAGAGCCTCTGCCCCCTGGTGGAGGGGGATCAGCTTTCCTGGGAAAGGCCGAGCCACCAGTGGGCTGGCTGGGGAGGGCGACTATGAGTTCCGAGCCATAGGCAACCCCATTTTGCACTGTTTATTTGGCACCAGGCTTCTTACACCAGCACAAGGTAGAGCAGGAAGCAACGTCCATCCACCCAAGCAAAAGGCCTGAGCCCAGAAAACATGCATATCACCCAAACCAAAGCAGGAAGGATAGATGGAAAAGGTGCTGTGCTGGACACAGAAGCAGAGATACCACCACGAAAGAGGCAAGGCAGTGCAATGGGCAGAGGACACGACCAGTGTCTCAGCAGATATGGAGAAAGGCGAGTTCAAGCTGCTGAAGAACAAAAGGGTGGCTATGGGTGAATTTGGCTGAGGACCTGCTCTGATTTACACTGCAGAAACGAAATCAGGGAGCATGTGCAGAGAATTTCCCTTTTCAGCACTGGCCACAAATACAAAGCGTGGCTGAGGCACCTCCACAATACTGAGGGTGGCTCAGGGGAAGCAGCACGGATCCAGCGTTAGTCGGCACCAACCCAGGCACCTGGAGCCACCCAGAGCCTCTGCAGTGACAGCCAATGCAGACTTGTTCTACTGGCTGCATGACCAAAACACTGCTTCTGTTCTGTTCACAGCTTCACATAAAAAAAACATCGCTGTGCTATATTCCTGTGTCACCATGCTGAGACTGCTGGGAATGGGACTGGTACAGGAACACCAGAACACTGCAACCCCTGACTGCAGTCTCCAGTCGCACCAGTACTGTGAATGTCTCCATTCGCCCGGTCACAACGGCTGGTGTTTGAACAGCAAAAGCAAACTCAAGTGAAACAACAGAATCACAGAATCACATGGGGTCAGAATGGACCTCTGGAGATCATCTGCCAAAGCAGGTCCACCCAGAGCAGGTTGCACAGGAATGTGTCCAGGCAGGTTTTGAATGACTCCAGAGAAGGAGACTCCACCACCTCCCTCGGCAGCCCACTCCAGGGCTCTGGAACCCTCACAGGAAAGAAGTTTCTCCTCATGTTTAGGTGGAACTTTTTGTATTCAAGTAGTTCAACAGGCAACCTGATTAGAGCTTCACAAGCTTCACAACACTGTGCACTTGCGGGGCTGGATGTACATGCTACTGCACGCTCAAACAAGTACAATAAAGTGTTAGCCAGTGTTAATTTAAGTATTAAGAAAACCTATGCATGATTCAGAAGTGCCAGGGAAGAAGTGAGTTTACTTGGTCTCCTGAAGTATATGCCATATAGAAATCCTGGATGTGGGCATTTATTGATCTGGTAACATAAAAATCTACCTGATCAACTTAAATTCATGTCAGCAAGGTGCATGAAAAAGGACGTCAGACTTTTTCAACCGTGCAGCTTCATTAAACCTAGTGGCAAGATTCAGAACTTTTTACAGGTTCTTATCTCCTCCTGGGGCCCGAAAGGACTTACCCATTGGGAAAGCTGATGAATTTTAGCGAGAACAAAAAGGAAAACTGACAGGGATGACTGGGTGCTGGTCACCCAGCCCCTTTCTAACCAAACACAAAAAAGCACTGATGTGCACGAGGAAGTTCTGCTTCATCCTGAATTGTGAGGATAGAACGATCTTAATGAAAGTTTCTCTTTAATTTATGCTCTCAGGTCAGGTTGATTTCCAATTATAAAATGAAGCATTGGAAGAAGCATTTTAATTTTCTTTTCCCGTTAGAGCTATTCTTCCAAAGGACATATTTTAGTCCTTACCAGGTATTAAATTGCCAGATGCTAATGCAGATCTTGTAGGTGTTCCAAAAAATGTTCAGGAACACCCTGCCCATTTCATTCAAAACAAACGCCCTGCCCAGCTCCAGCACACAAAATCTGCTTCACCAGCAACAAGGATACTGAGTCCTGAGTTCCCAGTTGACAAGCGAGCATGTCACAAAGATACCACCCAGCTAGAACACAGCCTGGCAGAAAAAAGACCTAGGGGTCTTGCTGGACACCAAGTTGAGCATGAGCCACCAAAGTGCCCCTGCTACAAAGGCGGCTAACGGTGCCCTGGGATGCCTTAGGCAACACATCACCAGCACATCAGGGTGGGGGATCCTTCCTCTCAACTCAGCACTGGTGAGGCCACACCTGGAGTGCTGTGTCCAGTTCTGGGCTCCCCAGTACCACAGAGACATGATCATATCCAGCATAGGGCCACCAAGATGACTGAGTGACTGCAGTATCTCTGCTGTAAGGAAAGGCTGGGACAGACGGGACCGTTCTCCTTGGAGAAGAAAAGGCTTGGGGGGACCTTACCAATGTATATAAATACCTGAGGGGAGGGTGCAAAGAGGATGAAGCCAGGCTCTTTTTAGTGGTGCCCAGAGACAGGACTAGAGGCAGTGGGCACCAGCTGAAGCACAGGAGGTTCCTTCTGAATATCAGGAAATGCTTTTTCACTGTGAAGGTGTGCTGGTTTGGGCTGGCATAGAGTTAATTTTCTTCACAGTCGCTAGTATGGGGCTGCGTCATAACCAACCAAATGTTCCCAGCCTTACAGGTACTGTCTCAAACTAAATTAGCTGTAATGCTTTCAGCAGAGGCTATGGCTGCCCCATCCCTGGAGGGTTCAAGGCCATGTTGGATGGGACTTTGGGCAACCTGGTCTGGTGGGAGGTGTCCCTATCCATGGCAGGGGGTTGGACTCGATCTTAAAAGGTCCCTTCCAACCTAAGCCATTCTACAATTCGATGATTTTATGATTCATCAGCCATCGAATCCCTGGTATAGCCCCTGGTATAACTACCCCTTGTGCACTTTCCTCCAGGCCTTTCTCTTTCTGATTCTCTTAATTCTCCAGCCTTTACTAGATGCATGTCAGTCTGTGGACATGAAAATCATTTCAACTGCCACACGTCACAACATCAGTGCTCAGGGATTCCTTCTGTTATTGAAAAAAAAAAGGTGTAATTTTTTTTTTCTACCTAGGATTGTTGGAGAATGAAGTAATAGAGTTCAACAGCTGCACTAGCATATGAAGGATGCTGTAATATCACGGGGAGGTTTAACATGGTGACGTGAAGGTCATGGCTTCATCAACGGGAGCAGGTGTGAGCAGATGCTGTTCCATGGAGGACTTGACCCCAGCACATGCGCTATCTGGCATCAGATCAATGAAGCCCCTTACTCCATGCAAAGGCTGAAATGCCATCTCGTACTTTTTCAGCTTTATTGCTGTTTCATTCAACAGGCAATTTAATCTCATCTGATGGGTACCGATAAACTCAAGCAAAGTCCTGTTTCCAGCAACCAACTTGTAGTTTTTGCATGGTTACACATTACGTTATTCAGACATACATAGTAACAGAAGGATGTCCCATATGATTAAATAACAAGAAGCAAATAACGTGTGTGATGATGCTGGCTTCTAAGGGACAGGCAGGACCAGTTCCCAGAGAAGACCTTGCCTATTAGAAGATGCTTGCTGAACAAGTGATACAAAATACAACTAGGGAAAAGTATTTGTGTAGTCTTTTTTCCTTCCCAAATCAAACTTTTCATAGTCACAGAGACTGCAACAGTAATGTGTCTGTTTGCAGTTACTTTCCAAACTGCAAGCTGGGATACTCATCTGTCTTCGAAATAAATCCTTGAGCAGTTCTGTCCAATTTGGTTCAGTTCTCCCACTCCCCAAGCTGTAGGGATCCAGAAGCTTAGCTCTGGTTCTCCCCATCAACTGCTCACCCTTTCAGAGAAGGCATCTGCCTTTCCCTGTGCCGCTCCTAAGCCCACTGTCATCTTCCTGCCCATCACCTGATTGTAAAAGCTGCCTCCTCAGTGTTCCAGCTCCTCCAAAGAGGTTTAATTTGAAGTCTTTCACCTTTTAGGAGCAGGCAGAAGAAGACTTCCTACCAGTAGCTCCACCCATCCCTGGAGAATCTGAATCCTGGCTCAGAGCAAGTGGACCCAAGAGGATCTGCCTTTTGGAACTTATTTCCTTACTTTTCATGTTGAAACGTTAGAACAAAGAGACTTGTTTACACGTTTTACTGTAGGACTTCCTGAGAGAAGGTCAGTCTTTAGTAATGTCCCACGTGCTCTTATACCAGAGGGATGGTGCAGCAGTGACTTGGATATTCAGTTACTTGGGAACAGATCTGCTAAGTGGAGTGGGGCAGTGAGACAGGTTCAAATGTACTGGTGAAACTCTTTTATTCCTTTCTGTGCATGTCTACTGTCACAGCTTCCTAGCTTTAAAAGATGTAATTAATATTATAACATGTAATTAATATGACAAGACTGAATCCCTTATCCAAGCACACCAGCTCACCCTGTGTACTTCTGAGGTACATGACTTGGAAGGTCCCCTTGGTCATACCGGACCGAGAAGAGGGGAAGCCACTTTCATCTTAGAAGCAAATGCCACTGATGCTGAGGGTGGGTGGAAAAGGGAATTCCAAGGACCAACATGGCATAACCCACGGTGACCTTACCGAAACCCCTGTCCCAGATGGAGCACCCGAGGAGTGCCTTGACTGCAGGACAGGATTTTTGGACAAGACAAAGGGAGCAGCAGAAGCCAGCCTGACATTTGGATGCTGATCAAGGCAGGTTTTTGTACTGTGTATGTGTTTACACTTAGATCCTGGGATGTGCCTGGAGCTGCAGAGAGGTGACAGGCTCGCACAGCTCTGAACATGTTGCTCATCAGCATCTGGCAAGATACTGTCTTGGCCAGAGACTTTTCCTTACAACACCTGACAGCCTTATTGTCTGTATGTCAGCAAAGCTGGAAATTTTCAGCCAAGGTTGAGGCTCCAGTCTTGGTAGGAGCTTGTCCTGTGTGCACATGGACAACATCTCCTCAGCCAAAACGGCTTTATGTTTAAACAAATAACAAAAAGTGAAGCATGGGAAAAGGAAGGATGATTATCCTTATTTTAGAGACTGACATTTAAAGCCAGAGGATCTGCCAAAATTACAGAGACAGACTTTCTAGAAGCAGAAATTGAATATTCAGTCCCAGTTTTGAGCTTAAACTACACCATTGACCTTCTTTCTCTAACACTTCCCCAGTAAAGCCCCAAAAGAGTCTGCACAGGCTGCTATGCCTGATAATATGCAAAGACAACTCGCGGCCAGTGGTTCTTTATTTTCCTTTTTCCCTGGAGTAGGTGTGCTGGATTTGTGCTGAAGTAGTGGGTAACAGGCACGGGGACACCTCTGCCCCCCTACATTGTGCCAACTTCAACAGCGCGTCAACTGCAGGAGAGAAATAGTCCACCCCTGCAGAGGAGCTGTGCTGCTCTGGAGGATGGGGATGAGTAACCAGGTTTGTACATTCATCTTCTCCAAAACACCTCTTCTTGCAAATGGACCAAACGCTTCCAACCCAGTGCTATATCCCTCTCCTTGTGCCTGTACTAAGCAGGCTCTGCTCGGCCTGAGGACTGGCCTCCAACAACAACATAAGACTGTCTGGGCTGGATGGAGAAGGCCAGTTCCCAACTGTTCTTACTGGTCATTTGGGGCTGGACAGCAACAAAAGTACCTGGGCAAAGGTACAAGGAGACAGAAGGGTACCTTCTGTGGCCCTGGAGCATAATGTCTACCTTAAATTACATCTTAGTAAGTAGATGCTAAAAGAGTCACTAACAAACAGTGATTTAACATCGCATTCCTGGCCATGAACAGGCAACATATGTCAGGATTAACAGTGGTCAGCTGAGAGCGCTTTCAACACCCTAACTCTGCTCTTCACTTGGAAGCGCTCCTGGAAGCATCGTGTTGAATAACCCCCCCCAAGGCAAACAGTATCTACACGCATAGAAGGGCCAAGCAAAATTCCAGCCTCTAGGCCAGCTATTGCAGACACTGCTCTTTTCAAAAACAGTCATGCAATTCTGGTCTCTGTTCCCAAAGGACAGAGTAGAGCTGGAAATATGCAGAGAACAGCAAGAAAGATGATCAAGGGTCTGGAAGGGGTTCTGTGTATGACACAGGCTGGCACTTATCAGGCTGGGTAAGACATGACAGAGGGGGAATATGGCAACTGTCCATAAAATCCCCAGTGGCCTGGAGAGGATGGATAAATCTTCAAATACAGAAACTAGGGGAACTATCAGTGCACCATTCAAAACAGTGGGATGAAAATTCAAAATGAATCAAGGTGATGGCCTTCAAACGAGGGGTGGACAAGCAAGGGAAGTGCTTCTCAGGGAGCAAAAAAGATGCGAAAAAGGTACATATATTCAAGGGCAAACTGAACACTTCCATGGAAAAGAAATCCAGCAAGAATCACTCAGCACAAAGACAGCACGTCCAGCTCAGAAGACACTCAGCTGCGTATGACTGAAGGCTACGGGGCAAAGTATCACATACGCTTCTGCAAGTGGGTCCTGGATGCCACTGCCAGAGACAGAACACCCCATCAGGAGTTTTGGTCCAACCCAGCGTGGTTGCCCTTGTTTTCTTATGTATCTCGGGTGAAAACCACATCAAGGCAGATGCATGTCAGTTGGGAGTCTGCCACTGCCTGGCTACAGACACACACACATCAGACACCCTCATGGGGAGCTGCTGTCACAGCAGCCACCTTCATGACAGAGACACAGGTCCTCCTCGGGGTCCCATCTCACAGCCACTGGCAGAATCTACCTTTGGGTCCAAGCGCTGTGTGGCAGAGCTGTGCTCAGCCCAGCAGCACACAGGGACCCAGAGATCACCAAGAGAAAAGAAAAGAAGGAGAGACTGAAATACATGGAGAGACATAACAAGGAATGGGAATAGCATGTGTGTGCTCAGCAGCACCCAGGCATCGGGGTCTCCTGGTTAAATGCCCTTGATTAATGAGGAGAGCTAAGAAACCTAACATAAATTAACTTTCGCCTCCTTATTGCAAGTTGGAAACTGCAAAGAGAAAAAAAAAAAGTAAAAACCAAACTCTGCTATGAATAAAGCAAGTTTGGGGTGCCCACCTCTCTGAAGAGCGCGCCATAAAACTGAACAATATACGGGCAGTCACTGCTTCGCATTACTACATCAAGGTCCATCAGAAGCTGCTTCTGTTCTTTTTCATCCACTGTCGACCGAATTCTCTGAAAGAGGAAGAGTGGCAGAGACTTTATCACTTACAGGCCATTACTGTATCCTCAGACCCGCCTCTGGAGAAACATGCCAGGGACCCCAAACCCAGGGCTGAGCAGACACTCCCCAAGGCATGCTCAAACACACTCTAGAGAATTAAGCTGTGTTCTCAAATACAAAATATAACTGAAAACCCCTAAAGCCATTTAAATCAGACTATAAAATCCCCAGTCCTCTCACAAGCATCAATATTTTCAGATGAAATGTCAGAATGAAATTAAAGAGCAGAGATTTCATTGCAACTACAGCAAAACAATGTATTCAGGCTTTTAATTCAAAACAAACTCCCACACAGTTCTTGACCAGGTTGGATGGGGCTCAAAGGTTTTGAAATTTAACCAAGGAATGCTATGTTTAAAATTTCTAAGACAAGCACAGAAGACAGGAAGGCTCCTTCCTCCATGCCTCCAGCACGGTGAGAAGGGGCCATCGCAGAACTGAGGGAACACATTGCTCTGGTATCGTCAGTGGTGGGCAATGGTCCCCTGAGCTCTTCTCATAAAACTAATAATTCTTTACCTAATACTGGTCTAGGGAATATGAGCACTATATAAAAGATATTTTATATATATGAAATATATGCTATGTGTATACACACACAATATAGACACACTATATATAAAGTCTCATTTAGGCTTGAAAGAACAATGCAAGTTTGAAAATAGAAAACTGTATGTGTTCAAACATGAAGCTTGTTAAATGAAGAATGGAAAAGATCATCCACAGTTTCTCATGTGATTTCACAGACTTATTTAGCATCTTGCACTAATTAATGCATTCGCGGAATCACAGGGGAGGAAAATCGTGATCCTGAAGGTGTGGCTCATGTTGAAAAATCATTAAATAAAACAAGAAAAAACTATTTTGCAAGAAGTCCAAAGCAACAGAGGTAGCCTGGACCCTCCTTGAGGAGAAAAATTACTTGGTTATCAAAGAAAGAAAAACTCTTCAAGATTGTGGAAAAACTCTGCAAGATACCAGCACCCTCTCCCAGTGACACTGCCGCCCTGAGAGCAGCTGTTGGTGGCATCAAGACCACACATATTAGTGAGCCCAGGGATAAGGAAATGAAGGTAGTTTCAAGGTTGGCCATTCAGATACCACCATCTGAGAAACACTGAATGATTATGTACCTTAAGACTACTTTGTGATGATCCACATGAAATGAGGACAGTATTGACACTGTAATTTTCCTTACCTTTGGTGTATCCTCATATTTTGGTATTTCACCACTCGTTCTTAAGGTTCTAGTAGCTCTAGTTTGGCTTAGACCAGTAATTGTCATGTTAGTATTGCCCTTTTCCCTCCCAGCAAATTCTACAGTACTTGGGCAAACCAGCAAGCCTTGCCCAGACCACCCACATCTGTATCATCCCCACCCCGCCATGCCACTGAGTGGGTGGGATCCTGGAGTCACAGAGCGAGAAGACAGCTCAAGGGACTAGTAATGAAACTAAAAAGTTTCACCTCTAGGTCACTGGTTCAGGTCTGTTTCACAGAAGTTCAGACACACCACTGAAGAAAGCCTGATGAGTTTAATTATTTCTCTGTCTTGCATCTACAGCAGATAAAACTCAACAACCCCCTGCTGAAGTATTGAAGGTCAAGCAGACCGAAGGTCTCCTTAGAGGTGGCACACCATCAGCAATGGGAAATGACAATTCCATTGCTCTGACCTCCACAGAAGACAATGGATGCCAAAGCCACTATGAGGAATAGTTTAGTCTCTCACTGAGATGCTACCCACTCCTCTGAAAAGTTCACCTCTTTGGAAAATACTGCAAAACCACAAGGAACTTTTCTCCATATCTCCCTTCTGTGCCAACTCCATGTCTGTCTCCAAAAAGCCTCTTTTCTGGTCATCCAGGAGTCTCCCAAGCCCTCCTCAGCATTCCCTTCGCATGTGCACAATCCCTTCACAGCCATCCCCGCAGGATGCTCCTCAAACTCCATAGCTCCCCCTGACAGCATCTCCTCCCACCTCTGGTGCTGCCTTCTTTGCTGTTACTTCTCCAGCTCTGGAAAACATGTGAAATATCCCTTGTATGGATGAAGTGATTTTAATTGGCAGCCCAGAACAACACTGAACCCAAACACAATCTCCCCAGGCAGATAAAGAAAGGGTAGGCAGAGAACCCAGAGGAGGGACAGTGGGTGGGCTATAGGGCAGAGCATCCAGGCAGACACAGGAGCAAAAGGACACCTTGAGAAGCCACCATAGACTTCCCAACAAACACCGCTTCAGGAAGTGAAGGCAAGGACAAATTGGGAGGTCCCATACAAGAGTGCATACAAGACTGGCAAATCCAAGACGAGGGGAAAACCACCTGGAGCAGCATTGAGCATGGCGCTGAGCTGGGGCCAGCCCAGGCTGGCAAAGATGGCTTTATTTAGCTGGAGTCCAGCAGGGAGCCTGCTGCAGGCCAGTGCTCCCAATTCACCAGCAAAAGAATGAGCATCCACCAGCAAAACCAGGAAGAAACCACAAAAGGTGACTGAAGTCACAAGCAGCTGCCACCCAAACAGCACAGGGGCCAAAATGATGATCTGCTACCTAAATTCAAGGCAGAATCCTTGACATTTCAGAGCTATGACAGACAGACTCCCCCAAGAACATGGGAGATGGCAGGGAAGGAAGACAAAAGGTGAGGCAACAGCCTGAAGACACCATTTAAGACAGGGATGGACAGGTCTGACAGCTTCAGGTCTTACTTCTCTCAGCCCAGTCACTCTACTGCATGTCGTCACTGACAGGCCCAAACAAAGCACGTGTTGGAAAAAGTAGGTTTTGTAGTAGAGGTCTACAGAAAGTCTCTTTTTTAATAGTTCCTTGTTGGTCTCAAATTTGAACTGCATCAAATCCTCCAAGAGAAAATTCTCCAGCCCTTTTAACACAAACACAGGTTAGGACAAAGCCTTCCAGTATCAGGAACAAGAGCTCTGAAACTTATGCCCCGGGCAGCAGCGACAGCAAAAGGATAAGTTATGCTGGGGACTGGACCACTCAAACCTAAAACCAGACAGATCCCAGAAACAGGACCCAAAACCAGAAGAGACATCACCCAGCCCCAATACGCACGTGAAAAGATTCAGGTGCAGGGGGTAGTGACCAGTTTAAAAAAATAAAGAAAAGAAAGAAAACAAAAAGAAAACAAAGCCATAAACATCAAACTGAAAAACCAACTCCTCGAAGTGCTGTCCTGCCTAGAGAGCTCACATGTGTCCTCAGCAGAAGGCACAAGAGTGTCACCAGAGGGCTGGTGTTCCCAGGGAATGCCAGGGACTGAGGACTCCAAACCAGCAGCAAGAAGGGGGTCTGTCCACTTCCTGCTGATCACGAGAATATTTATCTACCTACCTGAAACACAGTTCTCACTGACAGAAGTACGTCAGGTCTTCCACTACCCACAACTGGTTTCCCACCTCCTACAGCAGGGTTCTCTCCCTTTAGCCCCTGCTCATTCCCTCATTCCCCAGCAGGGCCTGAAGCACTGGTTTCCCCAGCTCTCCTCTATCTGCCCAAAAGGGTGGCTGAAACATAAAATTCTGCTCAATGAACCACAAGGAGTCAACTTGGGAGAGGGTACCTAGTTGTGTGAAGAATGGCTGTGATGATTTGCAATAAAGTCAGCTTGCAAAAAATCCCAGGACTTCTCTTCAGAAGTCATATGGGGAATCGGAAGCACAAAGAAATTTGCCTCTTGACAGAGCTTAATAAGCCAATGTGTCATTTCGGTGGGCTTTTGTGGCCTATCAGGCATCCAGGTAAGGATGGAGAGATTACAGAGGTAATGTCTGCTCTCAGGGCTATCTGACCCTTGGCAGCCTATTTCAGCTGCCCGGATGCCAGCAGAGAAAATCTGTGAAAGCCAAAGACATGAACATCTGTTTTAAAGCTACGGATGGGAGAGTAAGCACAAGGCAAAATGATGTGAAAGGTCCACTGTGCTCTGAACAAGAAATGGCTCCACTGGCTTCTCTAGTAAGAATAGGGATCTTCTATGGACACCTCATAGGCTTAACATCCTGCTAGATTTTATCTCTGAACAGTGCCTTGGGCAGCTCCTCCAATTAGCCAATTGATCTTGAAATTGCTTCTGATTTTAGGACAAGTTTAGAGTAGAACAAGTAGAAGACCACCTGTAATCTAGTCAAAACACTGCTAGACTAAAGAGAGAACAAGAAACCAGCAACACTATCTGAGAAGATTAGTTGGAACTGGAGACTAGGCTGGAAAATATTGCAGGAGCTGGGCTGATTTCTATCATAGATATCAGAAGATATAGAAAGTTCTGCTCTATGGTTGAGAATCGCTACGTCCTCTGGAGTGGGGGAAAACCAAACACAAGGATCGTGGACAAAAATGCCCTCTCCTTAGCTGGCCGATGATCCTGGGTGGGACTATTTCTGACAGAAAAACAATTCCATTAAAAAGAGGTGCAAGATCCTTCCACAAGGCCACGGCAAGAAGCCTGAAGGTCAATTGAAGCACAAGCCACTCTTCTTCTCTCTTGATGGTGTGTTTTTCAGGCAGTTGCTCTGGCTGAAAATAAACTGGCAGAAGCTGATAACAGCAGACCCCAAATGCCAGAGTTGCTCCCCACCGCGGGGCAGGGGCTGCAGGGGAGGGCTCAGGATGCCACTGCTGCCCCCCGGCTCCTGACATGCACAGGCACCACCTAACAGATTGGCAATTTTAAATATTTGCTTTTTTGTTTTGTGAAATCTTCAAAGAAGAAACTTTCCTAGCCTTCAAGGGGTCTTTTTAAGTGCCCTGGCTAATGAAACCAGGTATTACATACACTATTTAAGTAAAAAGCAGAGCATCCTGCTCCAACAGGTATAATGCTCCCCAGCTTTCATTCTGATTTGGACTTCTTTTCATTTATGTATTTTTATACTAGTTTGGAAAACTCAAGTATGCCAAAGATCTTATAAAGCCCCTTTTTTGTGTGAGCTATCACCAGTGCCAGAGGGATACCTCAGGACAGAAAGGAACCTCCCAGCTGTTGGGTGAGCTTCCCAAGAAAACCATTTCACCCCTCTGATGTACCACAGACAGTCCTGTTCCTTGAATTTGTGGTACACTCAAGAAACAAGATGTGGTACACTCAAGAAACCCCCTGAGCAGCCAGGACAACACCACATAGTGATGCTGGAGTGCACAGACAAAAGGGGGCTGGAGAACTGCACACACGGTGGATCCTCCGCGGGGAAACTGGGAGCCACGGCCACAGAGCTGATCTCAGGGAGGAGCAGGGCTCTCCGCTGAGCGAAGCAGCCAGGGGCATTCTGAACTGCCATAGACAGGGCAAAAACAGACTAGAGAGAAAACAAGAAACCAGAAGTGAAGTTGAAGGACTCTGGGTGGAACTGGAGATACTGTAGAGAGCTGGTGCTGGTGCCGCAGGCAAACGCTGTCAAGGACGGGGGCTTTTTCAAGGAAAACAAGGAGCCCAGAAGAGAAACCTGTCAAGGAGGTGAGGAGGTCATGTACAAACTGGCCTTGTAATTGTGAATTTGCACAGAGCTAGCACTGGACAAAACTGGACTGTTCTCTTTCCCACCTGGAAGAGTCTTGACCTCATACACCAATAAACTTTCAGGAAAATGAATAGGGTTTTATTCAGCAAGAGGAAGACCACAATGTCAGTGACCCAGAGCACAGGGTCTCTGGGAAGATCTAAGAGAGGAAGACACCTAATAAACAAGAGGATTGTCTTTTACTAAGATTTGGAAAAACATAATACAACATTTTCCAGGGGCAAAAATGAGAAAAATTTGAATACAAATCCTCTGAGTTGGATTCCTCCTTCCTTTATCTTTTCCCCATCCTTCTCATGGCTCTAGGAAGAGCTGTCTACAGCAGGAAGGGTAAGGGATGCAAAAGCATCACACCAAAGACTACAACTGTCTGCATCCAAAACCAGCAGCCACTGCAGCCTGTTCCAGAAGAGGCTTGTAATGTCTTTTTGCAATTTAAATTCAGAGGAACAGAATGACCAAGGCTGAAGGAGAGGGAGGATCAGGAATGGAGACAGGAGCTGATCATGGCAGCCTCTTCCCAGAAACCCTCCACCAGCCAAAGCTTTGCTGCAGTGGTTTCATGCCAGCGACACGACAACGGTCATTTTCCTCCTTCAGTTCCTCCTCATTTTTCTCCTCTGCCGCCAATGCTGGAGCCCAGATGAGAGCTTTGAGTCCCCCCAGGGCATGGCAGCCCTGCCGTGAGTAGCCAGACCCTCACTGCAGGTGCCAGGGATGATGCCAGGATGATGGCTGATGAAGCCAAACTGAATAAAACAGAAAAATGAAAGAAAATGGTGCCCCCGCCTGAGATCTCAAGTTATTTGGGGGTATTTCAGCACTCGGGGATGATTTTGCTGCAGAGGTAAGGAATGTAGGCAGGAGAAGCAGCAAAAGGGCTATGCTTGGAGAGCTCCCGGGGCAGTGGGAGCTGGTGTGTTCTGCAGTGCTGGGGCCACACACACCCAGTGGGGAGAAGTGGGGGGCTACACTGAACCCTACTTCAGGGAACCTTGTGCAAAGGCACGACAAGGTTGGAAAAGCCAGAGGAAGGCACTGGAGTCAGGATTTGAGGGTACGCTCCAGGAGCTGCACCTGCGTGGGCTGAGGTGAGCAGGATTAGTGCCCAGAGGCACCATGGCATGGCAGGAGCTGGGATCAGCCAGAGGAGGCTCCAGCACCAGGAAAAGAGCAACCTGCCCCCAGCTCTTCCCAATCTCACTGCAGCACCCCTGTACAACACAGAGGGCTTGACTCTGCCCAGGGCAGAAGGGTCTGTCAAGCCACAAGGAGTGCAGCCTGGTCTCGGTAGCCGCAAACAGGACCTGGTCCTTCCAGAAGCAGGGTAGGAAGACACCTGACTGCATGGGAAACTTGCAGCAGTGGGAGTCTGGGTGTTGGTGACGGATTCAGGAGCAGCTGTGGTAGGCCCCCGTACCAATTTTCTCTGCATTAAATTATCAGCTTCTGTAGCCATCTCTGTGTTTCATTCATCGATACAGAAGAGCCAACAACTTTTGGCCTTTGTCCTCCATAAAGCTATTTCCTACTGGTGAATGTCCTTCCAAGGATGATGTCCCTGCTGCACTGATGTTGCTCTTGAGGAGGCACGGGAGAAGGAGACGGCAAATATTCCACAAAATACCCAGAGACACTGGCTTCGCAATCCAGCTGGTTGCTGGGCAGCGTCCCTGATGCCCTGCACATACCATGGTGTAACACCACGGAGTTGCAAGTAGGTGTCATTAGCAAAGACCTCAAATCACTAGACTGGCACATTTTCTTCTCAATCCACCATCCCTCTTCTAAACCTTCTTAGTCTTCTCTTACAGAAGGGCATTATCCTGAAGAAGAAAACAAGTTAAGACCCTGCCTGTAGAGCAAAGAGAAACCACAGAAAGCAGCTGGTTTCCCTGAATGCAGGTGGGGAGCTGGGGCTCCAGAAGCTAGGACACCACAGAGGCTTGAAGGAGATAGAGAAAGCAGGAGGTGGGCAGCCTCAAACATGGGTAGCCCATAGGGCATCTTTAGATAGAGCGGGAGCAGGGAGATTAACGCACAATCTCGATTGCCCCAAAAGCAAAAGTAATCTGAGAAAGAAAAGGCTGAGTAGTTTGGGATGAACTAGACACTGGTCCAAGTTCAGCCCTGTCCTGAAACCTCATCTCAAATAACTGCACCATCCATAGCTGCTGCTGCCTTGGATACCCCACTGTTTCACTCCCAGGTCTTTCTTTGTTCAATTTCATGGTTTATGCCCAATGGAACAAATAGCCCCTTGCTACTAACATTTTAGAAATTATGTGGTTGCCCAGATCCTCCAACCTTCCTTCTCCTGCAGGCCTAGCTGGGCCCACCCAAAGGGAGTGGGTTCAGAGAAAAGAAGGTGGCACCATCCCACCCTACAACTTTCACATTTCAAAGTTTAGCTACTGTAAACCTACCAGTTTTTTGGGTTTTTTTTTTTGTTTAAAAGTAAGCTCCCGAGCCCAGTTTCCCCCTGGGGCTCAGACCATATCTCTTCCCTTGAGAAAGCCCACTCAATCATGCTGTGCAACGTCATCTCCAACTGTGTGCTTCAAGAGCACGGCATCAGACCCTCGACGCTGATGAGATTATCCTACCATGCTCAACATCCCCTGTGGAAAAGCAGTCAAGGGAATTGCCTTGTTACTAATGCAACAAGGGAATTTCTGTGCCAGCAGACATGTCTCCTCCTCCATGACCTCATCTCATCCAACAAAGTGCTCTTCTCGGCACAGTCATACCCACTGCTGAGCTTCAGAGAACAAAGCTACTTAGCTATAAGCATGCCTTTTTCTTACCCATTGCTGTCATGATTATTGTAGCAAAACTATATTGACCTGGGTCACACACTCCAGGTTTGAGAAGCTGGGGTGCCCAGGCATCATTTCACTACATCAGCAGTTTTTAACCTGTCATCTGCACCCAAGGCAACTAAGACAATCAAGCCTTTAGCTGCAGGCAGCCTCTAGTGGAGATCTTTAGGGATTCAAGAACAGGTTCAGGCACCACTGCACGGTGATCCAAAAATACTCAAGAGACCTGGCCATTGACCCTGCTGCTGTGAAGAAGTCAATAGTTACTGGAGAAAATCAAAGGATGGTGGTTACTCCAGCAACCTGACACACTAGAGACAAGCATGAATTATATTCACAGCAGCTAGAGGTGGGGCTGAGATATGTCTGCCTGGCATGTGAGACTAGCAGGAGTGAACGCTTCCAGACCAGATGAAGGAATGTTCCAAAGAAAACAGAGAGAGCTGGAAATGAGAGCAACAGAGACTCCTACATGGCTCATTTCTGCTTTTTCAGGAGAGCCATGGGAGCACTTACAGTTGATATCATCAATGGAGTTCAGAAACTGATGCCATCAGCTACCAGCCACAGCAAGCAGAGGAAAGGCCAAGAGAGAGTGGCTGCTGCCCATCTCACCCAGCTCCATGGACAAGAAGCTCCTCACAGATGCCCCACGAACAGCACCCCTGCAGCAAGACAAGCTTTGTATTGCCCAGCAGTGAAAGGAGGTTGCGTATTGTTTCTGATTTTAAGGTGGTTTTTTGGATAGCATAAGATAGAGAATGGACAGTCCAAAAAAATTGCTACGCTCTCCATCTGCAGAGCAAGTCTGGTACAGTAAGCACAAAGCAAAGACACTCTGTTGTACAATGAGCAAGTGTTTTGATACACTCCCTAGATGTCCATTCCCACCTCCTGGTGAGGCTGCACCACTTACATAAAGAACAAATTTTAAGTCACTACCTTATTTCACAAAAGACACCAAGAAGCTATTAGATGTCAGCTCATGCCTACCACCAACCTAGGCTGTATCTGAACCAGTGACCCAGAGGTGAAAAGCCTGTGCCCCATTATCAGTCTCCAGAGACGTGATCCCGTTGAAACAGTAGGTGCCTGATAGGCATGTTCAAAGGGCACAAGCAATTATGACAGCTTCACAAATCACTTGACAATATGCCCATTATACAACGCATTTTCAGCAAATAGCAGCCTTTACACTGGAAATAACAGAAAAGAGCAGTAGATGGGTGCTAGATGGAAGAACATTAATTCTCCATCACATTTCATCCCTAATGGACTGAAGTACAAATGTAAGTATGGGCATCACCTACTTTAACTGCCATAATTTGCCCACTTGGTTTGTGGACCATTTTGTTGACAGAACCATAAGCGCCTCGTCCAATTTCTCCAAGGTCTTTCAAGTCCTCTGCTGTAAAATCCCAATGTTGTTCAGGGGAAATCTTCAATTTTCCTGATGATTCAATGCTGTGTGTTCTCAGTCTCTCTCTGTCAAAAATATTGGGAAGCAATTTTTCCACATTTTAAATAGTCTGTAAATTTCTCTTTTCAGCACTTGATTAAACATTAGAAGAGAGGGGTTCACAAAGGCTACAGCAACAATCTAAACTGCATGAAGGATTTTGGTTGGGGTGGGGGGTGCAGGGGTGAGGGACAATGTTAAATCAAAAATGACATACACTTGCCCACAGCTTCAATTATGGGTAAGTTTCTCCAGCTGTGGTGTAAAATTCAATGTGTCTCATACAGTAGAGTCATTCTAATCACTTATTTACACAGTTCTTTCTACTTTGTATAAAATACATCAGGCTTCAAGCAGGATCCAGTAACATGCTGAACCAAAGAGTCCAAAGTGCTCATCCCAGCCCCATCTCCCCAAAGCTTCTGCTGCTCTACACCACTATGGGCCCAGCAACTGGCTCCCTGCAGCTGGGTTTCCACGCAACATGGGCAAGATCTTCTGTGGGAATCAAGGGGACCTTAGAAAGAGTTTGCTCTTAATGGAAAACTGCAATTAATTTAAAAAACAAAAAACATTTTAGGTAATCATTTCATTTATTCAAAAACAAATAAAGGGCCAATAATTTGTATTTATAAAAAACAAGACAAGCTGTTTGTGACACATGAAAACACAAACTGACTGTTCAAGTGTCTCTTTACCAAGCACTTAATTAATGTCCTCGGGCAAACACTGCTCGTGCTGAATCCACTAGGATTTTCCAAGGTAAGGAGCAGACCCAGAAGAGTTCAACGGCTGTTTTAAGGTGCCCACAATTACTCATTTAAATGCAGCAATGCTATCACCGAATTAGTAAGAAATGCAAAAGTATTTTCAACACTTTTCTTCCTAAAATGTGCAAATTTTCAGCTTTTCATTAGCTTGATTAATTAGCTGATTGATTTGCATTTCTTGGATTGTAAAATAAGTTGAAAGCCTGAGTTTCCCACTTTCAAGTAGTATTAGCAGCATTAAGGACAGTTCCCACAGTGGGGCACATCCCCCTCACACAGATATTGTGGTACTTGTGACCACCTTGTGTCCAAGGGAGATTCTGTCAAACTCATCCCTTGGACTCCGATCACTTCTAGTGAGCACCTGATCTAGCTCCCCAAAAGGAGCAGAGCACACACAAGGTATTCAACCAAATCCTTAATGCTCGTGGAGTTTATCAGCGAGAGGAACACACAGGTTATGGCCAATTCCTCACTGATAAACCCAACCGTTTGTCACCAGCTGCTGCAGACACCACCCTGTTGGGTGCAATGGTAGACCCAACCATGACCTCCACCGGGCTTTATTTGGAACCGAGGTTTTACGAGGGCAACGAGGTCAGGTCCAAAGGCCAATTGACTGGAGCAGCTATGGTTCAGATGGCTTCATCTGCTGCCCTCCAGCTTCTCTGCAATGCTTTGGTTTAGCACCTTCTGGGCTTTGAGCAGCTGCATGTGCCGAACCCTTGACCTGCCGGATGAAGAGCCTGGCTGAACACCTCCTCACATCTGTGCCCCTGCCTGCCCTAGGCTTCCTTGCTCTCCAGCCTCCCTACCTTGAAGTTTTTCATCTGCCACTCTCTGCAGTTGCCCCTCCATTGCCCTTAGGAAGAATTTGGGAAACCTACTGAGAGTGCTCCAACACAACACAGATGTGACAGACACCGCAGCCCACAAAGGCAGAGGTGGCACCCCTTCGTTAGCACCATTTACATATCTCCTAATAAAACACTGCACTGAGTGGAGTTCTCCATGGGATTTGCTTACTAAAAGCAAGGAATGAAAATAAGGCAGTAAAACAACCAACAAAAAAAAAAAAAGAAGATAAGCAAAAAAAAAGAAAAGAAACACAACCTCCAGAGTCAGCAGATGTCGTCACAGGCAGCTTATGCTGGAAGCTGCACAAATCGCTACCTCACTGCTCAAGCATCCAATTTTGTCAGCCCCATAAAAACAGTTATCTTGATGGAAGAAGGTGGGTGACAAGTGTCATGCTGAGGAGGCACCGACAAATGGGCATTTCCTGCCTTGCCCCTGCCAGCTGTGGGCAGGAAGAAGTACGACCATTGAGAGCTACATTTTCTTCAAAAAGGCAGGAAGAAAAAGGCAGAGAGGTGCTAGCAGGAGGGCGAGATGTGAGATCTGACTGTCTGAGCAAACCTTTTCCATCTCTTATTTAAAAATAAATAAATCAGATTGAAGTTCTCATAAGAATTAAAAAATTTAAATGTTGATGTGGTTTATTCAAATAAAGTGATTAAACCCATCTCCACTCTTCCCTCTGTTTTTCTGCCCAGGAAACTTTGCGTTTCTTACCCTATATCAGAAGAGAAGGCAAATTTGAATTCATTATTTCCTTGTTACACAAGAAGCCTGTCTCTCCCCAGCTGTAGCATGAAAGCAGATCTGTGCCATTGTTCCCACAGCTGTGGGACGGGTGGCCGCAGCAGACGGGAAGAAGATGGGAGCCAGGAAATTCCCCCTCTGCGGGTCCACACTGAGCACACAGGGGTTGGGATCGAGATGCACCATCCCCATCCACAAAACCTCACCTGTTTGAGCTTGGATTATTTTCCATTATGCATTTATTATGCCATCTGCCTTGTGTTGCAATTGCAGTTCCTGCTTATCTTTTTTCAAATATCCAAGAAAATGGTCAAATAACCAAATGACAAATTTGACAGAATGACAGACACTTTAATATAGATTTTGCTATTTAGCTAATTTGTCACATGGAAACAATGCAGTTTTCCTTTAAGCAGCATGGCCTTTCTTAAGAGTGGGTAAATGGAACACAATGATTACTTTTAGCATCAAAAAACTACACTTTATTTCAGGAATTTTTCAGTGTAAATCAAAATCCCAAGAGATTCCCATGCCACGAAAGCAGCTCAAAAAATGCAAATATAGAACATAGACTCTCTGCATTGATATCAAATAGGAATTTTCTGATGCAAAACTGAGTGCGGCAATAAGAACAAGTAAATAATCAATGCAGTACATCTATTACTAGATTTCCACTGCTGCAGATACATGAGGACATAAATCCAATGGGTAGACATGTCCCCAAAATACCAAAAACCCTGCCCTGCCTCCTAATACACTGGATACTCCAACAGCTCACTTCAGCCAACAGAAGGGTAACCACGCAGAACAGTGTCTAATGAAGGTAAAAAGCAATTAATGCCCCGTCCCTGCAGGTTTTGGTCCCTGTGTTTAGTGCTCATTGGCGTTTGCACAGATGTGGTCAGACACACGCCTCCTCTTGCCGTTTTGTTTTAAGCTGTGCAATCAAATCTCTCTAAGGCTGGGAATGTTGGGCAAAAATGGCCATATCCTCTCCAAATGATCCAGATGTCTACAATGGACTTGTGGGATCAATAGCTAATGAGGACAAGATACTCATCAAACAGTTAAAAGCAGAATTTTCAAATGCGCCTTATGGACTATACTCTTGTTGACTTGTCCAGAACTACTCAAGCTTCCAACTCCTCATCTTGCTTTTGAAAAGTTTTAAAAGCCAAAAAAAAAAATAAGAAAAGGCTCAGGAGCTGGTTGCGATCTCTGCACTTGAAAGGCTCTTGTATCGCTCTTACTGCAGATGGTTACTGTGCTTGTCACAGCAGTTATCCCAGGGATTAGGAGCACCAAGCAGGACAACTCCTTCAAACAGTTGCCCTTTGTCAGAAATGAAACCGTTCGCGGGTCCAGCTTGGCAGGAGGCAGGCGGCTGGCTGGCGCCAGGCACTGTGGCCGGGCCAAGGACAGGGTCACACGCTAGGGACAGAGAGTGGTCACTGCGAGCCCGGGGAGGCAGAGCCACCAAACAACCCCCCGGGAAGAACCACAGGCACTGGGAAGCTCTGGGATGGGCTGTCTTAGTTCCCTGAGCCCTGCTGTGAGCACCCAACTGCAGGGATCCAAAAACCTTTAAAACAAGCACTTCCTTGGCATGAAAAAGAAGGACTGTGGGGAGAAGCAGAAAAAAGTTGGTGGATTTTTGAAGCAAAATTGAAAGTTATCAGACATAAAGCAAGGCCAGAAAGATCCTGTAGATAGCTACCTATCTCATCTTCCCTTTGTTAAGAGTTCCGCAGGAAAAAAAGAAGCCCAAAAGTTGAGGTAGTTGACATTCCAGCTGGCATGAATAAAACAAATCTGCAGACCCAAAAAATCCAAGCAAACTAGACGTGCTTCCTGAGCCTGCTCAGTGCTGGATTCTTCCAAGTCTCTCACTGAGGCTCCTCTTTCCACCACAGTTAATAAGAATATATTCTACTTCTCCATAAGTTTGGTAAAAGCTGCTCAACACAACAGGACTTCAGATCTCATTTGTGGTAAATCAGCCAAAGGAATGCTAAAACGTAAATCCTCAGAGAAAAGCTTCCATGCAAAATGCAGGGGTTCAGCAACACTCTGCACTGTCCATAACTGTGGGATGAAAACACGCTCCTGACTGTAGCTAACAGCTTCCCACCCTGGCTTTCACACACCCTAGAGAGATTGCAAAGCTTCTATCTCAATGTCTGTGGTACTTATAAAGCCGTTTTCAGACCCTGCAGGCTAATGCTAATAAAAAAACAATCCTAGTTTAGATTTCAATAAAGAAAGTCTCCAAAAGTAGAGTTCCTTTTTTTTTTTTTTTCGTTTTTCCTAGAGAGCTGGAAACTTTGGAGCTCTCACAGATCTTCCAGATTTTCTTGAGAAATTTCTGCTTCCGATAAGTTGATGAGCAACAGTGTCCTTTCAAGAGGAGTAAAACTACATTGGTTTTGCTCTGACCCACATAAGCTGTCTTGAGGCTTAGTTATATTTGATAACAGATTCCTAGGCATGAAGAGGAGATACAGAAAACAGGTCAAAGGAAAGAAATGGTTTCGTATTGTGTCTCTTAGCTACTCAGAATAAAAGCAAAAGCATACTTGCTCCCTTTCAGCATGACCAACCGGCAGAAGTTATCCCCAGCATTGCTCTGGCTTCCTATGTTCCTCCAAAATTTGAAAATAAAGATATTAACAAGAAGATTGCAGAGTCCCTTCCACATCCCTCAGACTCAGCCCAGCACACACTCACGGCTGCAAAGTCTCCCTGACTTCAATGGGGCTTGGCTGAGGCTTTTAAAATGTCAATATTTTGTATTAAGTTCCCCTGGTAAACTATTGAGTTATAATGGATTTTGATTAAACCTGCCCTTGACACAGAGGAAGCCTCTCAATTCATCGTGGTGAAGCCTGTACTGAATTTAACTGAGCACATTAATCTCAAACTCATTTTGATTTGGACACAAGCCAGACTGCAGCACATCTGCTGAACCCACCACGGCTGAGTATTCAAAACTGACACTGGATTCAAGCATTTAGAATAATAATAAAAAAAAAAAAAAAAAAAAATCAAAACCAAAACAAACAACCTGAGCTAATTAATTTAAACAACCCTTCTGAGAATGCTGACTCTTTCTGAAATGTTATGTCTCCTGAGCCACGGTCAGCACCCGAAAAAGAACAGGGAACATAGACACGAGCACATCCGTAAGGACAAAAAGGACCTGAATACATACTAAAAATAGCTTGCAAAACTATCCTGAGATGCAATATCATTATCATTACACAAATATCACCCAATGGAATGACACTATTTCTAAGACAAATTCCATTACTTTAATAGATGCCATTTTTGCATGTATGGAAGATATTTGACAATGGCTAACAGACAGTTACGCTTACTGTAGCCTGCTGGAAAGTTTCTGGATGAGGTCCGCTTCTCTCCTTTTGAAACTGAACGGGACAATGTGATTACTACCCAGGGTTGCTTGTGTATCACTTCAGTCAGGAAAAGTTGTGAAAATGACAGGAAAACATGGTGCTGTTATCACATGACACAATAACGTATAACACAATGCTCAGCTAATCACCTACCCATGGAGTGCTTAACATAAGAAATTAATAAACTATGTATTTTTCTTCCAAATTTTGCCTAGACAACCTCCCCTCATTGGGAGTAATGCAGCATCTGATGATTTGAACTGTATGTTAACATGTGAAATTATAAGCAAGTTGTTTTCTTATAGCAATGGCAATTATTATTTCCAATTGTATTATTACTGTAATTAGAAACACGAATAATTGCACTCAACTTCCTAACCAAATGTCTGTGTGTTAGTGATGTGCTGTTTCCTTGATGCACATTCACTATCACTGCAGTTTTTTCTTGCAGTCTCTAAAGCAGAAATTACTAAGAATATTTTTTTTTTTAATTAAAAAAGTCTAGCTTCCATCCTGAATCCACCAATCTAGGACTGGTGGTCTCTCCCAGTTGGGTTTGTCATTCATCTCATCCTCTCTCCTCATGGGCAAGTTTGCACAACCTGAACAACTACGTCCTTCCTTATTATCTTCAGAGACACACAAGTGACAGATAAAGAGAAGGTTAATTAGCATTAGTAGTATTATGATACTTCTCCAAGGACAGAACTCAGGTTCCGGATCTCCAAGTCCCTCAAGCTGTCCAGCTCTGGAAACCTCCCTTCCCAGTATGAGGACCTGTTACTTCAGAAGGGTGAGATGGGCTCCTGCTGAGCAGTGGGCGGGGGGCACATGGAAAACAAACTCTTGAGTACTTGTAAAACTGATCAATGCAGCTACCTGCGAGCCATCAGCAATGCAAACTCATGGTTTTCCTCAGCTCCTTCTTGGAGAGAGGTGTATAATGAGGAGTGTTACTTCAATGACATGAAATGTTTGTTTCAACTACTCTAACAAGTGCTTTTTCTAATTTTAACCCTAGTCTGGGAAAGCGAAAAGCTTTCCAACTTCTCCCTCAGGATTTATTTTCTATTTAGGATAAAGTAAATAAAAAAGCTCTCTTTGGGCTGCATCACAGGGCTCAACGTGAAATTTGGTGCCAAAGACATGCCAAAGGCAATATTTTTCTTTCTGTGGCAGTCAAGGACAGATGGGAGACAAAGAAATCCCCTAACTGCAGGACAGGGATTGTTTTTTCAGAGTGATGCAGCTATCATAAACGTGGAGAGCTCATAACACATTTAGAAGTGTCCCATCCTCCCATCAGACTCCTACAGGCCAGTGAAAGCCACCACCTGTTGAAGGTCCTCATGCTCCACAGCCTAGCACTAGGGTGAGATTTGAACGTTGGCCCCCTCCAAGATGGCTGTGTGGGGCTGTCTTCTCCACTGACTCTCAGGACCCAAGAGATAATTTTCTGTAAGCTCTGTAAAGATGCTTGCAGAAAATTAAGGTTGCTGTAAGGAGTTAGGTCAATGGTTCTAGAGAATCACCTTTCCCAACTCTCACTGGTACAAAATACCCACCTACAACAGCAGAGAGACAAACAAACCCAGCTGGATTCCAGAGAAGCCCCCACACTCCTCAGCCGCCTCCACTCTGCTGCAGCAAGAGACACTTGAAACAATCCCTTTCAACTGATCCTCACTTGTCTCTCCAAGGGCATCAGTTACACCGGGCATGAAGGACCATCCAGATTTACTCCAAGCATGTTTTACGAAGGAGGGAATTAAGAGAGGCTCAAAGAGAAGACTGCTTAGGGTCGCTATAATCCAGTTGTAGACTGGCTTGGACATTTGCTCTCTCTTTTCTGAGGTTTCCAACATGGAGAGACCTCCACGATGGGAGAGAAGGAACATCCACCAGAATTCACCAAGTTAATCTAAGTCCTTTCCAGAAGTCAGTTCCACAAACAAGCAGAATAGCAAAACCAATTCAGCCCTGTAGGCCAACCCCAATCTCCATCACATCCATCCAATCCACCATGGTGTCCTTTCTGTGAACTCTTCATACAGCAGCGATTCTTCCTGGGTGCGTCCTGTTCATTCAGTCCAGATGTCCTCCGTGGCACACTCTGGAAGTCACTTATTTATGCAATGGACGAAAACAGAAGTTGTTGATGATGACCTGTGGGGTTGAAGCAGTCTCTGAATCTGCACTCTCCTCTCTTTAGACTCCATTTCTTGATTTGTACAGAAGAGGGATGATCAATTCCTTCAGTTTTAACCCACAAAACCAAAGAGCCATCTCACTTCCCTGTAGCCAGGGAAAAATGCAAGATATTTTACTACAAAGTGGTTATTAATGTCTGAAGAGACAGAGCATGTACTCTTGCTCTGAAGAAACATGGTGTGATCCTGGGTATGCAGAACAGTAACAAGCAAAGCTTATTCCTACAGCCAGTAAGGGCAGTTATTTACTAAGGTTTCCTGCAGGAATGTGGTTTGCGAGGTTCGTATCTGGAAACATAGGGTTCAAGTCCAACTTAAATCACAGATAAGAACAGAGGTGGTCCATATACAAAATCCCTTCTGACATTTCTGTATGTCACACAACCAGCAAAAAAAAAAAAAAGTACGTCTGTGACTGACCATCTCAAATTAATTGCAGTTCAACAGTGACAGCCACTTAGGGTCAGAAATCAGATACACCGTCTGCACAACGCAGCACTGAGCTCCCCCGCACACAGGCACTAAGCTCAGATCAACGACTGATGCCCTAACTTAGTTATTTGTAAATAACTATTGAACAATATATTTATCCAAAAAATGGATAGAGACGAAACCTGCGTGTGTGCACATGTATACATACATAGTCAAAGATGTTACATTATTATAATCTCCTTCATCTCATTTCCCTCTCCAAACACCAGCAGGTTTTGCATATTAAGCTAGCGGCTACTGGAATTGCCCAAGAGGGAGGAGATGTGGAGATACAGGCTCTTTTCAACTTCAGGACTTCATCTGTGTTCCAGGAGACTGGACCCTGAGACACACAGGATGGGACACCTATTGCCCTGTTGACCTTAGACCAAGTCCCCAGCTCCGAAAGCCAGACTTATGGGTCTAGAAGAAAAGAAGCTAAAAGGGAAAGGCCAAGAGGGCAGTCCAGCTTCTGAGATGTTCTATAGAGATGAGCAACAGCACCTCCTGCTCCCTGAATAAATTTCATCTGAAATCAGTACGGTCTGACAGGTTTTCAGAACATGCCTGACAAAGCGGTGTGTTCAGATATGGGGACGCCAAATCTGCCCTCAGACAGGACAGCAGCAATGAGTGCAGCTCGACAGGTCCCGGGGATACCGGGGACACAGGTAACACACAGGTGCCATACAGGGCATTTTTGATCAAAAAGCTCAAGTCCCAAAGATGGCTCATCACAGGAGGGAGGATGGGAGAAGTTTTGACAACTACCAGCTCCCATTCTGGATCTCACCTGTACTTCTCAATCAGAAAAAGTTACTACTGCACGTAGATAATCAGACTGTTTGAAGGCTCAGAGATGGCGTTAGAATTTCTCTATAAAGCACAAAACGTAAGTTTTAGAAGGACTTACAGAGTTTACCAGATAAAATGGTAAAGCACACACACATAGGTCTTAAAACACTGTGAAAAATACAGCAAGAGACTCAAATGTTATTGAAAAGTCCGACATGAATAGAGCTGTGGTTTCCCATTTTCTCTCTAACTCTCCCAAGAAGCTATGGGTATTTCGGGTGGACTGAATACTTTTAAAATCTCCACGCACCAAGATTTACAACCAGTCTGCACACTGCTGTCCTTCCAGGGGAGGCAGCACCTAGAAATCAAGGAAAGAAATAACGGAGAGAAAAATCATGCTTCTGGTATTACAGCAGTGTGGAGGGAACAGAAGAGCTGATAACAGCCTCTGAAACTACTTGACCTATTTTCACCTCTCTTAAATAAGCACTGTAGCACTTACATTTTCCTGTGAATTATGCAGCGCGCCAGGACCAGATGTGTCTGTCTTGACACGCAACAAGGGCTGTAACTTGGGAATCTCCAAGGTCTCTGAACACTAAGGCGACAGCTCTGCTCCTGCCAGGCTCGGCACCGCCCGGGAACTGCCGCCACACAAGCAGCAGAATTAAATAAAGCCGCAATTCTTAAACCACATCAAACCCTCCGTAAATCTGAAACCTTGAAGCACTTTTAAACAACAGCGGCACCGGCCCCCATCTCGAACACAGCCAGTAGACTCCCTTTCCAAACCCACAAATGCTGGGGGAGATTTCCAACTCTCCAATGGTCAGGACAACACGCATTTCTCAAACCATCTTCCTCATTAAGCCACACAAATTATCACTGAAGCGTTGACCTCGACCTAGGTTTATAAACCTGCGCTTTTTAAACCAAGCTCACCAAGCAAGAAACACAGTCACCATCTCGCTCTTCTCTAGGCTCTGGAGTGTGTCCTCCAGAGCAGGAGCTTGATCCTTGGCAGGCTGCAGGGATCTGGCTTTTGCCATCAGCATGGATGGAGTCATGGATGATGACACCCATTTAATGTGTCTCAGGAAGAATCTGGCCAGTCAGAGGTCACCTACACACCCATGTTACCAGAGAAAGGGCAGACAGCATAACTCACCCAAAGGAGGCAGGCACTAGAAGGAAAGTCTACCGGATACTTCTGTCCAAGGGAGACATTGCCCAGCTTGGCTCTTCTGTACAGCCTCTGTGCAGACCGACATGCAGCCACACCAAAGTGGACTTGATGGCAAATGAAGTCAGGTTCAGTTTGAAAATGAACACTGCTCTGCCTGTTAATTTTCCAATTTCCCTCGAACCAGAATGCTTCACCTCTCCACACACCATTCAACTCTGCACAAAAAATATGGCAGTCAACTCGGAACCACTGCTCTTCCAAGACTCTTCTCAGGCACTACCTTGGTGCCCCTGCAGCAGGAAAGCTACAGACAGCGTCACCACAAACAGCTTCCCAGGCAGGGCAGGTGCCAGTGACAGAGGCCTAAGGAGGCAGCATAAGCATCAGACGCCAGGCCTGGAATTAGGGAACTCCCGCCTTGGCGTCCCCAGGTGCCGATGGCCAGGGCCTGTGCCTGACCAAGGAGGGGCTGCAGCGGCAGGGGGGAGCCTGGGCAGCCCCCGGATAACTCCACTGCCACCACGGGCTCTCCCTCTGCTCCCACCACCCCAGCTGCCAGCCCTGCTGGGCAGGACGCACCATAGCTTGCTGCTTTGGGAGGTGACAGCCCCTATCGCCATCTCACAGCCTCTCACCCCACAGTTGCTCTTCCCCACCACGGAAGGCACGGGCCTGCCCAGCAGAAAGGGGACCGGTGTCGCCCTGCAGAGCACACCAAGAGGGTCATGGCCACACGGTCACACTGCTGCTCCCAGAAAAGCAGCTCTGCCCATAGCCGTGTCTGAGAGTCAGGACAACAGCCCCCAATGCTGTCATTGGGACGCGGAACAGAGCTGACTTGTGGAGAAGGGGCTGTCAGCAAATCAATGTTGAACTCCCGACCCCACCACAAACTTCGGGCCTAACCTCTGCCTCTGCCAAATCACAGCATGTCCCAGCTCCCCATCTGCAACATGGGGAACACAGAGTTTTATTCAACCATTTTGGTTTGCAAAGCTCAATCCCTCAGCACATGTGAAGCACATGGAACCCACGGGAGACAGATCAGTATGGCTGATTTGATTTAGACACCCAAACATAGGTGATTAGATTTCCAGAAGTTCTGAGAAGACCAAGTCCCAACAGCGTGGCAGGAAGGCAGGTGCTCAACACCTTGGAAAGTCAATGTCTATTAGCTTAATGGAGTTACACGAGCTCCACATTTTGGTTCAAGACACGGAAGGCCTAAATTCAGAAGCAGAGTGCTGAAATACATGAGCCAGCAGTGTGCCCAGGTGGCCAAGAAGGTCAACAGTATCTTGGCATGTATCAGGAACAGCATGGTGAGTAGGACCCAAGACGTGACTGTCCCCCTGTACTGGGCATGGGTGACACCCCACCTCAAGTGCTGTGTCCAGTTTTGGGCCCCTCACCACAAAAAAGACATTGAGATGCTGGAGCAGGTCCAGAGAAGGGCAACGGAGCTGGTGAGAGGTCTGGAGCACAAGTCTTGTGAGGAGTAGCTGAGGGAACTGGGGGTGTTCAGCCTGGAGAAAAGGAGGCTGAGGGGAGACCTTCTCAGTCTCCAACTCCCTGAAAGGAGGGTATAGCCAGGGAGGGTCGGTCTCTTCTCCTGAGGAACTGGTGACAGGACTAGAGGAAATGGCCTCACGTTGCACCAGGGGAGATTCAGGTTGGATATCAGGAAAAGTTTTTACACTGAAAGGCATTGGAATGGGCTGCCCAGGGAAGTGGTTGAGGTGCCATCCCTGGAGGTGTTCAAAAGCTGGGTAGACATAGTGCTGGGGGACATGGTTTAGTGATGGTTTTTTTGTCAGAGTTGGGTTGATGGTTGGACTAGGTGATCTTGAAGGTCCCTTCCAACCTAGATGATTCTATGATTCTATATCAAAATCCTTGCAGAAAAAAAAATAGTCCTACTAGGGCAGTGATGCTCCATGGGACATGGAATTTGCTAGAGAAATTTATTTTGGAAGCTGCAGATACCAAAAAGCTCCTCTGCAGAGCAGGATCAGCACCTTAGAGAAATAACAAAACTTAGAAGGGAGGGAAAAAAAAACCCAACCAAAAAAAAAAAGAGAGACCTTAATGCAGCATGTTCAGTCAAAATCTCACACTAGTTTCAGTAGCACTATCTCTGAAGATGTGAACTTCCTGGAGTCTGAGACACTGAGACACTGAGCAAGGGTGCTTTACTAGCCATGTCACCTCTTTGTCATCTAGGCCACAGAGATCATTGGTCAAACAAACTTGTAAACTTCTGGAAGAAACGGGAAGGTTAAATACAAGACAACACTCATCAATTTGTCAAGAAAGTGCCAGAAAAAAAAAAAAGTTTAAGAAACACTGCTCTAGCACTTAAACTATGGCAATATTTGCATTAAGTTTTCCATAGACTCACTCAAATATTTGAATGTATTTGCTGACTCCTTGGAGATTTCAATTTTATTTGTCCTTTCTTGAAAATGCAAACAAGTTTCCCAGGGATTACATCCAGGTACCACAACTGTCAGTAAATGTTGTAGAACAGTCACAGAAAAAAATTCGAATTCTGAACTGGTACCTTTTACACCATAACCCATCTCTGCGGCTCCCAGGCCCCCACCCCGCAGTGGGGAGGTATCATACAGCAGGAAGGCATCAGAAATCAGTAACAATAAAGATGGGACATGACTGAGATAGAAAATATTTACAGGGAAATTCATACAAGTAATTGTGAACATGCCAATTTGGGATATTCCACTTTAATTTTTAGTATTTCTTAGACAAATGGTAGTAACTCTCAGAGGTTATTTCCAAATTATCTTAGCCATCTATAGACTGTGCAGTTGGAGAGCCTGAAACCATCTGCCAGAAAGGTTTGTAAAAGTGTAAGAGGAAACTAAAAGGGAAGCAGACACTTGAGAGAGACTTTGGGACAGCCAGAAAAATACTTTCCAGGAATAATGATGGTCCCTAAACTATACAGAAATACAGAAAGCAGCAGAATCTGACGTGCAACTGGACCTCCATTTGCTTCTGAGGAATCCAACCCAAAAGGTCTATTGAACAAATATCTGCCAACACTCTCTTGGGGCATCTCTCTAGAAAGCATGTGACTCTCCCAAGTGTCACAAGAAGAAGGTGGTCCACACAGGGCACCTCTGGAAGCTTTAATTCACCACATGCTATAAAGAGGCTACAGAGTCCAAGAGGCCATGAGACAGTTCAGAAGTTGGGCTGGTGAGCATTAAAAGGGGTCATTTCAGTTTGGTACCTTTCCAGATGAGACTGCAATGTTTCAAGTTCTAGAGAGGTGGCACCTCTGACAGGACACTCAAGCAGCAACACGTTGTGAACCAGATGCCAGACAAAATTCTTTATGCATGCTCATTTCTTAGCAGCTGGATCGAACTTCCGTAGTCTGAAGTCAAGATCAAGGTATCGCTGCACCAGAAGAGTAGAACACTTTCCAGAAAACTGCAAAATTCATCTACAGCAAACTGAATGACTTGGTTTCATGGACAGCAGTGATGGCCAGCACACCACAGACACTGCGAGGCAAACCTGCCATGTACAGCTATACAGTCACTTCTCACCATATTATTCCCATCTTACTGTTACAGCATTTGAACCTCCTTTCAGCAAAGCCCACCAGCTGCAAGTAGCTCTGTAGAGAGCTACACAGAGATAACTGAGTAATCTGATTTTGTTTGTGACCTAAATCCTACTTGGACACAGAACAGATGAGGTAAAAGGTGGGATGCGTTTCAGTCAGTTGGAAATAGCAATTGAAAAACAATGTGTCAAAAGTTTAAGAGCTCACCCTAGCCATGGCTCATGTCCTCCAGCCTCTACAACATCTGCTGCAGGGAAAACAATTGGTAATCTGGTCTAAGTCAGAAACACAGTCTGAACTGATGAGAACCATGCTCTCAACCAACAATTCTCCTCAGTCTCCACCGACAGCCAGCCTGAGAGCACCATGGCCATGCGTGGCCCTGGGCATGAGCACGCAGGACCCCACGGTTCCTTGTGCTGGGGGTGAAACATCTGTATCTCCTCTAGACCGCATCCTTTTGATTCAGAATTTTACTCTCCAACTACACTTGTTAATTCAGGCCATTCTGAATTCTGAAATCATTCATTTCTGAATGAAAATTCTGCCTTCCCCTGTAGGGGTCACATGTAAATCCTGTGTATTGCTGTGCTGTAGGGTGCCTGCAGGCAGGCTGGGTTGTATACCAGAACTACACAAAATGTCTCTCTGTACTTAGAAAGCAGATTTGGTGGTAGCAGCACAGCTCAACCAAATGACACACACATCCTCCATGGCTCCATCAGTCACATGCAGTCACAGAACCAGACCATTCCTTCCTTCCAGCTCCCTGCCTGGCTCCCTGCTGCTCAGCATGTCACCCCAGGGCTCTGCGCAGGAAAGCCATCCACAGCACCTTTTGCCATAAGGGATGTCTCAGCCCTCAGCATCACCAGGACAGCACCTTCTTCCAGCAACTAGAAAAGTATCTCTAGTTTCTTATCTCATTCAAAGCCACCCCTATTTAAAGTCAGTCTCCTATTTAAAGATCACTTCGAAGCCCCCTGGTTTTAACATATGTTCTAAATCAGAAAATATTTAGGGCAAAACCCCAGCAGCACTGGAGACATAAGGGGTCTGAGCAGTTGTAGCCTCTGCTCTGCTAGTCTTCTCCTCGCTTGGTTTGCTGGTGACCCATGGCAAAGGTGACCTTCTTCAAGACATCCCAACACATCTGGTAGCAGATGTACTGGCCAGGGGGAAGAGGGAGGCATCCTGGGCAGGGGTGCCATGGGCTGGGCAGGGATGGGGCAGGAGCCACAGGGCCATGCCATACCGCTGCCACGCAGCCACCGCAGTCCTCACCAGCTCTCAGCTCCAGGGCCATCACGGAGATGGCACAAGGAAGCTCAAAGGTCTCAACCACTCACTGATTCCTCCTGCTCCTGATATGGTCTCACATTCCCACGTGTTGCTCTGTGCCCAGGCACCCACCTCCTGCAGCCCCTTCACAGCCCGAGCAGCACATTCACACATCCTGGAGGGATGCATCCACAACTGCAAACCCAAAACATGAGACATGGCTCAAAACCACCGCAGATAAGAAAGAAAACACAAGGAGGGGACAGGAAAAAGATTTGGGAAGCCCTGTCCCAACTTTCTGTATTCTATAGTGTTTAATCTATGTTTTCTTTCCCTGTAAATAGTATTCCAGGACACAGTCTATCTATTAACAAAAAGCCTCTACCCACAAGAGCAGTGATGCTCTGGGAACAGCCTCGGGGCAGCACAGCAGGTGTGGTGGCTGCTGGGTTACAGAGGCCATTCTGTGCCACGGGACTTAAGGCAACTGGAAAGCACTGGTCAGGTCTTAATAATGGCATGTTTTGCAATTGGGATTCCATGGCCTTTGAAATCGGGCCTCCAGATAATACACCGTTAAAACCAAGGAAATAGCATGAATGACTGGAGTCAGGAATTGTGCACGGATCATCTGGGAAACCTCCCTCCCTGAGGAAACCACACTGAGCACCCTCCAGCCTGCCTGTGCATTCCCCTACCCACAGGAGCTACACTGCACTCCTGGATTACAGCAAACACTCCCCAACTTCTTTTCCAACACTCCTGAGACCTCTCAGACTGAAAAAACAAAACCCAAAAGAAAGCCAAATCGCACCTGGACAGGTTACGTGGGGTCCACACCCATTTTACCAAGGTCCAAAGCCTCAGCACTGATGAGGAAAGGGACTACACAGGATATCCTGAAATTTCCAAGGCCACCTCTGGCATAATGTGCCTTCTCTCCTCACAGCTGTGTCTCTGCTCCAGTGATGCAGCTTACTCCTCCCTCTTAACACACACACAAGCACAGGGAGCCCCGTTTGCTCCTTGGCTTTCTGTCTACATAGCAAGAAACCACACTCTTACCTGAACATCCACCAATCCAGCCTGATCAGTTCCCCGACCACAACCTGTTAATCAAGCAAAATACAGCTAATAGGCAAATTACATCTTGCAGCAGCTGCAGGACACTGCTGGCTGCCTTCTCTCGAGCCCCAGCCATTGCTCAGCACAGGGAATGGGCAGTTGATGACAGGACCTTCTGCCCTCTTGGAGGCAGGAGCAACAGGACACCTCCGGATCAGTGGATCCAAGTCACAGAAACCCAAATTTTTTGTGAGAAATTGACCTCTCTGTATCTTCAGATCCACCCATCTGGACCAACAGGGTCTGCACAGGGAATCCCCAGCAGTGCCGAGCCAGGACTCATCTTGGGAGGGCGCCGAGGCTACCCCACTCCATCGGGCTGGGGAAGAGAAGCAATTCAGTGAATAGAAACACATCGTGCATCGGGAATGCATCCGGTCCAGGAGGTCTGTAATATCCAATTCAAGTCAGAACTCTAGAAAGGTTTCTAGACAACAGAGTTAAAAACATTCCAGGCTGTCTGAGAAGCAGGTAGGAGATGCAGAGACATCACTGCGATGCACCAGCCGCAAGACAAACACGCGAGAGAAGCATGCAACCAGGAGATGTGAACAATGCTTTTGAGGAACAGCATCCAGGACAGACAACACAAAGGACATGAGGATGAATTAGCTGTATCCAAGCTTAGCAAAGCCTCGACACAGAGAAAGCAATCCAACCAATATCCACCTCCTTCACACAGAAATGGCTATTATAGCTTGTAGCCTCCCAAGAAAGCTTTAGCGCAGACAGATTACCATCATTTTTGATACCTGAACAGCTATCACATCCAACCCAAAACACTTCCAAGCCCTTGGAACCAGTTACACCATTGACCAGCCTATCCCTGCCAACACCACCAGCTCCCATGCAGAAAGAAGAGCACCTTCTTAATGGACGCTGACAGTTACTTGCACAAACACGAAACTTAAGATGTCACTAACAATGAAAGCTCTTCTGTGCTAGACAGGAGCCCCTGTGAGTTCCAGTGAACTAACTCCAGACAGAAATTCATGTAGAAAAACACAGAAAAGTCAAATCCCTAAAGATGGTTAATGGTGGGAACTCAGTAGCTGAGACTAAGTCCTTTATTTAACAGACATGGGAAGGTTTAAGAGAGAGAAGAGTCCCAAATCAGGTTCTTAAGAAAATTGCTACGAGGGATTGATGATGCTGAGGGAGAGATAAAACAAGTGAATATATAAATGCTAGCTCTACAACCAGCAAGAATACTCTGTTTCAGATTAGAAAAGAGAGAAAAGGAGAGCGGACTCCTCTCTGAAAAGGTCATTTGGGGTGGTAAGAAGAATCATCTAGAGTACTCTAGAATTTCTAGATGTTGTAATTACTGTTGATAATTCATCAGGAACATATTTCTAACTCCAACTTGCTTGAAAATCTCCAGCATGAAGAAGCTACCAGACATAGGAAGAGAGCCGAGAGGGACCATCCTGGGGAAGTAGAAGGTGCTGAGCTCAAGAAGTAGGGCAGCAACATGCAGGGCCAAGCAGCAGCGACCCGTGACCAGGGACACCCTGTGGCGGGGCACGCTGCAGGCTCAGTCTCGCCACCCACAAAACTCTAGAGATCAGCTGGGGAACTCAAGAGAGAAAAAGTCTGGGACATCTTTGCATGCATTCTGCCACACGTACAGGCTGTGGGTGCGTCAGCCATCCATCTAGATTGGTGGATCTGAGGATACAAAGCTAGTATTTTTTGTGACAATGTCCTACTGTTATTTATGAGCATCAGGAACAGCTCTGTGCTCTGTGTTCACCTGTGGTAAGGACATGCTGTAGCTGGCTGTCTAGAAACCTCAGCAAGAGCTAACTCCCTGACATCTCCATGTTGGTAGAATGACAATCCTCAAACCTTTGTTTATTTTAGTGCTGAAAAAAAAATTAAAATGTAGCACATTTATGTCTTTCACAAGTAACACAGAAACAAGAACTTCTCTCTAACAAAAAATAATAAGAACTGAATAAAGAGACAGGAAAATGAGAATGAATAGGTCTGGAACTTCATTATAGCCGTATCTTGAATTAGCAGCTACAATTTATCTCAATTTAATCTATTCTGGAAGGCAGTAGCTCCAGTGTAGAACAGAAAGATCCCAAACATAACCTTTGTTTAATTCTGGGGTGGGAGTGGGGGGGGAAAGGGGAGCCGGGGGGGGGGGGGGCGGGGCGGGACGACAACAAACAAAAAAACAAAACCAAAAAATTCTTCTACAGTGACTCAAACTGACAGATTGACAGATTTGAGCAACCTGCAAATCACTGAAGTAATCAAACTGCATTTAAAATAACCCTGCACATGGCTAAATAATTTCAAAGTTGTTCCACTAGTTGTGCCTTTGGCTTTATACTCACATGTGTGGATTTTGGAAAGGAACTCCAGAAGTGTTTAGAGTAAATCTTGCTGTGGACTTGAAAGGTGGATTTGCAAAATTTAACTTGAGCGCTTTGCGTTTACCTGGGAGACAACAAACAGAAAGTAAACTTTTTGTCAGCAACAAAATATTAAGAGATCTGGAAATAAACAGGAAAAGTTAAATACAATGTTAGAAAAGGAAAACACATTTCACAACATTAGCAAGTCAGAGCTTGTTTTAGGGTCCCAGGGATGGAGAAACAGAGTCAGCTCTCACCCCAAGGTCTTCCCCATCTTATTCCAAGTCCCAATGCAAGTTGTCCCAAGCGTCTCCTGTGAGAGCTAGACCACCAGGAGCAGCTGCCAGGGGCATTGGGCACCTCCACACAGGGCCCTCAGCACCTTCCACATGCAACCGTTCCTTTGAACAGATCCACACGACAGGCTCACCCTCAGCCACGGTGGCAAAGGGGCCAAACCTGCTGGTGACAGCCTGGGCAAGCCACCAGCCACAGGGTAGACAGCACTGGGGAGGGAAAGGCACCTTGGGGTATCTTTTATGTTACAGCCCAACTGTAGGAGGGGTTTCTGACAGGATTCCTGACCCTCCTCAGCCAACAGAGATAACCAGGCTTGAGCGAGGATAGAGGAGATCTGCTGTGCATTCACTTCTGCCACGTGGGACATCAAGCAGAGAGCAAAACTGAGCCCATCAGACGGGTGACCCGGTGAGAGAAAGTGTTGCTCTGACGCCAAAAGAGAAAGCATGGGGAAAAGAAAATAAACATGGGTGGAAGTGGTCCTGGTCACCACTCCAGCCACTGGCTATGTATTTTTTATTGAAGCTGAGATAACCTGCTCGAGCAACAGCAGGGTCAGGGACTACAAAGGGAGATGTCCTTTTGCAGTCTTCTGGGCTGCAGAAGCCCCTTTCGTGTTCCTGTTTGGCTGCAGGAAACCTGGGCACCTCTCCACCAAAACATGCCCAGAAAAGGCCTTCTTCCACCCCACCTTCCCAGCAGCCTGCAACTGAACCCCCTGGGCTTCCTGCTGCTGGGGTGACATCTTAACAACTCACTGCTGCTCATCCCAGGAGGCACCAGCCACCCAAACCTGGCCCAACATCTGGATTCTTCCAACACCGTTCGTTTGCCCGCACCCTAGAGCATTCCCAGCCATCCCACAGCCCTTCTGTGAAGGCACGGAACTACTCTGCAGCATTTCTCTACCTTACACAAAGAGGTGGATAACTTCAAGATCAAGAATCAGAAAAAAAACTAGTTACAGGTCAAAGCACTTTACAGCAATTTCAGGGCATGAAATATTACAACGATCATAAATTCATAGAATCATTTAGGTTGGAAAAGACCTTTAAGATCATCAAATCCAACCACGAACCCGGCACTGCCAGCTCCACCACTAACCCATGTCCCTCAGCACCACATCTACACACCTTTTAAATACCTCCAGGGACAGTGACCCCACCACTGCCCTGGGTAGCATGTTCGAAGGCTTGGCAACCCTTTTGGTGAAAAAATTTTTCCCAATATCCATCCTAAACCTCCCCTGGTGCAACTTGAGGCCATTTCCTCTAGTCCTGTCACCTGTTCCTTGGGAGAAGAGACCAACCCCACCTGCCTACACCCTTCTTTCAGGGAGTTGGAGAGTGAGAAGGTCTCCCCTCAGCCTCCTTTTCTCCAGGCTGAACCTCCCCAGCTCCCTCAGCCACTCCTCACAAGACTTGTGCTACAGACCCCTCACCAGCTCCATTGCCCTTCTCTGGACATGCTCCGGCCCCTCAATGTCTTTCTCACAGTGAGATTTTCTAAGTTCAGGCTCCCACAGCACATGCGCCAAATGAACTGCAGAAGAAGCCAAAGAGCATAATTTGCCCTTATAAATGACCCAGAAACAAAGGAGGAGTTGAACAAAACCAAAAAGGTGCTAAAACCAATTATATCATTTTTTGCAGAACTTACCACTCCTCCACATCTCTCATGTCAATGATCCACAATCATCAGATGTTTGCATGACCAATGGGAATATTCATACAATGGTTTTGGTTTGAAGGCACCTTCAAAGATCTTCTAGTTCAACAGCCCGGCCATGGACAGGGACATTTTCCACTTGATCAGGTTGCTCAAAGACCCATCCAGCCTGGACCAATGTCTCACCATCCCCATAACAAAAATCTACCCAAAGCTAACCCAAACAGTGTTGTCAGCCAGCAGAGGCACAGAGCAATCTCCATCTCACGTCTGTCTCTCGGGAAGTTCTGCAAGGACCCTCGGAAGCGTATGGCTGCAGGCAGGTCTGCCACTACCAAAGAACCAAAGGTTTCCTGGCAGGACCCTCTGTGAGCGCACAACCTGTCACATGGCCGCAACACCACACTGCTGCCTGACCGACCTCCAAGACCTCTTCTGACCACATCCCTGATGGCATCTCCCTTCTTACACAGAGCAAAACCAGTCTGAGTTCACAACTGCCAAGGAGCCGGGGGTTGCAGACACGTACCAGTCACGCACATATGCCTGAAACCTCCCCCACTCCTCTCCTGGTCCTCATCCTCCTCCCCAGGTCCTGCCCAGTGACTGTGTGGACAGGCATGGAGTGGTGGAGCTTGGCAGATACCTGCAGGGAAGGGTCCCACAGCCCCTTACTCACCTGCCCTATATACTGCAGGGTAAAGAGGGCTCTCAGACCAGCTCCAGGGATTTACAGTGGCCGCCACTCTTCTAGCTTGGTTTTAGCCACACACCTGAAACACTTCCTCTTCCAAGGGCAACAATACAGTGTCTCAAGATTTTCCCTTTCTAACAGCAACCTTTACACAACTCAGAGGAGCGTCTGTCTTTCAAGTGGCCCAACACTGAAAATGATACAATTAACTACAAACTCCTACCCAAAAAGTTCTCTCTCCTCAAAACCTGCTCCTACTCTCACTGCTTGCAGACTTTATACACCAGGTTTCCTCCCATTTTCACAATGTGACAAAACATTTTTTTTTATCCCTGTTAAACATCAGTCTATTGATTTCTGTCTCAGTAGGTTTCTAAGAATAGTTCCAATGATGTCGATCCACCATCCAGAACTGGATTTTCTACAAATCCAACAAATACAGAACCACTACCTGAACCTGGAAAGCAAAGAGGATAGGCTGCTCTTGCTCAGCCTCTGAAGAAGGAAAGTGACTGGGGAGAAACACGCATGCTAAAAAGTGCAGGAGTTTCCATTCAGCACAAGTCACCCACACTGTAAATGAAACAACACGCTAAAACCAACTAAAAGTCTGAGGAGAGTGAAATCAAACTGTCTCCTCCATACAGCAACCTTCCAAAAAACCTGAGTACTTCAGCTGTGTAGTCTATGAGTCTTGAGTTTCATCCCAAAAGACTTCTGACAGCTCCAAGCCCCTATTTCTCACAAAAACTTCACTCAAAACTAACTGGAGGCAAAAGAGTCTCTTTAGATCTAAGAGTTTTGCTGCCAATTTTGCTAAGCATCCTGCTGTGCTACAATTTAGAGGCCTGAAGTTAATATTGCTTCTGAAATTCACTAATGCCCCTATCGCCATCAAGGTCATGTGTTCAAAACTGTCCTAAACAGAGCTGAACTATCCACCCTACATAAATTAAACATGCTTTACAGGTTTTGCTAACTTAATACATAATTCTAATCATTGACCACTATAGCATCTGCAGAGAACTGTAAAAGTAAAGACTACTGGGGAAGTAATGATTTAGAAGCAATCAAAACTAACTTCAGAACATATCACTTCTCGTTAAGTTCGGTTAATCCTCAAAACCATGGATTCATGGATTTGACATAGTTGGAAGGTACCTCTAGAGATCATCCAGTCCAACTCCCCTGCCAAAGCAGGGTTGCCCAGAGCACATCACTCAGGACTGCATCCAGGTGGGGCTTGAAGATCTCCAGAGAAAGGGACTCCACACTCTCCCTGGGCAGCCTCTTCCAGGGCTCTGGCACCCTCACCCCAAAGAAGTTCTCCCTCATATTTGAATGGAACTTCCCATGTTCCAGCTTATGCCCACTGCCCCTCATCCTATTGCTGGAAACCACTGAAAAGAGCCGGCTCCATTATCCTTCAACCCATCCTTTAGGAACTTGTAAACATAGATAAGGTCTCCCCTCAGTCTCCTCTTCTCCAGGCTAAAGAGTTCCAGCTCTCTCAGCCTTTCCTCATCAGGGAGATGCTCCAATCCCTTCATCTATAGTTGCCCTACGCTGGACTCTCTCCAATAGTTCCCTGTCCCTCTTGAACTGGGGAGCCCAGAACCAGATGCAGGATTCCAGTTGTGGCCTCACCAGTGCAGAGTAGAGAGGGAGAATGACCTCCCTTAACCTGCTGGCCACACTTCTCCCTATGCAGCCCAGGATTCCATTGGCCCTCTTGGCAACAAGGGCACATTGCTGGCT
>JAOQGH010000003.1:24328205-24343893 GCA_025769975.1 Gallinago jamesoni | reverse complement strand
GCCAGGCAGCTCCAGCCACTCTGCCCCCAGCCTGTAGCGCTGCAGGGGGTTGGTGTGGCCCAAGGACAGGACCCGGCACTTGGCCTTATTGAAACTCATCCCGTTGGTCTCAGTTCATCCATCCAGCCTGTCCAGATCCTTCTGCAAAGCCTCTCTACCTTCCAGCAGGTCGACACTGCCACCCAGCTTGGTGTCACCTGTGACCTTACTGAGGATGCCCTTGATCCCCTTGTCCAGATTGATTGATAAAGATGTTAAAGAGAACTGGCCCCAGTACTGAGCCCTTTGGGGACACCACTCGTGAAATGCATGCTCCGGAGATTTCTACAATCCAGACTAAAATGAACAGGGTGGGGGGAGGGAAGAAAAAAAAAAAAAAAGCAGACTTGGTTTCTAATAAAGCTCCCACCTCAGGGTGCTCTGAAGGGATGTCTGAGCCACAGACAGCCCAAGCCAAACAGAATCACAGAAGACAAACATCCACCAAGTCCCAGAACAACCTTCGGGCCTCTCTGCCTGCCCCCAGCTCTCAGGAAAAAGTGGGACCAGAAGCAACCCATGCGAGGAGCCAGTGCCTGGGCTGCTTGCTCTTACCATAGAAACTGGAGGTATTTCCCTGAAAGCCGGTGACCCACTTTGCTGCCACCTAAAAGGATGTAAGCAGCCAGGTCCTCACTCAGCAGAAACTCAAGTGTAAATCAAACTGCCAAATCCCACCCCAGCTAGTGGTTTTTTTAGCAATTTATGAGGCAGCAAATCCCCAGTGCTCCATACGCTCCATCGACACTCAGTGCACTCAGAGCACTGCTCTTCCCTTCCAGGTAACACCAGAGGCATAAAGCCACCTCAGTAATTAGCAACCTTTAAAAAGTCTTAATTGAGCTCTCACTTGACCCGCACTAGGAAAAACAGAGGCTCTCTTAGGAGCAGGATTGCTGCAGCTGGTTAGTTGGAAGAAAAAGCAGACAAATTCCCAGTACCAATGGTGAATGCCATTTTCATCTACTCTTAGTTTTTTTTTCTCATCATCTTGTTACTTCCCCTTTCAATCATGTTATTATAAGCTATTATGTCAGACATGATTTTCGGGGGAGGGGTGGGTTATACAATTTTTTTTTCATTCTTTCAAAGTCCCAGAACTAGGGGCAAACAGAAAATTTCTCTAAAGAAATAAACACCATAGAGTCTCTCAACATTTTGAAAGTCCTTGGAAAAAAAAGCTGTACCACGGTGCAAAGGGCAGGTGGGTCTTCAGTGCGCAAGGAGCCTGGGAGTCTGCCCAGCTAATCCCTGCAGTCTCACGCTGGGTAACAGAAGACTGTTGCAAAAATATCAGCCAGTAGCCCCAACAGGGATCCAGCTATCTCTTTCCCTTGCCCTCATCCCCATTAACTCCTTCTCACTCTGAGCTCCCTGAAAAAGGAACCCACACACCAGTTCTGCCAAAATCTGACTGTCCTGCACAAACCCACCAAAGGGTCCTCCCAGCTCTCGTGAGGTGTCAGAGCACCACAAACAAGAGTCTCCCACCCTCAGAGCCACCCATGCAGAGGTGATGGCGAGCAGCGTTGGCTCTGGCCATCTGCCCTATGTCTCACCCCACAGAGAGCTGATGTGCAGCGCCTTGGATTAAGAACCCGCAACTTCTCCATTGCAGGACTCACGATTTTCTGCTGAGAAGGTGGGAGCTACTCAAGGCTATCCCTGTGTCACCAATGTCCAGTACAGCCCAGGGCTGCTCCCAGTGCGGCTGCCCAGGGGAAGGGGCAAGCTGGAGCCACCACCCTGGTCCTGTTGCCCACATTTTATGCCCTGTGCGAAGCTGTCAGTAAACTCAAGATTCAAAGTGAACTCCAAAGTCACTGCAAATAACCTCTCATCAGCAGGAACAGAGCATCCATCTCCTGGAAAGGGCAGCAGAGGCTGGCTCCTTGCCCAGCCCAACACATGCCAGGGCAGGGACACCAGCCTGCCCTGAAACACCTCCAAGAACCGGGCATCACAGAGGGTGCAGCAGCAGGTTGCTGGAGGAGAGACACCAATAGCCCCACAGCTGTCCTGAAATCACCACAGCCTGGCAATGGGAAGAATCTCCAGCTAGTGACTGAAATGGTCTTCTGGAAGGTAGAGTCCAAACTGTTTTTAAAAAGGAGATTGATAGACCTTTCAACCTCACATGTAAGTGTAACTACTGGAGGGAAAGTATTAAACTTGCAGTAGGATTTCTGAGCATCCAGCTCATCGGTGTCTCCGGGGCAGCGAAGGGTGTATGGTACCACTGTGTACACACAGGGGGAGTGCCAGGCAGAGTTCTCTGGTTGCATTTCCATTCTGCAATTATTTTATTTTTAAAGAGGTTTCCATGTTTGAGTCCTAACATGTACTAGAGCCTATCAAACCACTTCTAAAATAACTGCTGAACTTGGACTGAGGGAACTGTTCTTCTGGCATATACCAGCACCTCACTCCTCTGAAGCACTGGACAAAAGGACTTCATAGGATCACTTGCAAGTTCTGTTGACAATATTCACTATCTACAGTACCTGGAATAGCCTCTTCCTCCAGCACACCCCAGTGGCAGCTGACAGACTGGGAAGACACCATTGCCATGAGACTGCTGCAGATGCAGAGAATGCTGTAACCTACAGAGAGCAGGTGTGCTCAGATCAGTCATCCGTGGATCTCTCTGGACATAACACTGACTGAGCAGCCGCTGGTTCTCCCGGCACACGAGTCACTCTTCCTGATGGGCAGTCAAGCAGCAGCTCCCACCAGCTTGGGCAAAGATGACTCAACCTTCACCAGCTCAGTTGCCACAGAGCAACCAACATCGGCAGCTCAATCCGCACCTCTTGAATGCGATGCCCGAAAGGATAGCAAGAGTTTGACCCCAGTGTTGTCTGCACACATCTCCAGTTTGGTGCATTGCTTCACAGTGTGGACAATCAACCAGTTGAAGAACACCACCTCAGAGCATTCACTGTGCTTGGGTCGGGTCTCAAGGACTCAGGACACACCAGCACAGGATTGCTCAGAGGACAGGAACACTGGGCAGTCAGAGCTTCGCTGCCAAAGAAGTCAGAGTATTAATCAGATTTGAGAGGGGAACCCAACACAAACCTTCCCAGAAAGCATCTATTTACTAAATGGAAATAGCATTGTGGACAAGCGGCTCCTGGCCCCCATCCCAGGTGCTGTGAAAGTGGCACAGTGCCTTGGCAGGAGGCAGGGTGCAACTCAGACTTTTGGCAGCTCAGCGAGGGAGCAGGTTCCCTCCTACCAGCCCAGTCACAGGCTCCCGTTCAAGTCAGTCATGACTAAGACCCATCTATATTAAAGCAAGTGACCAGCCCCAGAAACATTTCACGTCTTCACTGAAATCAACCCTGCATTCACACATTCTTCATTTACAGTTTATTTCTGTAGAGCAGGAAAAAAAAAAAGCAGCCGTACTGACGAATCAGTCTTGGAATTCACAGTACCAGTCACAGAAGATCTCAAATGATGTCCCTGATGGGAAAACCAGCTGAGCCCTGTACACTGGCACTGGGGACACACATGGGCACAGACACCAGCTCCCCCCACTCCTGTCTCACCCTTCGCCACTTCCACACCTGCCAGAGGATGCTCCTCCCATCTGCTCCGCTGCAGCCACCATCAGGATCAGCAGCCATGAAGCCATGGGAACAGGCCAGAGAGTAAATTCTTGTTCTCAGCCCCAAGAACGTCCAGCACTGACACACAGTGGCAAAGCTTTACCTCTAGGAAACTTATTTGGCCACAACTCTGGCAGAACCAGCTAGGCAGATACATTCCAAGATGCTACTCCAACTCTTCTCAAAAATAAATAAATTAATTAGAAACATATTTTAAAATAGATTTTGCATTTCCAGGAGAAGGCTGGCAAGCTTGTTCAGATATTCAACACATGCCCCCAGTGCAGCAAGAACTCAACTGCAAACCTCTCCAGACCTTTATATCCAACCCCTTCTTATCCCAACAGAAGCCCAAACTCACTCACAACACCCTTGCCCAAACTCCACACACACCTACACTGCATGAGCACACTCTCTAGGTACAACACTTGGGCTACATCAGATCAGAAAGGAGAAAGTTGACCTCTACTTTTCCCAAATCAGTAAGGAAACCAGCTTTTAAAGCACACATCCAAACACCTCCGTTTCCACGTGCTGACCATTCCTGCTACCCCAAGGCAAGAAGTACCTTGAAGAAGGAACAAAACTCCAATGCCTGTCCTCGGCTCGCGACCAGCCCTACACGAAGCGTTTCTGATCATCTTCCCCGTTGCTGCACTCCACCGTGCACGTTTCTGAGTGGGACAGGAGGAAAGTAGAGGACATCAAAGGTAGGGCGAGGTTTCCAGCGTTTGGCATGAGACCAGGTCCTGAACTGACATCGTTCAGGAGGGGAACTCGTCTTTACAAGAAAACTCGGACACGGTCCCATCAATCCCAAGAAGGGATTTCCAAATGCAATGCTTTTATCTTGGTCCATAACCCCTCCCAGGTCAAAACAATTCTGCTGTGTGTTTTCAAAAGGAAACTGTTTTATCTCTGTCCACAAACCTCTTCAAAGTACACTTTGCTCCCTGGTCCAAAAGCAAAGTGATGGCTAATTCAGTTCAGAGAACCCCTTCCAGAGAATTAGGTCCAAAGGAAACCATAAAACCCTTCTGGTCTGCAGAAAAAAAAAAAAAAAAAAGAAAGAAAGAAGCCTAGACAAGAGCTGATAAAAGGAGTGACTCCCTTTGGACTCAGCTCTGTCTGCTCCCAACAGCTGCCCTCCTTATGCCACAGGGCATCTCCTGAAGCACCTCAGAAAGATCAGATAAATTATTCAAAACACAGACTAATTCCTGGGGCTAGGACTCTTTGTTTGCTCCAGGATCAGCGCTGGGCTGTCTGCTTCCTGGAGGGCTTGCTCTGCCTCCAGTAAAGGGCAAACACAAAGGCTTCGATTTGCAGAAGAGGAAATCAATTTAGCAGCTAATAAATACACAATTTGCACAATATACATATTCTCTGTCTCCCTTGATGCTCATACAAAAGTTAATGGACCATACTCTGCTAAACACAGTTACTGCACCCTTCACATGAAGGGCAGCTCAGCTCCTGTAGAGCAGACCTGGGAGGGAGCGGATGCTTGGCAACACCATGTTGTACTTCCTCACAAACAGCAAGAGCAGAGATCCCTCCACCAGGCTACAAGCCTGAGGAGTCAAGGTCACACATTTTGGAAGATGCTCTGCAGTCCTGTCACATGACAGTCCCAACGCAGACCCAGGCCAAGGATCTCTCAGATATCCTGCGTGGGGTCTGTGCAGGCATCTCCACAATGATTTAGTGATAGTTTGGTCTCCTCTCAAAAATTCACAGACTGTGCACAGGAACTTAAATAAAGTTATGACAAAAAGTCATGGTCACACCTCCCCACCCAACCATGGGGAGGCCCAAACACACTTGCAGCCGCATGAACTGCGGAACTTACCTTGAAGCAACAGCAGCCTGAGTAGACCAAGAAGCACACATCAGGGGTATCTTCAGGATCTAAAGCCTCCCTCCCCTCAAACAAAAGAAATCCCAGCAAGATTGCAGCTGCCCAGAAGAGACAGCTTATCATCATTTAAAATAAAGTGGAGCGAAAAGTTTAAAGCCAAAGTCAGCACCGCAGCCTGACCAGAACATCCACTCCTGAACACTCGGCCAACACAAAGCTCTGCCGAGGCACAAACACTGTAGCAGAGCAAGTTCTCAATTCTCCCTTCCCTCCTTACTGCCATTTCCAAATGGATTTGGCTGCCAAAGTGTATCTTCTTTTACACCCCTTGGTTTAAAATGAACCCCTTCTGTCCTCTGGGTCCTCCAGTTTAGGGTATTAAATCACATTAATTAGTTCAAGTCTGCCCCACTGCATCTCTCCACAAGTCTATCCTTTCCCTCAACTTCAGGAAGTCCCTCAGAAAAAAAAGACCAACCTAGGCATGGTTACCAAGAGGTAAAAAACTGGAATTAAAGGCAGGCAGAAGCTAATTGGCTCCAATATTGCACTTTTCTAACTTCTAAGTACACCAGAGCGCTGGTTTCTCACACTCGCAGCTTTGCCAGAGCAACAGAACTCTGGAAATCTGCTTGATCTCTGACAAGTTAAAAAACACACAAAAAAACCCACACCCCAAAAAAATAGGAGCCAGATGAAGTCCTTGAGCCCCATGCCCACTCCAGCGACATGCCCAAAAGAGATGACAGACACAGGAATCCTTTGGGAGGGGGAGAGCATGGGCAGAAGGTGCTGGGGGGCTGCCTGGCGGACAGCCCACAGCTCTGCCCCACCAGCAGCACAACCATAGGGCTGGCAGTGTCAGTGCCCCATGGGAGCTCATGAGGGGACCTGCTCCTCATGTGAGCAATGCACTTAGGGAAGTTCAGAGGTCAGGGATTTAGGGGGAACACATGCCATACAGGCAGGGTCTGACAAGAGATGGAGCCACCATGCTCTCTGCTGGTGCCTGGGAAGATGGGGCTCCCCCTTCCTGCCACCCCCTCAGGGAGCTCTGTCCCCTCCTGAGATGGGACCAGTCTCGGGGCGATACCTACGAGGTGAACAGATGGAAGGGCTGTACATGTTACAGGTACATCTGTATCAACCATGAATACACTGCTCCTAACACAGAAACACCCATCCGAAATGCACCCTCCCTGCTGCTTCATGCTTTATGGACAGCTACTTTACCCCCACGCACCTTCAGAATAACCTAGAGAACTTTCTTTCTTGTTGATTTTGATAATTAAATATTTTGCTATTTTAACAGTCACCCTAAACACCCAAGTTTACGTACCGAGAGGGGTGAGCCTCATGGCTTCTCTTTCAGACACCCTCCAAAGAGAAGTGCCATCGGCACCACTGAGTGGCACATGCCCAGGGAGGGATAACAAACACACATCGGCAACTCCACTGGCAAAGCTCTGCGGAGACACAGTATTCACGTTATCTACGAAGTGGAGCTAAAGAAACACAGGTGAGGCATTTCTCTCCAGGGATTTACCATGAGTTAACTACTGCAGGTTAATTAATCCAGGTATAGCAACACATCTTCTTAAAAGGAAGAAATTTTTCAGTGCTTTTTTTGCCCACTGCTCAAACATTTATTCTGCAATCAAACCAATCTGCCACATAAGATGATATCTGAAGATTCAGGAGACAAAGAAAAGCCTTTGGTGGGGAATGCTGGCCCCAGTAAGGGAGGGCACGATCCCAGTACTGATTGAAAAGAAAAAAAACAAGCCATAACACCAAAACAAGAAACAGCTTAAAAATGAAATAACTACAATTGACCTAAAGACACAGATTCTCCTGAACTGGTGTCTTTACAGGGAAGGGGTTTCTCATTGTAGAAGAGATGTTAGAGCCCAACAATAAATGACCAGGATCAATACAGGAATCTCCAAAACTTTTGTTCATCCCTCCAAAGCAGGAGGCCAGATTGTACCACAATAATAATAATCCATCCTGACCAGAATATCCACAGGAGAATCCATGCTCCAAGGTGACAACTCCTGAACCATGATGAGAAGGTTCAACTGCCAAAACCAGTCATCTTTTCTCCAGCAGCTCTGCAATTCCCCCCACACCCGGCAGGACACTGGGTCTCAGCACGCAGAAGAGGGAAAACAAAACCATACACGTCTAAGAAGGTGTTCCTATCTTTGGTGAATACAATACAATCCATTTTAAATAACGTATGTGAGATCTGGGAACACAACCAGCACCTCCTGAAAGCTGGTCCAGATCAGTCCGGCCTTTAGGAGAATGCCAGAAGCATCACATCCACTCTGAGACTTTTGTACCTTCTTTACAAGCATGTCAATGGCACTTGGGTGGACAATGTGCTGCTGGTTCCTGCCCCACAGGGCAGAGCACTACACAAACACCCCACACAGCTGTGTCCTCTCGTGAAGTTTTACTTTCTGGCCTCCACAGGCTCCAGCAGCTATTCCTTCCACAGGGAAGCAGACCTTCATCCTTCTTTCAACTCACATAAAATCTTATCAAGCCTAAGTCCGAAGACTGACTTCAAAGGCAGTGATCATATCTCAGCTGTAGGATGCTAACAAGGTGTCTATGTTTGTTTGATACATGCAGAGCTTAACCTGGTTACACAAAACTCCTGTAATATTTCACTGCAAACACACTGGGACTATAAATAAATTTAATCTGGGGGACTCCTCAACCAAATCAAATTTGGAAAGTACACATTTTTGTTTGTTTGCAGGTTTTTTTGATTTGAGGTGGTTTTTTTTTCTTCCTCACAAAACTCGCCTTCCTCCACCAGGACAACACTGTTGCCTGTCAAAGCAAGGGCTATTTCCACTCCTGTCAAATCAGCACAAAATAACTGAAAGAGCCTCCCAGCAGATGGGACTTACTAGTAATTTTGGGCTGCCCCTTTACTAGGAAAGCAGGCATATTAAGAATGTCAGTTGATTACAAGCAAACCAAAATGAAAAACTGAAATGGATAAACATATGCTTACACATAAATACAGTCCTACATATGCAGGTGTGCACTAAGACTCACACACAAAGCAGATATGGTCAGCCATACCCTGGCAGGGAGACTGCACAGGAATAAACTGGGTGGCACAAATGAACTGAAATACACTGGTTTGCTCACTGCACAACTATCTCTACCTTCCAGAAGGCAGGCAGAACATGTCCAAGTAGACAGACACCCATTACGCTGACGAATCTCCCAGTGTCAGCTTGCACCAGCAGCATATAGTGACACACACTGGTTTTATAATCCTACTGTGGACAAGAGTAAGTGCAGCCACCTTCTGATTTTATTCAATCAGCTCCCACCTGCTAAAGATACAACTCACTTTGCCTAGATTAGAACAAGAACAGGTAATTAATACATACTGAAAGATAACTTTACTACCTACTGAGGACAAGGATTAATTCTCTCCTCCAGTCCCCTCTCTTTTCTTATCTTGTTCTTTTTTAACCTTCCTTGTTTTCTTATCTACATCATACATTTCATTTTACCTGCTCATTCACACATTGCTTCACCCCTAACCTGCAGCTCCCTTTGATTCATAACCCTTCCCCTCCCCACATCCTGCTCCTTGAGGCTCCCTAAACAAACCACCGGGTTTGCCAGAGCTCCTCTTACATTCACCATCCATTAAGCCCTTCTGCTTGGAGAGGTTAGTCCACTGAGCAGCCTTCTGACAGTGCCCACACTGCACCCCAGCAGATCCAACATCTCAACACTGCAGCATGGACACATCATTCTTCTCCTCCTGCTGGGCCCGCATCCAGCAGCACCTTCAGCAGCGGGGAGAAGAGCTGCCCTGGTCACTCCTTGCACTCACAAAAGCAGCGACACAAAGAGCAATGTGCCCTTGTGGCCAAGAGGGCCAATGGAATCCTGGGCTGCATAGGGAGAAGTGTGGCTAGTAGGCTGAGGGAGGTCATTCTCCCCCTCTACTCTGCACTGGTGAGGCCACAACTGGAATACTGCATGCAGTTCTGGGCTCCCCAGTTCAAGAGAGACATGGAACTACTGGAGAGAGTCCAACGTAGGGCAATTAAGATGATTAATGGATAGGAGCATCTCCCTGATGAGGAAAGGCTGAGAGAGCTGGGACTCTTTAGCCTGGAGAGCCTCCCCTCCTGAGGGAAGACCTTATCTACATTTACAAGTATCTAAAGGGTGGGTTGAAGGATGTTGGAGCCAGACTCTTTTCAGTGGTTTCCAGCGACAGGACAAGGGGCACAAGCTGGAACGTGGGAAGTTCCACTCAAATATGAGGAAGATCTTCTTTCCAGTGAGAGTGCCTGAGCCCTGAAACAGGCTGCCCAGGGAGGGTGTGGAGTCCCCTTCTCTGGAGAACTTCAAGACACTCAGGACAGCATCCAGGTGGGATGTGCTCTGGGCAACCCTGCTTTAGCAGGGGAATTGGACTAGAGGATCTCTAGAGGTACCTTCCAACTCTGACAATTCCATGAAAGAGGTTGAGGAGGACACAGGAGTCATGGCACCTCTTACTGAATTCCTCTACCAAGGATCATACCAGCCACAGTGATACCCACAAGTGGTTTCAAGTAATATTCTGCTTTGACAGTGCTGTCTGAAGTAACTGTGATTACCCCAAAGACATGGCATAGGTTACACACTGACACCAAATTCACCTGACTGCAGTGACCAACAAAGTCCATCGCAGTGCTCACTAATTCTGCCAGCTGCCAATCGGGAATGATGCTTGACCTCTCAAAAATCCTCCCAGAAGCTCTTTCCACCAGGCAGAGAGAAGTGCAGAGCCGAGCTTCCTCCTGCACAGGCACAAACCCACCTCCTGACTCCCACCTGGCACTGACCCGCTGAACGGCACCCAAGGGCCAGAGCGACTCTTCGGTGTCTGTCTCCAGTTGATCCCTGAATGTGCTCAGACACACTTCCCTCGGCAGCCTCCCAGTTTGAGCTCCTTCCTCATCCACACAGAGCTCTCTCAGACCAGGGATAGACCTTCTCTGATTTTGGCCAAAAACAAAACGGTTACGACTGGAATAAGGCAAGAATCAAAATTCTTCCTATGCCTTGGAATTAAATACATTTCTAGAATTCACACCACCATTCTTCAAACTATAATTTTCTACGTAATGTCAGCAAAGACTATTACTAATTTTGGCAATGAGAGAAATGCAAAATTGCTCCAATTACAGCTTGGGTGTTGTTTTTTCTTAGATCACTGTCAAAGTAGGATCCTATTTCCCAAAGGATCTCTGCTTTCTCCACAAAACATGCAGGACAGCTCCTGGACTTCTAAAATTACATGGAACTAAGACAGACAACAATTCTTTACAGCAGTAACCAGCATCCAGACAGACTTCAGTTTTCACATAACAAATAAAAATCTCAAAAATTCTGAAATAGGATCTACTTTCAATACTTAGAATTGCAGCTCTCCTTGATTTCTGAGCAGTGAACCGTGCCTCAAACACAGCACCATCAACCATGCTGCCCAGGGGGACCCTTTGGGGAGAAACAAAGCTTCCAGGGCCACATGCAGGAACAGCTGAGGTATTCAGACAGGAGAAGACACAAGCATGAAGCCAGGGTGTGCACAAGACTAAGGGTTAGAAGACCTGAAGCAACCCCTTGCCTGATCACAAGGCTTGAGGGCCATGCCTGCACAGTAAGGCCCACATGAGGACAGCGAGGTGTCCCTTCATCTCAGTACTGTCACCAGGAGGGGCTTTAGCCTGTGCACAACAAAAACACTGTAGGGTATTGAATCAAAAACAAAACAGGGTGGCCTGTAGAGACCTTCTGGATCTGCCACCCCAGCTCCAGACACCGTGATGGGCCTGAACTTCCATGAAGACTTCTCCCCTCTCCCCCGAGCCCCTACCAACCTCCCCAACTGCAGATACCCTTTAAGAAACAGGAGCCCCCTCCAAAAGCTCTCCTCTCAGGCCAGCCTGCCCAAGCACATGTCCTCTGGCCACAGTCTCCAACCCAAGCCTCTATGGCTGTCCAGAGGAGTACTACCATGGTCCCCACAGTGGTGAGCATTGTCCCACTTCTCTTGCTCCCACCACCTCCCTCACCACAGTAGTTGCACAAGCCAGTCAAAGAGCACTTCTGACTGAAAGTTAACTGAGCAAAGCTTTTTTTTAAAAATATAATTACTTGTTTCCAGCTTAATGACTTCCCCGCTCCACCTCACCACACCATTTAAGCCAATGAAATCAAGACTGACACGGTCCTACCTACTTTTCTCCCCACCCAGCAATACATTACCGCACCTCCCTTGCACCAGTGGTTGCCCAACCCCACCACGAGCAAACGCTAGGCGTCCAAACTGCTGAAAATGCACTGCTTGTTGATGGGTTTTCTCTGTGACAGCTCAGCTCGCCTTGCTGACAACAGGACAAGCGCCAGGGGCAAGACCACCTCCAAGAGCAGCTGGACCTGCCCCACAGTCTGCCGAAACCTCCAGCCCCTTCTCATCCCACCCCCAGCAACAGAGGGTTGTCCTCCTGTGGTGGAGCTTCTTTACTGGTTCCAGAAACCTGCCTTCACCACCACCGTTACAGCAACCCGCTCCTCCAGAGCCCACCCAGGATCCCACCCTCCACTCCTCCCAAGGCACACAAACACTCATCACTGATCTTTAAAAAAAAAAACACCAAATCCCCAAACCCTAACACCAGTTTTCACCACAAGCACTCAGGTATCATCAAACTAATCCTGTTGTCCTGAATTCCTATTTAAACAGCCACTTCGCAACAGAAACAACTGCCCTTCCTGCACCTGGGAAAGGCCAGAGATGCTACATCTGAGCGGGCAACCCCAGCTCTGGAGCCAGGGTGCAAACCCAACTCCCAGCCCTGAAGATAGAGGCAATTGAGGGGAACTATTCATAAATAGGAAAAACAGGGGTTGGGTGGAAATACAAGGGGCAACACAGAGAGCAGAAGCTGCACTGCAACAGGGCTATTTCTTGTTTTATCACAACTATTTGGGCATAGCACAGTCAAGTTTTTAATCCATACATTTAATTAATATTTGAGATTCTGTTTTTTTTTCAAAGGTGTTGTAAACACGGATAACAGCACCTTCCCCGGGCCACGGTACCTGCTCCATCCAGCAAGTGCCAGAGCTCCACAAGGTGGAAGCTGCAAACAGCAAAAATCCACCTTTTCATTCCAAGTATACCAAAGGCTTTAGTTTATATGATCAGTTCTCAGCCTGAACAAGTCCCCATCAGTCTGTCCCAGCAGGATGCAAAACACACTACAGCAAACCATGGTGGCAAACAGTATTTCCTGAGAGCACCTGCACCTCTCACACAGGGAACAACCTTTCCTTCTTCTGTTAAAAAAACAGAGTTCCCAAAACAGGGATGGTAATACCAAAGAAGCTGTCTGCCCTGTATTAAATTAAAAGATAAACTAGCACTGCATTCCCCCAGCCTGATGAAGCCTAAACTGTTGCTCCAGCAGAGTATTTTTCAGTGGTCCAACTTTATAGGAAAAACTCGTAAGCAGTGGCCTCCATGAAAAATAAATAACCACCGTTTTTGCAAGACTGCTCAACCATCCCCGAGCACAGGCGGGAGCCCTGGCAACACCACCCTGCCAGGACACTGTAAATTTCCATCAGAATAAACCAAAACTGAACCAGAAGTTCCCCGTCGCGCTGTCGGGACCGAAACATCTACCCGAGGACAAACACACACGGACACCGAGGGACCAGCCGCTCCGCGCTGCCCACCCAGCGGGGCCGGGATCGGGGCCATCCCGCCGTGGGCCCCGGCGTCCGCCAACACCGGCCGGGCGGGACCGCCTGCACCCCGCCCAGGCCGCGTCCCAGGGCCGCCGGCGAGGGGCCAGGCCACCCCTGGCTCTGGCTGGGCTCCCCCCAAGGTGCTGCCGGCCTGGGCCCGCGCGGGTCACCCCGGCGCGGCCGCAGAGCCCTCCCCGGACGGGAGCAGCCCCAGCCGCCTCCGGCCGGCCATTGTCCCGCCCCGCGGCTCCCCGCTGCCACCGGGTCAGGGCTCCGCGTCCCTCGGCGGCCCCGGGCAGGGCCGCCCTTCCTCCAGGGGAGCCCGCCGGGCGCGGCGGGAGGCGGCAGCCGCGGGGAGCAGGCCCGGAGAGGGGCCTGCCGGGGCCAGCCTGACCCGCCCCCCCTCCCCCCCCCCACTCCCCGGCACCCCGGGGCGGGATTCCCGCGGGCAGCGCCGCTCCGGACGGCGGGCACGGGCACGGCCGCGGCCCGGGGTTACCCTGAGCCGCAACCCGCCCAGGCCGCGGCCCAGCGCGGTAGGGCGGGGGAAGGGGAGAGAGGGAGCACGGGGCGGCCAGAGCCGCTACCCATTCCGGCCGGCGGTTCGCCGGGCGAGAGCGGAGCGGGCACCGCGCTGCCAGGCCCCGGCCCGGCCCGCCGAGGCCTAGAGCGGGGCGCGCCGCCCGGGCCGGAAGCGGCGTCCGGGCCGCGGCCTAGCACGGGGCTGCTTACCCTGCATGCTGCTGGCGGCGGCGTGCGCCTGCGGGCCGCCCGCGCCCGGCCCGCTCCCGCCGCCCGCGCCGGAGCCGCTGCTGGGGCTGGGAGTCGCCATTGTGTGCGCGGAGAGGGAGCAGCGCGGCGGCTGCAATGCAGCAGGGACCCTCCCAGGCAGGACACCTAGAGCCCCGCTGCCGTATAGCAGCCGCCGCCGCCGCAGCCGCCCCGTCCGCCCCCGGGCTGGGGCCGCCGCTTAACCCCTCCCAGGCGGGGCGCTCGCAGCCCCGGCGCCCTGCAGCAGCCGCTGCGGCGGGGCGGGAGCTGCCTCCGCTGGTAGCGGGGAGCCCTCGCCGCCCCCCGAGGCAGCGCTCTCCCCCGGACCCCGGCCCGTTGCCGGCCGCGCTCCGCCCCAGCCTCCCCAGGCAATTGGGGGCGGGGGGGAAGGCGGGAGCATGGCCCGGTCCGCTCGCCCGCAGCCCCCCGGAGCTCTCGCCGCGGTGTGCTCGGCCCCGGCAGCCCCCGGACCGGGGGGCCCGGTCCGCTCCCCCGCCTCTCCCACCTGCGAGCTCCGGGAGGGGCCCCGGGGGCCAGCAGCTGGTCTGAGCTGTTTTATGCCGTTTCTCATCTTCGCCCATGACTTCTCCTCCCACTCAAGCAGCTACTTGCAAACTTCTCGTGTCATCCTTGGCACCTCTTCCCCGCCCACTGCAGGGCACAGGTTCCTCCTCTGCTTTCCACGATGCCCAGGGCATCACGCTCTTCTGCCACCATCAGTCTCCACTTTTTCTTTCCTCCCTTAGCCACTGCGGTTCATTCCAGCACTTTGTTTCTGATCCAGCCTCTAACTCCTTCGACCTTACAGCCTTTATTCATAGGGACAGCACATGCCAGAAATTAGAGCAGCTAAATAGGTCCCCGCCAGCCCGCTGCATGATTTGAGTGAGTCCCTTCACCTACATGAGTCCTCATTTCCTTATCTATGTAACAGAAATAATACTGACCTCATTTATGACTTGAGATCCAATGATGACAGAGCTGGACACCTGAGTGCTAGACAGCAGCATGCAGGCTCTCCCTGCTCCTCTTTTGCCCAGGCTTCTCCATGCTTCTTGTGAAGGTGGTGATGGAGCAAACACCTCAAGTCCTGCAATGCACTGTATGTGCTTCCAGAAGCTCCCAACCATCACGTTTTGTGCAGTTGCAATGGGGGAAGAGAGCTCGGGCAAGAGCTGTCTCCCCTTCTGACCTTCATTTTTTCTTCTGTCTCCACCAGCTCAGCTCATATTTATTTTTTTCGCCTCACCTTAAGGCCAAGATTTTTCTTTCCTCTTGTGCTTTGATCTTGGGAAAACATCTTCTCCTATCCTAGAGTTTTCTGGTTTCCCTGGTCAGCAGCATGTGGGGTCAGGGAGATGGGCTGAGACCCAAGCAGTAGTCTCTGGGGCACAAAACGAGCCTGGCCTTCTGCCTGAATGCTGCTCTCCAGGGAATATCTCATGCTCCACAGAGCTCACCTGTGATAAGTAACAACGAAGGAATTTGACAATCAAATACCAGTAAGCAAAGAAAGAACAAGAACTAGGGCCGGAAGGAGGATCCCGGAAACTATAGGCCTGTCAGCCTGACCTCGGTACCGGGAAAGATCATGGAGAGGATC
>JAOQGH010000003.1:24305270-24328105 GCA_025769975.1 Gallinago jamesoni | reverse complement strand
AATCTTAGGATTATCCATTTCTGTTGTACATAGTGTAAGAAAGTCCTGACTTACACAAACTGCAATGCTTTTAAAATCTGTCTATGAAAGTGAATGTTTATCTTTGTACTAACCAAATGCATGTAAGAGATGGCACAAGCTGATTATGCCACCACCACTCGTAAAACTCGCCTGAAGAATGTCCTGTTTTGACAAGATAAGCTTAACCCCCAATGTTATCTCTGTTTTAACTCTGTACTAATTAATCATGCAGAAGGGGGAGGGTATGAACTAATTTACAACCGATATTGTCTTGAAACCTCTTTGAAGCAAGACAGACCAGAGGGAGTAAAGTTAACGGAAGAAGCAGGGGGGCATACTGAAGATGTCAAACCCGACCTCTGTGAGGATAAAAAGAGCTATTCAGCTTGCTTGAATTTGCAAGCCCTTGGTGGAGCTGCAACTCCCCGGCCGCCCAGCGCTGTTTTTGCTTTCCTACCTTAATAAATATTTAATAAATCCATTTTGGACTTGATTTGATTTAATTCAACTATAACATCACCTTTGTCAGGAGGTAGAATAAGGGGGCAGAGCTGATATTGACCACCTCCCTCTTTCTGCTCTATCCTCCCAGCTCCTGCTAGTCCGGCAAAGTCATATTCCCCCCTGCCAGGGACACAGTTTTCTTTTGCCGTGGGGAACACCATCACCTCCTCGAGCACTCAGCCCAAAATCCCAGTAACCTATTTGCGAGGTTTGAACTTGGGCTGCTACCCTATGCTGTTCCTCCCTGGCCACTACGCTCTCTGAAGACACTGCTGACTCTTTTAAACCTGTCCTCTCTACTGCTTTGGTTGGAGAGGAGCAGGAAGCATTTGCACCCACAAGAACAACCTTTCTTGAATATGGTTTGTGTGGGCACCACGGGTGGTAATAATCAGCGCCAGCGCCTGGCAGAGCCTGTGACAGAGGCCACAGACCCCACATGCAGCACGAGCACACGTGTCCAGATGAAGGTGTGCCCTTATTCTCTCTCCCATATTCCCACATGGGACACCTCACTGCCTAGCACAAAGTGGGATCCCAGCCCCATATCTCCACCTGCTGAACACCGGGGAGCACCAAGGACGGCTGCTCTGCAAGGAGTGGAGCATCACACAGTGGACGGGCAGCAGCCTCAGCAGCAAGAGCCCAGACCCAGGCAGGGCAGGTACCATGGCAGGAACCAGGTTCAGCCCGGACTCCACACAAGCCTCCTGTGATGAGACAGGTCTGAGGTTAAGTCAAGTCTCAGGGCAGGCTCCAGCTCATGGCCCCAGGACACAGCCAGGCACAGCTCTCATGTAGTTTAGGTGGGGACCAAAGTAAAAGCTTTGGCTGTTTTTAACAGCTCCTGAGGGAAAGAGTGAAGAGTGCTTCTCCCATTTTTTTTTCAAAGTCCTCCAAAGCCACCTGATGCTTATTAAACTGCTTGCTCTTACCAGCAATACAGCCTGAAATGATGAGAGTTAAACTGGGGGGAGGGGAGGAGGAGAAGAAAATGATGCAGTCCAGGTCCTGACACAAAAGACCTTCCCCCCACCCCTAGTTCCACAACTTTCCTTTCTTTTCCTTCTCACTCCAGCCTTAACCAAGGGCACAGGTCTAAAGATGGCATCTTGCAGGCTACAATACAGAAACCCAGCACCAGCTGCAAACACTGGCAGAAGCTGACAGCTGACCTCCGCCTCATGCCACCTGCCTGTGGTTTGCTTACAATTAGGTAAAATCATACTGTTTATCCTTCTCCCCCCCTGCAAACCTGGGAGGATCAACACTACCTATCCTGACAGATGTTCGTGAAACCTGTTCTTAAAGACCTTCAGTGATGGAGATTGCGCCATCCCCCAGTAATCTGTTCTGGCACACTTCTATCCTGACATTTTCTGAAAGCCTAACTTAAGCTTTTTTGTCTGACCTGCAATCCTTTCTATCCTGTGCTGCTCACTGGGGCTGTGGCCTTCTTTGAAATGACCTCTTGAGGCACTTGATGAGCTTGGTGTTTCCCTTCCCCTCCTGACTCCCGCTTTCTCTTCTACAGACTACATCACCTCGATTCTTTCAGCTTTTCTTCATGTGTTTTGTGCCTCCCTGATGACCCCCCTCCCCCAACTTTTTTTTTCTGTTTATCTGTAGTTTCTGAAGCGCAGTGTCCCCAGCTAGGCATGTCACTCCAGTTGGGCTGGAGGGCTCCACTGCTGGCTCACAGGCTCTGACATGGTGCCTTTCCCACTGCCGGTGTTCTGTTTGCTCTCCATTACACCTCAGACTCTTTTGTGAAAAACTGCATTCCCCTGGTTGTTCCCTCACTTGTCTTTGCTGCTCACTGTTCATAAAAGTTATGCTGGAAGTTGTACCAGTTGAATTCTGCCTCAGCGGTTTCAGCCCATTTGTCACTCTAGCACTGAGTTCTAGTCTTTGCCATCCTTCAGAGCCTGCAGTAATTTGCAGATTTAATAAGGCAATCATGGCTGTTAATCACCCAGGTTGTTAACTGAAGTAATTAAAAAAAATCTGGCATCAGAATGGACTCGGGCAAAAATGCCTTCAATATGTCCTTCCATTTTGACAACTACTGACAATTAGCATTGAGGTACAATTATCTCACGTGTGGTCATATCTCCTTAAGAGAGGGTCAGGACAGCCAGCATTAAAAACCATCCTGAAGTGAACATATATGACATCTGCTACTTTTCACTTTATGCCTAAAAAATTGTGCCACACCAGGACATCAGACTGGTTTGTCAGCATTTGCTCCTGACGAGTCCATGGTGGCTCTTATCCATCCTGTCGTGCTTTGGGTGCAAACAAATGCCTTGTTTAACAAGTTGTTCCAGAACTTTTCTAGGAATCAAGGACTTTAGATTAGGACTAAAGAAAGCAACTGAGAAAACATAAACAAGATCAACTTGGGTGAGTTCTATAGAACTAATGAGTCAGGGAGAAGGTTGTTAATATAGATTTATAATGATAAGGAGGAGAAGGAGATCAGTCTTGAACACTTCAGATATGTACCCCCCAAAGGCAGTAAATTGGGTAACGTGGGGCTCCTCCCCTTCTCAGTGAGGTGGGCTCCATCTTACCCTGCTCATGGCTCCTGACCCACCCGTGGAGACAACTAAAACCAAAACCCTTTTGGCTCTATCAGCTGCAAAACCCTTCATTATTCCCGGATGTTCCCAGATGAATTGCAATCGGGGTTCTGGGGCCAGGACACACAGCAAAGCCCTGAGCCCTTCACCTGCCACCGGGAGCCTCTGAACCAGCTTTGATCTGATCAAAACCAATCTGTGGTCATTCACGGCAACATCATCAGTATGAGTGTTATTATGGAGCGGGTCCCTGGGGTGGGTGACTTTGGCAATGTTTCAGTAAATCTTTGGTACAGCCTCTTGGGAAGCAGCCTGGCTCTCCCAATATCACAGCTTGGCTACTGGGTCCATCCCTGCAATACTCTCATTTAGAATCTTAAAATCATTATGGTTGGAAGAGACCTTTAAGATCACCAAATCCAACCATGAACCCAGCACTGCCGAGTTACCACTGACCCATGTCCCTCAGCACCACGTCTGTTTGGCTCTTAAATACCTCCAGGGATGGTGACTCCACCACTGCTCTGCACAGCCTGGTCCAAGGCTTGACAACCTTTTTGGTGAAGAAATTGTTCCCAATATCCATCCTAAACCTGCCCTGGTGCAACTTGAGGCCATTTCCAAGAAACACGGCCTGTTTCTTGGGAGAAGAGACCAACCCCCCCAGCTACACCCTCCTTTCAGGGACTTGTCAAGAGCGAGAAGATCTCCCTTCAGCCTCTTTTTCTCCAGGCTGAACCTCCCTCAGCCTCTCCTCACAAGACTTGTGCTCCAGACCCCTCTGAAGCCTCTGGCCTTTCCAGGCGGAGTTGCTGAACTGAAGATAAGCTTGGGCTTCTGAGGACAAAGTAACAGACTCCAGAGAGGAATAAGGAGGGAAAATATTTTATCTAATTTTGAGGAACTAATTTTCAAGTAACTCTAATTATATTCAAGGGCACTAAATGTTCTTGGTCTCCCTCTTACGGGAGAAAGCAGTATTGCTAGAGACTCTTCAGACTGGGAGAGTCTCCTCTGGCACTGAGAGGGGTGGTTATGGGAAGTGCTTGTGACACAGCTGGTAAAGCTTTAAAGTCAATAGCCTCGATCTTTTATTTCCAGTAAGAACACCAAACACTGAAAATTCTTTTTATTTCTAAATATATAAAACAACCTGATTGCTTTGGAATTAGAACAGCAGAGAACCAGGCAGATCCAGCTGCCATGGTCGGTAAAACAATCCTCTCCTTCCCCCCCATCCTCACGGGAGACAGACCGGCCTTTTGCTCTCTTCTGCTCCTGCACCTCTGGACTTTGCTCACTTACAAAGCTGCCAAACCTCCCCGTTGTCCCTCCTGTGTGCCCAGGTGTCCTGGATTGAGAGACACAGGACTAACTTTTCTTCTAATGCTGAGGAAAATTGCACTTTTAGAAGACTCTAGTTCCTGAATTTGTGAAAATATTTACTTAATAGCTAGCCAGGCTCTGTGGGATTTAAGGTTTTAGTCTTTTTGAGCCTTGCCAGGCGCAAGGACAAGGAGGAGCAAGGCCTGGGAATTTGACCCAGGCTGGCCAACAAGATTCTTTCATACCATGACCGTCCCATTCACTATCAGTTAGAAAAGTTTGCTGCATAGCTCTCTCTGCCTTGATGGCGGCGGGTCCAGAGAACTCCTTGCCCCGGTGCCAGACCCCTGAGGCCTTCCCTTCCTCCTGAAGCCATTGTGCTCGCAGTGTCTGACACTTTCTGTCCCGGCTTCCTGCTGAGAGAATGGGCTGAGTATAATTCTTGTGTATCTTACATCAGTATCGGGATTAATACTGGTTCTTTATATTATTGTTAATTATTTAGCCTTAGTCTATTAAATCTATTTATACTTCAACCCTTGTGTTTCTTTGTGTTCCCTGATTCCCCTTTCTGAGTGGGGAGGGGTCATTGGGTGATAGAATAATTGTATAAAAAACAATAGATTGTAATGGTTTTTCTCATAGCACTAGGAGAAGCTACTTTCTGCCAGCCCCTTCCCCTCAGGAGAAGTCCTGTCCCACCCCACGCAACGCCTGCCCAGCTGTTGCTCTGCCTCTCTCCCAGTCTCCACCAGTTTCTCCCAGCTGCTCTCCAGAAGCCATCTCCCCTCTGGACCCGGGCCAGGCACAGAACAGCACAGCCACAGGAGGGCTGTGGGTTTGCAGAGCACCTTGTGACCAGATGAGTGAAAGAGCCATGGAGTTCATCGCAGCTGAGTCTTCTTTTCTATTCTATATATTACTCTAATGAAAAACACAGTCTCTTACATTCTTCTCTCTTCTTAACACCACTGTTAATTTGTAATTCTTGACACTTCCATTTTCTAGCCTGAGATACCTCCCCTACCTTAGAAAATATGTTCCAAAGCCTATCCTGGACCTGAAAACGAAGCCTGGAAGCAATTCATCACTCAAGCACATTACTAGGTTCATTACTTAAGCTCTGCTCCTTCTGAGGTGAGGGGAAGGGACAGAAGATCTGGGGGTGGAGGTTACACCACTAAGACAAATGGGTGGTGAGTGCTCTTCAGTGAGCTCCTGCCAGGAGCATGGTGCAGCCCATGGTGCGCCAGTGAGGGAGCGCAGCTCCATGAGGACCTGCTTAGAAACTGCAGGAACGTTTGGACTGTTGCTTTTGCTAATCCATGCGTCAAGCTGAGTTTGGTAAGAGGACAACAAACTGTAGTGTGTAGTTCCCTGGCTTTCCTTTAACCATTTGCAGTCCATTCCCGGAGGGCTTGTGAACAGGAGCTGTTCTCTTAAGGGCGCCTGTAGAGAGTGGTTTAATTTTCCTGGGCTTTGGCATGGGAATGGGAATCAATTTAAATGTCGGGAGGGATAGTGAACGTGGCCTGCTGTTCTGCCTGCAGCTGCCAGCAGTTGTTTAATGTACAGAATAACACAATTATTATGAAGCATAAAGCCTACTCAGTGGAGCTGTAACAACGGCAGCCTTTTACAAAGACGGCTCTTACTTCTCTGCAGTAATTTCATTTGTCATAACCTGCTCGAGGAAAGACTCAGTTGAAAATAAGAGGAAATGAGCATTAATCCTCTCCACAAATGGGGACACATTCACATGTCCTCTGCCCAACAGTTCAGCAAGACTTAATTCAGGGCGGGCGGGCAAGGGGATTGTATTACACTGTTACTGAAATCAGTGGGAGAAATGACCTGACAGAGACTCATATTTGGTCGATGGATGTGGTAGATAAAACATTGCTAAAGGGTCCACCTTCAGTTCATCATTAATTATCACTTTCGGTCATAAATGATCAGCAAATGATGAAGCAGGACTATTCTGCTGAGTTCTCCTTTTTGTTCTCCGGACAACACAAAAAGACGGAATCTCTTCTTAAATACAAAACTAATTCTGGACCACTGAGTCATTACAAAAATTTCCATTTAAATCTCAATCCCTTGGCAAGGAAAAGAAAGAAGTCTCTTCTTACCCCTGACTCACTACTCCTCCCCAACACCCGTGGGTCTTCAACATCTCCAAATTTCCCAGCCCTGGTATAGCTGTGACACCCAGCACCACCTCTATTCATGGCCCTTGGGTGACAGAAGACACTTGGGACAAGCTCACTGGGCATCCTAGGGGCTGGTTGTGTGACTGGAGGCTTTTCTGGAAACGGTTCCTCCTCTCCTGCCATGCCAGCTCTCATGCAGCTTACTGATTTCTACGGTAGAGAAAACCCTTTCATATATCTACTGCCAAAGTCAGCTGTAACAAACATGGATCTCTCTCCCATGTGGGTGCATATTGGTGGGCTCATAATGTCATTTGCAACCAAACAGGACAGTTCTTGGCTGTGAGGACAGACTGGACAGAAACTCAGTGGAAACCTCCCTGCTCATAGTCAGTTTTGACACAAACTGCAGGATTTGCAGTATATCCTTATTTTGCCTTCCTGATGCTGAAAAAATGAGTATCTAGTCTTGCATAGTCCTCCCTGACCTCAGGTACCTCTCAGAATAGCAGTAATAATTGGTCCCTGGCCAACAGTGTCACCATGAGCATCTGATCCTCCCACCCAGGCTGTTTCCAACTCCTGCCCAGGGACTCTCCTTGCTCAGGCATGTCCCACACCTGTCAGCCCCTGTGGTGACAGACAGTGCAACTCCACAGCCGCTCAGCCTCAACCAGTCTGCACCCCAGCCCTCCCTGCTGCCCCAACACCACCTTCCCACTCCCCAGCCACCAGCACACACCTCCTGAACTGCTCAAGGAGCTCGTCAGGGAGCAGCGAGGGCCAGCTGCTGCCTAAGGGACAGCCACTGGGAGAGACCATGGCCAAGGGGGCATGGGCAATGCCTGTCCCACCGCCCTGGCCTGAGGTCAACCTATGGGCCAGGGTCAGAATAAGACCAGCACCAGACATTGCCCAGTGATGGCCGGTGAGACCCATGGTGATGGGGCAGCTCTGAGGGAAAGTTGGGAAGTCAGCCCATGGGCCAAGGACTGTATCACAGGCTCCAAGGGCCAACCCAGAGCAGGCTGTGACTGAGCTGGAGATAGGAGCTCCTCTGGCCACTCGGTCAGGGGTTGCGGGGCCCCTCGCAAGGGGCTCATACTTTCACATAGCTGCTTGCCAGTTCTCCAGCACAAGTTTGTTCACGTGTATTCACTGAGACAAAGAGCTAATTCTCTTTCAGGTACATGAGTTACCACAGAAAGATGGAAATGTTGTTATGAAGGCATGGCTGGAGGTCTCAAGTCCAACAGCCCACTTGAAGCAAGACTGTCACGTCAGATCAGATGAACTTTGCCTCAATAAGCCTTGGAAGTCTCCAAGGAGGGAGATCACACATCCCGTCTGGATTACCTGCTGCAGACTGCACAACCCTCCTGATAAGGACATTTGTCCAGTCAAAACCTTCCAAGCCACCATTTGTGGCCACTGCCCCTTGGTGTATCACCTGATGCCAGAAAGGAAAACGTGGCTCTGTCATCTCTGTAGCCTCCACACAGGTGGTTACGTGGTATTAGTGGATTTTTCTTTCTCTTTGCCCACTTCTGCTCAGAGGCCATGTTCTCTGGAATCCTAACCATCCTGGCCACCATCTGTAGAACCTCAATTCAGGTTTTCCACTTCCTTCTTCAGGGGGTCCCTGGGCAGGACTGAAAGTTGCAGGAACACCAGCATAGGGTCAAAGAGGGAATTACAACTCCCCTGCGATGTGCTGGCCACACTTCTCTTCATGGAACACAGGACCTACTTGCCTGAGGAGCTCACTGATGGACAACCCATTTATGTGCAGGCTGGCTTGTGTGATACAACCAGGGATACAACTGGTGAAGACATAACAACCCTTGCTTTCCTGTAATTACTGATATACATGTATTGTAACTAGCACCGCTTAATTTCATAGAACCATAGAATTGTCTTGGTTGGAAGACACCTTTAAGATCATCAAATCCAACTGCCGAGTTGCCACTGACCCATGTCCCTCAGCACCGCGTCTGTTCGGCTCTTAAATACCTCCAGGGATGGTGACTCCACCACTGCTCTGCACAGCCTGGTCCAAGGCTTGACAACCCTTTTGGTGAAGAAATTTTCCCAAACATCCATCCTAAACCTCCCCTGGCGCAACTTGAGGCCATTTCCTCTTGTCCCATCGCCTGTTCCTTGGGAGAAGAGACCAACCCCCCCCGGCTACACCCTCCTTTCAGGGAGTTGGAGAGAGTGAGAAGGTCTCCCCTCAGCCTCCTTTTCTGCAGGCTGAACACCCCCAGCTCCCTCAGCCGCTCCCCACAAGACTTGTGCTCCAGACCCCTCACCAGCTCCGTTGCCCTTCTCTGGACCCGCTCCAGCCCCTCAGTTATGTCTTTCCATAACTCTGGATTTTGGCTCCATTTTGAAAACAGCTATTTTTCAGTCTCTAAAAACCTCTCTAAAATATCACTAGCTGTGACCAACTCGGGCTCACCAGCCCCGGCACCGCCGCGCCACCCGCGTCCGCGCCGACCCTCATCCCCCGCCAGGAGCGGCCGGACCCCGGACCGGCGGGCGGGACCCCGGGAGGCCCAGCCCCGCGCCCTGTCTCGCGGCTCCGCCCCCGGCCCCGGAGCCCTGGCCTCGTCCCGTCCTGGCGGCGGCGGTGGCGGCCATGGTGGGGCGGCTGTGGCGGCTCTGCAATCTGCTGATGGCTGCCTTCTTCGGGCTGGCGGCCGCCGTGCAGGTGAGGGCGGGGGGGCGGCTCCGCTCCCCCGCGGTGCCCTCCTGCGACCGCGGTCCCGGGCGGGCGGCGACCGCCGGCTCTCAGTGCCCATTTCCCCACTGCAGGTGAACGACCCCGACGCCGCGCTGTGGACAGTGAGTATGGGCCGCCGGATCGGGGCGGGCGCCGGGGGCGGCCCTTCACCGCCCCTCCCAGGGCGCCCCGCTGGCCCCGGCCTCCGCCCCGGCCCCGCTTCGCCGCGCCCGGTCCCACTCGAGGCCGCCGGAGGAAAGTCCCTACCTTAGGCCGAGGAGCTATCAGGCGCCGGGAACACCGTCTGTGCTGCAGCCACGGCCGGAATCCCAGCTACCGCCAGGACCTTCCGTGTTTTACCCCAGATTGGCTCCTGCCCCCGGCAGAGCGGTGGTTCCCTGTGCAGAACACCCCAAACTCCTCCCCACCGCCCCGCTCCGCACCCCATCCCCCCCGAACGGGCCGCCTCCTGTCCCCACTGCCACTTCTGCTTGCCTTGAGCCACCGGCTGGGCTGCCTTCTGCCGGTGCTGCTGGCCTGCTGTGCGTGGGGCTTGGAGCTGGGGGGCAAGGGGGAATGTCTCCGTCTGTGGCTGCTGGATGGTGGCAGGGGCCAATCTCTTCACATCCCTTGTGCTGGGGAACATCCCTTGTGCGGGGTGATCCCACTGGGCTGCAGCAGCAAAGGGTGTTCCTGCTTGCAAGGGAGCCCACTCAGAGCAGGTGGAGGGTATGGGGGTGTGAGGGTGTCCCGCAGGGGCTTTTCCTAGGGGATCAAGATGCAGCTCAGGGACTCTACAGGGGCTGGTTGGGCAGCGATGACCTGGTAACCTAGAAGCTGAGGTAACCCAAGGGCTGGCACTCAGCTGATGGCCCGGGGTTTGGAGTGGTGATGGTGAAAACGCTGCAAGGGCTGGAGCCCCTCTTCTGTGAGGACAGGCTGAGATTGGGGAGGATTGGGGGGGATTCAGCCTGGAAGAGAGAAGGCTCCGGAGAGACCTCATTGCAGCTTTCTGGTATGTGAAGGAGGCCTACAGGAAAGCCGGGAAGAGACATTTTTGAAGGGCATGTAGTGACAGGACAAGGGGTAATGGCTTCAAACTGAAAAAGGGCAGGTTTAGATGAGATCTCAAGAAGACATTTTTCACTGTGAGGGTGGTGAGAGCCTGGCCCAGGTTGCCCAGAGAAGCTGTGGCTGCCCCATCCCTGGAAGGGTTCAAGGCCAAGTTGGATGGGGCTTTGGGCAACCTGGTGTGGTGGGAGATGTCCCTGCCCAGGGCAGGGGGGTTAGAATGAGATGATCTTCAAGGTCCCTTCCAACTCTGACCATTCTGTGGTTCTAAGACGTGCTGGTGGTGCCAGAAGAAGTGGGGCTGACAGCTGTTCTGCACGTCTGACAAACTGCTGTGAAGGGAGAAGTGTCCATGCGGGGCTGCTGCTTCCTTACCCTGCTAAGCATTGCTACAGAGTAGACTTATGTCTCCTTAACAGGTTGTCTACTTGGTGCCAGCTGCCCTGACGCTGCTTGTCAGCATTAAGCCCTCAATAACAGGTATGATATTGGCGTCCAAAACAGAGTCTTTGCTTACATTTGGCCTCCAAGAGATTTTTTTTTTTAATTGATTCACAAAGATCAGGCCATGTGGAGGCCATTTGAGGGCAGAAAGCTGTGAGACCTGCTTCTACATAAGCTGGTTCCTGGTTTAGCACTCATGGTGGGCTGTGCTGCAGATGAACAGAGAAGCCCTGTGTGGAGGCCTTCTGCTGGATGGACCTCTGCACCCTGGCTCCAGAGCCTGAGTGCAGCATAGGCCTGGGAGCATGCTGCAAACCCGGCTCTGCTGTTGACGTTAGCACATTAATTCACTTTGTTTCCTTGTTGTAAATCCATGGTTTTGCTTATCTACCTCATAGAGGAGCAGTTGAGCTCTGCACAGTCCTTTGAAAGAGCTGAAGGTCCTACTGACTATGAGGTGTTCCAGTGCGGGCAGTGAGGGGGACCTGTAGAGGCTTTGGTGCGGTGCCTGAGTTTCCAAGTGTGCATGCATGCAAGGGGCCTAAATGCCACATCACACCTTGAGAAAATCTGCCAGATCAGATTTGGTCCAGAACTCCAGAAAATAGTTCATTTTTTATATTTTCATCCAGTAGAGATAACTGGAAAATAATGCCATTTTATACACACAGTGACTATATCTTTCATGGATGAATACTTATTCTGAATAACCAAAACCACACTTGGCCAAAAAAGAAGCTCCCCCCGCATGCATGCTGTTGTCACACATCTCACCGATGCGGTCTCAGTGTTCTGGCTGCCTGGTGCATATAGAGTGGCTGCAATCATAAAGCCAGAGACTATGAGGGTTTTGTTGACCCTGGTTTTGAACATTTCAGTGACGGGTGTAGCTTTGACATAATGGCATTTGGCTGGTCAGGAGCATCTCCATGTGCAATTCACAAGTAGGTTTTCGTTACTTGTGCCGAGATTTGTGGAAAATAAAGATTAAAATAGCACAACTATTGTAGAACTGGACGTCTCTGTAAATTCACCAAGGGGTATTTGCCATTCAGGTCTATGGAAAACCCAGATTCTGCCTCTGCTGAACTGCAGTAAGTTCAGCCACGTGGGGAATCGATTGCAACATTGGGTCATGCTGAGCTCCGGAATTTTGGCAGCTTATTGTCTTTCCTGCTTGCCTGGAGGGGTCACTGCTCAGAAACGACTGCTTTGAACTTTACAATTTTTTTATGCTGACATTGCTGAGATGAGTGAGAAGCGCCCATGTCGTTTGCTCACCTCTCCCCAACAAACCCCTGGGAATGGACATGGGAAACCACAAGTATCTGTGGGGCCACTGAGATATTTCATATCATCTGTATTTACCTGTTTGAAACATCAGTCCCCGAGTAGAGATGCCATCGGTGTTTTTCATCATCACAGGCAAAGGTCAGGCAGAAGCTCGTAGGAAGATGCTCCCGCAGGGGGGTGGTGGCCCCAGTGCCCAATGGCTGGATGGGAACTGGGCTCACTCCCCGGGCCCTGGTGGTCCTCGGTCATGCTGAACGGTTATGGCTGTGAGCTCCAGAAAGGCCGTTCCTCCTGCTTAAGAGAACTTTCAGTTGTAATCCATTTTGTGATTATTTTTTTTCCATGCCTGTTGAATGCTGGAGCCTGTTTTGTTTGCTGGAGAGAACAGGAAACTTCATTGAGGTGCTGCTGCCAAGAAGTTACTTTCCTGGCACAGTAAGCCCCAAGCCCACTAGTGTTTATTTTCAACAGCACATTTTAGCAGCTTTCACTGGTCTAAAAGGTGCTGGTACTAATTCCACCTTCCTGCCCAAGATTTGTGTGTTTCCTGGAGGTATCTTTTTTAGCAACTCACTTGCTTTTTGATTTCTAGGCTGTATTTCATGCTACATCACAATTGCTGGTGGTCAATTTATTTTTTCTCAGATAATGGTGTTTGGAGGAGCCTCTGTGACCTTCATTCTGCTGGTTGTATTGTTGGGACCATTGCCTTGGCTTGTTCGTTGTTTGCCTATGCTCAAGGAAACATTTTGCAGGAAGAGGAAGGCAGGTAAGCAGGGACTTTTGTTTTGCCCTGCAAGAATTCAGCTCACCAGGCCCTCCTCTGCCTGGTCACCTTTCTAAACTGGATTTGTTGGGCTGTGTCAGTGAGTGCTGCTGGTCCCAGGGGAATCAAACCAAAGAGGAGGGACCATAGTGCTCCAAACCAGTGATTTGTTGGACAAAACTGCTAAAGGGTGAGTGAACAGTCATGACTGATGATTGCAGCAGTTGGATTTGACCGGGGGCACTTCTGGCTGCGAGTCTCCAAATTGCAGGGGAGGATTCTCATTCAGTTGCTGCCTGAAGTAGGTGCTTGCACAGTATCGAGGGGCAGCACTGGCAGCTGCTGTGGCTCCTCACGGTCTGGAGTACTGTGAAGCTGCTTTGCTTTGTGTTAATGGGGGAAATGGGCTGTGGAATGTAAGTTTAGCAGCAGAACAAAGAATGGAAGCATGAATTTCTGCAGCTGTATGGTCGGGTCCCGTGTGTTCATAGATTTGTGGTGAGAGGCCAAGTTATACCATGTAAATACTTTTATAATTATAGTCCTAGTAAAATATATTGAACTTCTCCAAAAGGAGGCAGTGCATACACTACTGTTCTGGAGGCAAAATCTGTATTTTTAAAAGTAAACATCTGCTTGTATTATTTCCTGATCTGTTTTTGTTTGTTTGTTTGTTTGTTTGGCTTCTTAGAGAGTTATTTGGTCTGGTGATTATTACAATATGGATGACTCTTTGTCGCAGTTCAGCAAAGTAAGTTTTGTTTCCTCTTTCTTTAATCCAGTCATATGTTCACAGTTAGTGACCAGCTTCTTGAAAACAGAGTTGATTTATGCTGCTTGTTTTTCTGCTTCTTCTCACTGTCCGAACCTTCTCAAATACCTAAGCAGTAGTAGCTGGTGCTACAGCCTGTAGATCTTGCACAGATAAAAGTCTGGGGGGAAAGTTTTTACTTTACGAAACATTTTTTTCTGCTCTCCCTGCCATAATGGGCAGGGGACATTCTCCCTTTGCCCCCCTTCTGTGGAACAGGCTCATGAGTGTTGGCCACAACTGCTAATGAACTGCAAATCCTTTTTGGCCACTGCTCCCAACCTACAGAAATTTCTGGTAAGGGTGTCTGTACTGGCGTTGGCTCTGCCCACCAGAGCGGGTGGGTGGTGCAGGCAGGGCTGGCAGAGGGCTCTGGGCTCCAGCCTCCCCAAGACTGTGCCCCAGCAGCTTTGCTGAACTCCTGTCAGCTTGGAGCATGAGAAATCCCAACCTGCAGAACAGGACCTCTCTGCTGGGAACACACGTCACAGGGGCTCAGGGCCAGCAGGGTGCTTCTTTTCTTTTTCACCTAGTTTATGTAGCCTTAGGTGGCAGAAAAACCACTTCTGCTGGCACAAGGTGACTCTCCAGTAAAGGACTCTGCTGCTACATCCATGGGAGCTACATCGCAGTGGCCAAAGACTCTCTGCTGTCTTCAGCGAATGTAGCCTCATTCCAACTGCAGCCAGGTTGTGAGTGTTTCACAGCAGTCCGAAGGAGTTCTGATGGATTTGCTTCTTTTCAGGAGTCCACTGGGTGGAGTTCGCCTGATTGCAGCAGTTGTGGTCACCCTCTGCCCCTTTGTTTCGTGGCTGTACATTTATGTGAATAAAGAGATGCGAGCATCGTGGCCAACGCACTGTAAAACGGTGATTTAATTGGGTAGGAGAAAGCGTACAATAAATATTCTGACCTTACTTGCCTTTGCTTTTGATTCTTAACAAAAGGTTAGTGTCAGTGTGATAGGACCTGAGACTGCCTGGTGGCTTCCAGCAATGTCATTGGAGATTTGTTATAAAAAATCTGTCAAATCTGAGTAGAGAATTTTTCTATGGAAACCCTTGTTCAGAAGCTGCCTTCTTCATACATTTTCAACGCACTGTTAGTCTAATATGTGTTCTAATGGTATATTCAAGATACCTTGGCATCCATGGATTGCTCTCCAACCCTCTTGAACTTTGGGAAATCTGTTCTGTAACATAAAGGAAAAGTAAAGCATTTGTTTCAATAAATGACTATTTACAACCATAAAACTTGCAGGTATTTGCCTGGATAGTCCATTGAGCCTAATTGAAAAATTCAGCTGTCTGTACTTCTGTTCCTACACTAAAATCATATGATAGCAAAAATATTTCTTCAGATATATTCTATTATCTTTAACTGAAAATCACTGGGTTTACAGAGAAATAAATACTATTTTTCTAAATGAAAGCTTCCATATCTTTATTTTCTGGGAGATGTGTGCTCAAGACTGCCACCAGCAGACACGGGCACGATCACAGCTCTGTTCTCAGAGTTTCTGTCCCCAGAGAGCAGGACAACCCACAAGGCAGCCAGTGACAGTCAGCATGTCCCTGCGAAGGAAGCAGAGGTGACTGCTCTGGACATAGATGCTGGGTGGGAGCCAGGAAGGCAACATGCTGTAGCTCTGCCACGCTCAGCACTGCTGCAGGGTCGTACAGCCACGCATGCGTCCATCCCAGCGGGCGCATCCACAGCGTTACATGATGCCGAAGCCTTGCTGTCCTCCAGGTATTTTTAGTTTGGGCCTCTCTGCACTGTGCTCCAGTGCAGCATAAATGGTCTCCATTTAGCCTGGTTTTGAAAATTTAACTTTAGTCTTTTAAAACAATGTCAAGACGACTGCATTAGTCCATGGACTAATGGACTAATTCTGCCAGACATGAGACATTATTGACTATAGTGGTCAAAAAAATTACATTGAAATGCAGCTGGGCAGGTGCAATTCTTCATACCTTAATTCTGATTGATATAAAAAAAATGGTTTCTTTGGACAATATTCATAATATGGTTTGCATTTTTTCACAATAAATAACAACCTAGTCAGGATTGGGTGTTTCAAGTCAACATTCTGCATTCAAGTATATTGATTTCAAACGTGGTTACTGGCCTTCTCTCTTCTCCATGAAGAAACTAGGTCTGTTTTCTTATAGAAATGTAATTTATAAAATTCTGTATCTAAGAGAAAAATGTTTGAGTTAAAGGTATAAGGATCAGACATGCACATCTTTCTACAAGCAAATAATAAGCTGAATCCCCTGCTTTTGTTGGAGTACTTCCTGAAGAAAAGCAATTTGTATTTGCTTACTGTCTTCAGAAATGCATAACTCTATCTGAAATCCTGCCCCTTCCCTTTAGTACCATTTTATCTTCATAGACATAAACAGTTCCAAAGGCATTGCTTTCTGGTGGAGTTTCAATAACCCCCTCCAAGGTCAGATGATGAACTCCATGAGAGTCTAAGCAATAGCCACCATCATGCTGGTGCCCTGCAAGAAAGCAGACCACGCTCTGATGGGAGTGTATGACTGAAAGGGCATCTTCGTAATTCCAGGCCAGAGAAACTCTGTCTGAAGCATTGGGATGAATGGGCAGGTGACCTGCAGTTGAGAGGGAAAGAAGCGGAGAATTATTTTAAGCATAACTAAGCTGTGCCTTTTCTTCTGGGAAGCTCAGACAGCCAACTATATGCAGAAAGCTCACCCGAGTGTGAGACATGGTTGCTCTTCAGCTTCACAGGTTACACATGTACCTCAGTGGAGCTTCAAAGCTGCTACATGTTTTCCTCAGCTAACATACATTGGCTACATAACTTTTTTTGCATATATTCCCCATATCTACCTACCCATAACTACAACTTTTTCTTGGTTTTCGTCAGAGAACTTGAGGATTTCATTGAACCAGTCCAGCTGGGCTTGGCTAAATCCTCCATTAAACTCAACAAACTGAGGTTCTTTGAGTCCTGCAACAAAGAAGAAGAGACGGTTAGGTATAGGTGCATATACCTCTTGTGGCTTCCCTATTTGCTTGCCTTATATAAGTCTGCTTACAATAGATGGTTTACTCTTACCCCCCCCCCCGCCCCCCTCCCCCCCTTTTTCATCTCTTGGATCAAAACTCCAGCCTTCTTGGACCAACAAGAGAAAATTAGGTTTTGTTTACACTACACACCCAGGATTTTCACGCTTGGGTCCCTCCCCAGATATGGGATAGAGTGGGCATCATTTGATGCTTTGCAATAGCAGCCGCACCAACTGTCTTTTACTCTGATACCGCAGGGCACACAGCACAACACAAACCCATCCCCAAAAGCACCAGAGCAGCATGACAGGGATGGGAAAGCATCTCCTGTACTGCTTAAAAACCCACTGACTGTAGTCAGGTGATAGCAGGGAGGCAGAGGAGGCGGGCAGAAACGTGGCACACACCTCAGCCCCCTGGGAACCAGATGTTAGCCCCGGGAGCTGCATTATGGCTCTGGGAAGCAGAGAGTCCGCTGTCCGTGCTCCCTGGCAAAAGCTGGAACTGGGGGTACCTGTGGGACTGTTGAGGTTGTCGTTGGGGTTCTTCTCCCGCAGCAGCTGCAGGGACTCCCGGTAGCGGGGGCTGTCCGGCTCCCTGCCAAGGATGCTCAGGTCGTAGGCGTCCAGCACCACGACGCGGAACCGCGTAGAGGGGCTGAAGTGATAGGCCTGGCAGTCCCCGGCTGGCGGGCCGGCCATGGCGCCATGGGGCCGGCTGTTGAGGCCGGTGTGGGCCAGGCGGGCCCGGCTGAAGTTATAGAACTCGTGGTTGCCCCAGGCGTGATGCACCGGCACCTGCAGCCGCCCCAGCGCTGCCAGTACCTGCGCTAAGGCACCCTCGGCCTCGCCGCGCCGGGTGTTGAGGCCATCGATGCTGTCGCCCAGCTGCAGTACGAAGGCGAGTGGCGGCCTCTCAGCCGCCCAGGCCTCCACAGCGTCCCGCAGCAGGTGGAGGCTCTGCCGGTAATACCGCCGCCGGTACCCGCTGAAGTCGTAGCCGTCCTCCGCGTCCGCGTACTGGATGTCCGCGATGACACCAAAGGCGAAGAGCGGCGGCGGCGCCGGCAGCTGCACCGCCTCCATGGCGGCGGTTCCCAGCTGAGGGCGTGTCGGAAGGGGCGGGCGCGGAAGAGGAGGACACAAGATGGCGGCGCTGTGCTGTTGGCGGGCGACGTTGTTATGGCGGCTGCCGGGCGCGGGCAGGGCCGCCCGAGCCCTCGTCGGCCGCCCGCTGTCCCACCTGCCGCCGCCGGGCAGGGGTCCCCGGACCGGTGCGGAGAGGAGGGTGAGTGAGGGAACGATGGAGCTGCGTCCCTCCTCATCGGAGGAGCCCAGGACGGGCTGAGCACACACTTCCCCTCCCTCCCCTTCCTCCCTTTTACAGTCACTAAACAGTTTCTCCTCAGCAACTGGTGTCGTGGCGGTCGCTGGTGGCCACCTTCGTGCTGTGCGGGGGGCTGATGGCTGCTATGAAGAAGGTGAAGAGGCAGAAGGAGGAAGGTCAGTGCGGGCCGGGGGGGGAGCGGATCCTTCCCGCCTCAGGGGGGACCCGCCCTGGAGAAGCAGTGAGAGTGTCATGTTTAACATTCAAACGTTGTGGGTGGTTTTTTTTGTTTGTTTGTTTGTTGTTAGTTTTTTTTTTTTTTGTATTCAGCTGTATTTTACCCACTTTGGCTTAATCATGCCGTGCTATATGTGGTGCGACTTCACACCTCTGTCTAGATAAGTGCCACAGAGAACTTTTTCAGAAATTCACAAATGCCTTTAAGCGTTTTGAAATTCTGACGTGAGCGTTTTGCTGCGGGAATGGCTGCGTTTGGCTCCAGACTCCCATGCTCTGGGTGGGGTCCCTGTGCAGGTGGGGCTCCCATTCTGGTGTTCCCTGTCCTGCTGGAACTGCCCACTGGCTTCATCTTCATGTTCTTAAAGCTGAAAATCAGCTGAATTAAAGAATAAGGCTAAGTATGGCTTGAAGGTTTGCTTGACATAACTAGGCTGCTCTTGTCCTATGTATGAGTTAGTAAATATTGTGTGGCTTTGTTTCTTTAACTTGGCTGACCACAAACAGGGGCCTATCCCCCTGCTGAGCTATGATAAGTAACAAGACAGGAAGGCACGTGTGCAGGTAGCAATGGTGTAGGCCAGCACAATGTTACCTCGTAGAAGGAAATTATGTCTGAGGAACAGGGTGCTCCAAGAGGGAGGTAGCATGTGGTAATGAATTATTGGAAACTAACGAGTATGTTAATTAGTTCTCACAAGAATCTATATGTGTGGTGCATCAAGAAGAGTGTGACCAGCAGGTCGAGAGAGGTCATCCTGCCTCTCTTCCCTGCCCTGGTGAGGCCCCATCTGGAGTACTGTGTCCAGTTCTGGGCTCCCCAGTTCAAGAAGGACAGGGAACTGCTGGAGAGGGTAGAGCGAAGGGCTACGAAGATGATTTAGGGGCCTGGAGCATCTCTCTTATGAGGAGAAGCTGAAAGAGAGGCTTAGTGGGGGACCAGCATGGATGGTGCCAGGGCTGTGCTTTATCCCCTCCTGTTGTTTGTAGAGCTGGAGAAGGAACGGAACCGAGGTATTGGGAAACCGCTGCTAGGAGGGCCCTTCTCACTCATCAGCCACGACGGACAGCCCAGAACCAGCAAGGACTACATCGGCCAGTGGGTGCTGATCTACTTTGGCTTCACGCACTGCCCAGACATCTGTCCTGATGAACTGGAGAAAATGATTGAAGTGGTAGATGAAATTGGTAAGGGAATTCAGTTCCTTTTCATGGGAGGCCTAGGTTTAGTGTGGTTAAAATATCACAAACCATAATAAGTGATGGTCTTTTTTTTTAAAAAAAATGCTGTTGGCTACTCTTTCATAGTTGAATTAATTGCTAAGTGATACATACATCAATTTGTCTATCTCTAGGATCTGATATTTAGAGCAAGACAGGACAGATCTTTCCATAACAGGGAACTTCTTGGTAACAAAATGTGGCAGTGGCAGGTTATAGGGAACGGTGCCATTGCGTTATGTTTTTGCAAAGAAGTGGTTGTGGGGTGCATTGGGTTTTTTTTTTCGCTCTAATCATTCTGAGAACAAATGTCAATGAGAGTCCCTTCTGAGAGTGACTTTGTTGTGGAGTGGTGGTTGGGGGTAGGATGTGTGATAGAGGAGGGTTTCTTAGCCTGCAGGCCCTGCAGAATTACAGAGCAGGATAATAGCAATCGAGCAGGGACTGAAGTGAAGAAAATACAGTGAAGGGTGTGGCTGGAATGTGAGGGAGAGAGCCTGAATTATGTCTTTGCCTATGCCTCTATGCTGCTCCACCATCACCAGCACAAAGGCGTGCTTTTGTTGTATCAACCATTGTGCTTTGATACAGGCATCGTGCCTTGGCATTTTCTGCATCAGAGCCAATTTGTCATCTCCCCTAAGCAGAGCAGGGTCTCCAGCTGAGACCACCCAGCACAAGCACAGAGCATTTGATTTCGTAGCATTTGCTTTATTTACAAATCACATAAATCAAGCTACACAAACTGGTTTTTTTTTTGGTCACATAGGGTAGGCTTGGATTGAGTGTGAGCTTGTTTGAAGGAACATGAGAAATGACTTTTCTTTTTCTAAGAAAAATAACAGCTGTTAATGTCACAGATAGAATTCCTTCTTTGCCTAATCTGACCCCTCTCTTCATCACCATTGATCCTGAGAGGGACAACGAAGAAGCCATTGCCAGATATGTTAAAGGTATTACTATTTTCTTCCTCCATGTCTTATAGCGTGTAATACAGAGCACTGAAAGGGAGGCTCTTGATGGGATTCTTTTCACTAAAATGCCTAAATGTCTTCTTTCTGCCTAGAATTTTCTCCGAAGCTGATTGGATTGACTGGTACCAAGGCACAGATTGACCAAGTGGCCAAAGCTTACCGTGTCTATTACAGCGAAGGTCCCAAAGATGAAGACAGTGATTACATAGTGAGTAAATGTAGGGCCTTTGCCTAATCAAAGGCTTTGGATAAGAGCAGAATATAGATTTTAAAATCAGAAGGCAGCTGTTGCAATCTGTGCTGAAATCCTGCTTGACAGAGCCCTGTTGCACCGCTGTCTTAAGCTGTATTTTAGAGGTCTCACTCAGAATCAAGGTGCCCTCTTACAAGGTCAGAACCTCACTGAAACATTCTAAAAATGTACAGTGTCAGGCCTGCACACAGAGCATCATGGGAGCTAGCAAGCCTGGCAGTCATTTGAACTTTTTCCTGTTGTGCAGTGCTCTTGTCTGGCTTTTTTCCTTTGTGCTCCAAAGTGAAAATGGAACTGGGGAGTTAAAGCAATAGGAAGAGGGAGAAATGAGAGGTGAAAGTGAGTGACAACTCATTCCCTGCCAGACTGACACTCAGGAGTGGGGATTTCCTGGCAAGAGGCTTGGGTGATGCAAAGTCTGTGTGCAGATACTGGAGCGACCTTCCTCCTGCATCAAATGACCTGGACACGAGAGCATGTTAATGCTAAATTAAATGGGAATAAAACAAATAGAGTAATGGTGTGAAGGGGGGAAACTGAGGTTTAAGTGAAGCTAAACTGGTTGGTTGAAGTCTTGCTCTCTGGAAGTGAATAGGAATGGCCAGAGAGCTCAGCTGCTGCCAAGGCCTTCCCACCACCTCATCCTGACCAGACTGGAAGAGTAAAGTAGGTACAGGTAATATGACGAGTAAGGATACATGTTATATGAATTTCAGGTTTTTTTCTTCATTTCAAAGAGTAAGGACATCAAGCAAAACTAAAAACAGGTTCAAAAGGTGATGATTCTTGTTGGAAATGGGCACTTGAGAAGTGCCATCCCTCACTACGGATGCAATAGTAGAAGTTTATGGGAGTCCACAGGAAGAATTGTTGGTAGTCTTTGGAAAAAGCAGTCTGATGATTATGGAATGCACAGAAATCTTGCCTTGCTCAGGGAGTCTGTGGGATAAAATGTTTTGGAAACTGGGAGATGATAGAGGAAGAGAGCATATCTTTGGTGCTGTTTTTTATACTTTTCTTTAAAATAGTTGGCCGCTATTTGAGGTAGGATGCTGAGGCAAATTGGTCTGATCCACTAAACAGATTCTTAATCTGTTTTATTTGCTGCAGTCAGGTGGTTTGAAAAATTATCCGTGAGGACAAAAAGATTGGTGGAACAAAAAGGTGGTGCATAGAAGGAAAGCAGGTGATCTCAGTAGAGCGAAGGTGGAATCACCCTGGTGATGTGTGCTGCTATGCAGTACTAACGTGTGAAGTGAGAGATCAAAAACTTGTTTTCACTTAAGGTGGCAACTCAGTAGCTGCTGACATCTGTATCTAAGATATTGTGCTTGTATGGGGGAGAGAAGCTTGCTACAGAAATTTCAACATTGATGCTACATCGATTTCCATTCATCTGAAATAAATCTGAAGATAGTGCTTAAAATCAGATTTATAAAAAGGGCTGGCAGAAATGCAAGAATAGGCTTTAGGAACAGGATTGGCAAAGGATGCCTGCTTGGGACAGGGGAAGAAAGCATCTGACATTAAACACACTGAAAGAATCTGACACTAAATGAGTCAACTGAAGTTGAGGAGAGATGATGGAGAGAAGCTGGAAGAGCTGAAGGACTGCTCTTCCTTATGAATCCACACCTGGATTCCAGCAGACCACACCTGGATTCTGGCATGGGCATGAAGGGTAAGTACAGGAGTTTGGTCAAGGAAGAGAACAGGGGACAGCAACTTCATGGGAGACTCAAGTGTGAAACCAAGCTGGAGAGTGTGACTAGAGGAGAAGGGATTTGGGATACAGTGGGAATACCACTGGTCTGTGCTGGGGCTGTGAGAAGGAAAGGGCTGTGAGGAGGAAAGCACAGTGAGCTGGGAGCAGGAGGGCAGCCCGGGAGCCCCAGCCATGATGCCAAAGAGGAAGAGTGTTCCTGGATCTCCTGGGGATTTGTTGCAGAGGCTCTTGGTTCCGAGGCAGGGCAATGGGATGAGGATCAATAAGGCCAAGTGCTGGGTCCTGCATTTCAATCACAACAAACCCAGGCAACGCTACAGGCTCAGGGAGGAGGGGCTGGAAAGCTGCCCAGCAGAA
>JAOQGH010000003.1:24273508-24289102 GCA_025769975.1 Gallinago jamesoni | reverse complement strand
GATCTGTGGTGGTGAGATCTGGGCAGGAATGACTGTATTCTGTGTCTGTGCAAGAGCCAGCTCATTCCGTGGTTTAAGCTGCAGGTGGCCACCCTGCTCCTGCTGGCCACTCTGTTCCTGACACAAGCCAGGATGCCATTAGCCTTTTGGCCACCTGGGCACACTGCTGGCTCATGTTGAGCCGGCTGTCCACCAGCATCCCCAAGTCCTTTTCTGCTGGGCAGCTTTCCAGCCCCTCCTCCCTGAGCCTGTAGCGTTGCCTGGGTTTGTTGTGATTGAAATGCAGGATCCAGCACTTGGCCTTATTGAACCTCATCCCATTGATACATCCTGTCCAGATCCTTCTGTAGAGCCATTGCTCTACAGTTGCTCTCTGGAAATCTCCAGACACATGGAATGCAAGCAGTAATATTTCTTCAGTTTGCTGAAATTTTTGAATTTCCTTGGTTGGTTTGAAGGACCTGAAGTGTCCCATTCATTCAACTCCCAGTGTAATTTACAAAAAAGATCTAACAATTTTTAGATCAACCATTCATACATCTTGTCAAACATGTAAAGTCTCCAAAACACAGACAATTCTAAACATAGAGAAGTTAGTACACTTAGTTCTTCAGACAGAAAAATCTAATGCATGCATATGAGAAATATTTTCATGCAACAATGGAGAAATGCCAGAAATAAGAATGTGACTGTTAAAATGAAAAGTGAGGGCTTTCAAATAGCAGGCATGTAACAACAATGGCTGTTATAGGTGGTTGCCTAGTCAAAGATAAGAATTACTTAGAGATCTAGAACTAATTAATGTGTATTTTTTAGCTACTAGCTGTTACTGGGCCAGGTAGGACATGAAATGATGCTACAGCTAGTGGTTATACTGGATGGCCCTGCTTTAGATCATTTGAGACAATGGCTGTGTGCAAGTGGTTTTGAACACTCCTGTATGTTGTTGGTGCAGAGCTCAGCTGATGCCTGTGACTAGTTAGAAGTAGGGGTTGGCTACCTGTGGGTCATTGCTCATTGCTAATTGCTTTCCTGCACTCTGCTCCCAGCAGTGCACCAGACCCAGGGAGAGGACACGAGGAGGATGGCTCTCCCTTTGCTGGGATCCTGCAGCCAGGTATGGGGAGTGGTGTCCGGTGCCCTGCTTCCAGCCATGTCTGAATCACACTGACAATTCAGTACCAGGACAAAGCTCTGAACTGATAGGTGGTCTGATATGTGTCAGCTTTTTGCAGACACTCAGTACATCCTCTGTCCTGAGTTCAAAGGGCCGATCACAGTGGATGCTTGCTAAAAAAAGCTTTCCCTCATCCTCCAGGCTTAGGGGGATTCTAGGAATTCATGGTTCATGAGATATGTGGCTGTGGTGTCCATTTTTAGTGACCTTAAATGGAATTAAGGGCAACATGGAACACGTTTGTCAAAACACCAGTGGCAATGACACTCCTGCATGACGACAGGGTCAGCTTTCCCCGGGTAAATACAAGCGGGGCCAGCCACTGTGTCTGAGAGATGAGGCAATGTCCCGCCTGCTGCAGAAGCAGCTGCAGGTGCCCCAGGGTGCTCCAGCTGGGAGCGGAGCTTGGGGTGGGAGCTGTATGGGGTGGACTTCGGGCTTCATGCAAGTCCCTGCAGAGGGAAGGCTGGGACTACAGCCCTGGACAAGTGTGCATTCAGTGCGGGGGGCGAATGAGTGACACTGAACAAAGATGACCAAATCAGGCAGGATGGCTTGGGGCAGAGGACACCCTTCCTCTCATGCACCAGAAGCTACCTCTACCCATTCAGGCATGAAGGCTCCCACCTCTCCTGCTCACTGATGTCCTCACCAGCCCTGCCCGGTGAGCTCAACTTGCAGCCACTGCCTGTCAGCTCTGTACTGATCAAATAGAGCATTTGGGACTGGAAGGCCTCCTTTCAAAGCCCACTCTGGCCCAAAGAGGATTCATATGCACTTTTCAAGAGTTTATGAGTCATGCAAGAATCGGTGAGGGGTTTATCTTGTTGAAAATGTGCAACTGAGAGCACAGGTTGTTGAGCCAGAGAGGATAACCCAGCAGAAGCCTGGCTGTGCTGCTACTGGTGTTTCACCAGGGGAGAGCTCAGCTCTGGGTCCTGCCTGACCCCCGACCTCTCCTCTGGAGCTGGAGAACCTCGCTAAAATTTTGTTGTTCTCCATGTTGATTCCCACTGTTTTCTGTGCTCCTTGGGACACACATGTAGGGTGAGGTGGACTTGGTGATGGTTTGGCAGCGTGGTCCTGGGAGCCTGTGGCACAGCCCTGCTCTGGGGAAAGAAGTGGGGGTGTCTGATCCTGCACTGGCCATGCCTTGCTGCCAGCCCTCAGTCCATGTTGCCCAAGCAAGAGTTGCATCGGTGCAGTGGATGTTTGCACAACCTGCTTGTCCTCAGGCACTGCCCTGCCTGTCTCCAGGCATGGCCGAGTCTGTGGCCCTGGAGATTCACGTGGAAGCGGTGCTCCAAGTCACAAGTGCTCAGTGTTTTGGTGGCTATTATGGCCTCTTGCCAATAACCTTCTCACCTGGGAATTGCAATCAGTTGTGTCTGAGAACCTGATAGCACCATGAGACATGGCTTCTGCAGGTGATTTTGGCAGCAAGGGTAGTGAATGTCCCAGGCAGCCAAAGTGGCATTTGAAGTTAAATTTCTGTAGCATATTCAGGGTTTGGCATTCATGAAATGGCAACCTCTAGCTAAGATTTGGGTGTTGTTCTTTCTGATTAGCCTCTATTTCACCATGATTTGTCACAGCATACTTTAGTCATGGCTCTCCTCCCATCCTCCCTGACCCATGCAGTGATGGGAAGCCACAAGGATTGCTATAACTGATCCTACATGGATCCTCACAATAAAGAGTCTACAAACCCCAGTTAGGTCCTGAAGTTACTAAAATTGGAAAAAAAAAAAGCGTCTCCTTTCTTTACATACTGTATATGGCAGAAAATGAACACGAATTTGTGAGCCGACAGGAGTGCCAATCCCTTCCTTCCAAATATAGGGAAGGGGCCGAGCTAATAGAAGGGGCTGAGCCTATATAAGCACTCAGGTAGAAAGCCCTTTTTGGTGACTCCTGATCCCTTGTCCATGCTCACGGTCATGCTGTGACCTGCAGAGACTGGAGGCTCCTACCACACGTGCTGTTCCCTGTGCCTGGAGCTTCGCAAGGCTGTAGCTGTGTGGTGGGAAATCTACCGTAAATTCCCCGCTGGACCATTCCTTGGGTAAGGAAGGACTGGTAGCTGCAGTTTGCTTTGCTGGTCCTCAAGTGGACATACTACTCACAGTAAGTCACTGGGAGGTACTGGGCTGTTGCAGAGGCTGTAGCTCAGCTGGAGTCTGACCTTTCACTTTTTTGTCTTTCAGAGATCAGAGATGTCAGTCAGTTCCATCCTTCTTTCTGTTGATTGATTATTAAGGTGAGAATTTAAGGCATGAACACTAATAACTTGCCCAGAATGGCATGAGCTGGCTCTTCTCTTGCACTCACTGTGGGCAGGTCCCCATTCTTTCCCCTGCATAAGCTGCTCTAACAGGCCATGGCACGGATCCATTCCTACCACTATGGCTGCCTACCAGAGGACTAGGACAGGCTGCCTGTTAAAAGGGAGTGGGGGAAATCATAAACGGAGAGCTCAAATTAAAACGGGCTTCAGGAATTCAATCTTACTGAGGAGAACGTGAGTCCTTCAGAGATCCCTCCCCTTTGCTGCATTTCCCCACGGAGCTCTCCTGTTCTTTCAGCCATGAGGTCCCCAATCCTTTCCTTGGGGCCATGAAGGGTGGCAGCTCTTCTTCGTTGCTTTTGTATATTGCAGCTTTGAAAGGCAAATATTTCCCTCAAGACCTTGCAGCACACATCGAAGAGATGTGAAGGGTGCTCTCAGAGCATCCAGCTTGGGAGAGCAGGTGGATGTTCAGCTCCACATTGCTTGACTCTAAGGACCACATGGGTGACCACTACAGCAGGGTCTGTTTTTCAGCTTCAGGCATGAGCAGGGACGCTGTCATGGAAGTTTTTGGTGATGCTGCACCGTACCTTCGGAAATCAGAAAAGGAGAGAATAGAAACCCAGAACCAGCCATTTGATGCCAAGACCTACTGCTTTGTGGCTGACCCCGAGGTGGAGTACATCAAAGGGAAGATCAAGGCTGCACAGGATGGGAAGATAACTGTTGAGACAGAAGATGGCAGGGTAAGTGGGTTCCTCCTGGCCCTCATCCCTGGCCAGGACAGTGAGGAACACAGAAAGCACTAGACTAGCTCAGGTGAGAAATCTGCACTGCCCAGCACCTATCTTCCCCTCTGACTGGGACCAGCCCAGCCTCCAGAGGAGGGCATTGCTCTGGATGTTGGGATGAAGGTATCCATTGGTTAACAACGCTTGGTTTAGGCTTTAAAGACCAGGAAAGACTCTGGACACGTTGGGATGTAGCCTTGCCAGTCTGAGTATTCCTCAACCTTTGCTTCTAACTCTTTCTCATCTAACACTGTCATAGCCACCGATAAATTCCTTCCTTTACTGGTTGGCAGAGCAGGCTCTCAGCTCCTTTGAAAGTCTCCTTTGCATGTGAAATTCTTCTCAATGTTACTGGCTGTGAAGAGTTTCCTAAAGGAACCTCCAAGGTGTTAATCTTGCAAAAACACTGCAATGACTCATCAGCTTTTGTCAGAATAGCTGCAGCAGCTCAAAGAACCACCTCAACCAACATCTTGACTTTAGGTGCTACCAAATTTTTAAAAATAAACTAAATAAAGATTATAGCAGTCATCATTGGCTCAGGTCCGGCCTCCAGCAGTCCCAGGTGTGTGATGAGCAGAGGCTGCAGCAGACTGCCCTGTGCAAGGACCTGCCTTCCTTTTTTTTACATCCATTTGAGCTTTTTGCCTCTGTAGTGTCCCATGGGAAAGATTTCCACAGCTTAAAACTGGGGTCTGTCTAAAGGGTTTCCTTTTTCTGCAATATACAGCCTGGTAAATTCTGCTTATTTTTTCACAAGGAGTGAAAATGAGTAATGCTTCCTTGCTGTGGCCATGGTTATCTCTGCCATTCCTGACTTTGCAAACTTCAAAAGTATCTCCTTTTCACCCCCAAATCTCAATCAAGTTATGCTATGCTCATAGAAAAGCTGTTTCGTACCTGTGACCATCTTTGTTTCTCTTCTCTGGACGTTTTCTAGTACAACTATACCCTGTGATCAGTAATGGTGTGAGTGAACTGTTAGACACATCCCACATAGAACTCTTCTCCCTTTCTTTTCTAATAATTCCTAAATTCTAGAGCTTCCTGCCCTCTTCTGAGCACTGACATTATGTTAGAAAACCTTATGTTAGAAAACATTATGTTAGTGACTCCCATATATGTCCTATGAGTAGAAATTAATGCACAGTCTCTTGTTCTATACAGAGACATTCTGTGAATCCTAGTGACTCAAGTGTTTGAACACTTTAGAAAGGTGCTGAGGGACATATATCACAAAGCTGCTTTTGAAAACTGCCTGTAATTCTTGCTTTGTCAAAAGAAGCCCAAGATCATTCCACTAGCCAGAACCTGAGCTGGGAAATGGTTGGTGTTCAATCTTTCCAAATCCATTATGATCGCAGTAACACTATTTCCTCCTTGGATTGGACTAGTCATTTTGGATCAGTTCACAGGAGCAGCAGTTACAGCATAAAAGCAACGGATAAAAACAATGGGAAAAGCCAGCTGGAGAAGTGACTGCAGGATTTTCAAGCTCCTTCATGGTTCAGCGCGGCCGAGATAAGCTGCTGCCATCTGTGTACATCTGCTTTCCTGCACATCTGCCCCCCCGCCCCCCCAGCACACCCACAGTCTCTGGCTGTGTGACAGGTCGCTCATCTACAGTGTTAGACCAGTAGACGGTGCTATTTGGTAGGGCAAGAGCCTTTTTAAAATTAAGAATGGCAACAGGCCAGAGTGGAACAAATCTGTTCTAGGGAAAGACTTGCTCGCTGCTGTTAGTGTCTGCCTCTCCGGCATATCACAGTGTGAGTCTCAGAGCACGAAAGGTTCTCGGCCAGCAGTTGTATGCCCATCAGTTATAGCCATGAGCAGCAGCCACCTGAAGTTTGTAAGCAGCAATAATGTGAAGAAAGGTCTGTTCAGCACAGACTCTGCCTGTGTGGTTGTGGCACTTCCAGGACAGTAAGTTTACGTCCTGTAAAGTCGTCAGTGTTGTAGAGCTCTGAGCTGGCAGCAGAATCTGCCCTGTAATAGCCATATCTTGTTTTACACAGTTTAATGAAAGAAAAAAACTGAATTAGGGAAGCCTTACAAATGTTATTACTTCTCTGTGTTTGTGTCTCTGTATACACATGGAAGGAGCATCGAGAGCTGCTGAATCAAGGTTAACTTTTCTTTCTGAATTGTAGATGGTTGCTGTCAAACCTGAAGATGTATATGCCATGAACCCACCGAAGTTTGACAGAATTGAGGATGTGGCCATGTTGACCCACCTGCATGAACCTGCTGTCCTCTACAACCTCAAGGACCGCTACAGCTCCTGGATGATCTACGTAAGATCCCTCTTACAGCAAAGAAGAAAATTCAGCTGCTAGGAGATGACTTCAGTTACTCTTCTGTTCTTGTTTTTCCTGCAGACATACTCGGGTCTCTTCTGCGTCACTGTCAACCCCTACAAGTGGCTGCCGGTGTACAACCCGGAGGTGGTGTTGGCCTACCGAGGCAAGAAGCGCCAGGAGGCCCCTCCACACATCTTCTCCATCTCTGACAACGCCTATCAGTTCATGCTGACTGGTGAGCTTTTCTTTTTTGACCGGACTCATAGAAAAAAAACAATGTTGCAGAAACAATGTTGCTTGGAGAGATTTTGTTTCTTTCCCTCCAATGAACACTAGGGTGCATAGGTTCCCTGAGAAGCAGCACTTTTCCCTCCAGCTTTCATGACTGCAGTTATTTTTCTCTTTGACAGATCGTGAAAATCAGTCTATCCTAATCACGTAAGTACATTTGGCACTTTGAACTTTGTCTCCAACAAAAAGTGGGCAGAGAATTCTTCATTCTGTGTTTTCTTTTGACAGCGGAGAATCCGGTGCAGGGAAGACAGTGAACACGAAGCGTGTCATACAGTACTTTGCAACAATTGCGGCAAGTGGGGACGTAACCAAGAAGAAGGAGTCCTGGATAAAGGTGTGAGGAAGGAAGTCTTGGCAGAGGGGCAGGTCGGGATGTTACTGAATTGCATATGCAGAGAGCACTGGTGACAAACATTTACCTCAAAATATGAAATATCTTTTATTAGCTTCAGCCACTCCCTCAAAGGCAAGTAAGGCAGGGACTGATATGCAGTTAAGACCACAGCAAATACCAGAGCTGCCACTGTCACTGCCCAGGTGTAGCTTTATCTGGACTAAAACCGGGTCTGGGATTTTTGTGTCCGGGAAGTATCAGAAGCTCCAGTTTCCTCACATGGACCAGTCTGTCCCCGTGGCTTACAGATGAGAGTGGGAGAAATTCTGAAAAAGAGAAAAATGAATTATTTACTATTTACACACACTGCTGGTTCTTGGAACTGTAGTTGAGAAGATGCTGTAGTAACGCTGTACTGCTGAAATGGAGGGCACGTAGTTACACATGTAATCAGGCAAGCCACAATGGAGTAACTTTGTCCTACCACATAGCCCATGGTGCTTTTCAGTAATTATTCAAGTATTCTTGCAGGGTACACTTGAGGATCAAATCATCAGTGCTAACCCGCTGCTGGAGGCCTTTGGGAATGCCAAGACTGTGAGAAATGACAACTCTTCGCGCTTTGTGAGTTGTCATGTTTCTCTCTGTCCTCCTGCATTTCTAATCCTGTTTGCCTGCTTCTTACTTGCAAGTGGGAGTCACTGGGATAAGAGAAATGCTCTTGCTGACAAATTTCTTGGTTGTTTGTCAGATACCGATGTGCTTACAGCTTGTGCTTATAGCTGCATGGGCAGCAACAAACTCTTTCCTTTTATCCATCTTTGAATATCTAAGATAATTCAGACAGATTTGGAGATTCTCTCACTAGGATTGAAAAGAGTATCACTCTGGCATGTTAACCTGAGAATCCTGCACCGACAACTACCTTTTGTCTGCTTCCCAGGGTAAATTCATTCGTATTCATTTTGGTACTTCTGGAAAGCTGGCCTCTGGTGACATTGAGACCTGTGAGTAAATGAGGGAGACTTACTGCTTTCCTGTAAAGTAAAGAAGAGCTTGAAAAATTTATATGTTCATACATATAACAGACTTGCTGGAAAAGTCAAGAGTCACCTTCCAGCTGAAAGCTGAGAGAAGCTACCACATATTCTACCAGATCCTCTCCAATAAGAAGCCTGAACTGCTTGGTAAGGACAGCCATCACCTGGTAATATTTTACAGTATAATCAATATGGGAAACTTTTTCCTAAAAATGCCAGCTCAGTGACAGAGGGTCTAGTGGCACCTGCTGGCCCAGCACCTTGTGTCCCAAGCATCAAGCTTCCCCTTTCGGCAAGTGCCACAGGCAATGCAAAGCAATGAAACTTTGATCATATGCTTATTTATGTCATCCACATACCAGCATCAATGATGACTGGGTGACCATAGCTGTAAACAACAGTTTTATCTCTGTATAACAGTGCTGCACTAGGGTTTACTCCACCTCCAATTTACCTTCCTGGGTAAGTTCTAATGCAAACTGTTTGCAGGTGGAGGGGTGGGTGGCAAATTTACTCTGCCTTAGGCCTTTCTGTTTCTGCTGGTATGGAAAGTCCAACTTATGTGTTCCAGATCCTGTGATTAATCTTTAATAGAAAGGTAAGAAATTCTATGGTTGCAGGATGGCCAGATACCCTGATCTACAAACCATTTATCTGAACTCTTCATCATATGGGCAAATGTTCTTCCCCCTTCCCAACATAGCCCCTCCAGCCTTTCCCCCAATCCCACGACCATGGCATACCCTCCCCCTGCCCACATCTGTCCCAAACCCTTTTGCAACACACTCAACTACCGTACTCATACTCACCTCACTCTGCCCATCCCTCCCAACTGCCCACCGAGCATTTCCCAAGGTGGAACCCCACTTTCCCTCTATGTTCCCTGCCAATATTTAAAGCCTCCCTCTTCCCTTCCTAGAAACTGCCATGTGCCAAGGGACTGCCTCTCTGTGCAGGGACACCAGCAGATTTATCTTCAATGTATGGAGGGCTTTCTCTCCTGCACCTTACACAACCCCACAGCACATCTGCACACCTTCGCTTCTCCTATTACTCTGCCATAGGATTCAGGACTGAAAATGAGTTGTTAATTTTGGCCTCAATTAGGTGGAGATAAACACATGTGTTTGTATTTCTTATGTGCAGAAGCACACAACCCAAGTGGGTGCAAGGGGCATTCAGGATGGGTTGGTATATGCCATGTGTGAAGACAAGCACATTGAGTCTTTGGATGGCCCTTGTCCTTGTCTGCCAGTGCTGAACGTTCAGCTCCCAGTTCAGAGCATATTGAAGTGGTAAGACCAAGAACCTGTCTGGGACTTTCTGTTATCCAGTGGAAGGCAGATGGATGACTTTACTCAGTCAATAGAAAACCGTGAGTTTGAGGATACAAAAGGAAAAAGAGCCTGTGAAACCTTGCTGAGCCACCATTTCATTTCACTGCCAGGGTCTGGCTCTCACTCCTTTGTTTGCCTTTTAGAGATGCTCCTCATCACAGCCAACCCGTATGACTACCCCTTCATCAGCCAAGGGGAGATATCTGTGGCCAGCATTGATGACCAGGAGGAGCTTATTGCCACAGATGTGAGTATACTTAACAAGGACAGACAGTATCACCCTTATCATCACCACCATTATAACCAGCGGGTCCATCTGGTGTGCAGGCAGCCATTGACACTTTGGGCTTCAGCCCTGATGAGAGAGTGGGGATTTACAAACTGACAGGGGCAATTCTGCACTACGGGAACATGAAGTTCAAGCAGAAACCACGCGAGGAGCAGGCAGAGCCAGATGGCACAGAAGGTAATTTCTTCATGGCTTGGGGCGATGCACTCCCAACTGTTTTCATACCATTTGTCACTAGAATTGCAAAGAGTCTTCCAGGAAAGAAGCAGTTGTTCCTTGATGAACATAAAAATGAGGTTCAACCTTCAACTTACCACCTCCTGTAGGGTCACTTTCTGCATCCACTTTACCACTTTATTCCTGATGGCTCTGCTGAAGCACCTTGTGCCTGAGTCACATTATCGTAGTGGTCAGCAGTTTCTGGTAGCCTGTCCAGATTTTTACTACTTGTGTGAGATTGCAGAGAAGTGGATTGAAGGGAAAAACACTCTGTGTTGTCTTATCACCAATGCACTGGTTTTACCGCACTGTTGGGGCTGCCGAAGCTACTCAATCATCAGGACCAGTCCTACAACGCTGTTTGGAAAAGTAAATGAGAACGTCGGGGAAGCTTTGTGGATAGGGTAAAACCAACAAGTTTGCCAGGTTCAGAGTGAGCTCTGGCTGGCTCCAAGGCATTCTATCTGTCCCATCTAAGAAGGAAGTCTTTCAGTTTTTTATTTTTTAACTTTACAGAGGCTGACAAAGCAGCATATTTGATGGGCCTGAACTCAGCAGACTTGCTGAAAGCTTTGTGCTACCCCCGGGTGAAAGTGGGAAATGAGTATGTCATGAAGGGCCAAACAGTGGATCAGGTGAGTGTCAGGGAATAGCAGGGACCGTCCTCTCCTTAATGGAAAGGAGGGGGTGTATGTCACAGCCAAGGATGGTCAGGACCATTAAGGCCTATTAATGCCCTTTGTAGGCTGGCGCTGTCTGTGCCTGGTGGAGGGGTTTTATTCTGGTGATGCACTAGGAGTGCCCTGACAAAGCTGTGTGAACTATGTTCCTGCAGGTGCACCAGGCAGTGAATGCTATTTCTAAGTCAGTCTACGAAAAACTCTTCTTGTGGATGGTGATGCGCATCAACCAACAACTGGATACGAAGCTGCCAAGACAGCACTTTATTGGGGTCTTGGACATTGCTGGGTTTGAGATTTTCGAGGTTAGTTTTTACATAGCACTCAGACTTCTGGCTGTTTTAAATGCTTTTTTTCTTTTGGTTGACTTTTCTGACTTTCCTCCTCACCCTAAGGCAGCCCTCAAGAACAGGGATAAGCTCTCTGAACCTGCTTCTGCATTTGTAGATCTAACACACACTTTGTAAGAGAAAAGAAATGGCAGAATCATAGCCATGAAGCTGCTATCTCCCTCCCCATATAATCTGTATTTAGTGACATTAGGGTCACCCAAAAACATCACTACATCAGCCATGTGCTGCACAGTACACCTTTTCTGTAAGCCTCGACCACCCATGACATATCCTTTATGCTATTATTAAAATGCATCAGGGATAGTCTGGCTGGCCTTGCCTTGATATCTGTATAAAATAAATTGATTTGAGCCAGATTTACAACAGTAACACATTTACTCAAATATTAGTTCAACAGCCTGGAGCAGCTGTGTATCAACTTCACCAATGAGAAACTGCAACAGTTCTTCAACCACCACATGTTTGTGCTGGAGCAGGAGGAGTACAAGAAGGAAGGAATTGAATGGGAGTTCATTGACTTTGGGATGGACCTGGCTGCCTGCATTGAGCTTATAGAAAAGGTGAGTTTCTTAGGCAACTTGTGCAATCACGCAAATCAGATCTGGAAGGGGTTCTTGAGAGTGTTTACACTGAGCTCCTTCTGTACACTCTGTCTGTGAAGCTTCCAGGACTCCTTAGCTCCCCCTTTCCTTTAAACATAACCCTTGTGATTGATTAGATATCCAGTGACTGGAAATGTATTCTGTCTTCTAAAAAGACATTGCTTTTATTTCTCTATTATATCTTTCTCTTCCAAATCCTTATAGATTATCATTTAGTTGTCATATTTACCCCAGTTGTATTCTGGATTTATGTTTTTCTTCCTCAGATTTTCCTCTCAATTGAATTCAAATGTCTCATGACTGCTTGCTTTTAACTCCTTTTGTATAAGAAGTTACTGCACAGTTTTTGATTGGCTTGCTTTGTTTTCCAGTCATTGTCTAGGTAATTTAAAACCCTGTATATGACAAATCTAGTGCTTTTAAGTATTTTGCCAGCTGTTCACACAAAATCTTGCTTGCCTGCTCCTCCCAAGATAATTATCTACAAAATACCTCCAGTACTTTAATTCCAGTATTTCTTTCAGTCTGTACTATCATAACTTGAATTCATCTCATTTGATAAAACATTTTTTCTCTTAAGCCCATGGGCATCTTCTCCATCCTGGAAGAGGAGTGCATGTTCCCCAAGGCAACTGACACCTCTTTCAAGAACAAGCTCTATGACCAGCATCTGGGCAAGTCCAGCAATTTCCAGAAGCCCAAGCCTGCCAAAGGCAAGGCTGAGGCCCACTTCTCCCTGGTGCACTACGCTGGCACGGTGAACTACAACATCACTGGCTGGCTGGAGAAGAACAAGGACCCCCTGAACGAAACTGTTGTGGGGTTGTACCAGAAATCATCTATGAAAATTTTATGCAATCTTTATGCCACCTTTGCTTCTATAGTTGAAGGTAAGATCAGAGGATTATGTCTCCTGTCTGGTATTTCCAACTGTACCTATCACCTGACTTGAATCAGTGTTGCGTCAGTATTCGTGCTCTATATATCAGATGCACAATTATAATGTTGTCAAAGGGATCTACAGCAAGATCTCAGTTGGACTGTTGCTTTATTTTTCAGTGGAAGGTGATGGCATTAAGAAGAAAGGAACCAAGAAAAAGGGTTCTTCCTTCCAGACTGTCTCTGTACTCTTCCGGGTAGGTGTGTTCTCCAGCACAGCATGGGACACCTGCAGAAAATGCCAAGAAGGTGGTCCTATCAGACCTGTCTGCACTAGTTCACCATTGTCACTTTGTTGCCATACGAACTGTGGAAAGTTACCTTGGGATCCAGTAGAAATTAATTTGAATTGTGCTTTGCTGATGTGGTCCAATGGGATGATGGTGGAGAAAGGAAGTCATGTTCCCAAAGGCTTTCTTGGCTTTTACCTTTGGTTCTCCCATCATACTTCCCTTATTTGGCTGCGATTGACTGTTTTCAGGATGTGTCTTGCTAAGCACAGGGATTTGTGTGGCAACTTGTGCCTTGCATTCACACAAATTACGTGTTGCAGCCACTTGTCACATATATCCTGGGGCCAGGAACAGGCTCAACCCTTCTTGGCAGGATGAGGAGAGCAGCATCCGTCTGACCGTGACGTTGGCCTTACTCATTAAGCATGTCATTATTGTATGGGATGATTCAAGAAATGTGATGTTAACAAAAGATATACTGCAGAGCAGGTGACTTTTGATGTCATAAACAAACATTGATTTTGTGGCTCAATTTTCCTTTAAATACACATAGCTAGTATATCTAAATAACAAAACCAATGAATCAACCCATTCATTCATTTGATCAAGAAAGACAAGAATATTATTAATTTCTTTCCATTGTTATGGAAAGCTCTTATGATTAGCTTCTAACCATTATGGTAATTCTAAGACTGAAGGAAAGTTTATCAATTGTATCCACTGATAGTAGCTATTTACTTCGCTGATGCCTACACAGGATTGTAGAATATTCACTAGAGAAGTAAGGAAAGACTTCTGAATATTTTTTTTTCATCAGAGACAAATCATATTGAGAATACTTGCATTATGTCTTGAAGTAATATAGAGATTGCAAATGATTTCTTTTTTACAGGAAAATCTAAATAAGCTGATGTCCAACTTGCGAACAACTCATCCTCATTTTGTGCGTTGTATCATTCCCAATGAAACAAAGACCCCAGGTAAATCCCAAAACACAGACCAGAAATTGGCAGAAAGACCAATTGACCAATGCTAGAAAGATCAATATATCCCCATGTTGCACCGTCATAGGCCTAATGGATCACAAGCTTGTTCTGCACCAGCTGAGATGTAACGGTGTTCTGGAAGGCATTCGAATCTGCAGGAAAGGATTTCCTAACAAGATATTATATGGAGATTTTAAACAAAGGTCTGTAATAACATTCTTGTGTTTGCTTCGAACCCAATTCATTTCAGCAAAGAGGCTTACTAAACAAGCCAATGACGTAGTTCTTAGGAAAAGGCTACTTTAATATTTAACAACTATGGAAAGTATGGAGACATATCTAATAGCAGGATCTGTGTGGGCAATGCCCACCCAAATGACTTCCTGAATATCGTATGCCAAAAGGTATTTGCACTTCATTCATGTTCATCTGAATTTTTTGCTTAAATTCTCAAATTTGACACAACCACGTTTCAGCAAAAATATCGATGGTGGTCTATACAGCATCCTATTTTTAACCACTATCTAGCAGAATTTTGAAGAATGTTGTTTAAATATTTCTAACTAGAATGGTTTTACTGAAAGGAAATAGTGTTAAGCCTGATACCACTTTTCTGATGAAATTACAAGCTTGACTAGCAAATGTCATTAACAAAAGAGACTTCAGTAGGACATTTAAATTAGCTCCACATGGCACTCTGATTTTGTACAGGGCTAACATTCCTACACAGTAACATTTCTATAGCATCTTAGCGACATTGATTTATAGATTAAAAAAAAAAAAAAAAAGCCAAACAATTTTTACTCAGGAATTTCCATGCAAATACAACGTTTGTAAAGGATTGCTAAATTTAGGACAACCCAGCTGGGGTCATCTGGATGTTGTGTTTGAATGAAGGCAAATGAAGGTTCAGTTCTCTACAAATGAAGAAAGCCCAGCCCAGTGACAACGCTACACAGGGTGTATTGGAGAGCAGGGACATTGACAAGGGAGAAGTGGCATTTTGGGGCACCCACTGAAGAAGACTTCCCAAGGCTGTGATGTGTGTGGGCAGGTTTATGTATGGGTAAACAGAGACAAGCTGAAAAGAATAGGGGGTGGAATGGTCTCTCAGTATAGGATTAGGAAGTCCATTGCTAGACACTATGTTTAGTTCTAGTTTGCTTGCTTCAGGAGAAAAGCGAGAAGCTGGAGCTGGTTCAGAAAAGAGCCACAGGATAAATGTGAAATTAATTGCAGTGAGAGATTTAAATCAAACTATTTAACTCATGAACCTGTATGTTAACAGATGATTTATTTGTGGGTGTAGAGAAACTACAGGTGCAAAGACTTCTGAATATGCAGGAAGCTGTTGTTTAAAAGACAGATTCAAAGCAGGTCCAAGGGTGCGACCTGAAAACGGATGTTGTCAAAGTAAAGTAGAAGTGAAGTACTCTCACAGTGAGAGTGAATAGCTTACCCGGGACTCTCTCAAAGTTTGAAGGCTTCAAATACGACTGAGATGTCTTCTTTAAAAGAAAAATGTACTAGAATAATTACTAAACGGGAGCTGGATTAACAAGGGACTGGGAGGACTATGTACCTATGTTGTACAGGAGGTCGGATTAGGACATTGTAGTAGGCCGTCTGTTCTTAAAACCCATTAGTTTTTTGAATTTACAGCTATTCCAGTGACCTGCTGGGGGCGGGGGGGGGGGGGGGGGGGGGGGGGGGGGGGGGGGGGGGGG
>JAOQGH010000003.1:24257315-24273408 GCA_025769975.1 Gallinago jamesoni | reverse complement strand
GCAGAGTCTGCACACTGATAGCAGAGTCTATCAGGTCCAGAGAACAGACAGTCCATGCCCTCAGTTTCAGCGAGAGCTGTAACATGTGCTGGGAACATACTAAACTGACCTGCTGCTCGTTGTTTGCTGTTTAAGGCTGGAGGTGTGAGTCAGACTCAGCCTTCCTCTGTCTTCAAAGTGACAGCTCTTCTTGTAGCATCCTGTGCACTCAAATGATACCCACAGTAAAGCTTTTTTCCTTTATTTTGTCAGATACCGCCTTCTGAACACTAGTGTCATTCCAGAAGGACAGTTTATTGATAGCAAGAAGGCATGTGAAAAGTTGCTGACTTCCATCGAAATAGATCATACTCAGTACAAACTTGGACACACTAAGGTAAGCAATTAATTTTTCCATACAATTTAAAATAATTCATTGCATTAAAATATAAGCCCGAGGATGACTGAACTCTGATCTTTGATTTCAGGTGTTCTTCAAGGCAGGTTTGCTAGGTGTCCTGGAAGAAATGCGAGATGATTGCTTAGGACAACTGATCACGCGAGCACAGGCTTTATGCAGGGGATACCTCAGGAGACTTGAATTGAAAAGAATATTTGACCAAAGGTGTGTGTTTTCTGTAAGATCTGGTGCCTCAAAGATGTGCTTTTTTCACAGTACTGATGGATTGTTGTGATTTCAGGGAGTCCATCTTCTGCATCCAGTACAACATTCGTGCATTCATAAACGTCAAACACTGGCCCTGGATGAAGTTGTACTTTAAGATAAAACCCCTCTTAAAAAGTGTGGAAACTGAGAAAGAAATGGCTGTGATGCAGAAAGAGTTTGAGAGAACAAAAGAAGAACTGGCTAAATCAGAAACCAGGAGGAAAGAACTGGAGGAAAAAATGGTGACTCTGGTGCAAGAGAAAAAGGACCTGCAGCTGCAAGTACAGACTGTACGTAATTTAAAACTGGTTCTGGCTCTTCAGATTGCATCAGTGCAATCTGAGTGTTCAGGAAAGGGCTGAATGGAAATTCTTTTATTTCATGTTCCAATTGTTTAATGAGCAGGTGATTTCTGCAAGTGTCAGTTCCAATGTGTGACACGGAAACACATTTCTGTTTTCTCTAAAAAGGAAAATGAAAATTTGGCTGATGCTGAAGAAAGATGTGACCAGCTGATCAAAGCAAAATTCCAGCTGGAAGCAAGAATAAAGGAGGTAATGGAAAAACTGGAGGACGAAGAGGAGATAAATGCCGATCTGGCAGCCAGGAAGAGAAAACTGGAGGATGAATGCTCTGAGTTGAAGAAAGATAATGATGACCTTGAGTTAACATTGGCCAAGGCTGAAAAAGAAAAGCATGCCACAGAAAACAAGGTACTTCTGCTATTTGCATGTTTAGTAATAGTTGTTCTGTCTATATATAGGATGTAAAGGTGCAGTCAACTTGAACAATAACATGATGTTGTATAAGGAAATCTGTGGACCAGTATTTACATTTTGTCACCTCTATAGTGCAGGAAAACTAACCCATAAGCATACAAAATACATTAAAATGAAAGTTCAGAATTGCTTTGTAGCTTCAGAGGCTTGATACATAAGCAGAGATACTGTATAATTTGACGATATAATGCAACTAATTAAGTCTCTTGGGTGTTCTGGCAACACACTTATTACCTTTGTGTGATCACTAATCTATACAAACACCAAAGGTATTAGAGACCTTCAAGTATTTTGCCTTAAAATAGGTGAAAAATCTAACTGAAGAAATGACAGGTTTGGATGAGACTATTGTGAAGTTATTCAAGGAGAAGAAGGCCCTGCAAGACGCCCACCAGCAGGCACTGGACGACCTGCAAATTGAGGAGGACAAAGTTAACACCCTCACCAAAGCCAGGATCAAACTGGAGCAACAAGTGAACCACGTGAGCATGATCAACATAAAGAAAAGGGACATACTCTTCACTTGTTCTGTCAGTCGTTTTTATAAATTTTTATGTTACAGGTTGAAGGATCTTTAGAACAGGAAAGAAAAGTTTGTATGGATCTTGAAAGAGCAAAACGAAAGCTTGAGGGAGACTTGAAACTTGCGCAGGAAACCATAGCAGATCTGGAGAATGACAAACAACATTTAGATGAAAAATTAAGGAAGTATGAGGAAAAACAAAGAAGTGGCAAATTTACTATTTGTTTTTAACTGGGCGTATTTTCTTTTTATTAAAAGGACATTTCCTTTACAGGAAAGACTTTGAATTTAACCAGATGCAAAATAAAATTGAGCAACAGCAGAGTTTGAGTACTCAATTCCAGAAGAAGATCAGAGAATTGCAGGCAAGAGGCTTTCTGTAACTACTTTGTTTATTTTTACCATTTGCTTGTTTAAACTGTAGTAGCATGAATAATGCTTGTCTGCAGTTGGTGACAATGTCTGACCCAGCCACAGTAATTCACTCGATAAGTTGTACTAATTTTCTCCACTCAACTGGAAGCTGTGATCTAAAGTTAGTATGAGTTGACCAATAGGTCTTTTCCTGTTGGTAAGCCTTTGCCTACAATGTCAAAACAGTAAAATTCAAAGGAGCTTTGTTTTGCTTATATTCTCCAGAACAATGGTGTTGGTATTCTACTAATGGCAATTGAGCATTAACCTATACATTGAGTTAGCTGTTCCCTTATTGATTCCTGCTGTACTATTTTCTCATTATACAGGCCCGTGTTGCAGAGCTGGAAGAGGAGACCATGAGTGAGAAAGCAATGCGGGCAAAAGCAGAGAAGCACTGTAATTACCTGGCTCGTGAACTCGAGGAAATCAGTGGAAGACTTGAAGAGGCTGGAGGAGCCACCACCGCTCAAACTGAACTGAACAAGAAGCATGAGGCAGAATTTCAGAAGATGCGTCGCGACCTCGAAGAGGCCACGCTGCAGCACGAAGCCACGGCTGCTGCCCTGCGGAAGAAGCACGCGGACAGCACGGCTGAGCTTGGGGAGCAGATCGACAACCTGCAGCGAGTGAAGCAGAAGCTGGAGAAGGAGAAGAGTGAGCTGAAGATGGAGATTGACGACTTGGCCAGTCATACAGAGACCATTACTAAGTCCAAGGTGTTTCTTTATAAGTGAATTGGAAATATTTCTCTCTGGTGGGAATTTAATGCAATACAAACAGGCGTACACAGATTCCACTTTCTTTCTCTCAGACTAATCTGGAAAAAATGTACCACACCCTAGAAGACCAGATGACAGATTTGAAAGCCAAATTTGAGGAAAACCAGAGAAATATGAATGAGATGCTGATACAGAAAGCTCAGCTCCAGACAGAGTCCGGTAAGGAAGGCACAAAGATCTACTGAGAGGGTATATTTTCCCCTCAGTTGTAGCGAGACCCTTTAGTGTGTACCACGAGTGAGACCTAATTGTTCCTAATTGTATATTCTTCTTCCAGAGTCATTGGTACAGGCACAGACAACATAAGAAATAAATGAAAGGAAATGAGTTTATGAGTGATGTTTTAAAGTTCATATGCCAATTGCAAGCATTGTTTAGTAAGGTAAATAATGATATGACATCACTCACTGATTCCATGCAGTGGGACGAGGAATTTGAGACAGTCCCAAATAATTTGAACAACCTGTTAGAATTGCACTTTCTCCTCAAAAGTGCACATGTCCACTGCGTATACAGTGTGTGTGTGTGTGTGTGCTGCCCTTGTGGAGCTTGGTACTGCTCTCATGCAGGCTTCTTGTAAGAGTGAGTGACAAGGATGAAAGCTCCTTTGTCTGGTTGATAGCATGTTCAGACATCACAAATTAAAATGCCACTGAATTGGCTTCAACTAACCTTCTGAACTCTAGGGATTTTTCGTGATAGCAGATCAGGGATTGCTGACCACATCCAAGAGGGTGGTGACTGCTGTATGCAAAGACTACAGGATTATACACACCTCCTGATGAAAACAGGAGTTCTTGAGGATGGGTGGCCTTCCAGGTGTTTCTCCTACTAGGGATGTGTATGAGTTCTGAAGACATACGTGAATGTGTTGACTTCAGTCTTGCCTAGTGTTAATATTAACAGCCTGAGACTAGTAACTGTAGGAACTTAACTAGTAAAATGTTACATAAATACCGGTTGTGATCTGATACTCCCCTGTCTCCATCCCTTACCAGGGAAAAGGGAATTTACAACACCTTTTGATGGAGGAACACACATATGGGGACACATAGACCATAACCAAATTTTTTCTTGAGTCATCTCTTTTAAGTGAATGGGCTTGCAAGAGAATTCTATAAATCTGATCAGTTTATTGTATTGTCATTGTGCACAGTGCTCAAGGAGAATCTCAGAATGAAATTGAAAGCTTGAGAAAGAATCTAAAATGGCTAAGAAAAAGTCTGAAGGAGGGCTATAGGAAGACCAAAGGATTCTAGAGATGACAGCATGGATTATAGGCACCTCTCCAAGAAAGGAGAGAGGTGTTACTTCAGCCCACAGGACAGGGGGTGATGTAGAATAAATGTTTTCCAATTATTGTAAGGCTTATGAAGTAAAACTTTAGGCTATACCTGAAATTAATAGAATGAATAGAGAAAAGAAAGGTCAAGTAGCAGGGGTAGGAAAGCTAAAGAAATGATAGCAGGGGTAGGAAAGCTAAAGAAATTACTAAACCTGTGCAAAGTTATTTAAAGCATATTTAAGTGTTTAGTAGAAGATGTAGTAAAATGGAATGGGAAGAAACCACGGAATTAGCTTGAAAGATTGATACAACTTGAAGAGCAACATCTTGACCTGGAGACAGGACTGCCAGTTCCCATAATGTTCTTTTAAAAAAGGTTATGGGTGCAGAAGAAATTTAGAAGGTATAACAACTGATAATGTAAACAAAGTTGTGTGGTTCCACTTGTCTGTTACTGATTATTATTTAATTATTGTTTAAGCATTTCTAGATGCTTAATTGGGACAGTACTGGAAACTTGTCTTCTCTTGTCACAGGTGAACTAAGCCGTCAACTTGAGGAGCAAGAAACCATCACATTGCAGCTGTCCAGAAGCAAGCAGGCAGCTACACAGCAAACAGAAGAACTCAAAAGGCAGATGGAGGAAGAAATCAAGGTAGGGCTAACTACTGGGCACATGCTAAGGCTTCAAAATGTATCAGGGCCTCAGTTCATTTAAAAAACAGTTTTGGAACTTTCAAAGTGTTGTTTCCTACAGTCTAACACAATAAAATTACCACTGGGCAGAATGTGTGCAGTGAGCACCATGTTTAAGTTCTTTGCTAAGGAGGTCTCTGACACATTAAGAGTGGTTTCACTTTTGGTTAAATTTTTCACATGGTTTTAACTTTAAAACCATGGTCTATGTGATTTGTTTTGGTTTTGTAGCCCCAGGGAAGAAAAGCTACAGCATATGCCAAGGTGGGAACATCACTCTTGGTCTTTTCTAGCGGTAAAGCTGAGAAAAGTTGTTTGCAGCTGAAGATTGATGCTTGAACACTTGTAAACCTCTAGCCCTTGTTTTCTGCACAACCTTCACTGACCATGTTTTAGTGTGCAAGTTCATGGAGTCACCTGCTGGTCACAGCTAACATAAATACATTATATTATGAGTAATTTTTAGGCCAAGAACGCCCTGGCCCACAGCTTGCAGTCTGCTCGCCACGACTGTGACTTGCTCCGGGAACAATATGAGGAGGAGCAGGAGGCCAAGGGGGAGCTGCAGCGTGCCCTGTCCAAGGCCAACAGCGAAGTGGCCCAGTGGAGAACCAAATACGAGATGGATGCTATTCAGCGCACGGAGGAGCTGGAGGAGGCCAAGTATGTGATAGATTGAACTGTCCAGATGTTATGTACATTTTGCAGAACATGGACCTACTTTCAGTAGCCAGACCCAAATTATTTTATTGGAGTTTGCCTATACGCTTAATTTAAAAAAACAACTTGCAATATTGTACTCATTAAGTCATGTACAAAATACACTGAGTTTTTGAATCGTATGCTTATTTCTTAAGGAAAAAACTTTCTCAGCGTCTCCAGGAGGCAGGGCAGCAGGCGGAGAGTATGAATTCAAGGTGTGTCTCCTTGGAGAAGGTGAAATTGAAGTTGCAGGGGGAGTTGGAGGATCTGACAATGGAGAACGAAAGAGCAAACACTTTGGCAGCTGCCCTTGACAAGAAACAGCAGAACTTTGATAAGGTAATGAGTGAGCAGAGTATTTGTAAGTCTAGCCTTCCTAGAAGGCCAAACTAATACTCCTTACTTAAGTCAATACAGAAATCAAGTTGAGTCTAACTCCTCCAGAGCGTGGCAATAGGAATTTGTCCTGTTTGCACAGACTGGGGGATTTATCTAGTTCAGAAAATAGCCACAAATAAAATAACATTTTCAGTACTAGCAGGGAATAAAATATGTTTTTCAGGTTGTGGCAGAATGGAAGGGCAAGTATGAGGAGTGCCAGCTGGAGAGGGAAGCTCTCTCTAAAGAATCACGCTTGCTGAACAAAGAGCTTTTCAAAGTGAAAAATGTCTATGAGGAAATCTTAGATCAGCTTGAAACAATCAAACGGGAAAAGAAGACTCTCAAGCGTAAGTGTTTGGCTCTCATTCCCCATTAGCTGTTCACAGTCCACAACAAGGCATGCTCCAGAAGCATGCTCACGTCTGCACGAGCTACACAAAATTACAAGTCTGTCATTTCCATTCTCTCCCTTTTAATGGAGAATATAGATGTCTCAGGAGAACTAGTTTAGCAAGTTTGTAAAGTGACTAAGGTAATAAAGCAGATGTCCTGTCTCTCCATTATCTGCTGCGAAGATGTAAGATTGAGGGCACTTAGGTGCCACTCCCAGGTAAAGGTGGTGCCCTCAAGAGGCTGTACAGCTTGTAGATATGCACTGCGACCATATAATGACAATAACCTATAACGTTACCCTGGTGGCCTGTCCAGAGACATAAACACATGCAGGTATCTTACAGGATCTTTGTAAGAAGGGCTATGAAACCACACTAGTGCCCCTGTGCTTGTTGTCTTGCATGAGTTGGCTGTACCTATTATCGGTACATAGATACATATACAAGTATACAACTCTGTACACATATATGTATGTGTATATATGCAGATATACAAAAGAGGTGTTGGACATAGTCACAAAGCTCAGAGTTCAGCTTCTTTGGCTACCCCAGGTTGATGTCATTCTTATCTCACAGAAGAAATAGCTGATCTGACTGAACAAATTACTGAAAATGGCAAAATGATCAGAGACATTGAGAAAGCCAAGAAGCAGGCAGAAGCAGAAAAATCTGAGCTGCGATTAGCTCTTGAGGAGGCAGAGGTGAGTGAGTTTAAATATTAATGGCCAAAGTAGAGAGCAGTCTGCACGCTGCCTGTTCTCTCTCCTGGGCAGTGGCTGTGTGCAAGGCTGATTGCTACAAACTTAAGGAGCTTGTGTGAAGTCACTACCATCACAATGATTATGTTCTCTGAAATGTTACTTTTGTGGGTTTTGTTCCCTTTTTTCTTTTAAAGGCAGCTCTTGAGCACGAAGAATCCAAAATCCTTAGTGTCAACCGAGAACTGACTCAGATTAAATCAGAAATCAACAGAAAGATTGCTGAGAAAGATGAGGAGATCGGTCAGTTAAAAAAGAACCATCAAGTGACTGTAGAGACAATGCAGGGCATTTTGGAGGCTGAGATCAGGAGCAAAAGTGAATCCTTAAGACTGAAAAAGAAGATGGAGGGAGATCTGAATGAAATGGAGACCCAGCTGAGCCATGCCAACCGCCAGACTGCTGAAGCACAGAAACACCTGCACATCATCCAGGGTGTTCTCAAGGTCCTGATTTACCTTTCTGGTTGATTTGTTTTTAAGCAAAGTATCCAAGAAATTTATTGGGATAAAATTGGCTCTTCATACTTAGGACACGCAGCTGCAGTTGGACGACGCTCTCAGGACAGAGGAGGACCTGAAGGAGCAGGTGGCCATGGTGGAGCGCAGAGCAAACCTGCTGCAGGCTGAAATTGAGGAGCTGCGGGCAGCCCTGGAGCAGATGGAGCGCTCGAGGAAGGTGGCTGAGCAGGAACTGATGGATGCCACTGAACGTGTGCAGCTCCTCCATACCCAGGTAGTTTCCTTTGCTGACAGACATGTTTTTGGGTCCAGAGATTCAGAGAATAAGACTGAATAGCAATTCATTGTCTCTATGTGCAAGAGACCTAAGACAGCCACTCAAAGTCTCGCTTTCTCCTTCACAGAACACCAGCCTTTTGAATACCAAGAAGGAGCTTCAAACTGACATGGCACAGATCCAAACTGAGATGGAAGATATTATGAATGAAGTGAAAAATGCTGAAGAAAGAGCTAAGAAGGCAAACACAAATGTGAGGATGTTACAGTGCTTTTCTCTTTGAATTTTCAGGGCTTCCCAATGGCATTGCTGCTGGGAGTTAATGTAAATGTTCTTGCTGCAATGAGGACAAAGAACCAGTCTGGGGGCCTGGTTGAAGTGGCCACATATCAGAGGAGGATTAGAGCAACAGGGAAGTTGTCCTGCTGACAGATGAATTATTTGGGCTGTTGTCATAACAATGAACTAAACCCACATTTAGTCAGTCTAAAACAAATAATTTTCTCCAGTTCTGCACGAAAATGTAAACTATAAAAAATCCTGCAGCATTGAAACCAGTAAAGTATCTAATAAATTTAAATATTTATCTTTTCAAAATCCTATTTAAGAAATTTTTAATTGAGAATTGTGAGTTTCCATTCAAAACTGGTGCTATATATTCCTATGCACGGCCAGTGAAGCTCAGTCAGGGAGTATGGCTGGTGTATCAGGGAACCCTACCTGCTAATGATTTTTTGATGCATAGGATCAAAACAAAATCTTAAAATGTAAAACATTATTTGGAGTTAAAATAGAAGCAAAACATACCCACTTACTCATGAAAATGTAAACCAAATATTAAATAATTTCTATTCTGTTTGAATAAAACAAATACAGCATTACAATAAATTATACACAGACACATATATTTTTATATATTTATAAAATTACTAATGCCATTATTTTATTCTCACATTTTTTCAATTTAGACTTTTTCAGGTATTTTGCTGTCAAAGCAATTTGTTGAATTTTACTATTTGTAAGTAATATCACTCAATATTTCACAATAATGCTCAATTTGATGTTGTGGAAATCAAATGTTTGAGACCAAAACATATTCTAGTTTTGCCTTAAATACTATAGATTGTTTTAAACTGTACTCTGCCTTGTAACACAGGCCATCCAGGCTATTGTGGAGGTAATGGGGTGCCCTGAGGAGCAGCATGCAGACTGGCACGCTTTGTGTGTTTTATGCAGACTGCACCCTGCTGCCCAGCTTTGCTGTGGCTCTGCCCCACAGCACCTGGTGCCAATGAGGGTCGCTGCAATGACCATAGAGCGGGACACAGCGTTTATGCTTTCTGTCATTCCAAGCTCCATGTGTGCACCAAGACAAATTTTTTTTTTCTCATTCTTTTTCCTACTATTTCCTATCATGTTCTTGCCACTACCACGTCCCAAGAGAAAATGAAGCAGGAAATGCAGTGGCAGGAATGGCCAGCAGGAATGAATCTTCAGATGGTGCACAACATGCACTCTTCTTTCACATGCTTCCAGTTTCTTGTGTCATCTCCCTTCCAAGGCAGCCATGATGGCAGAAGAGCTGAAGAAGGAGCAGGACACCAGTGCCCACTTGGAGAGGATGAAGAAGAACCTGGATCAGACAGTGAAGAACCTGCAGCACCGTCTAGATGAGGCCGAGCAGTTGGCACTGAAGGGAGGCAAGAAACAGCTCTTGAAGATGGAATCCAGGGTGGGTACCAGCACTCAACATGTGTTAAAGATACCTTTCTTCTCTGAGTCCTGTGTGAGGGCTCAAGCCAAATATTGATTGATTCACCAGATCCAAGAATTAGAAGCTGAGCTGGAAGAAGAACATAAACAATCCGCAGAGGCTATGAAAAACATCCGCAAATATGAACGGCGTGTCAAAGAGCTTAATTTTCAGGTGGCTATAAATAGAAAGCAATTCTCCTGATGCTTTGTCTTCCAGGGACGTGTAATTACACATTCCCTTTCCACAGAATGAAGAACACGGGAAGAACATGATGAGATTACAAGACCTGGTAGATAAACTGCAGATGAAAATCAAATACTACAAAAGACAAGCTGAGGAAGCTGTGAGTAACTCAACTGAAGCAAACACTTATTTGCCATTTTCTAGGACTGTCAGTTTAAAAGTTGTCTTTGTGCACCAGTGTGTTGCCAGGCAGTATTTAGTTCCTTTTGGTTTGCCATTTCAGGATGAACAAGCCAATACTAACCTCTCCAAATTCAGAAAAGCACAGAATAATCTAGAAGAGGCTGAGGAAAAGGCAGATATTGCTGAGAGTCAAGTAAACAAGCTCAAATCTAAAACCCGAGAAGTCCCTTCTACAAAGGTAAGCCTTTATTGCAGAAGGCAGGTGTGTTTGTACCATTTGCTCAAGCACATCAAGCAGTAGATTTGTGCCTTGCAAGTGGGTAGAGCCATCATTTAGAAAGGACAGTTCTGGAAGAAAGGGATTTTGGAGAAAGGGTTGGGATTCTTAGCCTGGCGAAGAATCTGCCTTTCAATATATATTCTGGTGTATTCTGGCCTTTCAATATATAAAAGAGGCTTATAAGAAAGACGGAGAAAGACTTTTTACCAGGGGCTGTAGGGACAGGGCAAAGAGCAATGGTTTTAAATTGAAAGAGGGTGGGTTTAGGTTGGACATAAGGAAGAAATATTTTATGATGGAACAGGTTGCCCAGATAAGTTGTGTATACCCCATCACTGAAAATGTTCAAGCTCAGGTCGGACAGGACTTCAGGAAACCTGATCACATAAAAGCTATCCTTCTTCATGGCAAGGATTTTGGACTATCTGATCTTTGAAGGTCCCTTCCAGCTCAAATTGCTCTGTGATACTGTGATTCTGTGACTCTTGTATTTCAGGTTCCGGTGCCAAGCATGAGCCTTCTGGCTAGTTTCATCACATTATTTTCACAAAATTGAAAGCCTGAGTGCCAGTCTAACTCTGAACATTCCTAAAACAACCTTCCTGTGAGCCTTAGGCAGAATTAAAGTTCTGGGTGAGAAATATGCGGCAACATTTTTGTCCTTAGCTGATCTTCCCAGGCAGTTGTCTTTCTCCAAGTCAAGACTGTTTGGTAAAAGATCAACAGGATGACCATGAGTGAACAATGCACCCTTGTGGCATCAAGAAGAGTGTGGCCAGCAGGTTGAGGGAGGTCATCCTCCCCCTCTGCTCTGCCCCGGGGAGGCTGCATCTTGAGTATTGAGTCCAGTTCTGGGCTCCCCAGTTCAAGAAGGACAGGGAACTGCTGGAGAGGGTACAGCGAAGGGCTACAAAGATGGTGAGGTGTTTGGAACATCTCTCTTTTGAGATAAGGCTGAGGGACTCGGGTCTTTTTAGTCTGCAGAAGAGAGGACTGAGGGGGGATCTGACCAATGCTTATAAATACTTAAAGGGTGGGTGTCAGGAGGGTGGGGCTGGTCTTTTATTAGTGGAGCCCAGGGACAGGATTCCATGATTCTAAGAGAAAATGGGCACAAACCTGAACATAGGAAGTTCCATCTAAACATGAGGAGGAACTTCTTTACTGTGAGGGTGACAGAGCCCTGGAAGAGGCTGCCCAGAGAGGTGGTGGAGTCTCTGTCTCTGGAGACATTCAAAATCTGCCTGAACATGTTCCTGTGCAACCTGCTCTGGGTGGACCAGCTCAGGCAAGGGGGAAGGACTAGATGATCTCCAGAGGTCCCTTCCAACCCCTTGTGGATCTGTGATTCTCCATTTCAAGCCATCGGTCCGAGAGCGTAACATTTGATGATGTGTGGTCTTAAGGGCTACAGACACTGCTACATTGACCTGGGCTCCACTTGCAGATCCTAGCTGGATGTTTCATTGAGACAGATGATTCTAGGGACCAGAAAGACTCATCTTTATATGTGTGGATTAAAAAAAGCCTCTCCTTTCCAGGTGGTGTTATGAAGTAAAAAATGAGCTTCCTCTGGGATAAGCAGCTTATGCCAAGTATCTGTCCAGCTGTGGATTTGCAGTAGCTAGAGCTACACTGGTAGGAAGCAGTCTTTCATTTACTTATGGACATAAACATCTTCTGTCACTCTGCTGCTCTACCAGTGTCAATAAAGTAGATATCTGCAACTTCAGATGCTCCAAACGTTGGTGTTCAAATGAGTAATTTTCTTTTGAAGTTAACCATAGTCAAAACTGTGGGTTCAAGTCTTATTGCTGCTATGATTTTGTGTGAGCAATTTTGTCCTGACCTTAAAATCTAGGTGTTTTGACAGTTTTCCTCCATACCTTCTGCTTGAAAGCAGATATCCTGACCTTTTTAAATGAAGCTGAGAATAAACTACTGTATGAGCAGATCTGGTATGTCAAACAAACAATATGAACAAAATTACAGCATTCATGCTTAGTTTCACTGCTGTATCTCTGCATGGAAGAACAAGACTGGTCCAGCTTTTGAGCCTACAGACATCTGTGTGCATTACAAATCGAATATTTCTAATTTCCTTGTAGTCAAACAGCACTTCAGAGTGTTGGCTCACTTCTGAGCTCCAGTGTTGCAGCTCTGAGCAGATGAGGACTCGAACTTTGGTGTCTCACGTACTTGTTACATTGGAAATTGTTATCAAATGGTCTGCAATGTTAGCAGGAAAATTTGAATAGCTGCTTGAAGGTTATCTCCCCAGTGACACTGGGCATCATAATTCTGCTTGGTATTTCCCAAAGAGAAATACGTGTTCAGCCACTTTGTGGTGTTTATGTGGTATACGTGAAACTGCAAGATCTCAGGTAGAGAGAAAACCCAGTTACTTTGGCACTAGTGAAGGCTGCTGAGGAGATGTACTTGGCAGCACAGTAAGGGCTAGAGACTAAATGGGTTACCATTGTGCAGACATCCCAATGCACTCAGAAGATGAATTTGTGCACAGCACTGAATTGAAATAGTCAAATAGGATGCTGACACTGTTGGGAAGTTACATCTGACTGTTTCATCTCTGTGTGCCAAGGAAAGGTATATCCAAATGGATCTCGCCTTACCTGGCTCCAGGACACAGCCACAACAGCACTCAGAAAGCAGCCTGGTGTGCTTCTGCTGTCAGTAACAAGGATGGAAGAGGAGATACCTAAGATGTTCTGTCACTTCTGTCTGAAAAAGGGGTGGGTGTCACCTCTTTTTCAGTTTTCATCTATGAAGCAGTTAATAAAACCAAAATACACCTGTCCCTCCCATGACACTTTTGAAGGTTTCACCATGGCTCCATACTAGACCTCCGATTTTTTCCATTCCTTGTTATTCAGTGCACTCATGCTCCTTGGCAAAAAGTCAAGATAGCCCTACAATCATGGTCAATGTCTCTGCCTAATCCTTACTGGTCCAACAATGCCTAAGGGCTGCTCCTGTTTGATGGCAGACCTGTTTATTCCGTTAACACAAAATAATCAGGAGCCTTAATCACTTGGCTGCAACAACACCAGATCAACGCTTCACTCATATGTAGCCCTTTGCTGTACTCTGCACTGAGCTCCGCCGTGCCAGACATATCTGGCCCTCCTGACCTGCGAGCTGTACTTCAGTATGAAGAAAGGGAGGTAGAACTGGGCTATAGATGGGACCTGCCATACACTCTGCCCCAAAACCTGGGAAGCAGATCATCTGCCAGCACCAGTACAGGGACTCTGTTTTGTCCAGATAATTAACTGTTGCCCCCAGGTTCCTGGTCTGAGATAAACAGAACTGTTGCCAGGTTGAGCAGGATTTGGATTACCAGTTTCTCCTCTCATCATGTTCTCCAGAGGTCTGTGAACTACTTCTCTAGTTACAAATGGGTTTTCACATTTCCTTAGAAGTCTTTGATGATCATCATCATGCAGTGGCACAAGATTTCCTATACTCTGCCCAAAAAATAATCTCATGAAATACTGAGTTGATGAGCTGCAAGATCTTCAACTTGTCTGAGAAACCTGGAACTTTGATAAACCACCTCAGTCAGTGTAGCCCTCAGTTTCCTCAAAAACTGTCCCAACATAATGATCTTTTCAAGAGGGGTCTCTGTCCACTGTTATGGGCCTGTGATTTGGAGAAATCAGAATTGAATGGTAGTTTTTCACACCAATTGGGACAGATCTGGATACGTTGTTGCCCTTTTGCCCTCCCAAGGAAAAACTTCTGTTTCAGCTTCTGCTGCCTGTAAGAGGCGCTTTCCCAGGAGGCTGCCTGCATGTCATTCTTTGCAGCTCAGTGCACACTGCTGTGCTTCTGGATACAACCCAAAGTTCTGTTTTGCTTTTAGGTCATGTCACTGAGTCTAACCTACAGTGTAAATGGCTGGTCACACAGTACAATAATCTACTTCAGTCCCTGGGGAATGGGGATCTTCAGGGAGGAGGCTTGAGCAGGAAAATCACTAACCTCACCCCACCAGCTCCTTTCTGCTGGCAGTAGAGCTCTTTCCAATTTCAAGAAGGGGGAATTCACTTTCTTTTGGCTCTGACTCACTTCAAGGTTGGCTGAATGGCAGGTGGGGGAGCCTGGCTTTCCCATCTGGCAGCTTTGAGTCCTCAGGTTGACCATATCTGCCATTGACCATTGTGCCTGCATTGGCATAAAATGCCATATAGATCAGTCTGGAGCGTTCGGAGTTGAGGATCTTGAGAGCATGGCTACAGAACTGGGCTCAGGGCCTGCTGGTAGCAACGCAGCTCTGTGGAAAGCCTGCTTTATGCCACTTTGTGCCAATTTCATGCAATAAGAATAAAGCAAATTGAGAGAAATGCATGCCCATAGTCACAAATCTTCACAGCTTGAGTTAATGCAAGGAAGCTTACCCCATGCTTGAGTGGTGATGGTTCAGGGCAGCATAAATGTGAGCCCTTTGCTGCTGGAGAGCCTCAGAGGAGGACAGAGCCCTGTCTGGCATCTCCATCACACACACTGCCACACGAGGTTTCAAGATCCTGGTTGAGTCTCCACCTGGCAAGGCTGCTCTGTAGGAACCTGAGTCTCATCACATGGCACCTTTATCAAGGTAAAGCCTTTCTCTTATAGCTGGCCTGACCTTTAGATGAGCAGGTGAGAAGGGGCTGTTCACACTGCCTACACCCAGTTGTACTGTCTTCTGATAGTCACAGGGGGGTGCCCAATTAGCGTAGAGGAGCTTGGCAAAGTGATACTGCTGGGGGTTGTAGGAGGAGTCAGTTGAACTTACTAGGCTGCTGGAAAAATAACTTGCAGGTGAATAAATACATTTGCCTCTGGTCTGCCAGCTGAACCAAATGAGTCTTCATCTGCAAGAGTCCTGGACATGCTTGGGAACCGCTAGGGAGGCTGGGACTGAGCCAAAGGCCATCTTCCAAAAACCAGCACCAGATTCAGCTCCTAAGGCTGAGAGATCTTTATGAAGATGGCAGCACTTTATGAACTACCTAATACAGATATAGTCCCCTGACCACTTGTTCCTACGTGCTAATACTGCTGCTGTGTATCAGTCCAGCTGAACATGGAGTCCCGAGGGAGACTTATTTGGCCAGTTGATCCAGCTTGAAAACTTTTTTAGGAGACTGAGTTGGTTTTTTTCCCTGGAAAGCTTATTGTGCAGATCCTGTTTTCACGAAGAAATGAAAATAAAATATAAATAAAAAATAAGAAAGCCATAAAAAAATAAGTGAATGAAAAAAAATAATCCATTAGCAGAACAAGGAAGAGCATGTTATAAGAATGGGAATTAGTTGGGGAGATTTACAATGGCTGAGAAGAGGAAGAGCGGCATTTCAGACACCCATGACGCCAAACATGTCAGACACAGAGCTTCAGGTGGAAAGAGAATACCTTCCTGGCTGAGAAGGATTTGTGTTTCCCCTGCAGGCCATTACACACCTCTGCTATCTCTCTAGCTTTCACGGGTGCGGTCCAAAATAAAGCAGGCAGCCTTGAGCCCTAAGCTCGGGGACCCGTGCGCAGCCTCAGGCAGGACTTGCCAGCAGCACGGTGGGGCGTGTGATG
>JAOQGH010000003.1:24244509-24254631 GCA_025769975.1 Gallinago jamesoni | reverse complement strand
ATGTAAAACACCCTGGTTACTGTCTACGTCTGGTGACAGGTCACTGTCACTGTCCCCTGCTGGAGTTGGTCTGCGTTGCACAACTGATTGGTCCTTCAGGAGGAGCAGGGGCTTGTATCTTTCCCTCAGCATCTCAGATGGATGCGGAGAGCAATTAAGAAAATGTTTAGGCTTACCACTAAGGAAATAAAACTGCCAACATAAAATAATGAGGCTTTTAACAAATTTCCTAAGGCTGCAAAGGGATCTTTTCTGCAACATAAGAAGTTAGTGCAGAAAAAGCCACTAGAAAATTCTTCAACGTATCCTGTTGGTAACTTCACTGCAGTGACCCTGGCACTCAGAAAATCCAGTAGCAATCCAGTAGGCTGTTTTAACCTGGAAAGGTCTAATGCTTAAAGTGAACAGGTTTATATAAATTCTACACCAGTCTATTTCCATTTACTGAAATCTGCTCAGAAGTGGGGTTTGAGCATCTGTCACAGATGAGCATCAGCATGCGAAGGTATCACCTCATTGCTCTCTTTTTTGGGATACAATTGTTGCTAGTGCTAATATTATGCAACTAATTTTGATTTTCCTTCCCTCCCCCTCTTGCCACTTGCTCTCTTTCTTCTTTGTCTTACCCGGAGGTGTCTTAGCCTGCCCACCCCACTCCCCTGCTCTGTAACAAGAGCCCCTCAGCTGCTTTGGTGGGTGATAGAAAGGGCATCTTGAATGTCACCTCTTCAGCCAGCTCTTCCGCTGATGTTTGCTGGGAACATGAGAGGAGTCTGAGTAATGCACAACTCTTATACTCAGTGAAGACCTACTCACCTCCAAATAAAACTCTGCTGCTTTTCCTGTCTCTCCACTGCTCTGTTAGTGCGGCTGTGCCATTGTCCTTGTAAGGCAGACAATATAGTCATCATTGTAAACACCCTTTATGCAGATGAAACAGAACATCAACTTCTCTGTTCATGTGATAACTCCGAGTCATATATATATGTCCTATAGAAATTCAGTCTCTAAAAGGAGGGCCAGGACTAGGAGATAGGAAGGCCACCGGAATAGTTGCCTCCAAATGTCCAGTCAGTGCTCAATTGATGGCCCAAAAGATCAGGATCAGCTGAGAACAAAACAGAAATCTTTGTACCAGGTGCACAAAAAAGAGAAAGATGTCAAAACTGATGGGAGCACTGGAGAGGCAAACTGTTTGGACCATGATATTTCACTTTGGGAAACGAACAACTGGGTGCTTAGATAATATAGTAAGGAAAAAGTGAAATTGGATTTTCACTAAGCATCCAGTGTACAGTCATGCACAAAATACCAGCTGGACCTTTGCTCTAGGCTGATACAGCTGTCTGTTTATTCTCAAATTTATGAGGCTATCTCTGCATGATGCTTTTTTTCTGCTCTGTCTTTCTCACAGCTGGGTAAGCCTTACTCATCCTTATTGTTTTCAGCTGAGAGATCGATGCTGCTGTTTCATATCTTCTCAAATGAAGATGTTTATATTTTGTATAGCAGCTGGAAAAGCAAATTATTTGGATTAAAATTCTCTGAAGACCTTGGGAAAGGGAAGGAAGAGAGTAAAACAAAACCCTACTGTTTAAGAAAAGCCTGCTGTAGTCACAGCAGAAGTGGGGGATATTCATCACAGTAATGATCACAGCAAAATGGCTTTGCCTATGCCAGAACTCTGCAAGGCCAGATTCCCAGTGGGAAGGCATATAGGAGCAGTGGGTAGTGCTAAATATCTGCTCCCAGAGACCAGAGACCACAGCCACAGCTTTTCCCCATCTATCCCACCAGCAATCCTGGAAAGTCAGCGATCTTCCTACACTTACCTGTTCAACCTCAGTCACTTCAACCTCCTTCTGCAGGAACAGGCTTGTCCAAGTGCATCAAAATTGCTAAATCCCCTTGCTCAAGTGCTGATTATCAGCTAACAGCAAGGCAAAGAAGACAGCTTGAAACAGCATCAGACTGTCTTTAGTTAGAAAGCACCCTAGTGCTATAGCATCTATTTGAGGGGGTTTTGTCAATCAAAAGAAAAGAAAAGATAGCAAATAGGTTTGCTGTGCAATCAGTTTCTTGTGTCCTATTGAGTAGGCAGGGTGTTCTTCCTCTGGAGATTTTGTGGGAATATATGATAATAGATGCCCAGATGGACAAAGATCTTTGAACTTTTTCAGCATCAGGTCATATTTGGTCATTATAAGTGAAAGGAACCTAACTTCAGAAACATGTCCAAACAAAGTTGCTTGTCACCTGTCTAACATAGTGTTTAGAGACAGTTGGTAACATATCAAAAGTTGTTGTATATAAATTCTACCTTATGGAATATTTACAGTGTTTTATGGCGATCTGAAAACCAGTCACCCAACATGGCTGTTAGGTTGAAGCAGGGCAGAATAATCACCAGTAATTACCTACCACATGCAGGGTTGACTTCATTCAACTTAGCTCTGGTGTGTGCTCAGAAGACCAGCAGATCCATTCAGATATTCCCTGTCTCATGTCCTTGAGCACCTCCCAGTTCCCTGTAAGGACCATAAGGGACCCCGATCATCTGAGGATGAGCAGCTGAAGAGACCTGTCGCAGCAGGTACAGGAGACACTGCTACCTGAATAGGCACCTGCTCCTGCTCTCCAGGCCATCAATCCACAGGAAGAAGTTTCCTACCAGAGCAGAAGCCCAGCAGGTCTGAGCTCTCTCCAGCCTCCTAGTGCTCACTAGCAGGGTGTGCAATGGGATGCCTGTTAAAGGGGATGTCTGCTGTATCCCATGATCATTACAGGCTCTATGTGCACAGACAAGTAGGTCACTGAGACCTGAGAAGGCCAAAGGCTGCTTAGCCTTCATATAGAGATAGTGAGAACATGCTTGTGTTTCTGTCTCCCATGATTGGCAGCAGCACAGAAAATATGTTGCTATTTTCAGTATGGTTTCTCATGTGTGCCTTTTTTGCTTTTGCTCCAGTCACAGACATTTTTCACCAACTCGAGGAGAGTTATGCTCTAGTCTTCACCGCATGGGTGGGACATCATGTAGAGGAGATTGGGACAACGAGAAACGTCTTAGGTGGGAGAGTCTACATGTTCCTTTGATCTCACACAGTACAGCCATTCACAGAATGACACAAAATCACAGAATGGTTTGTGTTGGAAGGGACCTTCAAAGAGCATTGAGTCCAAGACCCCTGCCATTGTCAGGGTCATCAATTAATCTTATTTTCTTCAAAGTTATGCTATGGTCAGAAATAACACACAACATTCATGTTATCTGCTGTTCACTATAGCATACACACATTTTCTGACAAATGGTATTTGGTGACTCGGAATTAAAAAGGTTTGTACCAGACCTCTATATTCCCATAACAGGGCTGCGGAAAATCTTACCAGCATACAGTTGCCACCATGAATGTGTCCAGCCTGTGATAACAGGAGGACTCTCCTGTACTTTGCTTACCCTGGTGCTCCTCACTTGGTGAAACTTTCTTGTGAGGTGATGTGACCCACTTTGCTGCCCCAGTGAGCTCCACAGTTCTCTGATGGTCTGCATGTCATGCAGGCAAGGACTGAAAGCTACTGAAGCCTACTGCTGCTGAGGACGTTTCCAGTGACATACTTGAGAAATTATATTCTGGGATTGGTGTTCTGGAGGAATATGCTTTGACAAGTTGCATGAAATTAGTTGTCTCCAGCAATGCAGTGATATCGAAGATTCATGCCCAGTGGTTCACTCAAGAAAAGCTGTTTTTCATGATTGCAGGAAAATTTCTTAGCACAAGATGTGGAGCTGCAGATACCTTCTCTGCTTAGCTTTGACCATTTGTCTACTCTGGGTGGATAGAGGGAACCTCTACTTTAAAGCCACAGAAATGCCATTGTGAATGAACATCTGGAGATCTTCAGCTCAGTCTCCCCCTTCAAGCAGATCTGTTGCCATTGTTGGACAGATGAGTCATGGCTTTGATTAGCCAAGCGTTTTGGTCAGAGGCTCCACAGTCTCTCTGGGTAGCCTGTGCCATTTCTCCATTACCCAATAAGCAAGAATTTTCCTAATGTTTAACTGGAGTCTTTCAGGCAACAATCTGTGGCCATTTCCCCATATTATGTTGCCTGCTACTCTTGAAAAAAGAACATGGTCTTTGTAGCTGCCTCTCATGTAAATTAGCCCTTTTCCTCCAAACTAAACTCTCTCTCAAATGCTTCACAGCAAAAGTTTTCTAGACCCTTGTCTATCTTACTAGCCTTCTGCTGGACCTTCTGTTATTTCATATCTCTCAAGAACTGGGGAGCCTAAAATTGGACAAACTGTTTCAGATGAGGACTCAGCAGTGTCAAGCAAAAGGGATAATAGATTCCTACAATCAGCTGACCACACTTCTAATACCACATAGTACTTGATTTGTCTTGTTTGCAGTGAGAACACTCATATTCCTATCTACCATAACCCCACAGTCCTTCCTCTTGGAGAGCAGTCTGTTCTAGTTAGAGGAGCAGAGGACCTGAGAATAGATCCTGGGGTGAAAGACTGGGGATCACGACTACAGTAAAAGTTTCATTTTCCTACTTCAAAACCCCCTGCCATACAGGTACAGTCTCATGTTTCCAGTTCATGAGCTTGATGACCCTGAACAGATATGAGAAGGAAGTTCCCAGCAGCCAACATTCAAGCAGTCTGTAGGCACTTCCTCTCTCCAGTCTGGCTGTGCTGACCAGCTCAAAAATGCCTTCTCACTCCTTGTCTCCCAGCTAACCACAAGGATCAGGAGAAGAAAATACACGTCTTAAAGGCTGGCAGTAAGGGAGTCAGCTGCCTGATCTCTGTCTCAAGAAGGATCTATTTTCAGCATGACAGAATCCTTTCTCCTCTGTGGGGAATGTGCGCTTTGACAACACCGCGTTGCGGTGTAGGACAGTCTGTATCCAGAGATGGCTTTCAGTCTAATTCTTCTCTTCTAAATGTGTTGTGGTTTGCTTCTGGTCCCATTGGAGTCCAGCCCTGCAGAAATGGAAATAAGTTCACAGAATATTAATGGCTGGCAGGAAATGTTGCACTCTTCTTTTAGCATTCTTCCCGGACAGACTTCTCCTTGGCTGTGCTGAATATGGGAAACAGGGCAACTTACTGGCATCTACAGAGTTAAACTGCATGAAATCTGCATCATCTACTCCAGTTTAGAGACTGCTTCTTTGTAAGAAGCCACTATGCCAGTATCATGTAAGTGATAGCTGGGTAGGATAGATGAGCTTTATAAATTAAAACAAAGCCAAAGCAGATATTCTGTAGCTCAGAATCCTTTTCAAGGGTGCTTATACCAGCTGACCAAATACTTAATTTTTCTTTTTGTGGGCTTTATGGCATATACTAAAACACCGAATGCTGGGCTATTCTCCCAACCTTTTTTTGCACTTTCTCCTGCCTCCTCTTCCAGCCTCCACAGACTTAGTCCAATTGTCAGGTGTCTTTACCCTCTAGACATTCACTGAGAGTTTATATACTACCTATGTTCACAACGTGCTGTTACAGCTGCCTTTGTTTTAGCTCAAAATGTCCTTAAAAAAATATTTTAAAACCATCTACTGAAAGCACTGAATGAAAGATTCTTGTTTTCCCTGTTTTATTTAGTTAATGCAAAAGGCGAAAATGGAAATGGATCTGAATTTAGAGTTTTCAAGTGAAAGGAGTCAATGTTTGAACATTTCATCTTCATGTTCTGACTGCCTCAAGAGTTTTTCTAATGCTGGTTCTTCCAGAAGAGTTGTTAGAATAGCCTTGATATTCAGTTTGATTGGTGCTGGACTGTTTAATGCTGAATTCAGTCAGGCCCCTCCACCCCTGCTCTCTAAGCCACCAGGATTATTTTTGTGTTGCAGTGCAGCTGACAGTAAAGATAAGCAGACACACTTGGTGTCATCTATAAATGCTGTTTCATGGTGGAGGTAGTATTATTTAATGTAAAGTATATAAGTTTTAGCTGAGCTCAGTATGTTCTTAACATGAGGGCTACATCTCCATATACAACATTCTGGAGAATTTTGCTAGATTTCAGTAATCCTTCAGACTCTTGCACGATTAATGCCAAGCACACTTCAGGGATTTTACTCCAAAACACCAAGGAAAGCCCACATACCCATAGTCACAATAGCTTCTTTTCTGAACTTAAACCAGCGTGTGTATTCACACTGTGGATTTGCTTATGCCCACAGAACCTTTATTAGAACTGGATGCTGCTGGCTGGGAGTCCTACCATTCCGATTCTCCTTCAAGGGTCAAGCAGACACTAGCTTCAGTGATCTGGATAGAAGAATATTTGAGATGATGGTGAAGGCCAAGTCCCTAAAGTAGATGGCAAATAATTTGGTCTTTAAGCCAGGATAAGTATTCTTGCTGCTGCAGACATTATATTGACTCTACAGGCATCTCACCTGGTTTGCATGTAAAGCATGGAGTTTACTGGGGGAATGTAGAGAAACCCATGCACTTTAGTTGCTTTAATGTCACAAACGGTCTTTAGCTGGAAGTCCTTACATGATTTAGTTAACTCAGTTAACAATACTGGTAAATATGGCAGCAAGACTTGAAGTCTGTGATTCTGCAATTGCTAAAGCCCATTTAACAGATAGTGTTTTCTATGTTAAAGTACAACTGGGCACCAGTTAAGCAAAACCCAGATGTGAGTACTAGGTCAAATAGTGCAAAGGAATTTTAAAGCCCTGCACCTGGGGAGGAACAACTCCAGGTACTAGTATATTCTGGAAAGCAGCTTTGTCAAAAAGGACCTGGGGGTCCTGGTTGACACCGAGTTGAACATGAGCCAGAAATGCATCCCCAGAAATGTATCCTTGCTGCAAAAGAGGTAAATGGTGCCCTGGGCTCCATCTGCATCACCAGCAGGTCAAATGAGGGGATCCTTCCCTTTGACTCAGCACTCATGAGGCCACACCTATATTGTTGTGTCCAGTTCTGGGCTCCCCATTATAACAGAGAAATAGAACTACTGGAGAGACCACAGCAACACTAATATGACTGAGGGACTGGAGCCCCTCTGCTGCGAGGAAAAGCTGGGAGAGCCGGGACTGTTCAGCCTGGAGAAGAGAAAGCTCAGGGGGATCTTATCAGTGTGTAAATATCTGAGGAGGGGGTGCAAAGAGGATGGAGCCAGGTTCTTTTCAGTGGCACCCAGTGACAGGACTGGAGGCAGTGGGCGCCAACTGAAGCACAGAAGACTCCCTCTGAACATCAGGAAATACTTTTTCCCTGTGAGGGTGACGAAGCACTGGCACAGATTTCCCTGAGCCATTGTGAATATCTCCATCCGTATTCAAAAGCCATCTGAATAAAAGTTTCTCCTTCTCTGTTAGGCCCTGCTTCAAAACCCTTCTCTGAGATTTGGACCACTTTCAGAAAAAAAGACTTCATGTTTCCAACACTGGCTAATGGGGACACTAAGTGAAATCCCTCAAAAACCTGGAGACGCTTCAATTTACCGGCTGCTTTCCTTTCAAACTAGACCTTCCCTCTGCTAGCTGCATGACCTGCCTGGCCATTTGCCTCACTGCTACCTGTTACAGAGCTAGGTCCACACCACAGACAACACAACAGCAAAACCCCAAAAGAAGTCTACTGAGAAGACTGGCTTTACAGCAACCACCAGGAAGTCAAAGATTTTCAGTCTTCAAAGTCAGGTGGTCTAGTCTAGCACGCTCAGCTGCACTCCATGTAGCCTCTGGCACATCCCGAGTGTACTTCGTCCCAACCAGACAGCACTACATAAGACAGGCTTGCTACAGGGCCACACAAAAAAGGAGCAGCAATTTAATACTTAACCTGCTGCTGCCAGAGGATGCTGCCTTTACAGTGCAGTTGTTACTGCTTCCTGGGGAATGGGAGAGTAGAAGTCCCTCCCCAACCTGAGAAGAGAAAACCCACAGGTCTCACATCTTGGGAGAGGTCTCAGCCATCCCTTGCTCTTCTTACATGGTCTTCTAAACCCCATGCTCTGAGGTGCCAAGGCCCTCCTGTCCCCTCCTTGGCCAGGACTGGTAACCGTTGGGCTGCTGGACACCATGTGTGAGGACTCAACTGCAAGAGCCCCTCAGAGCAACACCTGCTGGCCCCACACTGGGGAGCATGGCTGTGCTGTGAGTCCTGATGGAGGCAGGTGCCCCCACCAGCACCGTTTGGTATCTGCTCCCCAGAGGCCAGACTTCAGATGCACCCCACGTTCACCATTGCCCACAGGCTGGCTCTGCGTTGCTCCTGGGCAGGGTGCAGAGTGTTTCCATCAGCCTCCCTATGCCCTGAGCATGGACCTCAGCTCTGGGTTTGGGCTCCAACGAAGCTGTTACTGCAGTGCTGCAGCCCTCCTTGCAATGGGTTTGCAACAAGCACAGGACATTGCCTGATGCTGGATATTACATCAGATCCATGCACCATTTTTCTCACTTTGCACATGTTACCTGCTGAGCTCTTTTAATAACCAAAATGCCAATGACCAGGGGAAGAATGTGTTTAAACCTGACAGGATTTAAAGCAACTGACTTGACAGCGCCCTCTTCCTAAAACTAGATCTCAGCATTGTACAGGTATGCCTGCTATTCTCAATGCTCTGGTAATGGTGATACTGTGGTTTTCTGAACTGTGCAAATGTGTAAGTGTGCAAGATATTTGTGAGGAAATAGAAGCGATGGACTGAGGAGGTACTGGGTGCAGAGTATCTGGGACTGCATGATGAGGAGATGTTTGTGCGTATGTCCAATCATTTGTATAGATATGGCTGACTAGAGGATTTTTCTGTCAATTGTAGGTAGGAAAAAAAAAAAAACCTGTGGTGGCAATTCCTAGATCAGAACTATCTTTCCTTTCCAGGTGCAAGGTTCTGCACCTGGGCCGGAACAATTCTCGCCATCAGTACAGACTGGGCGACGAGGGATTAGAAAGCAGCCCTGAGGAAAGGGACTTGGGGGTGCTGATGGATGAGAAGCTGGACATGAGCAGGCAGTGGGCACTTGCAGCCCAGAAGGCCAATCACATCCTGGGCTGCATCAAAATAAGTGTTGCCAGCAGGTCCAGAGAAGTGATTCTGCCACTTTACTCTGCTCTGATGAGACCTCACCTGGAGCACTGTGTGCAGGTCTGGAGCACTCAATATAAGAAGGACATAGACCTGATGGAGTGGGTCCAGAGGAGGGCCACAAAAATGGTTAGGGGGTTGGAGCACCTCTGCTCCGAGGACAAGCTGAGGGAGCTGGGGTTGTTCAGCCTGGAGAAGAGGAGGCTCCGGGGAGACCTAAGAGTGGCCTTCCAGTACCTGAGGGGGGCTACAGGAAGGCTGGGGAGAGTCTGTTCACAAAGGCCGGCAATGACAGAACACGGGTTAATGGGTTTAAACTGGAGAAGAGCAGATTTAGATTAGACATTAGGAACAAGTTCTTTCCAATGAGGGTAGCGGAGCACTGGAACAGGTTGTCCAGGGAGGTGGTTGAGGCCCCTTCCTTGGAGACATTCAAGGTGGGGCTCGATGAAGCCCTGGGACACCTGGTCTAGTTGAGGGTGTCCCTGCTGACTGCAGGGGGGTTGGACTAGATGGCCTTTGAAGGTCCCTTCCGGCAGAGATGATTCTATGATTCTATGATTCCTAGGGTTGTAGCACCTGGATAAGCTAAGAAGTTGCCAGCAAAAGACAGGACCATCACTCGCTCACTGGCACTGACCTGCAGATTAGAAGTCTCTTCTTGGAAAATCTCCCACTTATTTGTAGTCTAAAGTGTGTATGGAGAGGCATGCATGCACATGCCTCTGTGTGTGTGTGTGCGCGCACACTCTTCCTGATATCCCTGAAGCTAACTCATGTCTGTCAGATGCACCGGGTAGAACCCAGCTTCCCCCTGCTGGGTGTTTGGCTGACCATCCTGCTGTGCCTGTAACTCTCGCACATTGTTTACATCTGCACTTCTGCTTTCAGGACTTTACCATCACAACTATCAAGAGCTTCTAATAATGCTAATATAACATCCTGCTTTATCTATTGTACAGCTGGCGTATCTGCAGCGCAGACATACCAAGCAATCCAGCCTGGGTCATACAGTGAGTCGGTGGGAAAGCCAGCAATAGAATCCATAAGT
>JAOQGH010000003.1:24206215-24217552 GCA_025769975.1 Gallinago jamesoni | reverse complement strand
GAGCTGAGGCAGACTTGGCATGTATTTTCTCAGGCCACAGCCCTAACTGAGATGTAAAACACCCTGGTTACTGTCTATGTCTGGTGACCTCAGAACTACAGCTTATTTTTGGTCCTGCTACAGTTCCCTGTAGGGTTTAATACCATGTCCCTTCCTCACTTTCTTTTCCTTCCCCTTCCTTCCTCCTCCTCCAGCTACTTGCTATTTCAACTGCCTTTTTCTACCTGGTGGTCTCACAGCTTGCCCACCCCACTCACCTGCTCTGCAACAGGAGCGCCTCAGCTGCTTTGGTGCATGATAGAAAGGGCATCCTGAATGTCATCTCCTTGGCCAGAATATACTGCCCAGATCTCTTCTGCTGATGCTGCCTGTGGAGACAGGAGTGTGAGTAATGGTACACATTTGAAAGCTGCCCATCCTCTAATCCCAGATTGTGGGTTTTATTTGCCTCTCATGGTCAGTTAATTCACTCTGAGCACTTCCAAGAATACCACTCCGTGGGAAGCTACTTCACAACAGATTTGTCATCAAAGTTCCCCCTGGGACAGAAACATGCACTTTCTTTGACATGTAGTGGAGGTAAATCACAACTGCATTAAGATCTTCAGATTTTTTTTTTCCAAATAGAGCAGAAGGCACCCTTCATGGCCAGCTTGTGACATCCGGTTGTCTACATGTTCACATGTAGACCCAGAAATTTTTGCTTACATTTGCCATGGTAAAGCAATGACCCACACTGCTTTTCAACCTGCAGATTTTAAGTCTCATTAGTTATGTTCTTCCATAGTTCTGCCCAGGAAATCATTTATTGCTTCCAACAATTTGCTCAGACCATTCGTTCAGTCACATTTATCAGAAATATTAGTTTAATGGCGCATTTCCAAACCAGATGACACAGCAAAAACATGTACTGAGCACATTCTGCACATAGAATTGAAAGCATGTGCCTTAGCAGATCTACACTGAATTGATAAATAACCTTGTAAAATGGAAAATGTGGTCTTACCATCTCCAGGGTTCAGTGTTCAGCCACATCTTCTCAGAAATGTAGGGATGAGCAGTTTTGGTACAGAGCTGTGTTCTGACATTTCTGCTTGTCTTGTGATAACATTCCTGTGAGCACTTATTTTACACAGACGGCAGTAGATCTGCTGCTAGAGTGAAGGCTGGGCATTCTCTTGTAGACTGTCCATTACAGGCTACAGAGCAATGATCTGTCTAGGCAGGCCCTACCATGATAGCATGGCCAACGAGAACTTGCAAGCTGAAAATCCTGCAAGGATCAATTTGACGGTGTTTTGGGGGGAAAATCATGAGCAAGTCAGGGAATTTCAGACTCCATCCTATATCATTGTTCTTCCTAGGAGAGTCTACTCCACATGATTTTTGTTTCTCCTGGTAAAGGGCCTGTAACTGTCCTAGACTCTGCTGTTTTGGGGTGATGGTGTTTGGATGGTTCCAAAACAGAAATGATGCCATTTATTTTAGGGGTGATACTATTTCACTCTCTTTGAGTTACAGAAACTGGCAATAAAAACGATTAGATAGAAAGTGGTCTTTTCGCAGCTAGGTCTCACATTGCCATACATGTTTTTAAGGAAGAATCTAGGTGCTGAACAAAATATTTTTTTTCTAGAATAGGAGAACACTGATAGTAAATTTAGAGGTGGAAGTAAATTTAGGCAATCCATGCTGAAACCACATCCTTTTTGAAAGTTTCTTGCAAATAATACCTAAGAGGATGGCTTCGGCAATGGCTGCCATTCACTCTTCTGGGCATAATGCCAAACAGTTTAGTAGACACAGGGAAAATGAAAGATGAAGGCAGTGTCTCCGCATCCTAAAGAGAAAGACTCTGCAGAAATAAAAGCAGGAAAAGAAATCAGAACAGTTGCTCCACAAGCTGAATAATTTCTTCCCTGCTGCCTGAACTCTCAAAAATGAGAAGCTGTTGGGAGGTCTCTGTTGAAACACCTAGTGGCCTCATCAGCAATCCACTAGGGCAAGTAACCCTGGTTCAAAATCAGCTTTCTGCATCATGCTATAGTCTCCAGCCTGGGTTTAAATTTGTATTATTTGCTCAGGGTCTGGTGCATGCAGATATATGAATACGGATTGAATCAGACCTTTTCCTCCTAAACAACAGCATGCCTAAAAACCTCAAACACTGTTAAATGCATCCAGTTATTTGTTGGTGATCTCTGTAGAACAGACACTTTGTTCACATAAGTCAGATTGCAGAGTGTTCCCTGTGAATTCTATAGAACACAAATAATCTTATCTATCACACCACCTGGGTCTCTCACCCTGTTTGATAAGCGAGAGCTGATTGCTCATCTTACCATAACCTACAATATGGAAAATATGGGAAAAAAAATCACAAATTTTGAATGTTTAGCTTCTCAGTTAAATTTCTCAGGATGATGAAAGGAATCTTCAATATGCTTCTTGAAGTGTGATTTAGCAGAAAAGGCTGTTAAAGTGATCAAAGATCTCATAGCCTAGTAGAGAACTATAAATGGTCTAACTCAAACATAACAGAGCAGCCCAAGGTAAAAAGCATATTTTCACAAATGTGTCCCAGCAAAGCACCTTCTCAACTGCATCTTCTCAACCTACAATCTCTGTTAATAATGTATCCCACTAACTTTGTTTTGGAGACAAAGTAACTAGATCTTCTGTGCTCTACTCTGAACTCATTGCTCTTTGTGCTGGGTCTCACCCTTGGCACTTAGCAGGTATCCTCAGAATCAGCAGAAGCGTGATGCCAAAAAGATAAATCCAAATTCGAGAATGCCATATGTCCCATGAGACAGATAATCTACTGTTGGTACTGGGGCGTTCAAAATCTTCTCTGACAACCCAACTTGTCAGTCCATGTGTGGACTCCGGAATCCTTGGTTTCCTCACAGCTCAGATGTTCAGATGCTGCAAAACAGGGAACTGCAATTCTTACAAAAAATAGTTGACAAATGCTCAATCTCCACATGCTAATAGAGTGAGAATGTGTTGTCAGCTGCCCCAGTTTCTTCACTCCTTATTTCATGGTGCAACGCTCCTAGTAACACAATCACTGTCCTGGAATGGTTATTGAAATTTCTTTGGCCGTCGTAGCACAGGGTCTGCAAGATACTGAGGGCAATGACAACCTAAGGGATGCAGGAACGTTTGGACAACATCTGAGATATTTGAGGACAGTTGGGTGGTTTCTTGGCTGTGGCACAATTACTTTGATTCTGTCAATCTCTTCAACCTTCCTTCCTGGATCTGATCCTACTGGTGACATATAGTGGAAGCTGCTGAGGGAGCAGATGGACACCTACCCCTTGGAAGTGCAGATACTTGGCTGAGAAAAATACTCATCCAGCTGTGTGGGACTGGGACACGCTGGGTGTGTCAGTGCAAAAGGTGGCAGCTCACTGGACTGTGGCTATGCAGAACTTGCACATCTTTACCTTCATTAAGGCAGTACTTGGCCAAGCTGGAGCCATATCTGGACAGTCTACCATAGTGCAGAAGGCAGACACCTGCACTTCCAGAAGCAACTTGTGGCTGCTGGCAACTGTGTTTTTCTTGCAATAAATGTGGCTTGTTATGTGGACAATCATAGGGAAAACATTGATCAAAAAGAGCAGATTTCCTACCTGAGCAGAAGTTGAGCAGCTCAGCTCTCTCCAGCCTCATAGGGCTGATAATGGCAGGGGAGCTGACAAAGGGATCTCTTTTTAAATGAGCATTATGGACCTCACATAAGAGGCTCACAGATTACTTGTGGGTGAGAAGACCAGGAATTTGATACTGTGCACAAGAAACAGTACAGGTGGGCTGATCACAGCTGTGGGCTGCTGTCATAGGCAGTCTTTTGGTCCCATGCTTCTGCTGCATCAAGCTCCTTTAGAACAAGAAGAAAACTTGCCAAGCCTTCTGCCAGGGTAACTGCTGATGACATGATGTTGAGGGGAGAGGGTAAGATCAGTGACATCTTGAGATCTCCCGCTAATTACTTATGTGAATAAATACTCTCCTCTTTTGCAGGGGATGAAAGTTTAATACCATTGGTGCCAATCTCCAGGAAAAGTCACTGAAAGACTGGGTAAGCTCAGTGTGAAGGAGGCAATGACTTATATTTTGGAAAGCACTCACCATTTGGTAGGGAGATTCCATGAATCAGCACATTTTGTTTTGATATCTGCCAACTGGATGCCCACTTGACTTGAACACAACACCTCAAAATGCCTGTAAAAATCCCTGGTGTGGCTTATCTAGGATAGCTGCTTGGCTAAAGGAATCTAAGGAATTGTGAAAGCATGAACTGTGTGATGATGACCTTGATGCTTTGCTCCTTCAAAGACTGAGATGGCAGCTCACCAACTCAGCTGTACTGAAATTCACTGCTTCCAAGGTTAAATTTTACACCATACATACTCACCCTCAAGAAAATGCCTCATTGAACTTTTCTGGTTGATTCCCAGTGTCCAAATTGGTTTGCTTTAGTTGTTTCTCTTGGGGAAGAAAAGAACACCAACAGGCTTGAAAAGGAGGCTAGAGGTTTGCAACCACATTTCTTTTCCTGTTATTGTGACTGGCTAGGAGGTTCTGGTTAGCTTGGTCCAGGGTGGAAGGAGTGGAGGACCTAAGCAGGAGGCCTGAAGGTGGTTGTATGACAATAATATGGGACACTGGGACTGGAATTTCCTACTGACTAGACGGGTTCAAGGCTGATGCTGCTACTCTAAGAAGCAGAACAGTGAGGTTTGCATTGGGCCACAAACTCAGAAGCCTTTAGCAGTTCTCCACTTTCACACTTGTGTTATGGTTTGTGCTCATAAGTGCCCTTTTTTTCTCCCCAGGTTCATTCTCAATGAACACAAGGGAAGGGAAATCACATTGTGGGGATTTACAGAAAGTGGGATGAGATCTGTTTTCAGGACTCCTGGATGTCATCACTCCAGCATTTTGCCCACACCGTAGGTCTGTGCAGGACCATCCCTATACAGAAATTTGTCTCATTCTGCCTCTTCTGTCCATGCTGTAGTTTTCTTCTAGTCCCAGTGGAATCCAGGCCCTGTAGGGATGGAAACAGAAGTGGCAGAAAGTCAACAGCTGACAGGATTAATTTCCTTTGTTTTGCATCAGGACATTGCTGCTTCTTTCATCAGATCTCTCTTCCCAAAGACAGGTGTCATCTCAGATGCCTCATGCTTGAGCAGAGGAAATTAGTCAGTTTGCTGTGACCAAACTCACTGAGAACTGTGGAGCTAAATCTGTATGGAGTCTGAATCCAGTAATGCAAATTACAGAGTTTTGCAAGAAAGTGGAATCCCCAATAGGCCATGTCACAGAAATTTATCACTTGGGCAGAATTGATAATCTTAATGAATTAAAACAAATCCAAAGCAGATGATGTATATCCCAGAGCTTTTTACAAAATACCTCTCTGAGTGTCCATATGATCAGGGTTTTTAAATGTGTAGAAGAAAATTCTTCAACTTAGTTTGCCTGCAAATATGAATTAATCGGTCTTCATCTTCCCAAAAGAACATCTGGAGGAAAGGGTAGAAGTTTAGGTGTTTTGATCTTGTTTTCTCCTGAAAGTTCCCCTGAACTTCCCAGGTTGGTCTTACAGCCTTTTTCTATTTACTTTGTCACAGTTTCCTTCTCATTTTCTAATTTCTCCAAATGTAGTCTAAAGGGTGAGGGGTTTTCCCTTTGAAAATTTCTCTGACAGCTAATGCTCCATTTTTGAGACCAACATGCACACAGATGTCAGTGCTGCAGTTTACAATTTTACCTCCATATGATCATTTAATGTCAACTATTAAAAACTTCAAGGGAGAAGCTACACCTTTATACTTGATTTAGTTGGTGTGAAAGGGAAAGGGGGGATTTGCTAAACAGCAGAGACCCAAGCCAAGATTTATGCAGTGCTGCAGCCAGATAGTTCTGGTGGTTGCAAGTACTAAGGGACGGCTGCAAGACATCCTGCACCATTTTGTCTAATATCATGATTGTACTCAGGAGTAGATGTATTTACAGTAGCTGCAGTCCTGATAGATATATATGCACGCTTTATTTGGCCTTCAAAGAAGCAAACAGATTTGTGAAGTAAGACTCCCCTTTACAAATATGCATGAAAGACTGTCACTTTTCCCTGTGTCCATTAATATTGCTCTATATTATAATTTCTACTGATTTGTCCAGTATAGCCATCAGCCTTAGTGCACTTTAGTTCCCATGGTTTCCCCACAAGCCCTTTTAAAACCACAGGATTACATTAGTCAACTGATAGTCCTGTGATATCTAAATGGATTTTAAAGTAGGAGCTTCTACATCATGTTTGGAAACTTAGCAACTTCATCTTTCAATTCCTCTAGATTTTTGTATAACTGTATTTGAGGATTAAGGAAAGAGGTCTTTCCAATGAGACCACTAACCAGATGACAAGGGTGTGAAATCAGCTTCATCATGGGAAGAGGACTTACGCACAGAATTGACAGAGCAATAACTGCAAATATTGGAATTTTGCAAGGGGAACATGGTTAAAATTACAGAGATATGGTGAGATAGTGTGCACTACTGGAACATGGTCACCAGAGGGTACGGGCTGTATAGGAAAAATAGAGAGGGAAGATGAGGAGGATATATCCTTTTTGTTAAAGTGCTTCTTAATTGTGCAAAGCTCCACTGTGAAACTGTAGACATCCCATGAGAGACAGTAAGAAAATTAAGGATGTTGTGATGGGGGCTGCTATAGACCAGCTGACCACGACAAAGTAGTGAAGGAGAATTTCTACAACTAGTAGAAAGGCAGAAGTTTCCTCTGCATTATGGAGGATTTCAGCCATGTGGACATGAGCTGGGAGGGCAACAGCACTGGGCAAGGAATGCCAGAAGCTCTTAGACTGTGCTAATGACAATATTGTAATGTAAATACTGGCAAGGCAATGCTGAATACTGGAAATATCGATGAACTAGTGGTAAATATGATGCCAGATGGCAGCTTAGGCTGCAGCAGCCACATGATGACTGAGTGAAGAATCTAGTGGAAAGATGGGGAGATAAGCAACAGAATCAGCACTCTAGACTCTGTAAGACTGGAACTCGTATTCAGGGAAGTGTCAGTTAGAACACCCTTGGCAGCAGCTGTGAAAGAGAAGACTGCTCAGGAGAGATGATTAGGATTTAAAGGAAAAATTATTGAGACCTCAGAAACAAACTACCTTGTTCTGCAGGAAGACTGGGAATTTCATCTTACTGAAGCAGCAAACTTCTTTGATTGTAAAAGTCTGTAAGAGTTGGGGGCAAAGACTGACAACAAAATAGGAATATATAACATTTCTTGGGCACTTAAGGATATTAAGCATAATGGTTCTGCATGGGTGATGTGGAAGGGAATTCAGAGAACTACGTGTCTACCACTGAATGTGGGAGTCCGCCTGGTAAGAGATGATACAAAAAGTACTTAAGTATGCAGCACCTTTTCTGCATCAGTCTTCATAGGCAAATCTTGTCCCCAGGCATCTGCATTTTCCAGCAGAGTTTGAGAAGGAAAGATGTAACCAATAGTAGGAAAGTCCTAACCTACTACTTAGAGAAGCTGGAATTACTGTGAGAAGCTGGATGTATTCATATCCATGGGGTTGGGAGTGACTCATTAAAGGATGATGAGGGAGTTTGCCCATGTAATTGCAAAGCCTATATTTATCATTGGTGAAAAATGATGACACACAGAGAAGGTCCCATATGACTGGAAAAAGGCTAATGTTATGTCCATCTTTTAAAAAGGTAGGAAGAAGAATCAGTGAAACTGTAAGCTGCTCAGTTGCACTTTAGTTATTTGGAAGATCACAAAGTATGTCCTTTTGCTACTTATTCCTATGCTTGTGAAGGACAAGAAGATAACTGAGAGCAGCCAGCATGTATTTAGCATGGGAAGTGATCATGCTTAACCTACCTGATTGGTCTCTGTGATGAAGTGACTGTTGTCTTTTATCAGGTCTTTTCTGATTATTAGCATCCCTTTGCCCTGGACCTCTGCTATGGCATCTTTAAATGGTCTTCAGTGTACTAAAACTGAACTGCTTCCCTTTGAGTTGCTATTTCTATGTGCTTTATAAATACATATCTTTTGGATTTTAGAGGCTATTTTAACTCCTCCAAGGATGTTACATGCATTGCCATAAGTCAATTCTTAAACAGCTTTATTTTCAATTATGTCCACAGCTGTATTCAAATCAGGTAAGTAAACACTGTTTTTCCTTCACACCCTAACTAGTGGTTTCATGACGCACTTTCTCACAGTGTCCACAAATATAGTTTTGGTACTACAACCCAAAATAAAATTTGCCCATTCTGTATGGAGTAGTTGTGATTTCCTATCAGTGTTACATTCATTGTTCTAGCAGTCCGGTAGTCATGTCTTAATTGCAGTTGGTATTACTGTCCTGAGAGGACAGCTATTAAGAAATGAGGAAAGGCTTGGTGAAGAGCCTGGAGTAGGCAAACTGAAAGACCTGAATTCCCTGAACATCATGAGCATGGAGAAATATTAACACAGGACTTCAGTGCTGAACATGGCAAGAGTTGGAAGGAATTCAGATTCACAATTTCCACCGTTCTTGAGTGCAATCTATTGGGTATGAGCCCACTGTTCAACTAAAAAGGAAGACAGGGCCATTGTCAGTATATGTTCCCAATAACTGAATGCCTCATCTTTCTCCAAGGATCCATGAGTGGCAGCTGAACATATAAGGAACTGTGTCAGGCTTCTATTTCTATATGAAGAATTATTTTGAGAAGGTTGCGTGATCAAATCAGATATTTGATCAGCTCTCTACATTATTGCATTGCACTGGACCCCAGACATTGTTTTTCTAACCTCTTCCCTGTGTTACTCACTGAAGTAGTTCAGTCATTGACCAGGAGAAGAATGTGTTTATACCTGGAGGATCTGAAGAAATTTAAGTGAATAAGTTAGTCTCTTGGACTACCACTACATTTCCTTTTCCCAAACCACCAATGTTACACAAAACTGCCTGCTATCTTTAATGCTCTGATACAGGCAGTACTGTGTTGTTAGATTTTTACGGCACTGTGAACGTGTAAATATGTATATTTTGATGTCACAGCAGTGCTGCACTGACTATCAGAATGCATAGTATCTGGAATGATATTCTGAGGTCGTATGTGTGATTGTGCATACAGGCATGGCAGGGTAAGGGATGTTGTTCTGGGGACTTGTAGCTAGTGAGGGGCTATGGGAGTGTCTGGATATTCAGATTTGGCAGAGGAAACGTTATTTATGCAGATAATGATAGGAGCAAGCATACGTCAAATGCAAATAAAAAGTGTAAGAGAGTGAAATGTAAGAAAGCAAAGTTTCTTGGAGAATCACTTTTTAAATGAAATATGCACAAAACCATAATTATCTATGCGTGCACAAGTATATATTTTAATTTGATACTTCAAAAGTCAGCTCAGGAATCTATTCAAGAGCTCCATTTCAATGTAGAGTCTCCCATTACTTGGCTTCAAGCTTCCAACTCACTGTATTTCAAGCCCTCTCAGCTATTGAGAGTGTCCTACACAGAAACCTCATCTATAATACCTTTTGACTTTCCTCTTTTTAGAAAATACCACTGAAAAGTGGGTCTTAACAACAATTATTTGCTGTTTTTTTACATACTTTTCTGTTCCTCTCAATGCATATGTTCCTAAAGAATCATAGACGGTATCATCCCCATTGCATGACTGAAAAGTTGTGGTATAAACATACCAAGGAATCTACCACGGGTCAAGCAGCAAATCACTGAGAAAGTCAGCAATAGGAACGACAAGTCTCTGCATCCAAGTTCTCTAAGTGCCTTGAGTAGTCTAGATTCTCTCCTTAACACTCTTGACAAATTATTTATAGATGTATTCACATAGTCAGTAAGATATAAAAATGTTCTAATTATATCATTCAAATCAAATGACAATTATGCCCTTAGTTTGCCAGACAATGCTTTGCCAAAAATGTTTTGACCGAAGAAAGGGGGTGCATCTGCAGCATCTGCAGACGAGACACTATAAAATCTCCCAGGGACAAGTCTGGCCTGTCTCCGCGGAAGGATTCAAGGTAGGTACATGCATTTTGTGAGCTTAAAGAGGACAATGTCCTTGCAATATCACATTCCAGTTCTCCTGCCTCTGGAAATGATTTCCATGAGGGAGTGCCCATCTGAACAAAAATTTCAATATTATGCATGTCTGTATCTTCAATCCCTAATTTGTCTCTTAAATGCCTTGCAGAAATAACTGCTATTCCTATTTTACAGGGTTGGCCAGTTTCCAGGATACAAGCCTTTCTCCAAAGGTAACACTCTGAATAACGCACTCCTAGACTACAGTCTAAGACAGACTTTTATACAGCTGCATGAGTTCTTGTTGTAAAACCTCCTGTATTTCTGCTGACTTTTATTTAGGCTAGACTGTTGAAAATAGGGAAGATTTAAGAAGTGATGTAATTTTTCATTTTCAGCACACTTTTAACAGGAAAGTACTCCCTTGAATATTCATCAGTCATAATTAAGAACCAGAAGAGAGTGATTTTCTCTGGCTGTAGATTCTTTTATCAGAAGACCACAAATCTGGTGGAATTCATCAAGTTCCCAAATTGTAGTCAATATTTAGATGTTCTATTTACTGTTATAAGGCCTATGAGTTTTAAATGACTAAGTCTCGCTTTTGACTGGGACTTAGGTAATTTCAAGTTATAATCAAAGCGGATTTCTTCTTTCCACTTAGAAGTGGTTACTTCTAAGACATTTTCTAGGACACTAGTTAGCAATTTATTACATAAAAAGCATTGAGTTTTCTCACTGATATGGATTTTATTATTATTCTCAGTGATCCACAACCTTTTTTTTTCCGTACCAAACACCTCTGCTGACGTGCTTTCAATAAAGTGCAGCCATGGCCTCTGCAGACTCTGAGATGGCTGCCTTTGGGGAGGCGGCTCCTTACCTCCGGAAGTCAGAAAAAGAGAGAATTGAGGCTCAGAACAAGCCTTTTGATGCCAAGACATCCGTCTTTGTGGCACATCCTAAAGAATCCTTTGTGAAAGGGACAATCCAGAGCAGAGAAACAGGGAAGGTCACCGTCAAGACTGAAGGTGGAGAGGTGAGTAGAAAACAATGCTGAAGGACACCATTTGATTCCTACTCTGAGCTCTTTGCTGACATACATGGATCTTTTGTTTCCTTGGTAGACCCTGACCGTGAAGGAAGATCAGATCTTCTCCATGAACCCTCCCAAGTATGATAAAATTGAGGACATGGCCATGATGACCCACCTCCA